>CM069073.1:49335677-50535677 GCA_035220775.1 Malus fusca | reverse complement strand
ACAAAGAATCCTAGCAGCTCTTATGTCTTGATCAATTAAGCATCCGAACCAACTTCCTTCCCTTCGTGTTTAAGCATCCAATACAAGTACTACAACGCAACGCCTCCTCATCAACCCAGTCTCTTTCTTCCTCCAACTCACATTACCAAATTAATCAAAACCGTTACATATACATACATGCATATATATATATTATATAAATTATATACGCACACACATATATATGCATGGTTTAGGGTTCCAACCTCTCATCTTAACCTATTTCTCTCCACACATACTGATCAAAGACACACAAAAAACCAGATAAAACCAGCCAAACCATGAGAACCAAAACCTATCCAACTTTCAATGTTAAGCTTCTCCTCCTTGGAATTTTCCTTGCTTTGGTTGTCATCTTTGTCTTCAGGACAAGTTCTGATTCATCACCAGCTTCCTCCAATGAAAAATCCCCCATTTCGGGGAAACAAGCCAAAGATGATCACGAAAAATCAACAAATTGTGACTCCACAGGGACTTGCAACAAGATTCCAACCTCCCTAGCCAAAGCCCTAATCCACTACACAACCTCCACCATCACCCCACAACAAACCCTAAAAGAAATCTCAGTCACATCCAAGGTCTTGGACAAGAAATCGCCCTGCAACTTCCTCGTCTTCGGCCTAGGCCACGACAGCCTCATGTGGACTTCCCTCAACCATGGCGGACGCACCATTTTCCTCGAAGAAGATGAGTCATGGATAGAGCAAATCCGGCGCCGCTTCCCCACTTTGGAATCGTACCATGTCACATACGATAGCAAAGTGAACGAGGCTAACAGTCTCATGGATGTTGGGAAGGGGCCTGAGTGCACTGCAGTTGGTGATCCTAGGTATAGCGTGTGCCAGCTGGCACTCAAGGGGTTGCCCAGTGAAGTGTATGAGATAAAATGGGATTTGATCATGGTGGATGCACCCACAGGGTATCATGATGAAGCACCAGGGAGGATGAGTGCCATTTATACGGCTGGGATGATGGCCAGGAACAAAGAGGAGGGAGAGACTGATGTGTTTGTGCATGATGTGAATAGGGATGTGGAAGATAAGTTCTCCAAGGCTTTTCTTTGTGAAGGGTACATGAAAAAACAAGAAGGGAGGTTGAGGCACTTCAATATTCCTAGTCACAAGGATAGTTCCAACAGGCCCTTTTGCCCTGAGTAAATAATTCATATGTGTTTTTTTTTTTTTTTTTTTTTTTTTTGCAAATTAGTTCATGTTTCATATCGATTTTGATTGTCTCAATTTGATTCCATCCATTTAAGCGTTTCTTTCTGTTTCTTTTTTTACTCTATGGCCATCCTTATGTAATTTAGTGTACGTCTAGAACTTTAAAGGTCGTCGGGCCCTATGAATATAAACTATGAAAACCTTTGCTTTCTTGTTGTGTTTTTCTTTCACTCAAGTCTTCCTTATATAGTGGTTCGGAAGAGTGGAGAATGACAAATTAGCCCATGAAAATCCTAAGTATATTCCAGTATGAATATCTTTTAATTTTCTTCTAACTATCCCAATAATAATAAAGATAAATTATATCAACCAAACACCCTCATTTAGATGGATTAACATTTTATTTATCTAATAGATAAATCCTACAATGATCAACAAAGTCCCACCCGGATAGTTTTGATAAGTGCTTCTCCAAGAGTATTCCATTGTACGATTGACGAAGAGGACACTACTTCATCTTCTCGTTTATCTATAAAAATCCTTTTTCAAAAAACAACAGGGAAATTTTGTTGGACAAGGATTGTCTGCCCTCCTTGTTCCCGTGCCCTCCCATGCCCTCCTGTTTGTGTGGTCACGGTTAAACTACGTCAACATTTAACATTACTATTCATTTTGTCTTATTATCTATATAAAAAAAACAATATAAAATGTTGACGTGGCTTAACCGTGACCACACAAAACAGGAGGGCACGGGAGGGCACTGGAACAAGGAAGGCAGACAATCCTTGTCCAATTTTGTTTCTTCATCTCAGTTTTATTTGACCAAGTATAACAATAATCTACTCAAATTGGAGATAATGATGGCACACAAGTTACGAGGTCGAGATGTGATGACCGACATTAAATTGACTATATGACCCCATCTGTAGATGACGTCACAAACCAACTTAATAACGAAGCCATAGTAAGATATTTATGATGTGTAAGAATTTGAACCAAAAGATGTTAATTGAAATAATAAATCCAAAGCTGCTACATAAGTACTTATCATCCTTCTTACTTGGGGGTATTATCTTGGGTTTGACCCCGTTATTAATCACATCACATCATAGCAGCTAGAAGTTTCACACAGCAGTAAATATAACAAAGTGCAGTGCTATGCATAATAGGCTAAATAGCCAAAATGGTCCCTGAGATTTGCATAACTCATCAATTTGGTCCCTAACATTTCAAATCAATCAAAGTGGTCCCTGAAATTGTCCACCATCCATCATTTTGGTCATTCCGTTAAAAACTCCGTTAAGTGTCCCAGAGCTCTTGGCCGGAAGTTTGGGCAATTTTCAAAGCTTCGTAACTCAATCGTTTCTTAACCAAATTCGACCCATAATATATCAAAATGAAGATAGGAAAGTGTAGAAAAAGATTATACCTATTTTAAAGCCTAATGGTTGCCGGAGATGGCCGGAAAATATCCTCAAAGTTGACTGGTCCGAGGTAAAACTGGAAAACTCGCCGGAAACTGGGTAAACTTTAAATGTTCATAACTTCTTCAATACTAAACGAAATCAAGTGATTCAAAAACAAAAATCATACTTCTTGACGAGACGAAGAGAATGGTACATTTTTAGAAAGCTAAATCGCTGTGGTTTGGCCGGAAAACAGCTCGAAAGTGGCGGTGGACAGAAACTTTTGAGCCATTTTCCGGCCAAACCACGGCGAGTTAGCCGTCGAAAAAGGTATCATTATCTTTGTCTCGTTGTGAAGTATGATTTTTGTTTTTGAATCACTTGATTTCCTTTAGTATTGAAGAAGTTATGAACGTTTAAAGTTTACCCAGTTTCCGGCGAGTTTTTCAGTTTTCTCTCGGGCCAGTCAACTTTGAGGCCATTTTCCGGCCATCTCCGGCAACCATTGGGTTTCCAAATAGGTATAATCATATTCTAAACTTTCATATCTTTATTTTGATATATTATGGGTCGAATTTGGTTAAGAAACGATTGAGTTACGAAGCTTCGACAATTGCCCAAACTTCCAGCCAAGAGCTCCGAGACACTTAATGTAGTTTTTAACGGAATGACCAAAATAATGGATGATGGACAATCTCAGGGACCACTTTGATTGATTTGAAATGTTAGGGACCAAAGTGATGAGTTATGCAAATCTCAGGGACCATTTTGGCTATTTACCCATGCATAATCAAAAGTGCGATCGCGCAATAATTATTACAACATAGATAAAACTGTAGTAAATGAGCCATCACCCAAAACCTAGATGATGAAAGCCTCACTGCCAAGCCCACTCGTCCCCACTGATGTTCTCCTTAGTCTCGTTACATCCTGAAGGGGTCGATAAAATAAAACGTGAGTGGACCAGTTTTATCACAATTATAAAATTTTCATTTAAACATAATAACCCCTGTTTTGAAAACATATATAGTGAAAAACTATATAATATAATACTACCATAATAGTAAAGTCTCATTCATCAATATCAACGAAAAACCATCAAGTCAAATCCAGAAATCATACATTCAGTCAATCAGTCATGCTAACATCCACTAACATAAGTATAGCAAGCAGGAAATATACTAGCATCAACTAGTTAATCTCAATACCAGTAATAATCATCAACCCTAGTGTCCACTAGGACAAATATAACTTGCAAACAAATCTACGGCCGAAGATAGCTATACGACTCATCACCTGATGACCATGTGGTGAAAATAGATCACGAATGATCTAAAGATATTATCAATATTGTCACTAGTCTCGTTAGAGACTTAACATATTAATATGCATCCACATATTAAGCATATATATGCATGTGTGTGTGTGTGTGTATATATATATTAATGACTAACTATGAATAAGCATTGCTGTTTTTCAAATTTTAATCATTTGACATGGTGATTATTACCATGATAAAGTGGTCGTATAAGGTGGTGGTGACAACGATGCTGGTACAAGTGTCACGTGGTAATTGTTGGCAAGATAGTGATATTATATGTATTGTCTTAAGTGGCTGCAATAGTAGTAGGGATGGTGATTGTGGTGGCGACATGGTGATGGGGTGGTGGAGGATTGGGGGTGGGGGCATGGTGATGATAGTGGTAGAGAGAAGTGAAATGAAAGAGTTTCACAACAAGGAGGTATATACAGTCGTGCAAGGTTACTTATTGGACAAATTTGCGATATCTAACATTCAATTAGACACATGTGAACTGTTGTGAAATATAATTGTTGCAATTGAATTAGGATTTGTGGTTATCTCGTTTGTAAAATAAGCATGTTAAGTTGAGTCGAACTGAACTGCAGTATGTAACACACCAATAGGGTCAACAGTGGGAAAAGAACATGTCAATTGAACATCACTGGTGTGGCAAGCCATCTCAGCAGTCATGTTAGTCTGTAACATTATATCTTGCATCTCTTTCCTGATGTCTGTGTGGTGATGTATTACTAGTAATTTTGCTACGAGGGAATATGAAAACATGAAGTTACGTTTTAAATTCTTTTGTGTGCCTTTTTCAACCCCAAAGGAGTCTCCCAATATTTCACTATTTAAGTGGACTAGATGTTCCGTAAAGCGTACGAAGCTTGGATTTGTCAAGGAGTTCTGATTGATTGAATTTTGATCTTGATCCATGTGGAACTGAAATTCTATTTGGATTATAATGGAGTTTGTGAGACTTTTATCAGAAATTTTGATAGAATTTGTGGATTGACACATATATTTTAATGACTAATTATGAATAAGCATTGATGTTTTTCAAATTTTAATCATTTAACATGGTGATTATTACCATGATAATGTGGTCATATGAGATGGTGGTGCCAACAATGCTGTTTTCCAAATCTTTACCTTTTTATGTTGAATAATAACTTAATTTCAGAAGAATTTCCCATGGAGCTTTGCATGCTACAAGCGTTGTTATCACAAAATGCTGCAACTCAAATAGGCTATAATTATGTCCACTTTTCCATTTACAACCAACGGGTTAATGCGTTCTTTTTTTTTTTTTTTTTTTTCTAAATGGGTTAAGAAAAAATTTATATATTGAATTGGGATTATGCGGGTAGTTTAGGTGGTAAATTTGGGTTTGAAGATATATTGATTATTTAATTAAGAGTAACATAGGTGAAGAGAGTGAGTTAAGTGTAAAAATAACTTATATGGGTTCAAATAAAATTTTCCATCCCGTAATTGAAATCTAATTCCATGTTTTGATTCTGATTACGGGTTTGTAAACATACCATAAAGTTAGTTGACAAGTTGGACTGAGGTGAAAAGATCACAAAATTATAAGGATGAAAAATATTAACCAAAAATAAAATTAAAAGAACGAAAGTGAAAATTAAAGTACATTAATTCGGCCTTTAAAAAATGCAAAACAAAATCGTCATTGCATGATTGCATCTAGGGTAAATACCACCTTATGTTTAAGGTTTATTGCAATCTCATACAACCTCTTCAAAAAATTTCACTTTCATACCTTACATAATATTTTATTTTAATATAATATGTTTGTTACATTTTCCATCCATTGATCTGTTAAGAGCTGACGTGGCTGCCACATTGGTGCTGACGAGACTGCCAAAATTGTGCCACATGGCAAAAAAATATTTTTTTATTCATTTAAAATATTCATTAACTTTTTGTAAAAAATTTGAATTTTTGAATTCAATTTTATTTTATTTCTCACCCTTGGGCTTAATTTCTGTTTGGTTACAAAGAAAATGACGTTGAGTCCGTGCAGATCGCTGGTTCTCAAGTCGAGTCGGTCGGATTTGTCCATGGCGTGCAAGGCGCTCACGACGGAGGCGGAATCGCTAGTTCTCGAGCACCAGGTGAGGGGTGCACACGATAAGGGGTTGGGGGGGGTTGCGGGGGAGGTCGGGGTGGGGTGGGTTTTTGGATGGGAGGGGAGGTGAAGAGGGTGGAGGGGAGGGAAGTGGGCAATGGCGGAGCCAGAATTTCATGCCAGGAGGGGCCTTTAAACTAATGAAAGAAATTAGAAAAAAAAATAGTAATATCATGGAAAATTTGAATCAAACAAGAGTGATGGAGCTTTAAAATTAGTATGAAAAAATTAGTATTGAGAGATGTCATAGTAAATAGAACATGTGTTAACATCTAATGCAACATTGATAATAACGTTATAACTAGCTCAAACTATTATTACGATATTTTTCTTTTAATATTATTGAATCTTCCTCTCGAATATATATACCTTGTTTTATATGAACTAACAAAAAAAAAGAAGCTATTATTAGATTTTATTTTTTTAATATCATTCAATCTTCCTCCCGAATATATATACCTTGTTTTATACGAACTAACAAAAAAATAATTAGTTTAAAAGAAATCAGAATGTTAGCAGAAGGGTAGTTATATATGGTAATTGGTAAAAAAATACCAAAAAATAGCTTTCCATCAGCATGCGTCGACCCCAGGACCTAATGAAACCTTTAAAACCTGACATACCAACACACCACATGCACATTATCGCAAAAATTACTACATAATCGTTATAAATTTATTTCGAGGATGGGCCCTGGACTACCCTGGTCTCCATGTGGCTCCGCCACTGGAGGTGGGTTTCTGGGTTTTTTTGTTTTTTTTTTAAAGGGTCAATATTATAATATTTTTAATGCATAAAAAATTATGTTTTGTCACATGTTATAAATTTGGCAGTCACACTAGCTCGTAACGAACCAATAGATAGAAAATGTAAATGATGTATTATATTGAAATAAAATAATACGTGAGGTATAAAGTGAGGTATAAAAGTGAATTTTTTTGAAGATATTGTATTAGGTTGCAACAGACCTCAAACCTGAGGTGGTAAAGTGTAATTTACGCATCTATATTCTCAATGGAGAACAAACGGCTTGTCGTTTGCGCTTCAAAGCTGATAACGAATTGACAACAAGCTTCTAAAAGATGCTAAGCGTTAGTCGGACGACGAGTTGAAGTTTCGTGCCTAGACAGCTAGACGGGTCCAAACAGGTGCCCAGGGGACTAAACGATTTAATTAAATCTATTATATTAATCAGACGTTGATCACAAGCGCCTAGTCGGGCATAGGCGGGATTTTAAGAACTGACAGTCGAGGCCGCCCAGCCTGCGGGACGACGCTAAAATAGCAAAGGGTTTAGAGCAAGTCTAGCCTTGGACAGCGCTCGGGGGACAGGCTCCAGGAAAGGGCCCGAGGGCCGGTGGGAGGAGGTCCAGCGGTGAAGGGCCCGAGTGAGGGTGGGAGCCCGAGCACAAGGGGGGTGGAGAGTTGACAGGCCTGCAGCCCGAGGGCCAGGTATTTTTTTATTATTTTTTGTGTCAGCTCGAGGGCCTGCAGCCCCATTTCCATGTTTTTTTATATTTTATATTATTTAAACAAAAAAAAAAATTATTACCCATTGCCAGGGGAGGGCTCCAAGGGTGGAGATGCAAAAGGTAATTACTGTTCATTAATGATAGTTACTATTTATTAAAGGCAATTAATGTTCAATAGGATGGATTGAATAGTGAATTGTCAGGAGAGGGCTCCAAGGGTAGATATGATGAATTGAATAGTGAATTGCCAGGGCTCCAAGGGTGGAGTTGCTGAGAGCAGAAACAGGAAGAGCAACCATGGCGGGTCCTCGAGTTCTACTGCGGCATTGGCGGCATGGTAATACGGTAACCCATATACCCTAAATACCCAGTTTTGCTTTCCAATTTTTTAATTCTTCAACGCTTTTTGCTCAAGTTTGCATCTTTGCGATTGTCAGAGGTACTCGCTAATGAGGGTAGGAGTGAACGCCGAAGTTGTGGAAGCGTTCGACATCAACGACAATGCCAACAAAGTTCACCAGCATAATTTCGGCCACCGTCCCTATCAGGTTCTTCCCATTTTTTAGTTCAATTTTGTAATTTATCCAAATTCAAGCTCCTTTTTATATAGTGTGCACAGCCTAAGTACAATTTTGTGGTGTTTGATTACTTGAGGATCAAAAGTTTTTTTATATATGGCTACCCAATTTGAGTTTCTTACACTTAGGGATCGTTTAAGACTGCTTTTGTAGGAATCACTCTGCTCATAAGCACTTTTGTAGAAGTGCTTTTATCCGTTGAAATTGTTATTGAAATGCAAAGTGCTTGGTGCTTTCTATGACCCAGAAATACTTGGAAGCCTTTTGCAAAAAGTAGGCGGAAGCGCTGTTGGTTATTAAAAATTACTTTTAGTGAACAGTTCCAAACAGGCGCTTAATCTCTTAGATGCTTTAATTTTGGATGTTTTACAATTTGTTTGAATATTTTGGTTTAAAATTGCTTGTCAACTGGTTCTGTATGGGGTCAGTTTTGTATTAATACCCTTTGTTCCGGTGTTTGGTATTTTGAGCCGCTTTCTGATGTTTCCTAAACCTACTTGAGTTCATCTTGCACTGAAATTTGAATATTCTTGTTTGTAAAGGGTAATATTCAGAGCCTTACTGCTGCTGATCTCGACTGTTTGGGGCGGATGCATGACTTCTTTCTCCTCCTTGCCAACTTTACACTCGACAAGGTTAGTTTTCATCATTTTCGTCTTTACAGATGTATGGCAACGACTTAAACAGATTTTCACTAGTTACTTATGGGTAGGTCTCCAGAAGCAATCCGGTGATGCTCAGGCATTTTCATTTCTCAACATTCTTGAGTTGATACCACACACATCTCGACCTCCAATGGTGTTATTTGTGGAAAATGTTGTCGGATTTGAGGTCAATTCTTGGAAGTTTTATCTTAATTGTAGGTAAAATATTGATTTGTTTTTTGTTTTCCAATTCCTTTGTTTTATCTCCTGGCTGCAGACATCTGATACGCATACAAAAATGATAGAGATATTGGGAAGAACAAATTTTGTTCTGCAGGAGTTCATATTGAGTCTGTTACAGTTTGGCATACCCTATTCCAGGCCACGCTATTTTTGCCTGGTAGCCTCCTCTCTCACTGGTTTTCTAGGTCATTCAGAAGCTCTTGGAAACCTCTTGCTCTTATTCTTTAAAGAGTTAACACATAAATTCATTTATAGGAAAACTAATGAAAATGGTTTGAAAACTTTGAGTTTTAATGATAAGGACAAAATAAAGGGTAAAGTGAATAGTACGAGGCTTGACTTTTTAGTGTAAAAATGTGGTTTTTCATTAAAGTGAACAGTACTGTGGGCTTTTCGTTAAAACTCCCTTCATTTATCCTGTAGGCAAAGAGGAAACCTTCAACCTTTCACAATCAAGTTTTCGATAATTAACTTCTTCGCTCGCTAGGGCCTTTATTTGGGGATGCAAATGCTGATGAGACAGTGTTCTCTGAACTCGATGAACCACAAGAAAGCCGGGATACGTTACTTGAATATTGTGAGCCTATAGAAAGCTTTCTTGAATTCAAGAATTGCAGTGACCAATCGGAGTCCAATTTTGTGGGCACCACTACTGGTTCTACAAATACTGAAGGAACATTGAAGAAAGATGAAGGGAGTGGATTTTGTAGTGGCATCGTAGATTGGTACATTGTTCCATTAAGCTTGGTAGAGAGGTGGGGAAGTGCCATGGGTATCCTTTTTCGTTTCTATGTCCAGTGATGTAAGTATGTAAAATTTGTACTTGGGAAGCTATGTACTTTATCGTATTAAGAAGTAAATATTTGTACCCTTTTTCCCTTTCGGAAGGCTTGTGCTTTGTAGCTCTTATGTGCAGTATTTATTTAGTATTAAACCAGAGAGGATCTGTACATATCCAGGATCTAGTCTCTTGGGACTCAATTACGTCTGTATAGTTCTATGGTGATGACAAGGATGAACACTTAAGTCTCCTTATGGTTTTTGTTTTATCATAAGGACTTCTGTGTCTGAACTCTAGATTTTTTGTGGGGTAAAATGAAAAACCAAGTTTTTGATCCGGGAACAAGGATCACCTTATTCTTACCCCCCACTTGCATGTATTGCTAGCTAATGCATCCGGCACCATCTTTCGGTTCTATCATTAATTATTGGTTGAATGAGATGGTATCATTATGTATGTGGAAGATTGGTTATTTTGTTCTGCATATCACATGGAATATGAAGTGTGTTGTAATGCCATATTATCTTTTTACTCATTGAATTGTGCTTGGTTTACTTGTTACCATGTGAATGCATACAGAGTTCGGTTTCACGATTCTTATTTCAAATCCCTGTATTTTCAGGGCCAAGGTTGGACCCTTGCTTGCCTTGCCTTGCTTCCAAAAGCTTTAGATGATGCTGGGATTTATCATTTTGGCATGTACAATGGGACAATCTATTTCCAATTTTCTTGGTGTACGACTATGTCACCAGCAAATGGTACAATTGTTTCCTCTGTTTCTTTGATGTGGTTCATTTCAGCTTTGCTGGGAACTAGGACACATCTTGTGCAAAGAACGTGAACTTTTAAAAGGTTTCCAGTTTGCTTGATGCAGTTTACCTGATCTTTTGTTCTATGAACTCTGTATTTTCTATCAATTTTCCGTATTGCTTGACATAAAAAGCTACGTTAGTTTAGCACTATTTCCATGCACTTTCTGAATTTGTCCAGTAAACTTTCTGTATTTTTGTTTTATCTTATTGAACTCTGAAATGTTTATATGATCCATATCCATCTGTTTATTCGAGACTCCTTAACTGTCGGTACCTTGTGCATTTCATTGACAACCTTACATGGCTCCGAATTTACCATATAAAAACCCTGTTTGGCATGCATTTATTTCCTTATTAGTTTATGTACTTCGATCATAGTAATCTGAAGGCACTAATATTTCTGTTTTGATAGTGTCATGACATTACAAGCATATAATATGTTCAATTTAAAATAATAATTCTGATGCTATGAACCTAAGCTTTTGATGGTATTGAAATTGTCATATTTATAGGAGGTGATTCACGCAAGTAGAGAGAAGTGAAAGGAAAGAACTAAACTTCTTTGGATGATGAGAAGTCTGTAACTAGATTCCTGTTATGCAATTGTTTATTTGGAATACGATCATGGTAATTGCGTATTTGTTTGAAATTAGCAAGAAAATTACTCTGTTCGCATACACAAACATAAATATTGGTACAACTTATTCATGCAGTAATAGTTATGAAGATTCAACAGTAATATCATAAATCTTTTCAAACATTGGCATATCCAAGTTGGTTAAAGCAACGCTCTTTCACTCTGCACTTAAGTTCGAATGCTCATAGTTTCTCTTGAATTATGGCATAGAGCTTGCTCACAATATTATTTTGGAACCGCGAAAACCCAGTACTCCATGGCATGTTCAACAACAACGAGCCAAGAACACTCCAAAATCCAAATGCAAACCCTAGTCCCAAGCTCAGATCCAACCAACCGTCTTCAAGTAAACGACCAATTCCTCCCTTTTTTTTATCACCCGATGAAATTGAACTCCCACCATGGGTTGTGCTGCACTTTTCCAGTGGAGGTCCACAAAGTTTATTGCCAAAGAAACTCGACCGATCAAGGCTCTGAAGCTGTGTGCTTTCTGGAATCTGTCCTGTCAGATAGTTGTAGGACAAGTTCAAGTTGCTTAGAAATGTTAACTTTGACATGCTTGGAGAAATCTGACCGGTAAGTTTGTTCCTCGAGAAATCGAGAGATTCCAACCATCTCATATCACCAATCTTTGAAGGGATGTTTCCAACCAAAAGATTTCCTGATAAGTTGAATGATTGCAAGTAGATGAGGCTGGTCAGCTCTTCAGGGATCTCTCCAGATATAAAGTTGTCTGAAAGGTCCAAGCTTGTCACCAAAGTAAGTATTTTTTTATACTCCATCTCTCTACCTTTTCTCACCAAGATTGCATTCTCTATGTAGTTGTCCTCGAAGGAGGCTTCACCATCACCAAATGATACAGTGGAGAACAAAATGGGGTCTCTCGAGTTTGAAAAATTTGCCATGGCTGTGAAATTCTTGAAACATGTTGGTATTGCTCCAGAAAGGTGGTTGTCCGCGAGGTCTAGGATCTGGAGATTTCGGAGACTGCATAGTTCATGAGGAATGTTGTCGTGAAGCATGTTCGAACGGAGGCTGAGAATTCCCAAATGTGAAAGACTTTTACCAATCCATGTTGGTATGGTTCCAACAAATTCATTTTTGTGAAGATCAAGAAGGAACAAGGACTCACATTTTTGTAGGGAAGTAGGTACTTCTCCAGATAAGTGATTATTGCGCAAGTGCAATGATCGGAGGAGTCCTAAGTGTCCAACGGAGGCTGGAATGTTCCCACCCAAATTGTTGTTTTCTAAGTTGAGAAGTGTCAAGTTTTGCAGATTGTCCAAACAGTCAGGAATTTCTCCGTTGAGAAAATTGTCTTGAAGTTGAAGAATTTCAAGTTGTTTTGGCCCATCAGTCTTGTCACAAAAGAAATGAAACAGAGTTCCGGAAAATGATGAGTTGGAAAGATCTAGTGTAGTTATGTGGGAAGAAAACAGAGGTAATGAACCGTGGAACTGGTTAGAACCTAGGTTAATTACTTCTGAAGACATAGAATCTATATTCGGAACCTTTCCGTACAATTGATTGTAAGAGAGATCCAAAAGGCCTAATCCAAGGGAAGAAAAGTTCCAAAACCAAGTAGGAATGATACCTGAAATAGCTGTATTTGACAGGTTAAGAGCATACAGTTTTGTTTGAGTTTGAAGCCATGCAGGCAACTCTGATGGCTCTAGATGCCAAGAATTTAGAAACAAGGTGTTTAGTTGGAAGGGAGGAAGCCAATCTAGACTAGTTTTCAGAGTCAGCGGATTTTCGCTTGCATAAAAGTATTTCAGTTTTGTAAGATTGGTGAAATGAACTTCGGAGACAACACCCTCTAATTGATTGTTACCAATGTCCAAACTTTCTAAGCATGACAGATTTCCCAAAGATACTGGAATCGGACCTGATATTGAATTACTTGAAAAGTCAAGCGAGCCTAAATTTTTGAAGTTACCAAGCTGAGACAGATGACCTGAAAGATTATTATCTGATAGACCCAATAACTCAATGCGACCTGAACTGCACGTAGACAAGCTTTCAAATATTTCTGAAATGCTTCCGCTAAAATTGTTCCTCGAAAATTCGAGAACCATCAGCTTACAAAGGTTTCCCAATGAGTTTGGGATTTTCCCATCAAGTTGGTTGTCCGATGTGTCAAGATTGACAAGGGCTGTTAAGTTTCCAATGGAACTTGAAATTTCACCATGAAAGTTATTTTCTGAAAGAACTAGTGTTTCAAGATTGCTAAAAGTATACAACCATTTGGGAATTATAGAACTGATAGAGTTGTAATAGAGATTAAGAACTCGAAGACTAGTCATGTTCGAAATTCCGCTTGGTAGGACACCTAGATCACATTCAGACATATGTAGTTCTACCAGTTGAGAGGGAAGTGTGTTTGTCCCCTGCAACCAATGTGATACTTTGCTAAGATCTATAGCAGCAATATTCAGGTGTTGCAAAAGAGAAAGGCCAGAAATCCATTGAAGGTTCTCAACTACCAAAAGGTTATCAAACAGATCAAGAGTGCGAAGACTCGAGAGGTTTCCTAGTTGAGGAGGAATTGTTCCTCCAAACCTTGCTTCTGAAAGGTTGAGATATCTTAAACTTTTCAAAGAACCTAAGAAGCTAGGAATCTGTTTTCCTTCAAAATCATTTCTGTATAGGTCTAGGTAGCTAAGATGCTTTAAATTGAGCAGAGAAGGATTTAACTTACCACCCAAGGACGAACTCTCACTTGAAAATTCCTCATCTGAATAATAATTCCCAAGGTGGAGCTCGCGGACATGACCGGTTTTTTTATCGCATATAACTCCAGTCCAGTTGCAGCAGTCTCCTTCGCCGCCAACCCAAGATGAAAGCCGGTTTGAAGGATCCTTGAGGTCTTGCTTCAACATCAAAAGTGCTTGTCTCTCATATTCCTTGCAAGGCACACTGATCAGATTGCCATTGCATGGGCAAATGCTAATGGTTATTACAATGCTTAGAAATCTGAGAAGTGAAACAACTCTCATGGGATTATCCATATGGTGTTTTTTTTAATATAAACTATATATCAAGTGTTTGGGGTGAGTGAGGAATGAGTAATTTGTAGTGCTTTCATCTAGTTATATAAAACATGTTATTGAGGAGAGGAGGTCCAATTGTGGCCTACTCAATACAATATGTTGAAAGATAATACCAGGGTCAGTAAGTGTGTCACGCTCAAGAGCAGGGCCAGGAAATTTCCTAAGGGCCGTGCTGCATGTGGTACTTGGCATAATTGCACTCATAAGGGTTGCAAGACTAATACAGTGCAGGTCAAGCAATAGACAAAGTCACAATTGCTTATCAAAGAGCTGCTATTTTGTCTACATCCATCTCCACATCATGGTAGACCAACGCGTTACTGACTAGTTCTTAGGTCAGTCAAGAAGAAAAAGACGAAATGGAAAAAGAAAAGTGTGACATGCTTATTCATATCACATTCACACCTAATTTTCCACGCAAAAAAGATGGTCCTTGGTCCAACCCCAAAGAAAACTAGTGTGGTTTTAAACTTTTAATTAGGGTAGAATTTTTTTTTTATTTTTTGGTTTAATGTTTGCTCAAAATCTTCCTGGCTTCAGAAATCAAGGCTAGTAGTTTTCAGATAATCTTAGGTGGTGTATCGTATATAGAGTTTGATGGATTTTTATAGAATTATGAATATATGAATTTTGAGCTTGATCCATGTGGATTTTAACTGAATTCTATTTGGATTATAATGGAGTTTTTGAGACTTTTATCAGAAAGTTTAATAGAATTTGTGGATTGTCAAGGATATTTTAATGACTAATTTATAAATAAGCATTGCTGTTTTTCAAATTTTCATTATTTGAACTGGTGATTACTACCATGACAAAGTGGTCATATGAGGTGGTGGCACCAACAAAGTTGGTGGAAATGCCATGTGGTGATGGTCAGCAAGATAGTGATAGTATAGGTGTTGTCTTAAGTGGCTGCAATAATAAGGGTGGTGATTGTGGTGGGCAACATGGTGTTGGGGTGGTGGAGGAATGGGGATGGGGGCGGTGGTGATGGTAGTGGTAGAGAGAAGTGAAGGGAAAGAGCTTCACACCAAGGAGGTGTATTTGGTCGTGCAAGGTTACTTATTGGACAAAGTTTGCGATATCTAACACTCAATTCGACACATCTGAACTATAGTGAAATATGATTTTCACAATTGAGTTAGGATTTGTGGTTATCTCATTTGTAAAATAAGCATGCTAAGTTGAATCGAACTTAATTGGAGTATGCAACACCAACAGTGTCAACATTGGGAAAAGAACATGTCAATTGAACATCACTGGTGTGGCACGCCAACTCAGCTGCCATGTTAATATGTAACATTATATCTTGCATCTCTTTTTCGTGTCTGTGTGGTGCTGTATTAATGGCATGGTCTAAAATATCCATAATATCCCGATATTTCCATCGAAATTTCCGTGTTTTTGGACTACCGATATTTCCGATATCATCGATATTTTAGACCTTGCTAAGTCACTCATGTATCTTACCATACAATGTATAAAGTGTAAAATATTGTACTAATTCATTATATATAAATGATTATGGTGTGTTTAAACTTATTTCATTAATTACTATATTTTCTACACTCACAATGTTTGCCAGCTCGCTATATAATCAACTTAAATCAGTTATATCTATTATGCAATGCATTTCCTTCCAATTTTTTGTGATAAACTAATAGATAATTGACTAAATAAACATCCTGCAAAGTTTCAATAAAAATTTCCAAGTTTTTCTTACAATTTCCGTGGTTTTTATTCAATTTTTATCGATATCTATAATATCCCGATATTTCCATCGAAATTTCCGTATTTTTGGACTATCGATATTTCCGATATCATCGATATTTTATACCTTGATTAATGGTAATTTTGCTATGAGGGATATAAAAACTTGAAGTTACGTGTATTAATGGTAACTAGCAAACGATGCCAGCGCGGTGATGGGGGAATGAAAACCGTACAAATTTTTTTGTATATAGTATTATTTATACATAAAGGATAATACTTGATGTGTGTACATACTATTTACATACAAAAGATTTGATAGATAATGCTATTGATAATCTCACTATATATGCGGATAATCACGCTATTTTACTCTACCATAGCCAAACTGTGTAGTTCTAACGAATCTTAAGTCGTCAATTAATCTCTAAAGGAAAATGTCTCTATTAATTAGTTGTAGGAGTTCCCTGAATGGCTTTCCCCCACCACCTGGTTTCATGGTTTGGCAGAAGTCATGGTTCCAGATCTCCACTTAAACAATCTGAAGACACATCAAATCTCATAAAGTTTGAACAAAATCTACAAATTAACTTGTACTGTTTATCACATGTGAAGATTGGTAGACAATGAAATGAATAATATGTACATAAAAATTGAAAGTGATTGATAGCCAAACCCTGAAATCACCACAACATGTATGAGTTCTACAAAGGTTTCAGAGCTTACATAGAAAAAGAACGATGTCAGAAGTAAAGGAAAGAGGAAGTGATGGGATTGTAGTAGAGGTCACGGTGAAAAGGAAAGCAGCGGGTGTATCCACCAGGACTAGGACAATCCACCATAAGCAAATGTAGGAAGAAAATACAATTGTTGAGCGTCACATAACCAATGCCGCAAGTTGAGATAGTAAGTCAAGTTATTGCTCACCATGGAATCATATGAATTACTTGGCCAAGCTAATCTCCTGTATCCATTAACAGATATGTAAGTGGAGACAAAGATTTTATATTGTTGAAATGCTGAATTACGTTATCTAATTATATGCAATGACATTAGTGAAGACTAAGGGTGCGTTTGTTGCACCGGATTGTCTCGGACTGGACTAGCTGTAAGGATTAAGCTGGACTGGCTTAGACTAGACTAAGTTGGACTAGCTTAGTGAAGCGTTTGGTGCAGTGTCGGACTAAGAAGCAGGATAATGAAAACAGTACTGTCACCAGTTTGATGTTTGCTCAAACTAGTACTACATTATTGTTCTATTTTAATTGCTTTTTTTATTTTATTAAGGATATTATTAAAATTAATAATATTGGATGAGAGTGAGACTCAATAAAAATACAAAAACCAAATTTGCTTGCCAACGAAAGAAACATACATGATTCAAGAGTAGCATTGTTCCAAACATGAATATAACAAAGTGTTATCCCAACAATCGACAAGGTTCAGGACGCTTTTCTTAATTATTCACCTTTGGTTTAAAGTTGTAGATTAAAGTTAAAGGTATTTGAGTAGAACGAAAATTGATGTCTGACAAGTTCAGTTTTTTACTCAATTGTGAAATAATTACTTGGAATTGCTCTTGTATGTATAAGCCAATTTCAATCCATACCATGACAATTGCATTCAATCCCAAGACCACAATGATGCGAGGTAAAAAACCAAACCGATTAGAACCGAATCCACCCCACACATCATTAACTTGAAAGAAATAGTTCTCTGACAAGTCATCATTTTGTTTACATGCTTCCACACATACTCGCATCCTGAAAATACATTGAACCAACACAAGGGCATGTCCGAAATCTAGACATATAGTTTTCATTTGAAACTTGAAGTACATTTAAATGACAATATATACCATATCAAGTCTATGATTAAAAATGAGTTATAACTCATATAATCCTCCACGGTATGAGGATTACCACCGCCACGGTTAAGGTAACTTAAGCAGCTCAGTGTACTTGGAACAAAGCACAATTATCACTTCAAGCACCACATGCAGCTTTGCTATTCATTCTTCTGCAGCACTAGCAACACTTAGGTCCACACTGAGGTCAAGAACCTGCTCAAACATTCCAGGAAATTTGGTTAAACCTTATTGTAGACATCGAAATTTCGGTGAAATAAATGTTGACCAATAGTTACAATTTCAACGCTCACGTGTCACATAAATTTTACACGTAGCGTGACTAAACGAAAAATCAAAATAAATCGGAAAAATCATCAAACAGGAAACGTGTCAACACCTGGCAGAAACAATTTATTTCATCTGAATATTATATTCAAAATTAGGCCTTGGAAAATTCTATAAATAGAAGCCATTTCATTCATTTTAGAGGAGGAATTCAGATATACATTTCTCTACTCCCAAATTGGAAGAGAATTCCCTAAATCCTTGAAGCTTTGAAGTTCTAAAGCTTTCAAGCATCCAACCTCCTAAATTCCCAAGAAATCCCGAAGGATCAAGAAAGCCTTCTTCGTTCTTCGTCAAATCCTCCTTCAATACCAAGCCCCAACGGCCCTTGAAGAACTTCCACCAATTCAAGATCAAGCCCCGACGGCCCTTGAAGAAAGTGTTCATCGTTCATCCTAAAATCAAGCCCCAACGGCCCTTTGGATCAACAACATCAACAAATCCACACATCCAACCGTTCTTCAAGATAAAGCCCAAAAGCCCTTGAAGATCCATTCATCAACTGTTCTTCAAGATCAAGCCCAAAAGCCTTGAAGATCCGTTCATCCATCAACCTTTAAGATCAAGCCCAAAAGCCCTTGAAGAAATCCGCACAACTGTTCTTCAAGATCAAGCCCAAAAGCCCCTTGAAGATCCGTTCCCTCGACCTTCAAGATCAAGCCCCAACGGTCCTTGAAGAAACTTTTAATCGTTCATCCAAGATCAAGCCTCGACGACCCTTGGATCAATCGCACATCCACAAATCAACACCTTACGGAGATTGAATCAGAGGATCAAATTTGAGAGAGATTGTAACCCCAAAATTATTAATACAAAATATTATTTTGTACACGTGTTTTTGTTTCGTTTGTTTCAGGAATTTCTGTGTTTACACTTATATCTTGCATCTCAGCATCCATCTCAGCAGTGGGAAAAGAACCTGTCAATTGAACATCACTGGTGTGGCACGCCATCTCAGCAGCCATGTTAGTCTGTAACATTATATCTTGCATCTTTTTCCTGATGTCTGTGTGGTGATGTATTACTGGTAATTTAGCTATAAAGGAATATGAAAAGATGAAGTTACGTTTTATGTTCTTTTGTGTGCCTTTTTCTACCTCAAAGGAGTCTCCCAAAATTCCACTATTTACGTGGACTAGATGTTCCGTTAGGCTGCATTTGGTATGTGGGACGGGACGAGGCGTTCCGTCCCGCGTTTGGTACGCCAAAAATGGGTGGAACGCGCTGTTCCACGGGACAGAAATTGGGTGTTTTTGCGTCCCGCCTCCCCCTGGAACGGGTTGTTCCACGTAAGTGGAACACAAAAATTCCATTGTCTACCCTCTCTCTCTCCTGTAGCTTCGTTACCCTCCCTCTATCCTGTAGCCTATTCTTCCACCACAAACCCAGCAACCCAAATGCTTCGTTACCCAAACGTAGCTTCGTTACCCAACAACCCAGATGAATTCGAGCTCAATTTCGGGCTTTCCGGGCTGAGTCGGAGACGAATCCGCCGAAATACCGGCGAAACAGACCGAAACACACTTCCTTCTAAGGAAAAACTCGGCGTTTGCGCTGGCCGGAAAGACGTGGCGTTTGTGAAGTGCAGGGAAATCATAGTTTGATGCAGCTCAGTCCACACTCGCCTCCCTTAGCCTTTTCATATCGTTGGTTTTAAATTGGGGAAAAATAGTTTGATTTACTGGAATTGAAGAGAAAGATAATGAAATGAAGAGAAAGTATGGGTTTGATTTTTACTGGGAGATCTGAGCATGCGGGAGAGAGAGAGTCAAATGGAAGAAGAGAAAGCAGAGAAACGGGAGAGAGAGAGAGAGTCAAATAAAAAGGGTAAGTTAGTCATTTAATCCAGTTTCGTTCTGTTCCATCTTGTCAGTACCAAACATGACATGAATCTTTGTTTCGTTCCGTCCTGTCCCGTCCCGTCTGCGTACCAAACGCTACCTTAAGCGTATGAAACTTGGATTTGTCAAGGAATTCTGATTGATCCAGAATGGCTGTTAGAGTTTGTGACTAGAAGATTCTGTTAGGGATCTTCAATTCCAATATATCGAACACATATCTTTTTTCTTTGGATAATGGGCAGTTTGTAATCAGGCTTTTTTGTTATATGCAGTTGTTAATATGAAATATAATCATTGTAATTACTCGATTCGCATACCCAAACATAATTATTGGTACAATGTATATGTACAGAAATAGTTAAGAAAAATTGACAATAATAGCATAAAGCTTTCCAAACATTGGCATAGTCAAATTAGTTAAAGCACTGTCTTTCCTCTCTACACTCAAGTTCAAATCCTCCTAGTTTTCGCTTGAATTATGGCATAAAGCTTGTATACAATGTTATTTTGGAACTGTGAAAACCCAGAGCTCCAAGGCACGTTTAACAACAATGAGCCAAGAATACTCCAAAAACCAAATGAAAAGCCTAGTGTTTGGGTTAAAACTTGAACTTTAGGCTCAAAATGGGGTTAGCCCAAAAGAAGGTCTAGAAGGAAAGAAGCCCAAAGCTCAGCCAAAGCCCAAAAGGCAGAAAATGCCCTTTTCTGACTAAGTACAGATCATTTGAGCCACTTGCTCACCTACCTAGAGGTCAAGTGGTGTAGATCAGCCAGCTAATCAGCCCAAAAGTACTTTATAATGACAGTACAAGTAAATAGCTGATGAGTCACTACCCTCCAGCTGCATTCAGGCAAGATTAATGCTACAGGAGGCCGAGCCAAACCGTCTATAAAAGCAGAAAGAGAAATCAGAGATAAGGACACTCAATCAAACAAACAAATACACAAACTCTGCTCAAGCCAGATTTGCATACGAAGCTGTAGTCAGCATCAAGCCTCCATCATTTTTAGGATCAACCTTCACCAAAACCCTTTGTAAAAGCTCTGCTACCTTGTCTAAATCTTGCTGTAGTATCGATTCCCTTCTGTAAAATCATCTCCCTATCCCCCTTTCTAGCTCTCAAACCCTTTTGTAAATTACAAAGATAGGAAGTTGCAAGACAATCAGCCTTACCCGACCCTCTTTGTTCTGTCTTTTCATTCATAAATCTAGTAATATGATGTATATTTCCATCTGCATCTAAGTCATTTCTAGTAATTTTATGATTAAAAGACTTATTGGTTCTCGGATCTGGTCGGGTTAACAGTGCCCAACCATGCAAAAGATAAGTTGGAATATGCACTTATAGCTTAATCAGATCTAAGTTCTAACCTCTCGGGCATACAAGATTGATCATTCAAAAGTCCTTGGTCTCAAGGCATAAAAAAGAACCTTATGTGGACTTAACCCATCCACGACGATCTTTGATAACAAGAAGTCCGAAGTTACTTGGGGCGCAAGTAATCGACCTATTTCTTAGTTTTACTTCTGTTATATTATGATTGCCATAGAACGCTTGAGCATAGAATTAATTCTGATGGGAAGCCTCAATGCCTATACCTAAGGCCCTACAAAGGCACCTATTTGGGTTCGTTCTGCTCTTCGGGCTCGGGTGATCAAAAGTATAACAGTTATAATACTTCTGCAACGATGAAACAACCACTATATGTTCGAGTAGTTGGTTAGTTCTTGATTGCAATGCTCAAGGCCTACATCTAAGGCCTTACAAAGGCACCTTTCATAACTAACTCAGTCTCTCGGGCATATATATATACATATAATTAAACTCAACATTTGTTTTACATCTGCCATGCTAAAGATGGCAGTGGCACGCCTGAGCACCTAAAGTTAATTTTGATTGTGAGCCTCAAGGCCTACACCTAAGGCCCCATAAAGGCACCTTTCAGAGTTAACTCTGTCCTTCTCTTTCAGCCTTGCCCGACAAAGCCTTGCCCGATAAGCCCGCCAGTAAGCAGAAGCCCGACAGGCAATATCAACCGGCGCCAACCTCTCGGGGAGCTGTGTGCTCGTTGGCCAGGAAACACCCCCATCGGGAATTTCTCCAGACGAACACCTAGTCCCTAGCTCGGATGGAACCAACTATCTTCAAGTAAACAACCAATTCCTCCCTCTTTTTGATCACCCGATGAAATTGCACTTTCAACATGGTTTATATTGGTATTCAGACCATCTTCCATCTTAATCAAATCTAGAATCAAAGATGAGAAAAATGATGAAGATATGAATTAAATACAGAAACACCAGAGAAGAAAACTGAGAGCAAAGGAGCTTTTTTCACATGAAGAGTTTTTTATTTGGATAATTGTTCCCAGTACATAGGACAACTGCTAAGACTATAGGGCAGCTCTTTACAAAACATCTAAGCCATATATGTGGCAATAGTCTGGAGATCCAAAGACTTAAAAAAATATCAAAATGGACATGCAAAAAGACAACATAGGTTAACTTTAATACTCCCTCTTAAAGCTTTTCTGCTTCACTCCCAGAAGTTGTTTTAGGTAGATGAGTTTGTCCTTTGGTGAAGATATTTGCAATTTAATCTTTTGTCCTGCAATAGACCACCACAACTTCCTTGTTCAATGACACCTTTGCTGTAGTGATGCTTCATAGCAATATGTAACCTAAAAAAAACGTCTCTCCCCTCCATCCGCACTCCCACGTTCTTTCTCACTCTCTTCCTCTCTTCTTCCGTTTAAAAACCAAATAAAAAAATATTCACACACTTTGTGTGTGGGCATATATACTATTGTTTATTAAAAAAAACAAGAAATTGTGAAAAATAGCCAAGCACAAGAGGTCTTTGCTAGGTAAAGTGGTGGCCGACAAAAGTGAAACTATCATAAATATTTAAGGATAATGGGTAAGAAAAATGGATTCCGATTCCTCCATACTCTCGGAATTGGAATACAACCTCCAATTAAGGAGTCCAATTCCATCAAAATGAGGAATTGAATTACTTATTTTGTGTGAGTTTGACATTTCTTTTATCCCCAAGTTTACTAAACGAAGGTATATCCCGGGAAATTTTATTTGAACCCATATAAGCTATTTCTACACCCAACTTAAACTTCAAATGTGAATTATGTTTTTTACCCTATTGCATAATTACCATAAAATAGAATATGAAATTAACAACAAAATTAAAATTTATCAATAAACCCACACATAATAATCCAACATTACCATCACATCAAACCCAACCGTTATGCAACTTATCCTACGATCATTCTAGCTAAAACCCTAAACAGTCTCATAGAGAAAAACAAATTCTTTTGACCGATGGATGATGATTTTGAAGTTTTATATCCACCAACTAAGATATGAATTGATATATAAAAGTTTTTCATTTCAAATCGAACGCGTAATTACTAACAGATTCGCTACATTATTTTTATTCAAACTCAGATTTTTCCAAAGCATAAATCAAAGGCGTAGGCATCAATGTTAAGTGTGGTTATAATAACTTAATTTCAGAAGAATTTCCCATGGAGCTTTGCATGCTACAGGCGTTGTTATCACAAAATGCTGCAACTTAAATAGGCTATAATTATGTCGACTTTCCCATTTACTACCAACGGGTTAATGTGTTTGTTTTCTAAATGGGTTAAGGAAAAATTTATACATTGAATTGGGATTATGAGGGTAGTTAAGGTGGTAAATTTGGGTTTAAAAAGATATTGATTGTTTAATTAAAAGTAATATGAAAGTAGAGACTAAATTAAGTGTAGAAATAGGTTATATGGATTTAAATAAATTTTTCATACCGTAATTGGAATTTAATTCCATGTTTTGATTAAACATACCATAAAGTTAGTTGACAAGTTGGACTGAGGTGAAAACATCAAAAAAATTTAAGGATGAAAAATATTAACCAAAAATAAAATTAAAAGAACGAAAGTGAAAATTAAAGTACATTAATTCGGCCTTTTAAAAATGCAAAACAAAATCGTCATAGCATGATTGCATCTATATTCTCATTGGAGAACAAACGGCATGTCGTTTGCGCTTCAAAGCTGGAAACGAATTGACAGGAAGAGCAACCATGGCGGGTCCTCGAGTTCTACTGCGGCATTGGCGGCATGGTAATACGATCACCCAACAAGGGGCGGAGCCAGGATATTTTTTTGAGGTATTTATCAATTTCCTCCCTAAACTTGTGATTATTGGCCAATTTCCCCCATCAACTTTAATTTTGGCCAATTTCCCCTCTCAACTCTCATAATTAGTCAATTTCCCCCCTCAACTTTCATTTGGCCAATTTCTCCCCTCAACTCTCATAATTAGTCAATTTCCCCCCTCAACTTTCATTTGGCCAATTTCTCCCCTCAACTCTCATAATTAGTCAATTTGCACACTACTGTTAATTTTTTAATTTGATCATAATTAAACAAGTGTGTGTAAGAAACTAAATAAGATGTATGTTAATCATTTTTCTATGTCTTTATCATATTACAAATAGATTAAAATTTAGAATTTTACAATTTATCATAGATAGTATTATTAGTCATAATAAATCAGTATAGAGTAATTTTATTTGATTTTTTACTATACAAAATTGATAACGACAAAGATTGATGTGTACATTTTTGTATGTGAATACAATTTTCTTTATAAAAGTGAAAGCTAAGTTCAAGTAAATTGTGGAGAATCGAGCTTTAGTGCAAAAATGGCTAGTCAATTCATAATTTTCGACTCCTTATTAAGAATAACCCATTTTATTGAAATATGTCTGATCCATGAGTTTAGGATTATTATTTCTTCTTCTACATGCTTTAAACCCGATTCATAACTTTTTCTTATAATCAACCTATATCACATACTAATTGTATTATGTTTTTGTACATTTTACCCTATATTATGCAGCTGAGTTTATGTTAATTTTAGTACTTTGTTGGAAGTTATTAGAAAGATTGAAAGAAAAAAAAAAAGAATAGATGGAAAATTAAAAAAAATTAACAGTAGGGTGCAAATTGACTAATTATGAGAGTTGAGGGGGGAAATTGGCCAAATTAAAGTTGAGGGGGGAAATTGACTAATTATGAGAGTTGAGGGGGGAAATTGGTCAAAATTAAAGTTGAGGGGGGAAATTGGCCAATGGTCACAAGTTCAGGGGGGGAATTGATGAATACCTCTATTTTTTTTGGGTGGGCTAGTTGAAAATAGTACCATAAAATCATATGTTTATTTTTTTGCTTATATAAAATATATAATAATCAATATAAAAGAACAACAATATAATATAAACTATTCTCAAAATTATAACCTTAACCAATAATTTCAAGGACCATATAAATAATTAACCTACTAATTGAATCAAGAATAAGTAAATAAAGATATTAAGAACGTACCAAAGGTGACACTCATTGAAAAATTGCAACGAAAAGTCAGGAATTGCGAAGATAGAGATTTAATTGTGTATTTAAAGAACTTATTAATCTTTTCTTGAGTAAGAAGCACAAATGCTAAATTACATACGGTAAATGATCAATTTCTTTAAAGAATTGAATAAAGAGGGACTGAAGATAGAACTAATTTATGATTTTTAGCATAAAACTATTATTTACTACCTCTCATCTACTAAATATACATTAAATAATAATATGTATTGAAATTGAGTAGGTTATAAGCATGAGTTTACAAAAGAATAGATCTATTCACAAACCCATTTTTACTTCCAACACAGCCTTATTAATATTTTGTCAGTGATCATTTTCAATTCATTCGATATGAACAACCGACAATTAAGAGAAGTGTGTAAAAAGTAAAAATGAGTACATAGATAATACTACCTTTATAGAAAACCTCTTGTGCTACAGCCCACCTTTTAAGGTAGGTGACTAGCCTTTGTAACCCAAAATACCCCTTTTTGCTTTCCAGTTTTTTAATTCTTCAACGCTTTTTGCTCAAGTTTTCATCTTTGCGATTGTCAGACGTACTGGCTAATGAGGGCAGGAGTGAACGCCGAAGTTGTGGAAGCGTTCGACATCAACGACACCGCCAACGACGTTTACCAGCACAATTTCGGCCACCGTCCCTATCAGGTTCTTCCCATTTTTTTAGTTTAATTTTGTAATTTTATCCAAATTCAAGGTCCTTTTTATACAGTGTGCACAGCCTAAGTACAAATTTGTGGTGTTTGATTACTTGAGGATCAAAAGTTTGTATATACATGGCTACCCAATTTGAGTTTCTTGCACTTAGGGATCGTTGAGACTGCTTTTGTAGGAATCACTCTGCTCATAAGCGCTTTTGTAGAAGTGCTTTTATCTGTTGAATTTGTTATTGAAATGTAAAGTGCTTAGTGCTTCCGACGCTTTTATGACCCAAAAATAATTATTAAGGTTTTTTTGCCAAAAATAGGCAGAAGCGCTTTTGGTTATCAAAAATTACTTTTAGTCATTCCATGAGTTCCAAACAGGCGCTTAATCTCTTAGATGCTGTTAGTTTTGGATGTTTTACAATTTGTTGGAATATTTTGGTTTAAAAGTTCTTTTCAACTGGTTCTCTATTGGGTCAGTTTTGGATTTGTACCATTTGTTCCGGTGTGTGGTATTTTGAGCTGCTTTTTGATGTTTGGCTTTTCAACTGCTCATACATGATGTTTCCTAAACCTACCTGAGCTCATCTTGCACTGAAATTTGAATATTCTTGTCTGTACAGGGTAATATTCAGAGCCTTACTGCTGCTGATCTCGACCGTATTGGGGCGGATGCATGGTTTCTTTCTCCTCCTTGCCAACCTTACACTCGACAGTGTTAGTTTTCATCATTTTCGTCTTTACAGATGTATGGCAACGGCTTAAACAGAGTTTCACTAGTTACTTATGGATAGGTCTCCAGAAGCAATCCGGCGATGCTCGGGCATTTTCATTTCTCAACATTCTTGAGTTGATACCACACACATCTCGACCTCCGATGGTGTTATTTGTGGAAAATGTTGTCGGATTTGAGGTCAATTCTTGGAAGTTTTATCTTAATTGTAGGTAAAATATTGATTTGTTTTTGTTCCAATTCATTGTTATGAACTAGTTGTGATTGCCTTAGTCACGGTGAGATTCTAGCTAATAGTAGTAAGGACTAAAGTGTAAGGTAGTTAAAGGCTTAATTGTAAGGGGGTAAAAGTATGGGGTTCGATTGTAATGAGCCAATATTTAGTAGAAGGTTTCAGTAATTGTTAGTTGTTGTCCAGGTGGCACTTTTGTATTGGGGAATTGCAAGCATGTGGGATATACATGTTTCTGAGGTTATTGTAATGAAACATCATTGGAAATTATTAATGGAATATTATCTTTAGTCTCTCTCTATCCTATCGCCTCCGCCTGCTTTTACAGATACCGGTTCTGGTTGATTCTCCGGCGCCGGTTGGGTCATAACATTGGTATCACCCTCCGTTCCTGGTTTTTCCCATCCGTGTATGCCCCGTCCCAAACCCACCACTCGTTCCGCCATGGATGCCCGCTTTGCTGCTTTTGAATCTGAATTTCCGTCGATCATCCGTGAAGCGGTGAACTCTGCTTTTGATGCCAAGCTTCCAGCCCAACTCGATGCGCGCCTTCCGGCGTATTTCGATGCGCGCCTTCCGGCGTATTTTGAGCAGTTCCGCCGCGAGCTCACTCATGAACTCACCTTTCGTCGTGAGGGTGAAGGTCCATCCAACCCACCTCCTCCAGATCCACTTGTTCATCATGAGATGGCTCAGATCCCACCACCACCTCATCCTGGCCCTCCGAATCCACGGCCGCCGTGGCCATAGCGCCTCGACTTTCCCAGATTTACTGACGGTGATGATATCCTTGCTTGGATTTACAAAGCCGAACAGTTCTTCTCCTTCTATGGGATCCCCGATGCTCAACGTGTTCTCACCGCCTCCTTTCATTTTGAAGGTGAGCTTCTTCACTGGTTCCGTTGGATGGATTGCGTCAACACCACTCCCACTTGGTCGGCGTTTACCACCGCCCTTTGTCGCGAGTTTGGACCCTCTGCTTTCGAAGATAGTGCCGAGGCTCTCTTCAAACTTCGCCAGCTCGGTCCTCTTCGTGATTATATCGTTGAATTTCACCGTTTAGCTACTCGATCACCTGAGATTAGCCCTCTTCTGTTACGCAGTTGCTTTTTAGGGGGGTTGAAAAAGGAACTGCGCTATGATGTCAAACTGTTAAAACCCGCCAATGTCCATGAGGCTATTGCCATTGCTGTGCAGCTTGATTCTAAGCTTACTGAGCTAAAATCGGTCCCATCTCGCACCCATACCACGTCTAAACCCTTTTCCAACACTGTCACACCTTCCTCCCATACTATGCCAAACACTCGCAACCTTGCTATTAATAAGCTAACCCCGGAGGAGATCCAGCGGAAGAGAGAGCGAGGGGAATGCTGGTTTTGCAATGATAAGTGGGTAATGGGACATAAGTGTGGCCTTAAGCAACTATTGATGATGGATGTGATGGATTCCGAAGTTATGGCAGGAAATATAGAAGAAGATCACCCTGAGTTGCAGCACATGGAGCTTAGTGAATGTGCTTTTTACGGCACTCAGGGCAGCTCTACAGTACAAACTATGAAAGTGTTTGGTCAGATCAATGTTCACCCTGTGAAAATCTTACTCGATTCGGGTAGTTCCCACAACTTTGTTGATTCCAAATTGCTCAAACAATGGGGATGGCAGGCAGCGACTACCAAGGCTTTCGAGGTTATGATCGCCGATGGAGGCAAAGTTACAAGTTCTGGTTGCTGCAAGAATGTCGCATTATCTCTTGCAGGGTATCATTGTCTTACAGATTTGTATTCCTTGCCCCTGGGTGGATGTGATGTAGTTTTAGGGGTGCAATGGCTTTCCACAGTGAGCCCTGTGCTATGGGATTTCCATCTCCTCACTATGGAGTTCACAAAGGACCACCATACCTATAAGTTGTCCCACCACTCTTCCAATGCCTCAGGAATTCAAGCAGTATCACTACACCAATTGGATAAGGAGCTCGTTAACTCTAACCTGGGGTTATTTTTGTATTCCATAGAAGAGGAGACACTAGAATCATGTGACTTAAACTCTGTGCAGTTGCAAGAGCTACAGCAACTATTGACTCGGTTTGAGGCAATCTTTGCCTTACCTACCAAGCTTCCTCCACAGAGAAACCATGATCATCATATTCCTCTGGTGCAAGGGGCCAAACCTTCAAGCATCCGACCATATCACTATGGTCCATTGCAAAAAACAGAAATCGAAAAGGCAGTTCAGGAGCTGCTTGAGGCAGGTTTCATAAGGCCAAGCCATAGTCCATTTTCCTTTCCCGTGTTATTAGTGAAAAAGAAAGAAGGCACTTGGAGAATGTGCATTGACTATAGGGAACTCAATGCCCTCACTATTAAGGATAAGTATCCCATACCCCTTATTGATGATTTGTTGGATGAGTTGCATGGGTCTCTCTATTTCTCTAAGTTAGACTTACGATCTGGATATCATCAGATATTAATGCAGCCTGGGGACATTGCAAAAACTGCATTTAGGACTCATGAGGGACACTATGAGTTCCTAGTTATGCCTTTTGGGCTTACAAATGCTCCTGCCACATTTCAAGGGCTAATGAATACTTTGTTCAAACCACATTTGAGGAAATGTGTGTTAGTCTTCTTTGATGACATTCTTGTTTACAGTAGGACCTGGGAAGCCCATTTAGCTCACTTGCAGATGGTGTTTGAGATATTGCAAGCCAATCAACTCTTCCTTAAGAAATCTAAATGTTCTTTTGGACAAAATAGAGTTGAGTACTTAGGGCATATTGTCTCTAAGGAATGAGTGGCACCTGACCCCAAAAAAATTGAAGCTATACAAAGTTGGCCTGCACCAAGAAATGTCAAGGAACTCCGGGGTTTCTTGGGCCTCACAGGCTATTATAGAAAATTCGTACCAGGCTTTGGCAAAATTTGCCAGCCTTTATACCACCTGACCCGGAAGGATGGATTTATTTGGGATACAGAAACTCAACAAGCTTTTGATAGACTTAAAACAGCTATGGTCTCTCCCCATGTGTTGGCACTACCAGATTTTTCCAAACCATTTGAATTGGAATGTGATGCTTCCGGCTGTGGAATTGGGGCTGTGTTACAACAAGAAGGTAGGCCTATTGCTTTTTCAAGCCAGGCCTTGGGTCCAAGGAATCAAGCACTCTCCACTTATGAAAGAGAATTAATTGCAGTGGTTTATGCAGTCAGGAAGTGGCAGAATTATTTGCAGGGCAGGCATTTCATAATTAAGACTGATCATAACAGTCTTAAATATTTTCTGCACCAACGAGCTAATACTGCATTCCAACAAAAATGGGTATCAAAATTATTGGGGTATGATTATGAGATACAATTCAAAAATGGCTCCCAGAATGCAGCAGTAGATGCCTTATCTCGATTACAAGGAGTGCCTAGGCTCCAGGAACCCTTGGAGTCTATGGGAGCATGTTATGCCATTTCTTACCCATACCCGGGATGGATTGATGAATTGAGAAGGAACACTGAACAGGATGAGTGGATCACAACAAAAAAAAATGAAGTTCTTAATTCTGCAATTAATGGCACCTACGGTTCTTCTGGGGGTAAGTACATTATTGACAATGGATTCTTACTTTACAAGCATCGAGTGGTGTTGGGTCCTCATTCTGATTGGAAAAAGAAAATTTTAGAAGAATACCATTGTACTCCTTCTGCTGGCCACCAAGGGGTACTTAAAACATATCAAAGGGTCAAGCGCAGCTTTTATTGGCAGGGAATGAAGAGGGATATCAAGACTTATGTGGCAGAATGTCAAGTGTGCCAACAAAACAAGGTGGAAACCATTTCTCCACCAGGGTTTTTGCAACCCTTACCAATTCCCCACAGAGTTTGGACAGACATCAGCATGGATTTCATAGTAGGACTGCCCCTATGCAAAGGAAAATCTGTGATATTAGTGGTCGTTGACAGGTTGTCCAAGAGTGCTCACTTCGTAGCAATGTCCCACCCCTACACTGCAATCACAGTAGCACAGGCCTTTATTGACAATGTGTTGAAACTCCACGGCATACCAAGCTCAGTGGTCAGTGATAGAGATCCTATTTTTGTCAGTGCTTTTTGGAGGGAATTGTTCAAATTACAAGGATCAAAATTGTGTATGAGCTCTGGTTACCATCCCCAAACTGACGGGCAGACTGAAGTAATGAACAGGTGTCTTGAGACCTATTTGAGGTGTTTTGTGGGAGGTCAACCAAAGAAGTGGGTTCAATGGCTTCCGTGTGCTGAGTGGTGCTTTAACACTTCCTACCACTCCTCTACAAAATTCACACCTTTCGAACTTGTCTATGGTTATCCTCCTCCTCAAATTATACCCTATGAAATTGGTACTGCAAAGGTGGAAGCCGTGGGGCAAGGTTTATTGGAAAGAGATAAGATCTTATCTATGCTAAAACACAACCTGGAATTGGCTCAGAATCGCATGAAGATGCAGCAAGATAAGAAGAGAACGGAGAGGCAGTTTGAAGTGGGAGATTTTGTGTATCTGAAACTAATTCCTTATCAGTTGCAGGCCCTATCTCCTCACAGCTACCATAAGCTTCTACCACGATACTATGGTCCTTATGAGATTGGTGAGAAGGTTGGGAATGTGGCCTATAAACTAAACCTGCCACAAAACACAAAAATTCACCATGTGTTCCATGTGAGTCAATTAAAGAAACAACTGGGAACTAAAGTGACCCCACAGAATGTCTTGCCACAGGTTGTTGAAGATGGATTGGTAGGAACTACACCTGTTGCAGTGTTGGCAAGGAGAATCTATAAGAAATGAGATGTCGCTGGAGTTCAAATCCTGGTACAATGGCAAGAGTAAGAGGAATCCGAGGCTACTTGGGAGGATTTTGATGAGTTCAAAGTCAAATACCCTTCATTTCCTCTCTAAAACCTTGTGGACAAGGTTCTCTAAGGGGAAGGTATTGTTATGAACTAGCTGTGATTGCCTTAGTCACGGTGAGATTCTAGCTAATAGTAGTAAGGACTAAAGTGTAAGGTAGTTAAAGGCTTAATTGTAAGGGGGTAAAAGTATGGGGTTCGATTGTAATGAGCCAATATTTAGTAGAAGGTTTCAGTAATTGTTAGTTGTTGTCCAGGTGGCACTTTTGTATTGGGGAATTGCAGGCATGTGGGATATACATGTTTCTGAGGTTATTGTAATGAAACATCATTGGAAATTATTAATGGAATATTATCTTTAGTCTCTCTCTATCCTATCGCCTCCGCCTGCTTTTACAGATACCGGTTCTGGTTGATTCTCCGGCGCCGGTTGGGTCATAACATTCATGGAAGCACCAACAGAATACTTGGAGAATCGCCGCCAACTTTCTCCTCTAAACCCTGCTACCATGGCTGCCTAGGGATAAAAGAGGGTGGATTGAGGGTGAGGTCGTCTTCGGAGATAGATTGGGGGAGAAAATGGGGTGGGTAGCCGGAGGGAAAGCTTGGAGGAGGAGACGAGGTGGGTTCGGCGGGAAGATGTTAGGAGAGAAGACGAGGGTGGGGTTGCAGGAGGTGAGGGTTGGCCAGCCATGGCTGGTGGGTTTATGGGAGGAAGAAGAGTGTTGTGTGGTTATCAGGTTATGGGAGCAAGAAAGATGTTTGGTTATCAAAATAGCAAGAGTTTGGGGCAATTAAATGAACGTGTAACATTTCTATTGGGCCGTATAAATGGTCAGTGAAAATTGGGTACTGACTTGTAACAAGTATTGCCCAAACTTCAAAAGGATCCAAAAAAAAAAAAAAAAACCAAAATACAAATTCGTGAACAATTTTATGTTCTTTATATTCTCTTATGCTTCGTTTCTGATTGGACGATTTGATTTCTTGGTTGTTACACGTTTTGACATTCAAGAACGGGAGCACAGTGGAGGTACTTGGCCAAAAGGAGGTGCCTGCTGGAGCATGGCACTGTGCTGTAATTGTCTCTGGTAATGGGCACACATATACTGTTAGCTATGATTGGTCTGGCAAGGACAGTTAGGAAGATGTGGAGAGAGTCTCAAGGAAGGATATCAGGCCTTGCCCTCCGCCTGTTCAAAGAGTGGAGAGTTGGGCAGTTGGTGATGTTGCCGAGGTGTTTGATGATGGTTTCTGGAAAATGGCCTCAGGGTTGAAGGTCTTGGATGAAAATTATTACTTGGCTAGGCTACTTAGATCTTCTGAGGAGTTAAGAGTCCACAAGTATAGGATCCGGGTGCGCCAATTATGGAATAATGACAGATGGGTTGTGATCGGAAAGGTAAACTTCTATCTGGCTCGTTGTTGTTTTATGTATTTTTATCATTTTCTATCTTGTTGAACATATTGGTAACAGTTTCAGGCCTTTCTTTTATTTTATTTGCTTACCAATATTCATTATGGTTGCTTTCGACAGGGTCCTGACAATCAGATGAGCTCGCAAGTCCCACAAATGAATGCAAAAATAAAGCTACCCACCGGAAATGATTGTTTACCTCCCATGTACAACATCAGTTGTCAGGATTCCCATAGTGTTTCATCTGGATAGTTGAAGAGAGCTTCTCCAGATACCATCTTGTTGAAAGACACGTGTGAGTAGAAGTAATAAGCACGAAAGACCAAAGCGTGGGAGTGAAAGTGATAGAGAGGAAAGACACAAGAAACGTAGGAGTGAAAGTGAATTTGTATGTTTACTTTCCGGGATTTGTGTTCATCTTTCTTCATTGACAAGGTCTGCTGCCTCTTTTGATCTCCTTTTTTTTTGTTTTATGTCGTTTTGTTGGCCTTAAAAATTACTTAAACTACGTGGCGGGCAGGCCCTTCGGTTGTCTCCAAGGTATTTAGCACTTTGAAAATGCCTTTTGCTCCCCCAATCTAGTGTATAAAATAAAAGTAGGGGTGTGATATCCACACATTCCATTTTATTTCTCACAACTTTTTAATTTTCGGCCGTCAGATCAGATGAATTAAAGAAGATCAACGGACAGAAATTATCAAGGGGTGTGTGAGAAGTAAAATGGAATGTGTGGATAGCACACCCCTAAAAATATGTACGGCAGTGCATGTGGGTTTTGGACATCGATTTGGAAATTCAAGTCCCGTTTTCAATAATTTTATTAGTAATCGATTAGGTTGCTAAACAAGAACTATGATTCTCTTCCATCATCTTTCCATCCTCTCCTCTCTCCTCTCACATTTTCTATTTTGTCTTTCTCTTTTTATAAAAAATTAATATTAGATGTTGACACAAATAGGAGGGGATGAAAGGAGAGGGAAAAAAAGAGGGAGGAGAATCCTACTCCGTTAAATAAAGGTTATGGAACTTTGGCTGCGAATAAATAGAATTGGTTGGTGGATATTGGTAATTGTGGTTTCTTATTGGAAAGACAAAATTAAATTAAATAGGGAACTTCGAATGGCTTGATCCTATCTTTCGATATATAGGCAGTCTAACAAAGGTTAGATGCAGTGATGAAACAAAAGAAAAAAATTATTTGCGTTTCGGTCATGTCATGTACAAGTATTGGTGACGCCACGTGTCGATCTTAGACGTATCTCGGGACCGACACGTGACAGTGTCGAATGTGTACAAGTGAAAAATGTAAATTATCGGTCTAGTTTTCATCTTTTTATTTTTCATTTCGTGTTTGTCTTACATTATAGTAATGGAAGAGAGATTTTTCAGTGTAACCGGAACATGAGGTGGTACGGGGGTGTATTCAATTGGGATTTTGAGGGATTTTAATTCTTTTAATGAATCTAGGGGTATTCAATCAGAATTTTAAGTGATTCTTTGAAAGTCAAGGTGTATTCAATTAGAATTTTAAGATAGTTTATTAAAATCCTTAGAAATCCAGGTGTATTCAATTAAGATTTAAAAAAAAATTAAAACATTCCAGATGTATTCAATTAGAAATTGATTTTAAAGAATTTGAGAAAGTTGTGGAATTAGAGGGAATTTGAGAGATTTCGTAGTGTATTTTAAGCATCCACAAATCTCACATCTCCCCATGAGATTTCGAGGGAATTGAATCAAAATTTTATATGAAATTTCTACAAATCAATTAAACTCCATGAAAATCCATGGATTTATAAATCCATTAAAGTCTCTCAAATTCTCAATTGAATACACCCCTACGTGTCTCTATACAAAAATGGTAGGATATGTGTGTTAAAAAATTAATGACTTAAAAATTAAAAAATTTCACTATTTATATAAAAACAGGTGACGTACCACCCGTGTTCCAGTCACGAATGGAAAATTTATCATAAAAGAATATTTAGAGATAAAGTTCATGAAACAGATTGGACCCAAGTGAAAATCTGAAAAGATAAATTTAGAGTTTTCCTAATTTTTAAGAAACTTTAGGATTTTAGATAACTTTCTCTCTTTCCTTCTTCCACAAGGAATTGTTCTAATTATTTAATTTTTTGGTCGAGTTCTTTATTAATTAGTTTTCCGATTCCCACTAGTATTCCAATTCGTAGACGATTTTACATTAGCTTCCTATATAAAAGGGTTTAGGGTTAATATAGCGTTTTTTTATCTTTTGCAGCTGCATCACTACTATGGCGGCAATGGCGATCTCTATGAGTCAGAGGAGGCTGGCGACCCGAAGATAGCCGTAAAAACAGCGGGCCGAATTCACGTCGTCACTATTTGGGACACGATGATGAAACTCATGGAGTTTACATCCCCCCATTCAAGTTGTCCCGTATGATGAAACAAGTCGAGGATAAGAGAAGCGTTGAGTATCAGCGGTTGACGTGGGACGCCCTCAGAAAGAGTATCAACGGCCTTGTCAACAAGTTGAATGCCACCAACATCAAGTATATAATCCCGGAAATTTTCGCCGAGAATCTGATTCGCGGACGTGGTCTGTTCTGCCAATCCTGCATGAAAACGCAGACGGCGTCGCCCGGGTTCACTAACGTGCTTGCAGCATTGGTAGCTGTTGTCAACACAAGGTTTCATGAGGTTGGTCAGCTTTTATTGGGAAGACTCGTCTTACAATTTCAGAGAGCTTTTGATATAAAAGACAAGCCTGGGATACAATTTCAGAGAGCTTTTGATCGAAAAGACAAGCTTCGGCTACTAGCCGCCGCGAAGTTCATAGCGCATCTGGTGAACCAGCAGGTGGCTCACGAGAATATAGCTTTGGAATTGCTCACTTTTCTGTTGGACAATCCTACAGACTTCAAGGTTAAAGTTGCCGTTGTCTTTGTGACTGAATGTGGATCAATGCTTCGGGACCTTTCGCCTAAAGGCCTCTATTTTATCTTTGAGCGCTTTCGTGGAATTCTTTACCAGGGAGACATAGAGAGAAGAGTTCTGTATTTGATCGAAAACTTGTTCGCTAAGCAACGGGCCAAGTTTCAGGGTCACCCGGCTGTTCTTCCTGAGCTGGACTTGGTAGAGCAAGAAGATCAGTTGATGCATGAGATTTCTCTTCTAGATGAGATTGATCCACAGACTAGCCTTGATCTCTTTCAGCCCGATCCTGATTACCTCGAGAGCGAAAGCGCTACGAAGAACTCAAGAAAACCATACTTGGTGACTAGTCTGAAGATGAAGAAGCCAGTACTTATGATGCAGTTGATGCAGTTTCGGATAGTGAGGATGATGAAGAGGATGAGCAGTAGCAGATGGAAATAAGTGACCAGACAGAGACTAATCTCGTAAATCTTCGAAGAACAATCTATCTTACAAGCATGTCCAGTTTATGTTTCGAGGAGGTGGGACATAAGCTGATGGAGATTAAGCTTGAGCCTGGCCATAAGATGGAAGTATGCATCATGCTTCTGGAATGCTGCAGTCAGGAGAGAACCTACAGCCGCTATTGTGGTCTCTTGGGGCAGAGGTTCTACTTGATCAACAAAGTCTACCAACAAAACATCGAGGAGTGCTTTGTGCAGCAGTATTCCATGATCCACCGTCTTGAAACAAATAGTCTACGCAACGTTGCGAAGTTTTTTGCGCATTTACTCAGCTCGGACGCCCTCCCCTGGCATGTGCTGGCCTATGTACGCCTGACGGAAGAGGACACCACTTCATCTTCTCGGATTTTCCTCAAGACCCTTTTCCAGGAATTGTCACAGTATCTTGGCATTCGATTTCTGAATGAGCGACTCAATGATCCTGCAATGCAGATGCAGGGCTGTTATGATTCTATTTTTCCAAAGGATAATCCCAAGAACACCCGCTTTGCCATTAACTTTTTCACATCCATTGGGCTGGGCAGCGTCGCTGAGAACCTGCGCGAGTACATGAAGCAGATGCCCCGGCTCATACTGCAAGAACAAAATCAAGTGTCGGATGAAGATGAACATGAGAGTGCTTGTTCTGAGTCTGATGAAAGTGAAAGTGATCGGAACAAACGACACAACAAGCACAAGCGTATGCGACAGAGTGAAAGGAGCGAAAGACACAAGCAGCACAAGCGTAGCAGCGGAAGTGAAAGGCACAAAAAACACAAACGGCGAAAGACACAGGCAGCACAAGCGTAGCAGAGAAGTGAAAGGCACGAAAAACACGAACGATGAAACGAACGGTTGTTCGAACCTCGATGCCAAGCAAGAAATTGAATTAACCGAACTAGTACACAGCTTCTCTCTTATTCATGCTTGGTTTTGCAATCTAATTAAGCACTAACTTTGTCCAATGAATTCAAACCAACAGTCTTGTAACAAACAATTAAGTTTTTATTTTTACTTTTATGTTTTTTTTGTTTCTGTAGTACAATATCGAGCATGGTTTTCGAATTATTGCTCGTAAAATGAAAAAAACACTCCCCAGTCTGAGTTACAGAACTGGGCAGGTAGACAGGATGTTAAATTTGAATGACCAAAAAACACACTTTCCTTTCAACAGAAAATAAGATTCCTAAACCCTGGGAATAAACTGATTATAATTGCAAATATATACTGGACTGGACGCAACAATTAAACCATCGATATGGTGGTCCGAAATAATTTTAAAGCAAAAGTTATATCCATACGTTGAGGATATAATGTAAGTCTACAACATGCTGAACAGGAACACAAAAGTAAAATCTGATATTCAAAAATACAAATACAAGGCGTCACTCTCAAAAAAACCTCACCCAGTTCATCATTGGAGAAGTCCAACGTGTTATCTTCACTGCAAGCAATTCTCTCAGCAGCACGTAACTTAAAACTCCACATATGCTTTGACTGCAGAAAGCCTTTCTGCAATCACTCTAGTTCCTTGTCAAGCAAAGTGTAGAAGGATCACATTCCAAGCCGGCTTAATTTTTCGTTGCCAATGTTTGAGACCGGAGTTATTACCTATATGGATATACAAGAGATGAAACAGAAATGAGATAACGCTGTAGAATCAGAATACATAATTTGGGTATAGTGATAGGATTTTAGCCATCTGCAAAGCCAGGGTTTTATCACATAGAAATACTTGCAAGAGAACACGGTAATTGTAGTGCAAACGGCTCAAGCAAGGTCGATCTCCACAGGGACTGACGCCCTTACTATCAATATCAGCAAAAAGAAGAGGAGTTTGCTCGTAATCAACCAAAATCTTGCAATGAAGAAACCAAGTATGCATACTAATGAATAGCACCAAGGATGCAATGATTAGTCTCAAAACCCAAAAAAACAAAACATTGCATCCAGACTCGAGTTGAAAATTGCACAACATAAAATCGAACTATTACCAAAATTGACATTATACTTCAAACACCAACTCATTTAGACACACCTAACAAATGATGAACAAGACTTATTTCACTAATAACATATCTATACCGGTGCAACATGATGTGACACATTACAAATTTTGGCTAAAAAAGTTAATATAACATATCTACACCAACGTGGCAGATAACATGCCTGAAACCCCAAAACAAAATTGCCTCCAGATAGCACACAATATGGCACATCAAAGATATGTAAACAGTTTCTTTTTTTTTTTTTGATTCTTCCAATCTGGTTTGTGAGATTACAGGGTGGGGCAAGAAACAATTAAATCCTCATCTCCAGTAGAGGGTTTATCTTATATAAAGTAATTTTCCCCTCCATCGACCAGCAAATAAGTGCAGCACTAGATAATGATTGCAAAATTATAACTGAAAAAAATAAAGTACAATTTGGTTTTCAACGCATGTTGTAATTTGCAAATGTGTGAAATAAATTATGAATGGGTTGAAAGTCCTTTATGTAAACTGCAAATATGTAGCAACAAGTTTATAATTACCGGGTCAAGAAGATGGCAGTTGGGCTTCCAGGGGACGGCGGATTCTGCTCTATTAATTTAACAAGTGAACCAGCTTTAGCAAGAGCATCAGGGTCAGTACCAGACAGAACTTCTACTTCTTCAAGTTCGACTTGTCGCTTAGTGTCCACCTTCACTTGTCTCTTAATTAAGTCCAAGTTCTCTTGGAGGACCTCAATCTCTCCAAATGGTAGCTTCAAGTCTAAGGCATGGGCCCCAAGAGTAACCGCCTCATCCTTCTTGAACCTCAAAAAAGGCATACAAAGCTTTTGTGTTTGTCTAAAATCTTTACTCTGACCAATTGAACTTCTTTGCAAAGCCTCCAGAATTACCTTGTCTGAAGCAAAAGTGCGAGCATCTTGGTCAAAGTTACTTTGTAGTATCCTCAAACACTCAGCCTTCCATCCATCGAATTGCTCGTTTACATATATCAAACCAATCAACCTTTTGGTTTCCGTCGAGGTTTTCGCTGGAGGACCCTTCTTATTGCCTTTTGTTGAGCCTGAAGTTTGCTTTTCAAGAAGCTTCCTCATAACAACAATGGAATGTTGCAAATACTTGTTGGCACTCTGGAGGATCAGATCTGGAGAATCAGCCACAGGCCATCCTGCATTAACCACAAACCCTTCCTTCTTCAAAAGTTCCCTCCAGACATATTCGGCATAGTGTGGACAGATTGGGGTAATGAGACGTGTCTGCACATCCATAAAACGCCACAGCAATTCACAGTTCATGCCCCCAGAACCACATGAAAGCCTGTACTCATCCCTAGAAGCCTGAAGATCGTAAAACCCAGTCTTGAGCGCATCTCGGAACATGTAATCCCGGTAATTCTGCTCAGTCCTGTTCACAGCAATATTTATCTCGTTCAAAAAGACCCTGTCAGCATAAGTAGAAGGAGGACCTATTCTCAAAGAGGATTCTGCAGCTAAAACTTCTTCCATCCATGCGATCTCTTTAGTTAGCTTTAGAATAGCAGCATTTGCAGTCTCAAATACGAAATTTGCATCATCAACACCATCTCCAGCATCAGCCAATGAGAATCGCGTGGCATCAGCAGAAAATTCGTCAATTGCCTGGCGAATGGTCCTAAAGTTCCCTGTAGACTTAGACATTTTCTCAGCATTTAACATGATGTGCCCATTGCATCTAAACCCACAAGGCCAGTGCTTCTTGGCCATAATTGCCGTGTGGTTGTAAATGCAGAAGGTTAAATGATTTTGGATTAGATCCTTGCCAGACACTCGAAGATCAAAAGGATACCAATACTCAAACTCCTGCTTCATCTTATTAAGAATGGATGACGAGATGTCAGATGATTCAGGATATGGGCCAGCACAGAAAATATACTCCCAGACCTCGTCAGTCATTTGTTCAGGTTTAATTGCAGATTTGCTGGAACCATACATGTCTCCATTGTGTAAAAAATGAGCAATAGTGTAATAAGCCATGTAAATAGTTGAATCAGACAACGACTCAACTAAGAACTCTTCATCCCAGGGAATACGAGTCCCAAGCCCAAAAGATCGTGAACAAGCCCATTGATTCAACCAACCCAATGTGTGTTCAAAGCCATGTCTTGTCTCGTCATGATACAAATTCATGCTGGACAAGCACTCCTCAGCCAGTTTTTTCCATTCGGGTTCCCCATATGTGATGTACCATTGATCTGTGAGAGCCACAACACATTCATCACCTGATCGTGACACCACCCGCTTCTCAGGTTCACTATACACAATTGCTTCATTTGCCTCTATGAGCTTGCTCCTTATCAACGGTTTCGCCTCCTGGACTTTCCATCCTTCGAATTCACCGACAATAAGTGTTCCCTCAGTGAATCCTTTCAGGTATGTCAGCCTTTTGGCTTCTGCTAGCTTCTCTTTTTCATTCTGGCTCTTGATTTTTAGATCTGCACAGACCTTTTCGGCAGCCTTATTTCCGAATTCAGGAATATTGATAATTGGAATAATCTCAAAGGGCATGACCCACTCATCCTTCACGCCATATTTTGCTCTAAGAGCGGGTTTTGCTTTTAAATCATGTAAGGCCATATAATCATCAGGAGAATCAGCAGGCACGCTGGTCACAATCCCAGTACCTTTGTCTGTCAGGACAGTCAACATAGGAAGAGTGTAAATAATCTGATTGATTGCGCATGGTGACTTCAATGGAAGGCCAATCAAATCACGACCTGTGAGCTCCACCAAACAAGTAGGTTTCTCTGGGACCCTAGAATACTTCTGATAGGCAAGATTAAGTGCTGCTCTCTGTGTTAGAATAAGTACCTCTGTTTCATTGATTTCAAAGGCTCCATATTTCCCATCAGGCAATACCCATGCATTTGTTTGTCCATACATGGTCTCAGGTCTCAGTGTTGCTGCAGCGAGGAACACTTTCCTTCCCTCCAACACTTTCAGTTTAGACGGGAAAGGTGCGACCACCTGCATTTTGATAAGGGTGTATTCCTGGGGCTGAACGCCTTCGCCACTTGCCCTGTCATGATCTGCACATGGCTGCCCATCCAATGGAGAGTAAATTGCGTAACGGACATCTTTCACAATCTTGCCCATGGATTTTAATTTCCTCACCTGCCACCTCACAAAGGCATCAAAAACTGGGTTCATGTCTGTAGTAATAAATGACCGCCTCCAATCACATCCCAATCCAAAAGCCTTGAGGTCTTCCACTGCCAATGGAGGAAAGAATGTCAACCAGTTGTATGGATTTTGGAATTTGGATATCTCGCTATCAGAGAGGCCAAAACTACGCATGATTTCCCATTGGTATGCTTGTCCACCTGATTTTGATGCAGCCTTCGACTTCTTTCCCTTGAACTTATCTGGAGGTGCTCCACTATTTGCACCTTCTGTTTCTGCTTCAACTTCCTGACTCCCCTGTTCCACTTCTTTTGGAAAAACTGGAGGGTCACCAAACAGTTGAATCTCTCTCACAAGTTTATCAGCCGACGCTTTGATAGGCATGCCAGTGCAGTGAAAAGCGAAAGGCAAAAGCACATTGGCACCTCTTAATCTATGGTAAGCTGCAGCAAACTCTAGCTTGGAGAGTGAGAATGCATGCCCAAGATGCAAAAAACCATTCATGTACGGAAATGGAAAGTTTCCGAAGAACTTCTCCCCAGATTCGGGAGGCTTTTCACAAGATTCAGCTCTGAAAACATCCTTCTCTTCCCACCAGCTTCGAACCTTTGTCTCAATCTCGAGGAGGTGGTCTCTCCTGGCGAAGCTCCTCCCACCACCTTCAGCCGCCATTTCAGTAATCTTACAGAAACTGCAAACGGTGCAATGTTTTACATAAGCAAACCAGTGTTCCAAAGGCATTATTACCTCAAATAAAAATGCAAGTAAAACATCCAAATTCACATTTACCCCATAAAGTGAATGAAAAGGCAATATGGTTGTAGCACAATTAAAAAAATAAGCAAAGAATTATTATTATTATTTTTTTTTTTTGAGAAGAAAGAATTATTATTATTATAGAGGATTAAAAGAAAAGCAAGTCCGCACTGGTTATTCACATAATTCGCACGTAAATTTCAGCTAGATAAAAACCAGTCATCACCACTACATACGTACACATCACCACTACATACGTACAGTGTTTGAAAGTTCTTCGATATGGTTGATGTTTCAAGAAATCAGAGGAAGGTATGAAAGGGGGTGGAATCTAAACTTCACCCATATCGGAGAAATTCTTCAATTTCGGCTAAAATTGACAAATTTCGTCAATATTTCTGACATATCGGTTAAATCTCGGAGAAACACTCATATGTCGTGTTTGACATTCCTAAAATTTCATTTTAAATTTCCATCATTTTGCAACCGATATTGATATCGATATATCCATCTATATTTCCACAAATTTGCATATCGATATTTCCATCAGTATCGGTATTTAAATATTGTGCATACATACATACATATTCACATGTATGCACTTACACTAACCAAATCAAAGAATCAGAGAAATCCAAATTCCATCTTAACAAATAGATACTAAAAACTAAAACATCAAATTTAATCGGAAATTGTTGCAGTTGCATTCAGAAACTCAAATTTTCCAAATTAAAATAAAAATCTTCACTTTAACTCCCATTCATTCTGATCAGTAAATTAAGTCGTTGAGAAAAAAAAATCAGTAAATTAATTCGACATGAGCAATTTGTAAAGAACAAATCTTTACTATTCAATCACAGAATGCATAGATCGATAAGCTCGAGTAAAAATCAAATAAAAATATTTGAAACCGAAAAAATTAGAAGAAAAAAAACCAGTGAGAAATACCTCCGGTTCAAGATTGAACAGTGCGGGGCATTACATGTAAGTTTGCGCGCGTTTTCTCGAGCTAGAAGAAAAGCCAGGGGAGAGATTAGGGTTTCTGCTTCTTTGGGGACGATAACGATGTGATAATAGCGGAAGAAGGAAGGAGGAGAAGGAAAGGAGAGCTTGAGAAGAAGATGAGGAGACTGAGGAGTAAAGTAGGGTTTTGGGGACCCGGACTTTAACTGGGCGGGGACCCGGACTTTAACTGGGCCACGTGGCAAATTGGGTTTAATAGCCCTTTACAACGAATATTGTTAAAATTCAATTTCTTTTTTTTCGACGAAATTACAAGTTAAATTGCTCTTAATTTTTAGGATTGTGATATTCACGCACTTATTTTTATTTCTTACATATCATTTTTAAATTTTGGCCGTTGAATTAAATAAATTGAAAAAGATTAATGAACAAAATTAACAAGAGTGTATATAGAAAGTAAACCCAATTTTTATCACTTATGAGTGCTTGTGCTTACTCTGAGTTGTTGACAAAATATTTTGAGTCGTCGTATATGTCATCGATATTCCATTTGAGATGGCATTAATATTTCGTTGATATTCTATTGATATTTCATGCTTTGCTGTTGGTAAAATATCAATGTCATATGGACATCATATCGAAGAAATATTAACACTATCTCGATGAAATATTGAAATCGATATCGACATACTATGACAACACAATATCGAACATGAGATAAATAATGTAGATCGTGTATCGATGAGATATAGATCCAATTGATGAAAATAGTATCACCAAAGGGACACAATATCTACAAAAATGATATCAATGGAGAAGACCAAATATATTTAAATTAACAAAATCAATGTCAAATACAACATATTTTTAATTCAATGACACCACTTATTAGCACTATCATTTTCTGAGTGGAAATAGAATAAAGCATCGAGACATCCACGCAACTACTTTGGCACATGTTCTTCCGAACAGATTCCCTAATATGTTCTTCCGAACTGATTCCTTAACATTTTCTTCCGAACTGATTCCTTAACATGTTCTTCCGAACAGATTCCTTAACATGTTCTTCCAAATGCTCTGTTAGGATTTGTGATTTTAGCTAGAGAGTGCAGCATGGGAGCAAAAGGAGTCGACGGAGAGGTTGAGAGAGAAGGGTCGGCATATCTGAACTTATGACTCTCAGAGATCTCGTCCATATGATTTTGAAGAAGAGGTTTTATTATAAAGTTAATTGGTAATATGGAGATTAGTTCAACGTTTTATAATCTTTACCAGGTTTATTCTTTCACTAATGTGAAGGTAAAATGTGAGACTCTTTTATGTCCACATTCTCACACACCATTTAATATGTGGCTAATTTTCAAGTCAAAGACGTGGACAATACGAAACAAATGATGTAGAGCTCGTGTTGTCATTGGGCTTCACACGTGGACTAGGTCTGGCAATTCCTGACACGACACGACACGAAATTAATAGGTGTTCGGGTCGACACGATAACGAATCGGGTCGTTATCGGGTAACCCGATAAGCACCTGTTAAGATAACGGGTTGGTTCGGGTATACACGTGGATAACACGAAACACGATAAACAGAATATTAATTTTATAATTTTATAACCCTAAAAAAATAATATAAAAATAATATATATTAATTTAACAATTTGATACCCCTAAAAACTATAATATATATATATATATATATTAAATTAACTATAATATATATATTAAATTAACTATAATAATTATAATAATTATATATACTCGAATAATTATACCCCCAAAATATGATGGAATATGGATGTGCATTAAGGCGCGACATCAGATGATGTAGTAGGATGGGATGATTATCACATGAATACAAATGGTATATGCCTTTTGATTCTTGCCACATGGAATGCATCGGTAGGAGATTTTGACTCCTTATGCAAGTATGGGTTTGATAAAATAAAGGACATAATTATATATCCAAGCAAACAGTACAATTCAAATTGATTTGGGATGTGTGGTGTAAGATTCCATATCGTCTAGGGGTGTGGATCCTGTAAGCCTCATATGTATATTCACATATCTGTTGGAAATGTGCCTTAAAGCCAATCATATGATGATACTTTACGGACATTTCACATGTTAAACTAATCTAGTTTACATATAAAAGGCAAACATTATTGTTTGAGGCGTCTCATATAAATGTTATATGCTTAAACGATAAAGTCCAAGGAATATGTGATTGGGAGAATGCAATCTAATGAAGTTAGATTAATGAGACCATTCTTTCGTAGACACATCCTAAACATTCCTGATCATAGGATTGCCAATTGGGCATTGACAGTCCGTTAAGATCAGTACGTGCTATGTCTTCTCTCAGGGAGAGTGACTAGTCTCGAGTCATTGGTGTGTGTGACATCAAGACAAGTACGTAGGTGCTCAATAGAGAATGAGTTCACTGAACACGATCAACGAGGAGTTCTCATACTCATGTCACATGAGAACTCATGTTTGGGATAATGCAAATTAGTCCTTTGACCTGAGGCATCACAGTTGTTGTCTTGTGGTTAAGTCCTTGATCTTTGATTATGTCAAAGTCACCCCATCGGGGTGTCCACGACATCATTGGGGTTAAGCCACTTAGTCATGGAGACAAGTGAATGCGCAACAAGGGATCTCTAACCTTCAATTGGCTTGAGGGAGAATACTCTATGATATGATTAAAATCTCTGGCCAGAGTATGAATGAGATTTGGGAATGCGTTCCAATTCACATTCAAAGTAATCATATACGCACAAGAATCACATTGGATAGTAGACATGAATAAATAAACTATCAAACCAAACAATGTGGTCAAGAGTATTAGATTAGAGAAAGACCGTATTGCATTTGTAATCCTAAACTGAATAGGTTCTCTACCTCTTCTGATTAGCTTGGGTAGCCATGATATGCTGCTAGGGGTCACTCATGGTTTGTGGAAGCCCTAAACGTGTGTAATCACTAAAGGGAGAATTGAAAGTAAGTTTCAATTCACAATCGATGTAAAATGGTTTTAATCGCCCACTGCCTCGCTAAAAGGAACCTAATGTATCGTACACCAAATAAGGTGGAGATTGAAGAAACAAAGGAGATGAATTAAATGGTTTAATTATTTATGGCAAGGATTAATTAATATGTTAATTAATCAAACGAATAAGTTCGTTAAAGACCTCGGGATAGTTTTTGGACCTTAAGGCCCAATGGGCTTCGAACGTCAAAGCCCATTGACTTAAGTTGTATGACAACTTAATGAATAAAGATTCACAAAGGCCCAAAAGCCCATATCCATTTAGTGTTGAATTAGGGTTTTTGGTTCTTTAGGTCATTTAAAGAAGTGACTATATAAAGAACTTTATAACCTAAAATTCATAAGTTGTTGATTTTAGAGAAAATTGGTGAGAACACAAAGCTTCCATTTCTCTCTAAGAGGCCAACCACCTTGGGGGATATTGTCTAGCAATTCTATTTCCTCAAGGTCACTCATTTCCTCTCCAATCCAACCTTGGTGTAGAATCTTTAGAGGTTCTCAATTTTGGGAACTTGGAGAACCTATTCTTCTAACCAAATCCATGGAGCTAAGAAGCAAGGAATGAAGGCCCTATCTCTTGGGTGATTATCCTTTGCATATGCAAAGAGGAATCTACAAAGGTAAATATTTCTCAACTAACAAATTGTTGTTTTTAAGTTGAGTCAAGGTTCACCAATCTACTAGGCTTTGAATTTCATGGTAGATGTTTTGTTTTTGAATGCATGAAAGCATGATTCCGCCTTTAATTGTTAATTGCATGCTATATGATGTTATTCAAATGAACATGTTTTTCATAAAATTTCCTTCAAGTGGTATCAGAGCCTAGGTCTAGTAGTTGGTGAATCATTTTGGGTTTTGTAGTTCATAGTTTTTGATTTAAAAATTGTAATATGTTACAAGCTTTATTCTTGTTTCTTTGAATGTAAATTTTGTTAGAAAATTTGCCATCTCAAATGTTGTAGATGTAGTTCATATGAGCATGAATTTTGGAGCTAAAATTTGGTGCCATGTTTTTTGGGAAATTCGGCCAAATCCAAAGGGTGATTTTTTGGGTTCATGTTTGTCTTGTTAAAATGGTTTTAAAGTGACTTTTGGAACCCCTAAGTACCCTAGGATGTTAACCCTCTTTTGAGTGATGAAAATTTGAGTTTTGGTGAGTGAAAACATTCATGGAGCTATTATGAGTTTTCATGAGTGTTCTTCAATGTTCTTGAAGTTCTTGCCAAGAACAAAAAGTTTTGAAGTTTTGATTCAAAATGTTTTATGTTTTTACATAAAGTTTTGGTTTAATTTTAGTGGGTGATTTTAGTGGGTGATGATTATTTGTAAAGTATTATTAATGGTTTTAATGGTAGACAAACTTTTTTAAAAGTTTGACATAAATTCAATTAATGGTTATAATGGTAGACAAACTTTTTTTTAAAAGTTTAACATAAATTCAAAATATTTCATCTTTACCTCACCTAATAAAACCCACTTACAAAAACTTTGTAAAAATCATATTTTTTCTATCATGGCCAGCCACCCTAATTAAATAGGGTATTTTTGGGTCTTTTATTCAATTACATAAAGTTTTGATACTTTTGTGTATTTGCACTTTGGCCCAAAAGTTTACGTTTTTACGTTAAGGCCCAAAAACGTTAAAGGACAAATTGTTTTGCTCCTTTAATGAAGTTTTTTGTATTTGTTGAAATTTTTGGGTTCTAGTTGTAATTACATGAAGTAGTGGACTTTTGTGTTTTTACAAAGTGACCCCAAAAGTTTGTGTTTCGCAATATAGCCCAAAAAGTTGTGGTTATTGCATGATGGCCCAAATTAAGTAGGGAACAAAAATTGTTTTGTCTCTTTAAATGAGAATTGGATTTTCATTTCATTTAGCTCCATTTAAATCAATTTTATGGATACAAAAACCAAATGAAAATGTTGCATTCAATTTAATTAATTAAAGTGTTGATTAATTAAAGGGTGATTATGAACCTAAGCCTACGATAATTGAGCTATGTGAAAGGCCGTTTCAAATTTGTTTGAACCATGGGAATGTGTAGATTAATTTTGGTTGTAATTTGATTTGATCAAATGTTGTAAAAGAGCATAAGCTCTTCTTTACTTTAAAGTAATTTGAATTATGCAAATGTTGTAAAGAGCATAAGCTCTCTTTTACTTTGAAGTACTTCTTTCTTGCTTTATTTGATATGCATGAAAATGAAGTAGTTGGGTCCAACGCCCCTAGGAACAACACGCCTTAATGTGATTAAACGCGTAACTAAAATCAATCTCCATCCCTAGTCCGAGATTCAACACTAGGCTCGTGTTGAATCTAAACAAAGGTTCATAGTCATCCTAAGGCCCTAAGGCAACTATATAGTCCATCAAATGAATGCAAACCTTACGTTAGTAGTATCATATACTCTTGCTTTAAAAAACCGTTTTATAAATATAGTGGGAGTATTATATACAACTAAATTGAATCAAATGGACCAATAGTTGTAATAGGACCAAAATTGTTTTAATAAAGATTAAAATGAATATGTTTATGTGATGAGACCTAAAACCCTCAACCAAACCATTATTAAGTTGAAAAGCGTGAGAGTGCTTAGAACACTCTTCCGTGGCCTTCCACCGTGGTAGCTCCAATCGTTTATGACTTGTACACCGGCTTCACCCTATCATGGGGGAGTACAAAGTGCATGCTTATACTCAGGAGGAGTCTATATACATACTTGATGAGGTTAGTGTAGGCAACGAGGATGGCCAATATCATATCATTGTGAGGCTATTCTTGAACCCCTTCACGAACTAAGCATGGTGGGAATGACTTAACTAAGTGCAATGGAGCCAATATCATATCATTGTGAGGCAACATTCTCTAGAGGCCAAATTGATGGGTACTTGCATTAGTTGCAAATGAGTAAGTGTACTCTCTCATTATTATTAATGCTAGCCAATATCATATCATTGTGAGGTGGGCTTGGTAATAGTGAGTCTCTCATAACCTACTAAGAGTTTCCTCAAAAACTCTCGAATTCCAATGAGGGATATGGAATTTGCCAAAAATAGTGGGTGGTGCTATTTGATTTAAAGACCCGAATCAAATGGCTTAAAATCAATCAATTTATATTCGTTATGTATTTGTTTACCAATATATTTGCAAACGCTATCCAAAACTTGACAAAGAAAATCCGAATGTTTTAGTTTCCGGACTTGGTAACACAATCCCAAAGATTGTCTTAAATGGATTGTGCATGTACCTAAGAATTCTCATCCTCACAATCTTCCTATTGATAATGTATCATTGGAAGAACATGTTAGAAATGTCTATCATGAAGAGGACAACACAAACAACCAATGCTTATTCCTTCGTTATATGAACAAAGGAACTTATGAACAAATAAGAGTTGCCTTGAACAACTCTTGAAAGTTTGTAATTATGTTTAGAACATAATGGTTGGTTGACAAAAATAGTCCATCAACATTGACTTATGATGATTTTGAATCATTGAGTGTTGAAGTGATAAACCACTTAACGAGACGGAAACTAAGCTAGGACTTCACCTTTATGTCCCTATCCTAATGGTTCACTAAGTTTATTGTAAACTATGTAGTGAACAATAACCACACACTCTCCAAAATGTTTGATGTGTATAACACAATTGAAAAAGGTTTCAAGAGAGATAGTGGGAGTTTAGGGACCATGACTATTATAGTCAAAGGAGAAGTCAAATGAAGAAGATAAAATTAACTCCAAGGGAACAAACTTTCTTTATGAAAGGATGGACATTGGAAGGGGTATTTGCAAGAAATGTCTTGCAAGTGTCAAGAACACACCTTTCGAAGGTATTGTAAATTGTTCTTGAATAGTTCAAAACAGTTGGTTCTTCTACTTGAATGCTTGATTCCGTATTAGTAACTATGTTTTACAATCGTTGTAAAAGTGTGGCTAATAAGAAGTAGAAGATTAATAAGAGAAGAGAAAGTACTTCACATTCGGAACGTGAATAAAATATAGATCTCTGCGAAAGCAGATGGTACTAACTTCCTCATATGAACTACCAAAGAAATTGGAAAAACCAAAGATTGTCTTTACATTCCAATTTTAAGGAACTTAATTCCGTCACTATAGTAGAGATGGATAAATGTTTTGTTTGACAAAACATTGTTCTTTATTAATCACTGATTGGATTATAGTAATCTAATTGATTGTCTCTATAGTAGAGATGATATGGTAGCGTTAACTGTTTAGAATATAATGATGCTTAAAACCCAAAAGGTTGCAAGATAGTGACTAATCCCAACTGAGTTGTGATACCTCTAAAACATAAATTACGAGTTGGTCATAGATGGATGCTTTGGATCGTTAGATCCGGATCCAATACCTTATTGTCAAAATTGTATAGAGGCGAAATGTTCGAATCTTTATTCTTTTGGAAAGAATAAAGAATCACAAAGTTGTTGAGGTTAATTCACTTAGATGTTAGTGGCACTTGTCCACAACATAATACTACTCATGTTGTTTGACATTCACCGAAGATCACTCTCGGTTGGACTATAGTTTATTATGAATAAACACAAGTCCGAATACTTTGCAAAAGGTTTCAAAGAATTCAAGAAATGTAAGTTGATGAGTAAGACGTCTAAAGTACTTACCTCCTTAGATTTGATCCAAGGAAAGGTAACACTTTAGATGAGTTTCCTTGAAAGATATCAAGGAAATTAGCATCATAAGATAATGATTTTCTCCATTAGGAGAAGAACGAACTTGAATAAGATTTAGTTCGTTGAATATTATCAATTACCCATATATATAGGATATATACTTCTAAAACAATATGATTGTCAATTAGGAGATCTTCCAAATTTTCATAACTCCATAGGATGTAGTTGGAAAGAAAGACAAATCTTAATCATGTTAAGATTTGGGGTTGTGTGCTAATGAGCAATATTTGTTTAAAAATTATCTTGTGGATATCCTTAAATTAACCTTTGGATATCACTTCTATAAACCAACCAACAAATGTTGTTTGTTGAGTAGTTCATTGTAATCCTACAATATGATTTGCCTTAGAGCAAATGAACTAGGAATAGAACTCAAAGAATGGGTTCTTTGAGAGACAAGATGATAATCAACAAATATAACAACCTAGTTCCTATACCACAAGCTCCAAGGTAGTCAAGAAGGATTTATAAACCGTCTCAGTTGAATGGTTTGAACTTTATGACTACATTGATTGTATATACAACATATACTCAAGGAAATGGTAAAGTACCATTTGACCCGAAATAATGAAACCTTCATAGCTAATTGATAGCTTAAGGTGACTACAATCAAAGAGAATGGTTGACTTTGAAGGAACCATCTTTGACGTAGTCTTAGTTTCAATTAATTCGAAGATTGCTAGCTACAACTAAATAGTGATTCAATGTTTGGACATGATATAGGTTTCCGAAACCATTATTAAGATAGTCTTGATAATTTATGTCTAAAACTATGAATCACAAGACATATAAGTTGTAGAGATCCAACCATCATGGATCTAAGCAAGCTAGTGGGAGCCATAAGCGTCTTATGAGAGAAAGATCAAAATTGTTTGATTTCTCATATAGATGTAAATGAACCTTTTGTTTACTAGGTTTACAAAAGATTAGTGGGAGTTAATCATATTCCTAAATTTGAATATATGTATGATATATTAATTTTGGAAATGAAAAGAATACTTCATTGTTAAAGTTATGACTTTAAAACTTTCTATAACGATAGAATGTATATGGGAGACATAGTCTATATACATGGGATGGAAATCTATAATGATAGATTTTAGGATATAATTGGATTATATCATGCCCTAATAATAGACAAAAGGTTGCTAGGAAATTTCTCATATGATGATAAACTTTAATAAGAAGAACAACTCTAGTGAGACTAGGAGGTAGCTCTTCTCAAAGGGAACGTACCCTTTGACTCCCAAAGAAATAATGCGTAAATCGAATCCTTTATGCATACGCAGAAAGGTGATTTATGTATTTCATATTGTATGAAAAACATTGATATGAGTTGTACCTAGAAAGGTACAAGGCGATATCAGTGCAAGCCCAGGATCAGAACCATGGCAACTGTCAAGTAAATCCTTAAGTATTTAAGAAATACTAAAGGATAGGTTCCTCGAAGAATGAGGAAGAATTAGAGTAACGTAATGGAAGCGTAAATATATTAGATTGTGAATCTAATCCATCATTGGATGTTTCTTCATTATGAATGAAGAGATAAACAGATATCTCTTTATTATGACTAAAGAGATATTTGGATGGAAACATTAAAGTAATGACTTTAGTGTGTTCCATTATGAATGCAAAATATATTGCCATATAGAAGTTTACAACAATGTTGTTTGGATGGGAAAGTTCATTTATGAACTCTCTATTCGGTTCCAACCAGAAAGTGTATCTAGTGTACTGACACTACGACACTAATGGGGCGATAGCTCAAGCCTGGGAATCAAGGTCTCATCAAGATCCGAACTCATATGAGAGACTGAACCACATGATTGGGAATCATGTATAATGGTGACGTCGATATTCTCAAGGTTGCTTCTATGGATAACATATAGATATCCATTTCCTAGGCCTACTACTCAGCCATTTAGGAAATGACTACAGAAGAGGAATCATAACAGATGACCAAGCTGATTGGCTCTAGTGCAAGTGGGAGATTGTTGGAAATGTGCCCTAAAGCCAATCATATGATGATACTTTACGGACATTTCACATGTTAAACTAATCTAGTTTACATATAAAAGGCAAACATTATTGTTTGAGGCGTCTCATATAAATGTTATATGCTTAAACGATAAAGTCCAAGGAATATGTGATTGGGAGAATGCAATCTAATGAAGTTAGATTAATGAGACCATTCTTTCGTAGACACATCCTAAACATTCCTGATCATAGGATTGCCAATTGGGCATTGACAGTCCGTTAAGATCAGTACGTGCTATGTCTTCTCTCAGGGAGAGTGACTAGTCTCGAGTCATTGGTGTGTGTGACATCAAGACAAGTACGTAGGTGCTCAATAGAGAATGAGTTCACTGAACACGATCAACGAGGAGTTCTCATACTCATGTCACATGAGAACTCATGTTTGGGATAATGCAAATTAGTCATTTGACCTGAGGCATCACAGTTGTTGTCTTGTGGTTAAGTCCTTGATCTTTGATTATGTCAAAGTCACCCCATCGGGGTGTCCACGACATCATTGGGGTTAAGCCACTTAGTCATGGAGACAAGTGAATGCGCAACAAGGGATCTCTAACCTTCAATTGGCTTGAGGGAGAATACTCTATGATATGATTAAAATCTCTGGCCAGAGTATGAATGGGATTTGGGAATGCGTTCCAATTCACATTCAAAGTAATCATATAAGCACAAGAATCACATTGGATAGTAGACATGAATAAATAAACTATCAAACCAAACAATGTGGTCAAGAGTATTAGATTAGAGAAAGACCGTATTGCATTTGTAATCCTAAACTGAATAGGTTCTCTACCTCTTCTGATTAGCTTGGGTAGCCATGATATGCTGCTAGGGGTCACTCATGGTTTGTGGAAGCCCTAAACGTGTGTAATCACTAAAGGGAGAATTGAAAGTAAGTTTCAATTCACAATCGATGTAAAATGGTTTTAATCGCCCACTGCCTCGCTAAAAGGAACCTAATGTATCGTACACCAAATAAGGTGGAGATTGAAGAAACAAAGGAGATGAATTAAATGGTTTAATTATTTATGGCAAGGATTAATTAATATGTTAATTAATCAAACGAATAAGTTCGTTAAAGACCTCGGGATAGTTTTTGGACCTTAAGGCCCAATGGGCTTCGAACGTCAAAGCCCATTGACTTAAGTTGTATGACAACTTAATGAATAAAGATTCACAAAGGCCCAAAAGCCCATATCCATTTAGTGTTGAATTAGGGTTTTTGGTTCTTTAGGTCATTTAAAGAAGTGACTATATAAAGAACTTTATAACCTAAAATTCATAAGTTGTTGATTTTAGAGAAAATTGGTGAGAACACAAAGCTTCCATTTCTCTCTAAGAGGCCAACCACCTTGGGGGATATTGTCTAGCAATTCTATTTCCTCAAGGTCACTCATTTCCTCTCCAATCCAACCTTGGTGTAGAATCTTTAGAGGTTCTCAATTTTGGGAACTTGGAGAACCTATTCTTCTAACCAAATCCATGGAGCTAAGAAGCAAGGAATGAAGGCCCTATCTCTTGGGTGATTATCCTTTGCATATGCAAAGAGGAATCTACAAAGGTAAATATTTCTCAACTAACAAATTGTTGTTTTTAAGTTGAGTCAAGGTTCACCAATCTACTAGGCTTTGAATTTCATGGTAGATGTTTTGTTTTTGAATGCATGAAAGCATGATTCCGCCTTTAATTGTTAATTGCATGCTATATGATGTTATTCAAATGAACATGTTTTTCATAAAATTTCCTTCAATATCTACCTAGCACGAGGCATTTTGGGAGCTCACTGGCTTCGGGTTCCGTAGGAACTCCGAAGTCAAGCGAGAATGGCGCGAGAGCAATTCTATGATGGGTGACCCACTGGGAAGTTCTCGCGTGAGTTCCCAGAAACAAAACTGTGAGGGCGTGGTCGGGGCCCAAAGCAGACAATATCGTGCTACAGTGGAGTTGAGCTCGGGGTGTGGTGGAGCTCGGGCCGGGATCTGACAATTTGGTATTAGAACCAATCGCTCATTGGCTTCGGGTTCCGTAGGAACTCTGAAGTTAAGCGAGAATGGTGCAAGAGTAATCCCAAGATGGGTGACCCACTGGGAAGTTCTCGCGTGAGTTCCCATAAACAAAATCGTGAGGGCGTGGTCGGGGCCCAAAGCGGACAATATCGTGCTACGGCGGAGTCGAGCCCGGGCCGGGATGTGACATGTGGCATGTGGACGTGTGGATTGGATCAGTTTGGTTGGCAGATTCAAGTGTGGACGTGTGGACGTGTGACTTTTATCTTGTTTGAAAAGTCAGCCATCTGGAAGATAGGCTTTAGCCTATGCCACGAATCAGCCTCTCATTCTATATGTGGATTTGATCAGTTTGGTTGACATATTCAAGTGTGGACGTGTGGCTTTTATTTTGTTTGAAAAGTCAGCCATATGGAAGATAGGCTTTAGCCTATGCCACATATTAGTCTCTTAATCTACGTGTGGATTGGATCAGTTTGGTTGACAGATTCAAGTGTGGACGTGTGGCTTTTATTTTGTTTGAAAAGTCAGCCATCTGGAAGATAAGGTTTAGCCTATGCCAAATATTAGTTTCCCATTCTACGTGTGGATTAGATCAGTTTGGTTGACAAATTTTGACACGCCCCAAAGCCTGGCAATTCCTGACACGACCCAATAACCAGACCCGACACGACACGAAATTAACAGGTGTTCGGGTCGACACGATAACGAATCGGGTCGTTATCGGGTAACCCGATAAGCACATGTTAAGATAACAGGTTGGTTCAGGTATACATGTGGTTAACACAATAAGCAAAATATTAATTTTATAATTTTATAACCCTAAAAAAATACTATATTAATTATATATATTAATTCAACAATTTTATACCCCTAAAAACTATAATAATTATAATTCAGAGATCGCATACGCCAAAAATTGTAAAAAACAAACATTCAGAGATCAAGTAACGGGACAAAACTTTTTTACGGCTATAAACGAAAAATCACGATTTAACGGTTATTTTAACTCCGATTTTGATGATTTTTTTACAGCTACACTCCTTGACCCTATATGAATACAATGATTGAATTTGATCTTCAATTTAAAATATTTACACAAGTGGATATCACAAAAACTTATGTTATGTTTAATGAAAGTATAAACAAACTCTAAGTGTTAGTGAATCTATCATTTTGATGGGATGCGCATCCTACGAAACTAATTTCAACGATCCAACCGTCAAAATTGTTTGTATATACTTCGAGATCGCATACGCCAAAAATCGTAAAAAACAAACATTCAGAGATCAAGTAACGGGACAAAAAATTTCGACGGTTATAAACAAGAAATCATGATTTAATGGTTATTTTAACTCTGATTTTGATGAATTTTTACAGTTACACTCATTGACCCTATATGAATGCAATGAATGAATTCGATATTCAATTTAAAATTTTTACACAAGTGGTGAAGGAAGATTTGTGAAAAACATGTTCATTTGAATAACATCATATAGCATGCAATTAACAATTAAAGGCGGAATCATGCTTTCATGCATTAAAAAACAAAACATTAACCAAGAAATTCAAAGCCTAGTAGATTGGTGAACCATTAATCAACTCAAAACAAAGTGAGTTGAAATATATTACCTTTGTTGATTCCTCTTTGCATAAGCAAAGGCTAATAACCCAAGAGATAGGGCCTTCATTTCTAGCTTCTTAGATCCATGGACTTGGATGGAAGAAAAGGTTCTCCAAGTTCCCAAAATTGAGAACCTCTAAAGATTCTACACCAAGGAGAGCATGGATGATGAATGAGTGACCTTGGAGGATTAGATGACTAGCTAAACACCTCCAAGGTGGCCGGCCTCTCTAGAGAGAAAAGGAGAGACAAGTTCTCACCAATTTTCTCTCAAAGAAACCCTTAATGAATTTTTGGCTATAAAGTCATATTTATACCTTAATTCATTTGAGTGACAAACTTGTAAATAAGTCCAAGTTCACTACCCTTAACATTATGGCCGGCCTTAGGGTTTTGTTTGGGCTTTTGGGCCTTTGTGAATTAAGTTGTCATACAACTTAAGTCAATGGACTTGACGTTCAAAGCCCATTGGGCCTTGAGGCCCAAAACTAACCCGTGGTCTTTAACGAACTTATTCGTTTGATTAATTAACATATTAATTAATCCTTGCCATAAATAATTAAACCATTCAATTATTCTTACTCATTTCATTTGTTTCGTCCATCTCTACCTTACACGGTGTACGATCCATTAGGTTCCTTTTAGCGAGGCAGTGGGCGATTAAAACTCTTTCAAATCGATTATGAATTGAAACTTACTTTCAATTCTCCCTTTAGTGATTACACACGTTTAGGACTTCCACAAACCATGAGTGACACCTAGCCGTATGTCATGGTTACCCAAGCTAATCAGAAGAGGTAGAGAACCTATTCAGTTTAGGATTACAAATGCAATACGGTCTTTCTCTAATCTAATACTCTTGACCACATTGTTTGGTTTGATAGTTTATTTATTCATGTCTACTATCCAATGTGATTCGTTTGCTTATATGATTACCTTGAATGTGATTTGGAACGCATTCCTAAATCTCATTCATACTCTGGCCAGAGATTTTAATCATATCATAGAGTATTCTCCCTCAAACGGTTTGAAGGTTAGAGATCCCTTGTTGCGCATTCACTTGCCTCCATGATTAAGTGGCTTAACCCCAACGATGTCGTGGACTCCCCGATGGGGTGACTTTGACATAATCAAAGATCAAGGACTTAACCACAAGACAACTGTGATGCCTCAGGTCAAATGACTATTTTGCATTATCTCAACCATAAGTTCTCATGTGACATGAATATGAGAACTCTTCGTTGATCGTGTTCAGTGAACTCATTCTCTATTGAGCACCTACGTACTTGTCTTGATGTCACACACACCATTGACTCGAGACTAGTCACTCTCCCTGAGAGAAGGCACAGTACGTACTGATCTTATCGGACTGTCAATGCCCAATTGGCAATCCTATGATCAGGAACGTTTAGGATGTGTCTACGAAAGAATGGTCTCATGAATCTAACTTCATTATATTACATTCTCCCAATCACATATTCCTTGGACTTTATCGTTTAAGCATATAACATTTATATGAGACGGCTTAAACAATAATCTTTGCCCTTTATATGTAAACTAGATTAGTTTAACATATGAAATGTCCGTAAAGTGTCATCATATGATTGGCTTTAGGGCACATTTCCAACAATCTCCCACTTGCACTAGAGCCAATCAGCTTGGTCATCAGTGATGATACCTCTTCTGTAGTCATTTCATAAATGACTGAGTAGTAGGCCTAGACAATGGATATCTATATGTTATCCATAGAAGCAACCTTGAGAATATCGACGTCACCATTATACATGATTCCCAATCATGTGGTTCAGTCTCTCATATGAGTTCGGATCTTGATAAGACCTTGATTCCCTGGCTTGAGCTATCGCCCCATTAGTGTCATAGTGTCAGTACACTAGATACACTTTCTGGTTGGAACCGAATAGAGAGTTCATAAATGAACTTTCCCATCCAAACAACATTGTTGTAAGCTTCTATATGGCAATATATTTTGCATTCATAATGGAACACACTAAAGTCATTACTTTAATGTTTCCATCCAAATATCTCTTTAGTCATAATAAAGAGATATCCGTTTATCTCTTTATTCATAATGAAGAAACATCCAATGATGGATTAGATTCATAATCGAACACATTTACGCTTCCATTACGTTACTCTAATTCTTCCTCATTCTTTGAGGAATTTATCCTTTAGTATTTCTTAAATACTTAAGGAGTCACTTGACAGTTGCCGTGGTTCTGATCCTAGGCTTGCATTGATATCGTCTTATACCGATCTTGGTACAACTTATATCAACGTTTTTCATACAATATGAAATACGTAAATCACCTTTCTGCGTATGCATAAAGGATTCTATTTATGCAATTATTTCTTTGGGAGTCAAAGGGTACGTTCCCTTTGAGAAGAGCAACTACTTAGTCTAACTAGAGTTGTCCTCCTTATTGAAGTTTATCATCATATGAGAAACTTCCTAGCATCTTTTGTCTATCATTAGGGCTTGATATAATCTAATTATATCCTGAAATCTATCATTATAGATTTGCATCCCATGTTTATAGACCATGTCTCCCATATACATTCTATCGTTATAGAATGTTTAAAGTCATAACTTTAACGAAGAAGTATTCCTTTTATTTCCAAAATTAATATATCATACATATATTCATATATATCACATATATATATTTATATATATATATATATTCAATTTTAGGAATATGATTAACTCCCACTAATCTTTTGTAAACCTAGTAAACAAAAGATTCATTTACATCTTTATGAGAAATCAAACGTTTTGATCTTTCTCTCATAAGACGCTTATGGCTCCCACTAGCTTGACGAGATCCATGATGGATGGATCTTTACAACTTACATGTTTTGTGATTCATAGTTTTAGACATATATTATTAGGACTATCTTAATAATGGTTTCGGAAACCCATATTATGTCCAAACATTGAATCACCATTTAGTTGTAGCTAGCAATCTTCGAATTAATTGAAACTAAGACTACGTCAAAAATGGTTCCTTCAAAGTCAACCATTCTCTTTGATTGTAGTCACCTTAAGCTACCAATTAGCTATGAAGGTTTCATTATTTCGGGTCAAATGGTACTTTACCATTTCCTTGAGTATATATCGTATATACACTTATTGTAGTCATAAGGATTTTCATTCTTATTTCTTTCGAATTAAGAGGTGCAACTCTATGACATAGTCATAAAGTTCAAACCATTCAACTGAGACGGTTTATAAATCCTTCTTGACTACCTTGGAGCTTGTGGTATAGGAACTAGGTTGTTATATTTGTTGATTATCATCTTGTCTCTCAAAGAACCCATTCTTTGAGTTCTATTCCTAGTTCATTTGCTCTAAGGCAAATCATATTGTAGGATTACAATGAACTACTCAACAAACAACATTTGTTGGTTGGTTTATAGAAGTGATATCCAAATATTAATTTAAGGATATTCACAAGATAATTCTCAAACAAATATTGCTTATTAGCACACAACCCCAAATCTTAACATGATTAAGATTTGTCTTTCTTTCCAACTACATCCTATGGAGTCATGAAAATTTTGGAAGATCTTCTAATTGACAATCATATTGTTTTAGAAGCATATATATCCTATATATGGGTAATTGATAATATCCAACGAACTAAATCTTATTCTAGTTCGTTCTTCTTCTAATGGAGAAATCCATTATCTTATGATGCTTCTTTCCTTGATATCTTTCAAGGAAATTATTCTAAAGTGTTATCATTCCTTTGGATCAAATCTAAGGATGTAAATACTTTAGACGTCTTACTCATCAACTTACATTTCTTGAATTCTTTGAAACCTTTTGCAAAGTATTCGGACTTGTGTTTATTTAAAATAAACTATAGTCCAACCGAGAATGATCTTCGGTGAATGTCATACAACATGAGTAGTATTATGTTGTGGACAAGTGTCACTAACATCTAAGTGAATTAAACTCAACAACTTTGTGATTCTTTATTCTTTCCAAAAGAATAAAGATTCAAACATTTTGCCTCTATACAATTTCAACAAGAAGGCATTGGATCCGGATCTAACGATCCAAAGTATCCATCTATGACTAACTCGTAATTTATGTCTTTAGAGGTATCACAACTTTAGTTGGGATTAGTCACTACCTTGCAACCTTTTGGGTTTTAAGCATCATTATATTCTAAACAGTTAACACCACCATATTATCTCTACTATAGAGACAATCAATTAGATTACCATAATCCAATCATTGATTAATAAAGAACAATGTTTTGTCAAACAAAACATTCATCCATCTCTACTATAGTGACGGAATTAAATTCCTTAAAATTGGAATGTAAAGACAATCTTTGGTTTTTCCAATTTCTTTGGTAGTTCATATGAGGAGGTAAGTACTAACTGCTTTCGCAGAAATCTATATTTTATTCACGTTCCGAATGTGAAGTACTTTCTCTTCTCTCATATATCTTCTACTTCTTATTAGTCATACTTTTACAACGATTTGTAAAACGTAGTTACTAATACGAAATCATACATTCAAGTAGAAGAACCAACTGTTTTGAACTATTCAAGAACAATTTACAACACCTTCGAAAGGTGTGTTCTTGACACTTGCAAGACATTTCTTGCAAATACCCCTTCCAATGTCCATCCCTTCATAAAGAAAGTTTGTTCCCTTGGAGTTATTTCGCTTTCTTCATTTGACTTCTCCTTTGACTACCATAGTTAATGTCCCTAAACTCCCACTATCTCTCTTGAAACTTATTTCAATTGTGTTATACACATCAAACAATTTGGAGAGCATGTGTTTATTGTTCACTACATAGTTTACAATAAACTTAGTGAACCATTATGTTAGGGACATATAAGGTGAAGTCCTAGCCTTAGTTTCCGTCTCGTTAAGTGGTTTATCACTTCAACACTCAATGATTCAAAATCATTATAAGTCCATGTTGATGGACTATTTTTGTCAACCAACCATTATGTCCTAAACATAATTACAAACTTTCAAGAGTTGTTCAAGGCGACTCTCATTTCTTCATACAACAATTTGTAAGTGAAGAATCATGGCACATAAAGTGTCCATGTCTTTGTGCTTTCTTCTTAAGTTCTTTGTTCATGTAACAAAGAAATAAGCACTAAGTGTTTGCATTGACTAAGGGTTGTTCAAAACAACTCATTATTTCTTCATACAACGATTTGTAAGTGAAGAACTAATAACACCAAAAGTGTCCTTTTCTTTATGCTAATCTTCGTAAGTTCCTTTGTTCATATAACGAAGGAATAAGCATTGGTTGTTTGTGTTGTCCTCTTCATGATAGACTTTTCTAACATGTTCTTCCAATGATCCATTATCATTAGGAAGATTGTGAGGATGAGACTACTTAGATACATATGCAATCCTTTTAAGACATTCTTTGGGATTGTGGTACCAAGTCCGGAAACTAAAACATTCGGTTTTTTATTTGTCAAGTGTTGGATAGGGTTTGCAAATATATTGGTAAACAAATACATAACGAATATAAATTGATTGATTTTAAGCCATTTGATTCGGGTCTTTAAATCAAATAGCACCACCCACTATTTTTGGCAAATTCCATATCCCTCATTGGAATTCGAGAGTTTTGGAGGAAACTCTTAGTAGGGTATGGGAGACTCACTATTACCAAGCCCACCTCACAATGATATGATGTTGGCTAACATTAATAATAATGAGAGAGTACACTTACTCATTTGCAACTAATGCAAGTACCCATCAATTTGGCCTCTAGAGAATGTTACCTCACAATGATATGATGTTGGCTCCATTGCACTTAGTTAAGTCATTCCCACCATGCTTAGTTCGTGAAGGGGTTCAAGAATAGCCTCACGATGATACGATGTCGGCCATCCTCGTTGCCTACACTAACCTCATCATATGTATATGGATTCCTCCTGAGTATAAGCATGCACTTTGTACTCCCCCATGATAGGGTGAAGTCGGTGTACAAGTCATAAACGATTGGATCCCACCACGGTGGAAGGCCACAAAAGAGTGTTCTAAGCACTCTCACGCTTTTCAACTTAATAATGGTTTGGTTGAGGGTTTTAGGTCTCATCACATATAAACATATATTTTAATCTCTATTAAAACAATTTTGGTCCTATTACAACTATTGGTCCATCTCATTGTTTTTAGTTGTATATAATACTCCCACTATGCTTATAAAACGGTTTTTAAAGCAAGAGTATATGATACTACTAACATAACCTTTGCATTCATTTGATGGACTATATAGTTGCCTTAGGGCCTTAGGATGACTATGAACCTTTGTTTAGATTCAACACGAGCCTAGTGTTGAACCTCGGACTAGGGATGGTGATTGATTTTAGTTACGCATTTAATCACATTAAGGCGTGTTGTCTTAAGGGCGTTGGACCCAACTACTTCATTTTCATGCATATCAAATAAAGCAAGAAAGAAGTACTTCAAAGTAAAGGTGAGCTTATGCTCATTACAACATTTTCATAAAACAAATTACTTTAAAGTAAAGAAGAGCTTATGCCCTTTTACAACATTTGATCAAATCAAATTACAACCAAAATCTAATCTACACATTCCCATGGTTCAAACAAATTTGAAACGGCCTTTCACATAGCTCAATTATCGTAGGCTTAGGTTCATAATCACCCTTTAATTAATTAACACTTTAACTAATTAAATTGAATGCAACATTTTCATTTGGTTTTTGTATCCATAAAATTGATTTAAATGGAGCTAAATGAAATGAAAATCCAATTCTCATTTAAAGAAACAAAACCATTTTGTTCTCAACCTAATTTGGGCCAATATGCAATAACCTCAACTTTTGGGCTATATTTCAAAACTTTTGGGGTCACTTTGTAAAAGCACAAAAGTCCACTACTTCATGCAATTACAACTAGAACCCAAAATTTTATTAATGCAAAAACTTCATTAAAGGATAAAAACAATTTGTCCTTTAGCGTTTTTGGACCTAAACGTAAAAACGTAAACTTTTGGGCCAAAGTGCAAATACACAAAAGTATCAAAACTTTATGTAATTGCATAAAAGCCCCAAAAGTACTCCCTTTGAGGGAGGGCCGGTTTTAGGAGAGAGGGAGGGATAAAATTGAAGCCACAAAATTTGGAAAAATTTTCAACTAAGTCATAAAGCCTTGCAAGTGGTATTTGGTTGGTGTGAATCATAAAACCATGCAAGTGGTGTGTAAGGTGTGTAAGTCTTACACACCCATCACAATTTCTATCACCTTTCAAAATAAATGTTTTGGTGATAGAATATTCACATCAACCAACACAAAACAAAGACTTTATGAAATTAACCACAACTTTGAATCAAAACACAAACCTTTTTGTTCTTGGCAAAAATGTCAAGAACAATGAAGAACATTCATGAAAAACCCAAAAATTTTCCATGAACTTTTTTTTCACCCAAAAACATCCCAAAACCATTTAAACTTTAGGGAAATAACATATAACCAAACTAGGGTACATAGGGGTTCCAAAAGTCACTTGAAAACACTTTTAACAAGTCAAACAAGAACCCAAAAATCCACCCTTTGGATTTGGCCGAAAATCCCCAAAGTCATGGCACCAAATTTTAGCTCCAATATTCATGTTCATATGAACTACATCTACAACATTTGAGATGACAAATTTTCTAACAAAATTTACATTCAAAGAAACAAGAATAAAGCTTGTAACATATTACAACTTTTAAATCACAAACTATGAACTACAAAACCCAAAAGGATTCACCAACTACTAGACCTAGGCTCTGATACCACTTGAAGGAAGATTTGTGAAAAACATGTTCATTTGAATAACATCATATAGCATGCAATTAACAATTAAAGGCGGATTCATGCTTTCATGCATTAAAAAACAAAACATTAACCAAGAAATTCAAAGCCTAGTAGATTGGTGAACCATTAATCAACTCAAAACAAAGTGAGTTGAAATATATTACCTTTGTTGATTCCTCTTTGCATAAGCAAAGGCTAATCACCCAAGAGATAGGGCCTTCATTTCTAGCTTCTTAGATCCATGGACTTGGATGGAAGAAAAGGTTCTCCAAGTTCCCAAAATTGAGAACCTCTAAAGATTCTACACCAAGGAGAGCATGGATAATGAATGAGTGACCTTGGAGGATTAGATGACTAGCTAAACACCTCCAAGGTGGCCGGCCTCTCTAGAGAGAAAAGGAGAGACAAGTTCTCACCAATTTTCTCTCAAAGAAACCCTTAATGAATTTTTGGCTATAAAATCATATTTATACCTTAATTCATTTGAGTGGCAAACTTGTAAATAAGTCCAAGTTCACTACCCTTAACATTATGGCCGGCCTTAGGGTTTTGTTTGGGCTTTTGGGCCTTTGTGAATTAAGTTGTCATACAACTTAAGTCAATGGACTTGACGTTCAAAGCCCATTGGGCCTTGAGGCCCAAAACTAACCCGTGGTCTTTAACGAACTTATTCGTTTGATTAATTAACATATTAATTAATCCTTGCCATAAATAATTAAACCATTCAATTATTCTTACTCATTTCATTTGTTTCGTCCATCTCTACCTTACACGGTGTACGATCCATTAGGTTCCTTTTAGCGAGGCAGTGGGCGATTAAAACTCTTTCAAATCGATTATGAATTGAAACTTACTTTCAATTCTCCCTTTAGTGATTACACACGTTTAGGGCTTCCACAAACTATGAGTGACACCTAGCCGTATATCATGGTTACCCAAGCTAATCAGAAGAGGTAGAGAACCTATTCAGTTTAGGATTACAAATGCAATACGGTCTTTCTCTAATCTAATACTCTTGACCACATTGTTTGGTTTGATAGTTTATTTATTCATGTCTACTATCCAATGTGATTCGTTTGCTTATATGATTACCTTGAATGTGATTTGGAACGCATTCCTAAATCTCATTCATACTCTGGCCAGAGATTTTAATCATATCATAGAGTATTCTCCCTCAAACGGTTTGAAGGTTAGAGATCCCTTGTTGCGCATTCACTTGCCTCCATGATTAAGTGGCTTAACCCCAACGATGCCGTGGACTCCCCGATGGGGTGACTTTGACATAATCAAAGATCAAGGACTTAACCACAAGACAACTGTGATGCCTCAGGTCAAAGGACTATTTTGCATTATCCCAACCATGAGTTCTCATGTGACATGAATATGAGAACTCTTCGTTGATCGTGTTCAGTGAACTCATTCTCTATTGAGCACCTACGTACTTGTCTTGATGTCACACACACCATTGACTCGAGACTAGTCACTCTCCCTGAGAGAAGGCACAGTACGTACTGATCTTATCGGACTGTCAATGCCCAATTGGCAATCCTATGATCAGGAACGTTTAGGATGTGTCTACGAAAGAATGGTCTCATGAATCTAACTTCATTAGATTACATTCTCCCAATCACATATTCCTTGGACTTTATCGTTTAAGCATATAACATTTATATGAGACGGCTTAAACAATAATCTTTGCCCTTTATATGTAAACTAGATTAGTTTAACATATGAAATGTCCGTAAAGTGTCATCATATGATTGGCTTTAGGGCACATTTCCAACAAGTGGATATCACAAAATCTTATGTTATACTTAATGAAAGGATAAATAAAATTCTATGTGTTAGTGAATCTATCGTTTTGATGAGATACGTATTTTATGAAACTAATTTCAACGATCCAACCGTCAAACTTGTTTGTATATGCTTCGAGATCGCATACGCCAAAAATTGCAAAAAGCAAACATTCAAAGATCAAGTAACAGGACAAAACTTTTCGACGATTGTCAACGCAAAATCATGATTTAACGGTTAATTTAACTCCGATTTTGATGATTTTTTTACAGCTACACTCCTTGACCCTATATGAATACAATGAATGAACTCGATCTTCAATTTAAAATATTTACACTAGTGGATACCACAAAATATTATGTTATACTTAATGAAAGGCTTCACAACCTTGAAAACAAAAACTCTTTCATTTTGCATATCCTTGCACATTTAATATTTTGTAATAGACTAGTAGTGTTTGATTGTTTTTTTATTAGGATCTTATTTTCAAGTGTAGATGTAGTACTAAAACGATAAATGTCTTTTAATGTTTTGAAGTAATATTTAAGTGGCAATGTGTGGTATGTGCAAATTTAAGAAAAAAATATATTTTTCTTAACGGGTCATAACGGGTCGGGTCACTTTACCCATTGGGTAAAGTGACCCGACCTGTTAAGGACCTGTTAAGATAACAGGTGTGACACGACACGACCCGTTAAGATAACAGGTGTTACACGAAAACAACACGAACACGACAGACACGACCCGTTTGCCAGGCCTAACGTGGACCAACCTACCCTGATACCATGAAGAAGTTGAGATTCCATCATAAAATCGATTGGCAATATGGGGTGCAGTCCAACCTCTTATAAGACATTACAAGGTTTATTCTTCCACCGATATGAGATTCTTTTAGCTTCACATACTCAATTTCAAAAGTAGGTATTAGATTAAGAGTATTTTCGTCAAAGAGAACTAATTGAAGCTAGGCTATTTTCTGTCGGTTGGTTTGTAACTAGGCTAGTAAAACTAATTTTCCCTTATTTTTTCCTTAGATTATGTAGAGAGATTTTTCTAAGTTCTAGGTATTCAAGCAGTACTCTACATGTCCTTATATAAGTGGAGGAAATTATATATATTTTTGTGTGTCTCTCCACTTGTAGTAAGACAATTGGAGTGCCACTTAAATACCGGGCACTTTGAAAAAAAATCTTGATTATGTGCACAATGTCCATGGTTTGTGAGAGGAGAGAAAGACTTGGTTCACCGTCGTAGCGCTCTGGTCGAATAACTATGTGTAAGTTTTACTTCATATGACATGATATTATTGAATCGAAACACATGTGGTGGTGAACTCATACCATACAGTTGCTCTTATAGATAAGCTTTGTGTCATGAATCATGATCTCATGTCAACTTCAATCATTGAATTTTGCCAATGTTTTTTGTTTAGAGAAGTAGGATATTCATTAATATTGTGAAAGATTACGTACAAAGAGGATATGGTGTTTTAAGGTGAGTCTCGAAAAAAAATATTGTCGGAATTTCAACTTGATCGAAAGAAAGAAAATGTGTCACACTATAATTACATAGTTTGACTATCCGCTTAAGGAAGATCAACAATTAAGTTCATAGGCTCCTTGAACCAAGTGAGATCTTGTGCTGCCATCAAGCCATGCCTTGTCAGCCTATGGGCTCGTTTAATACACATAATTGGATTGAATTGGAGATGATCAAATTTTAAGATATTTAAAGGTGGGAGTGAATTTCTTTTCATTTGGAATGGATTAGAAGAGAATTAGTTATGAAGAAAATTTATTCCATCTAATCCTATTTAAAAAGAATTAGAATGGACAAGTTTTCTTCGCAAGTAATCCACTCTTCTATCCTTGAAGCGTTCATAATTTTATAATTTCTCTCTGCAATATACTTTTAATTTAGTATGTCATCCCTTACATTTCAAATTCCAATCATTTGTGTCAAACGAGCTCTCTATGCTTATTTGGACTGACTATATTCATCGGGCCATTTATTGGACCAAATAAGACGGCTCCCTCGTTAAAAACAACGTGCGAGGGAAGACAATGATTTGGCCACCCTAAAACACCGTATCCTCTTTGTACGTAATCTTGCACAATATTAATGAATATCCTGCGTGATTTGGCCTGAGGTTTGGAAGACAATGATGAAAAACCAACGTTATGGTTAATCAACTTGCTTCACGTCCATGCTAATCTACTTGGAGACATCGATCGTATCCCTTTTCGAGGATTCGACACCAGTTCTTAGCCCGATAAGCTTAGAACTCGTCCGGACGCCCATGTTTCGATCCCAATCACTCTTTCAAGCATTGTGTTTACCTTATATGTACGTTTATAAGTTGAAATCTTTAACAAGCAAAGCATAAGAATAGAAAAGAATCAAGATAACTTTATTAAAAGTCAGTTAACTTGTAGTGCAAATTTCCTTACTGTCAATTCACTAGATTTACAATTCATTCTGTTGGCTAGGTTTTCTCCATACTCGTTTCTAACTAGTCTTGCTCTTATCGGGTGCGAGCAAGGGCAGATCCATAGAGTGACCAAGGTGATCCCAGGACCATCCGAAAACTGAAAAAACGCCCATGAAGGTCCTCTGGGGACCCTCCAAATGTTTCAGCAGGGGGAGAGATCTACTCCTAAGACTATATAGGCTACGCGAAGTCAATTATTTTGTCAAATAATGTTATGTTATATTCCATTCAAAACCTGGTCCATCCATGGAGGAGGTGAAGGAATTGTAGGACTGCAACAGCTTTCTCGCGAGGAAGATGAAAGAGAAGCTGACTCTTTTATTTTATTTTTTCTCCTTCTACTTTGTCGTTTTGGACATATTTATGGGCTATCGAATTTAAGAGTGATAAAAGCCCACTAACTTTGAAGACCTTTAATTTGTTTTTTTCTTCTGGAAGTTGCTCATTTTTTAGATAGTTTAATAGAAAAAATAACTGATTTTAGGGAACCATCCATTATAATTCTTCATAATTATGTGTAAGTTTTACTTTATATGACATTATATTATTGAATCGAAACATCTATGATGGTGAACTCATACCGTACAATTGCTCTTATAGATAAGCTTTGTGTTATGAATCATGATCTCATGTCAACTTCAACCATTGAATTTTGCCAATTTTTTTTTAGAGAAGTAGGATATTCATTAATATTGTGAAAGATTACGTACAAAGAGGATACGATGTTTTAAGGTGAGTCTCGAAAAAAAATATTGTCGGAATTTCAACTCGATTGAAAGAAAGAAAACGTCTCACACTATAATTACATAGTTTAACTATCCTCTTAAAGAAGATCAACAATTAAGTTCAGAGGCTCCTCGAACCAAATGAGATCTTGTGCTGCCATCAAGCCATGCCTTGTCAGCCTATGGGCTCGTTTAATACACGTAATTGGATTGAATCGGAAATTATCAAATTTCAAGATATTTGGTGGGAGTGAATTTCTTTTCATTTGGAAGGGATTAGAAGAGAATTAGCTATGATGAAAATTCATTCCTTCCCATCCCCTCCTTCTTGGTGTAGATATTCAATCAACCTATCTTCCGCGATTACGAAGATCTCCAGCGGCAGCATAGAGTACCCTTGGTACAAAAAAGAGTTTCTTGACTTCCATAGAATCATAAGAGCGAATGCAAAGCTGTGCCTAGGCAACTCCAGGCTAAGCTTGTCACGCAGTCCCTCACGAACATCCCTCTCTAGCCCTCCAAACTCCGACAGCCAGTGAGCAGTCGCGCAAAACATCCTCGGTTGTTTGCGACCGTTCGTTACAAAACAAGCAGCTTCCTTCACAATCAATCTTCATTTTCTGCAAATTAGCACACCATGATAATATTGTGGCAACTGGCAAATCATATTTCTGATGATATTTTGCTTGAGCAGATTTGCAACCAAAGAATCTGGATTGTGTAGGAGCCACTAAACTTGCTTGTTTGCTAACCCCAAATTAAAGCATATAGATCTCGGATTGTGCCATTGGTTAAGATTTATAATTGATTAGACAAGCAAAGTCATACTATCACTTCCATTGCTTAACATGTTAACTTTGTTTGTCTAATCAAATGAGTTTATAAATCTTTGTAAATCATGTGGAGATGAATACCTCAATTACAGTCACGAGTCCTCCTCTACATGTTTTGTACAATCATGTTAAACTGAATTACAAAAGATACTAATAGTAGTCTTATTATCGAACAATAAATTCTTACGATGATCCAATGAAAACTTAAACTTTGTGCTATAATTTCCAATTAAATAATAGACATGCCTTAATAATGTGATATCAAACTAAATATCTGTGATTTACATGTAAAAAAAATCATTATACTAATTAAAAAAAATGCAAAACTAAAATTATACAATAAAAAACTCAAAATATCATCATTTTCTATTTAGCATATTTGGCTTCAACCCAACAGGATCCTTTTCGGATTCTTTTGATGATGATCCTAAATATTTGTGAATTGTGTCCGTTCATCGTACATTATGTAATCAGTTTTTGTCAAATATTGTTTGTGTTTAATTTTAAAATACAAATATTTAAAATAATTATGACCGCACAATGTACGATGAACAGACAATATTGACGAATTCCCAAAATCCTCACAAAGATGATATATTTTTTAATGTGATCAGAATACGAGATGGTACACCATGTCATTACACAAATGATGGGATATGTGTGTCAAAAAGTTAATAACTTAAAAAATAAAAATTTTCTCCACTTATGTAAAAACACTTGGTGTACCATTTCTATTTCGATCACAATAAAAAATTTCTCAACAAAATTCGGCTTCAACTAAGGAAAAGGAAAAAAAAAGAAGGTAAAAAAAAAGAAAACTAATGAAAAAAACTTGAAAACTTTGAGTTTTAACAATAAGGAGAAAATAAAGGGTAAAGTAAATAGTACATGATTGATTTTTTAATGTAAAAATATGACTTTTCGTTAAAATGAACAGTATAAGAGTTTTTCGTTAAAGTTCCCGTAAAAATGATGAACGTTAACGTGGGGCCGCGGGAAGAGCTTTTGAAGTGTCTAGGATTTGACGTGTGAGGTGAAGGAAGGAAGTAGAGCACAATACAAAGACAAAAGAGCCCCTTGTGTTCCTTGTGTCTTTTAAACCCCGAAAATCTTCCCCCATCATTTTCGATTTCAATTTTTGCCGACTCTCAATCATGAGCAACGAATAGTAAGCGCTATTTTCCTTCTCCCCCAAACTTCCCATTTCTGTCAATTTTTATCACGTGCCTAAATTTTATCTTACCGATTTTCTGTGCATTTTTTGGGTTTTTTTTTTAGCGATTATTTGTTCAAGCTTTTGCTAATTGGGGACTCGTCCGTTGGAAAATCTTGCTTGCTTCTCAGATTCGCTGTCAGTCAATTTTCTTTTCTCCCTTATGTAAAGAAATTAATACTGTGCTTATTTAGAAATAAATTTTAGGGTTTTGAGGTTAATTTTTCTGTAATTGGTACTCAAATTAATGCCTTTTGCTGTCTTTTATTTTTGCTTTCAGGATGATTCCTATGTAGACAGCTACATAAGCACCATTGGAGTTGATTTTGTGAGTATATGTATATGTGTGTATATATGTATATGTATATGTATATGTATATATTTATATTTGTATAATTGCTTTGTTGTTTTTAGTGTATTTGTTGACATTTGCTTATTATTTTCAGAAAATCAGAACAGTGGAGCTGGATGGCAAGACAGTCAAGCTGCAGATTGTGAGTACCGGTTGCTTTCGTTTTTCTTTTTATATTAAATTAAATTATTTGTTGGGACCAGTGAGTTTTGCATGTATAACAACAACAACAAAGCCTTCATCTACTAAGTGCGGTCGGTTGTATGAATCTTAGAACGCTAATGCGCTCGGTTTTGCGACAAGTCTTCTGATAGCTTCAAGTACTCCATGTCTTTTCTTAGAGTCTCCTTCTAATTCTTCCTAGGTCTTCCTCTGCCCCTTTTGTCTTGAGCCTTTGTCTCATAATCATATCTTCTAACCGTAGCATCTATAGGTCTTCGGTTCACATGTCCAAACCACCTTAACCAATTCTATCTCACCATAACCGATTTAGCATGTATGTTTGAGTTTGACTAAAATAATTTTTTTTTGTTATGGGTCTATTACGGGTTTTGAATCAATTGGCGTTATCTTATTTTCGTGTGTATATTGGATTTTTAGTTAAAATTGTTCTCCAAAATTTGATAAGCTTCTGATGTAAATGAACATTATTGGCTGTCTATTTGCATGCCTTTTCTCTAGAGTCATTCTTGATGAACAATTTCAACTTAACGGAAATTTTGTTCTGAAACGACTGCAAAATTGTATGTTTCTGTCATGAGAGAATAGTTCTAAGTGCAGTTCACCAAGTCTTACCTAGGCAGATCAGTAGAAGTATTAAATTGATAGACAGGATATTTATTGGAAATGTTATTTATGATCCCTCATGGAAAACTGAATAGGGTGTTCAATTGCTCTTGCTTGTTGATTAATCAACATTCGGTAGGAAATTAACGTATTCATCTTTTCTGTTATTTAGTGGGATACTGCTGGACAGGAGCGGTTCAGGACTATAACAAGCAGTTACTACCGAGGAGCACATGGGATAATTGTAAGATTGTTTACTTGCTTTTAGTATTTTCTTTTGTGCCTTAGGGGTTAGCGGGGTTGAGGAAAATTAATGGTAAGAGTAGATCTTGAGCCCCTGGAACTAGAAACCCTTAACTGGGATGGATGCACATGATTTGCTGCAATTGATCAAACCTTCATGATGAAGTTAGCTGAGAATGTTATAAATGTGATGTAGATTATTGATACCTCTTTGTATTTATTTTCTTTTCTTTAAATAAAAACGCTTAATATTACCTAACTATCTTTCTTTCATTTCTTTGTTAAAGTCAGTAGTTAATGAAAGCGAGTTTTTTTAAGCTATTCTGCAACATTAACTATGCATGACTTTTAGTATTACATTATAATGTAATGTGTGGTTTCATTCTTTACCGTAAATGAAAGAGTCTTAATTCTACTGGAATTGGTCCAGATTGTGTATGATGTTACCGAGATGGAGAGCTTCAATAATGTGAAGCAGTGGCTGAATGAGATTGACAGATATGCAAATGACAGCGTGTGCAAGCTTCTGGTTGGTAATAAATGTGATTTAGTTGAGAACAAGGTTGTTGACACACAAACTGCTAAGGTAAGTATTGTAGTTTAGTTGCCTGAACAATTAACCAGTTTACTTATTAACCAGTTTACTTTAATTGCTTATCTTCTTCACCACACTTTTGGGCAATTGATATGCTCAGTCTGCTAAAAGCATCAAACCCGTTCCATAAAACTGTTAAACTGTGGGCGTGTTTGCATGTCGCTTAATTTGCATGTTATTTACCTCTTATTTCCAGTTACAAGTCTGGTTATGTTTATTGCATATTATAGTGCTGTAATATAAATTCTTTTTGACATTAAGAAGTGTACCTCGAAGTGCTTTGCATTAGTAGAGTGGGTGTTCGAGGTTTGAGCTTCTGGGAAGGTGAAATGCTCCTAATGACGTTCTGGATGATTCCCATGAATGTGGAGTCGGAGAAAGTGATTTCCCATTGATGAAAATACAATCTTTGTCTATCAAGCTGTCTATAAATAACAATGATTTGTTAATAATTTCTTGCTGTGGCATAACTTTTCTATCTCGTTTGTAATGATGCACCGTAGGCGTTTGCTGACGAGCTTGGGATCCCTTTCCTTGAGACAAGTGCTAAGGACTCGATCAATGTTGAGCAGGCTTTCTTAACCATGGCTGCCGAGATAAAGAAAAAGTAAAACCACTAATCCACTCTTTCATGCTATGATTCTGAACTCCCTTAACATAATAATTGCTCCAATGATAACCGTAAAATATCTGTCAAAAGCTGTCGTATATTTCTTCTTTAAACTACACCTAAAAGAAGAGGAGGTATTTAAAAACGATCTTACGGAATAGCACTTTATTTTGTTTTTGTTACTGTTTAATTTTGTGGACAGATACTAAATTTTGGTTTTACTTGCGTGTAATCTCGTATCTTCGTAATTGTCTTTCTTTTAAAATTTTGCAGAATGGGAAACCAACCAACTGCTAACAAGTCGAGCGGAACTGTAGAAATGAAGGGCCAGCCAATTCAGCAGAACAGCAATTGTTGTGGTTAGTCATTCCATTCCTAGTATCAAATCTGTTATAAAATCCTAAGACAGTGGAACTGTGTTGACTGAACTGTCGTGTGGATCTTTCAGAAACTTGTAAAATATTGCCTACTTGAATCTTTGTCTACGGAAAAACTATTGCCTGTTAGACGATCGAAAGAAAAAATTTGCAGGATTAACGAAAAAATGTTGAAAAATGCAAGGAAAAAGTCGTGCAGGATTGAAGAGTGATAGTTGCATTTGAAGAGTGTTCTTTGCTCACCCCCTCCCTATTGATTGCCGTTAGATTAGTTTGATTTAATTGACACGAACTCTAAATTTACAGTAATCTAACGGCATCACTTTAGGGGATGAGTAAAAATGCACTCTGCGTTTGAACCCAAATGATGGGTGGACCCTAAAGCCCAAGTGAACCCAAACCTGGTTAAACCTGAATGAACTTTAATCGAATTCAAACCCGAATTGTGAATGGTTGGTTAGGATTGGGTTGATCTTTTAGCATGTCGAACCTATTTGGCTGACATCCTTAAAATCAAATCAACTTTTACAAAAATTTGGATGTTTTCTTCACTTTGCCCCTTCCACAAAGGTTTGGTTTGATGGCATTCTTCATCAAATAAATGGGTTTTTTTTTTTTTTTTTTTTTTTGGGGGGGGGCTAAGGGTGAGTTAAAGCATTTTAATTGATGTTTTTCTTTCATTTACACGGAAGAAAATCAAATTCGTGACCCTTTCCTCGCCACTTTGGTCAATCCGTTTGAATTAAAATTTTCATTTGCATTTATTTAGAATTTGGGATCAAATTCCAAAATTAAAATAATGGACAGTTGAGAGGAACACACCAATTAACAAAACTAAAGAAATAAGGGAGTTTTAACGAAAAGCCTACAGTACTGTTCATTTTAACGAAAAATCACATTTTTACATTAAAAAGTCAAACCTGGTACTATTCACTTTACCCTTTATTTTGTCTTTATCATTAAAACTCAAAGTTTTCAAGCACTTTTCATTAGTTTTCCTAAGAAATAAATGGTGATTCCAAGCCAACAAAGTTCTCCACTTTTTGAGGGTCGGGAAAGGGGACCATTGCTTTGCAAAGAAATTGTTTTCAAGACTTGAAACTGTGATCTTTTAGTTACAAAGAAGCAATATTTCTATTGCGCAAGACTCGTCTTGTAATGCAAAACTAAAGAAGTTAAAAAAAAATAAAAAATAAAAAAAAAGATATTACAGTGAGATTTTCTCCTGTATGTTGGGAGCCAGAGATCTTGGAAAATTCAGCTTTAGGTAAATCACTGCAATTCACCAGTGGGAATGTGGGATGACATCCCTTTCTCCTTGAACTGAACCTACATATGCGTCGTCCAATATGCCCTGCAGGAAATGACCTAAAAGCCCATTTCCAAAATCAGATACTACATTTTTAGTAGAATTGAAAACAAATGTTGCTACAACGAGAGAATTAAAAATTGAATAGATACAATAATGCGAATATATACCTCTGGAAAATTATCGATTTTGATGTTTTGAATTGCGCACGTTTAGCTCTACAAAGCTAACATCCTCCTTTTCATCTTGGTCTTCAAATGTTTCAAAAATTAACCCCATCATTTTGAAAATGGAATTCAACTCTTGATAAGGAATTAGAGAGCGATACATGGCTACATTACAATTGTGTGTAGTCTTTGGTCTTGAGCTATTTTATAGGTGAAGGCGACAATTTTAGAACCGCAATATTGAGAAACAATGTGCCTAAATCTGGAGATAGATTTACACACTGTATTTGGTTTAGTGTTTTTTAGATTTGTTCAACACGTGGTTAGTATTTCAACCCATTCTAGATGAAGGTGACGATTTTCAAACCATAGTATTGAAGAAACAATATGTCTCGATCTGGAGATGGATTTAATAAACCGTATATGGTCTAGATTTTATCCAGATTTGTTTGACACGTGGTTAGTAATCAATCCATTCGAGGTGAAGGTGACAATTTTGGAACCCCAGTATTGAAGAAACAATGCGCATGAATCTGGAGATGGATTTAATACACCGTATCTAGTTTAGATTTTCTCTAGATTTGTTCGACACAAGGTTTAGTTTTTCAACCCATTCTAGATGAAGCGACGGTTTTGGAACCACAATGTTGAAGAAGCAATGTGCCTGAATATGGAGTTGGATTTAATACATCACATATGGTTTAGATTTTCTCTAGATTTGTTCGACCCGTGATTAGTATTTCAACCCATTTCATATGAAGGCGACGGTTTTGGAACCCCAGTATTGAAGAAACAATGTGCATGAATCTGGAGAGGGATTTAAGACCATATCTAGTTTAAATTTTCTCTAGATTTGTTCGAGACTGGATTAGTATTTCAACCCATTTTAGGTGAAGGCGACAGTTTTGGAATCACCGTGTTGAAGAAACAATGTGCCTGAATCTGGGAATGAATTTAATACACCGTATTTGGTTTAGTTTTTCTCTTAATTTGTTCAACACGTGATAGTATTTCAACCCATTCTTGATGAAGGCGACGATTTTGGGACCACAGTATTGAAGAAACAATGTGCCTAAATCTAAGGATGCATTTAATAATACCATACACCCACCAGGTCGGCCCTAATATGCTGGAGGATGAGGGATAAAGAAGGGCGAAAGGAAAATGATGGAAGAAATTGTACATAATGTGTGGTGTTATTTTCTCTTGTTTAGAAAGATTAAATGACGAAATTATTAACCAAACATACATGGCAATGACCTAACAATTTGTTGTACCATTTTATTTTTCCTATTAGCAAACATAAAAAAATGTCCAATACAAGACTACTTGAACTATGAGCCTCTTACATATTGCTTTTAATTCTTAAAAAATAAGCATTTTAGCAAATGGTCTATGAGATTGACATAATTTTTCATTTTGGTCTCTGAGATTAAAAATCAATAAAACTGATATTTGAGTTTGTTCATTTTGGTCTTTCGTGAAAATCTTTGTTAAATAAGAAAATAATAAAAATACCCTAAAATTTTGTCCAATAATTTTAGCCCATTATTTATTAAAGTTGAGGATATTCTTGTCATCTTGATCCTTATACAGCAAATATTTTCACAGAATGATCAAAAGGCTTTTTAGCCAAAATAGTCATAAGATTTGCATAACTCCTCATTTTGGTCCATGAGATTTGAAATTAATAGAATTGGTTCATGAGTTTGTCTACCATCAATTATTTTGATCATTCTGTAAAAATCTCCATTAAACAAGAATAAAATGACCAAAATACCCTTAATTTTTGTCAAATCATTTTAGCCTATTGTTTATTAAATTGAGGGTATTTGTCATTTTGATCCTTATTTAACATAATTTTGAACAAGATGACCAAAATGATTGATGGTGGACAATCTCAAAGACCAAAGTAAGAAGTATGCCAATCTCAATGATCATTTTGGTTAGAAAACCTAAAAAATGTCGAATACCGCAAACTATTTTTCGTTTCAAAGTAAACACCGAACAAAAATAATTATCGCGACTTTGGAGCGAGAGGATAGGCATAGCCTTCCGATACTCCATGACTCCCTCAAACCAAGCGTACCGTAACGGTTTCTAATAGCAATAGTTGGAATGCAGTTTCTAGTAAATAGGTGAACGTAATAATTTTGGCTCTGACCTGTTTAAGTATTTCTACAAATACAATCCAAACCTCGTGAGGCTTAATCTTAATTAGGTGTATCATTAGACCTGGCATTTTGGACCCGACCCGTTAACCTGATCCGATCCGTTAATATTAGTATTTGGATGGATGCTTAACGGATCAGATCGCTAACGGGTTCACGTATTTGGGTGGATGCTTAACGGGTTGGGTCGCTAACGGGTGAACCCGTTAACAACCCGTTAAATAACAAGTCACTTTGGGTCAACCCGTTAGTTGAGGATGTTTTAGTAATTTCAGTAAAGTCTTAACAAAAAAAAAAAAAAAACTCTATGCAAAAAAAAAATATAATAATAATAATTGTTAACGGGTGAAACGGATGACCCGTTAGCTTAACGGGTTGGGTTCAGGTGACCCGTTAACTTAATGGGTCGAGTTCGGGTGACCCGTTAACTTAATGGGTCGGATTGAACCCGATAAACCCGACCCGTTTACAGGTATACCCCTTACAGAAAAAACCCGGGCAACGGACAAATAAATTATAGTTTGACAAAGGACTAAGCAACAAGAATAAGTTGAAAGCAATAACCCACGACAGAGAGGAATACGAAATGAGGAAGAGAACAAATACCGGAAAAACTCAATTTAATCAACCTCAGGTTGAAGAACAGCAAGCCTTCTTTGTATTGACCTCTGAATCTCCAGTGACTGCAATTGTCTTCCCTTCTTTGATGCTTGCAGGTGTTGGCTCGCCTGATGAGATAGACTTCTTACTAATAATACGGTATATCTCTGCCAGAATTGTCTGGAAAGCCTTCTCAACGTTGATTGCTTCAAGAGCAGATGTTTCAATGAATGAAAGGCCTTCTTTTTCGGCATAGCCCTGGGCATCTTCTGTGGCAACCGCACGTAGATGCTTCAGATCAGTCTTGTTCCCAATCATCATGATCACAATGTTTGAGTCAGCATGGTCTCTCAATTCCTTCAGCCACCTGCTTACGTTCTCAAATGTTGTTGGTTTTGTTACATCATAGACAAGTAAAGCTCCAAGGGCCCCTCTATAGTAGGCACTAGTGATTGCTCTATATCGCTCCTGTCCTGCTGTGTCCCATATCTGAGCTTTCACAGTTCTCCCCTCGACCTGACAAAATGAACAGGAGGTCTTAAACAACACAATATTCATCCACTAAAGTGTAAGCCAAAATATTGTCTTATTGACTGAGGGAGGTCTTGTAGAGCATGATATTCAAGTCATGATACTTTTAAAAGAGGGAGAGCTTTTAGATGTGATCTAATTGCAATAAAGTGGTGGGTGATAGAGGTGAGACTTTGCTTGTATGAACCTGACCAATCCCAATTTTGGACAGCTTGGCCCAAAATATTCGGTAAGTTCAGCAAGCACAGACAGAATTCAACACGAGTTAAAAGTTTGGCCAACATATGAAGGTGTATCACCAACACAAGCAACTCAAGCAACTTATCAGTGAACCTGTTTAATACAAACCCACATATAGGGAAGGACCAAGAGATGTCCACATCATTGAAAAAATGCGGAAATCAAACCCCCAGTCACTTCAACTTGTGATCCATTTCTTAGGTTCAACTTCAAAGATTATTTATTGTGCATACAAACACAACTGATCTTATAAATTGAAATTATAATGATTGTCATCAAATGGCCAAATGATTTCCAATTTTGTCTAATCGATAATCTTGATGCAGGACTGAAAAATAAAAGGTCCTAATCATTGGGCGGCATACTAGTATGAGGAAATCCACACTTCTCATCGTTTCGTGAACATCCTGTCTTAATCCTTCCTCTTCAGTCTTCATACATGAAATCTGTTATCTCAACAATATTGCTCTACTACTTAGATTTGTTTAATTAAGTTACTCTTAGATTTGTTTAAACAAGTTACTGAAAATTTACATATAAATTTCTTGCCTACACAGTCAAGATATCATAATCTAAACACCACAAAAAGACCAGGAAACTAACTTGGGGAAGATATGACCAACCCTCCCAAGACTCCCTCAGGGCTCATAAGGCAAAGTGAATGTCAATGTTAGGCAAGCAAAGAGCAAACTCCCTAACCCAACTATGTCTACCCGTAACCGATTCCAAAAAGCGGGGGCTAGTTTTCAGTATCTAGTTGGGGAATTTGGATTTCTGTTATAGGCAATCGGATTTGGGGACAATCCATCTTTAATTCCACACCATTTCTCATTTCTCACATCATTAGTAACTATATGATCTGCTTAAACTTCAAAAGAAAAGTAAGCAGATTACGAAATCAAACTTGGTACCCATGGAGTGAAGAACAAACCAAATTTAATCGGTTCTCGAGAATTCAACAAACCCAATTCAATTCTGGAACCAAGAAAACTAGCAGATCTGAACAATGTCACATTATACAAATTGGAAACCGATCCAAATCCAGTTTCAATTAAGCATTTCTCAGAAAACCCAGATCCAATTAACTCAAAAAACATTAAGAACGAGCATAAAGAATGAGATCAATTCCGGTCCAGTAACAAATACAAATACAAACACAATCGGGTTAGTGGGTGTGTGTGTAATAGATATATATATATATATATACACACACAGGAGAACGAGAGAGAGACACAGAGGGAGAGAGAGGAGGTGAACCTGGAGAGTCCGGGTGGCAAATTCGACGCCAATGGTGGACTTGGACTCCAAACAGAACTCGTTGCGAGTGAATCGGGAGAGGAGGTTGGATTTCCCTACGCCAGAATCGCCGATTAATACCACTTTGAACAAGTAATCGTATTCCTCGTCCGGCCTTCTCGCCATATCTCTCTCTCTTTCTCTCTGTTTTTTATTTGGTTTGTTTTTTTTGTAATTTCGATGTTAAGCGAAGAAGAAGCAGCAGCAGCAGAAGCGGAAGATGTGTGGAACGGACGAAAAATCAAAAGCCGTGATGTGGGTTTCGTTGGCCTTTTTGGCAGATACAAAATGTCCCCAGTCTTTTGACTAAATTACCCTTCACTGTTTAATGGTTTGCTCACTTGTTATTTTGGAAATAAGAGTCACTTGGTATTAAGATCTATCGGTATTCATCTTCACTTGTGAGTAAGAGGTTTTAGGTTCGATTCTTGCTAAAGAAAAATTTGAACCACATTATTGTGAGGCTAACCTCACCTCTCTCTCCTAGTGTAGATAATATCGTTTGTTCAAAAAAAAAAAATTCAAATAAGGGTAGAAAAGGAAATTAAAGTAGGAGACGAGTAACGGAGAGGCATCCTTGTACTCGAGTAGGTGAGAGGATTCTCGCCGGATCCTCCAATCACATTCGTTCATTGTATATCGTGAGATTAGTTTTTGTCAAATATTGTTTATATTCAATTTTAAATAAAAAAATTTACAATGATTTCTGACTGCACAATGTACGATAAACGAGTGTGATTTGAGGATCCGGCGAGGATCCTTACTCCTCGAGCAATAACCAATTTTGCAGTTGAGAATACTCTACATTATTATCACGATTTGAATAATCGAATTTAAGATGTGAAGAAGAATATCGCCAGATGATAATATTAAATAGCAATTTATATAGGGTGGTGCTATTTGTTAAAGTTTCAGAGAAATGTGCCGCAATCCACCACTAACAACTTCAATGTTGTTTCCACTTAATCACTTGTGCAATCAATAAGTGTGAGGTTTTTATGCAAAAAGGCTCAAGGCAATTAGAAGTGGAACCATTTGGTATAAGTTATGATTTGCTTTGTATAATGGGAGATGTTGGGCTTTTTCCTTTATTCAACATGCCCCTCACATTGGGCCTCTTTGGAGTTAACCAGACGTGAAGCTACATCGGTCATGTTTGAAAACTCACTCTGAAACCAAATTAAAGTTTCAAAGAAACACTCCATGGTCCACCACTAATAGCATTAATATTGTCCTCATTAATCACCCGTGCAATCAATATGTGTGGGGTTTTTATGCAAAATGCCTTGATGCAATTAGAAGTGGACCTTTCATATAAGTTGTGATTTGTTTTGTATGATGACCGATGTGGGACTCTTTGCTTTATTCAACGCTATCTACATATTCCTTTTTACTTTCCACACAGTCCATGTTAATACTTTTCATTTGATCCTCTTCAATTTGTTGATGCACAAAATCAGTAAGGCCTTTGGTACAACAGAAAGTGTTAAGTTTGTGACATTCACTAGATTGCTCCGGTCACTAATGTGAATAAGTATGTAAATGGATAAAGACAGGGAAGCAAACACAAGATGTATGTGGTTCACCCAGATTGGCTACGTCCACGGAGTAGAGGAGTTCTCATTAATTGTGAAGAGTTAACACAAGTACATAGGTTCAAGCTCTTCTTTTGTGAGTATTAGTGAATGATTTAGTACAAATGACATTAGAAAATATTGTGGGAGAATGATCTCCTTTTATAGAAGAGAGTTTCTAGATTTGTTCTGACATTGACACGTGTCGTGTTGTGATTGGCTTCTAATGTTGACACGTGTCGCGCTATGATTGGCTTCTGATGTCGACACGTGTCGTGCTGTGATTGGCCTCCTGGTTGGAGGGAAACTCTTCTGGGTCATTGACGGTATAACGTTGACCGGTGCTCGGTAGTCTCGGGATTGGTCAAGTATAGTACAAACAATACTCCCCTAAGTTCCCGAGTGAGGGAAGCTCCTCGGTTGGAGTGTGGTCGTTGTCACCGCCCTCTCCGTCGCCGGAGCCTTCGTTTTGTGCTTCACTCCGCAGAAGACCAAGAGCTCCGTAAGCTTCGTGGGTTCTGAAGAGTTCATAGCTCCCTTCGAGTTTTTGGAAATTGTTCTAGATGCGTCGGAACCAGAGTCAGAACACCACCATGTGAGCTTGTAGCAGCGCTGGTAGGAGCAACAACAGGACCGTTAACCTCCCCAGCCGGAAAATGAGCGGGAGAAATACCGAGGTGCTTCCTTGGAGTCATAACAACCACAACTAGCTTCTGCCATTTCTCACAGTGTCCTTTGGTTCCGCTGATGAAGTAGTAAGCCCCCGACTGGTCGAGGTAGAGCTTGGTCTCGTCATCCTTATACTGCTAAAAAATCGAAGAGATACCGCTATCCGAATCTCGATAGCCAGACTTCCACCAGGATTGCTTTCTCAAAAATCGAAGAGGCACCACTCTCCGAATCTCGAGAGCCAGACTCTCACCAGGATTACTTTCTCAAAAATCGAATAGGCACCGCTTTCCTAATCTCGAAAGCCAGACTCCCAATAGGATTGCTTTCTAAAAAATCGAAGAGGCATCGCTCTCCGAATCTCGAAAGTCAGACTCCCAACGAGATTGCTTTCTAAAAAATCGAAAAGGCACTGTTCTCCGAATCTCGAGAGCCAAATCCCCAAAATGATTGCTTGTTCGAAAACCGAAGAGGCACCATTTTCCGAACTTCGAGAGCCAGATTTCCTTGGATAAAGCTTGTCTGCAATTTTCACACGCAACATCAGCTTTCCAGATACCACAGACCACTTTTTCAAAGTGCTCTGACAAAGTTAAAACATGTGAATCTTGCAGCTCTCGCTACATTGCTATGACCGAGAAGGGTAAAGGAACAACGTTACTACTCGCTGTTGGGACAATTCCTATATATGTCGACCTTCATCCTCCACAGCCAGGCAAACCTGCAAATAAAAAAAATGATCAACTTTTCTTCACATCCGAGAGGGCATTCTCAGCAGAGTCTCTCGAAATACTCAACTTATTTTCCCTTCGATAATACCTCTGCAAACAAGCCACACCAGAGCAAGAGTATCTCATATCATCAGGGTTAAAAGCAAGAGTATCCCATATCATGATTTTTCCCTGTCTTTTCCTTTGCCCTTGTTCTTACCTGCAAGATTAGGAGAAAGAGAGCAATCAGTCAGCACCTGGAATCAAGCTTCTAGTTAGGAACTGACTGTCTGAAACTCCTTGCCTGATTACTTACCTGTCATTGCTCTCAAGTACTCATCTTCAACATCTTAAGCTTCCAGAAAAGATACCACATCTGCCTGAGGAACAGATAGAGCAAGTGAGAAGGATACAAGGAAGCATGTGGAGACAAGCGCAACAGAACACGTGCCGATTCATTTATTACTTTGTCAACATAAAAAGTATCTCATATCATCAAGGTCGAACGCACTCTTGATTTGATGGACTTGTTTTGACCCTTAAATTCTTGAGTCGACCTTATACTCTGGAGGAAACCAGAAAACCCTCCAGCCCAGTTCAAGAATAAGCTTGTGGAAAGTTACTTCTTCAAAAGCAAAAGTATCTCATATCATCTATTCTCCTTTTTCTTCTCTTTATCCTTCCTGCTGCCTGCAAGATAGGGAGAATGAGAACAATCAGCCGGAACTCGAAATCAAACTTCTGATATAGGACTGATTGCTGGGAGCTCTGATTGCTTACCTTGTCTGTCACCTCTTTCAGTAGATCTCCTAGCTCGATGACTTGGGGGACTCCCACTACATGGTTTGTATCGCGCTTAACCAAGCCTGAAACTACAAGTAAGCTTCAAGTGAAATTGATACATTACCTTGTGCATCTCCACCGGTTAAAGATACCACCCCTTGATGGAGGAAAAGTACTTCCAGAGAAGATGCCACATCTACCTATGAGACAGATAAGGCAAGTGAAAATGATACCACACTTTGTTACTTAGAAGTTTCGTGATTACTCAGCGGCTTGGATCTTGCAAGTCCCCAACTGAGGAGCTTCCCTCACTCAGGAACTTTGGGGAGCACTGTTTGTACCATACTTGACCAATCCCGAAACTACAGAGCACCGATCAACGTTATACCGTCAAGGACCCAGAAGAGTTTCCTTCCAACCAGGAGGCCAATCACAGTGCAACACGTGTCGACATCAGAAGCCAATCATAGCGCGACACGTGTCAACATCAGAAGCCAATCACAACACGACACGTGTCAATGTCAGAACAAAGCTAGAAACTCTTTTCTATAAAAGAATATCATTATCCCACAATATTTCCTAATGTCATTTGTACTAAATCATTCACTAGTACTCACAAAAGGAGAGCTTGAACCTATGTACTTGTGTAAACCCTTCATAATTAATGAGAACTCCTTTACTCCGTGGACGTAGCCAATTTGGGTGAACCACGTACATCTTGTGTTTGCTTCCCTGTCTTTACCCATTTACATACTTATCCACATTAGTGACCGGAGCAATCTAGCGAAGGTCACAAACTTAACACTTTCAGTTGTACCAAAGTCCTCACTGATTTTGTGCATCAACACAATTCATTTGAATCGACAACCATAAATTGAGATCTATGTAGAAGATACGAAGAAGTGTATTTTCACCATGTGCGTGATTTTCACCATGGGGAGCAAATAGACCTATAGAAGAGTCTCGAATCTCGATAAAAAGGGCCACAAAGGTGCTTGATTTTCACAATGGCACAATCCCTCTTCAATAACTCGATTTTATTCAAAAACACGAGTTGTGATGAAATGTCACATGTAAGCCAGAAGCGTGATGACTAACATAATTTAATAACTTAATTCAGGATTATGCTAAGAAAACTAAATTTGTAAATAAAATTGTATAAACTAAATGACATGGAAGTTGATGATTGGTTATTACTTAAACGTTGATAAACGTGCTTATTCTTATTGGTGATACATCATTTAGCTTGCAAATTTTGTCTACAAATTTAGTCTCCCTAACATTACTCCTTAATTCATGGATCAAAATGCAAATTGCAAGATAAAAGTTTGTGCACTACATATATTGAATTTATGGATCAACCTGCAAATTGCAAGACAATGTGTGAGCACTACATAATCGTTACTAAATTCATGGACCAAAATGATAATTGCAATATAATTTATATACAATCTTGATCTCCATGGTCGGTTTGGGTTTGGATGGTTGTCGCGTGGGTTGTGCTTGCGATTTGGGTGAGCGACAGAAGGGAGAGTCATGAAAGACTAAAGTTAGGGATAAGCAGTGTTATTTTCTAAATTAAACGGAAGGGGGAGAGGATTGTGTATGCAAAAGTTTAGGGCGAGGAGATGCTACCCCATTTCAGGGCACGCTATACTGTAAGAATGACTTATATGTGAGTGTCATTTAAACCACAGTGAAAATATACAAGTGAAATGGTTGTATTATGTAATGACTCAATTATATGAATTGCACCGGATTAATTCTATATTAGAGGCAAAACTAAAGGTGGTTATCGATTCAAATGAAGAGCAGTTGTAACCTACACAAACTGACAGTAACTGCATCTCTGATAGGGAGATGCAGTTGCATCATATAAAGTCGATTTTGGTCTCTCTTCTCGGGTGCTACTTGTTCTCATATCGAATACCAGTCTTATTGAGAGTATTGAGATACTGTTTCTGAAACCAAGAGAAGAGAAGACAAGATCATGGCTTCGTTGTCTTCCGCTCCAAGTAAATATATTTCTTATACTGTCACAAACCCTAACCATGCACATAATGCATTTAATATGATCATGCATGCACAAGTTTAATTATCGTTTCAAGCACTGTCATATTGGTTTAGTTGTAATCAATCCTTATACATAAATATGTATACATGTGGTATCACAGGTATATTGAATGGCAATAATTTCAAGGCATGGAAGCAGCATATTGAAATGAATCTTGATATGTTGGAGTTTAACATAGCATTCAAGGTTCCTCAACCTTCTACATTGACAGATCAGAGTACTGCACAAGAAGGAATTCTTTGCAAGATGGGATAGGGCAAATCAAATGTCCTTGCTTATCATGCAGAATTCGATGGAGGAACACATCAAAGGAGGAATTCCTAGCTGTGATTTGGCTAAGAATTATATGGACAGAGTTGAAGAGAAGTTCAAGAGGTCAGACAAGACTGAAACTGGTGCTTGTTTGTCAGCACCCATTAACACAAAACATGATGGTTCTGGGAGCATTTGTGAGCATTTGTTAAAATTGGTCAACATTGCAAATAAGTTGAATGCAATGGATATTGGTATTACAGATCAATTTCTTGTGCACATGGCGTGAGCAACTAAAAGTGAGTTATAACACATGGAAAGAAGTCAATTGCATTCAAGAAATCTGTGTCAACTACTGGCACAACTTCTGGTTCCAAGAAGCAGTTCAAGTCCACTGTGTTACCTGCAAAAACTCAAGCAACCTCCATTGCTTATGGACCTAAGAATAATAACAGTGGTGTCAAAAGATGTCATTTTTGTCATTCTGAGGATCACTTAAGAAAGGATTGTCCTCATTTTAAAGCTTGGTTAATCAAGAAAGGTAACAAAATAATTAATGTTTTTGTGACAGTGGAGTCAAATATGGTTTTCATTCCTCAAAACTCTTAGTGGTTTGACACAGGTTGTTCAATACATATAACAAATTCTTTGCAGGGATTTCAAAGCCAGAAGAGAAGAAGTAAGGAGATCTATAATGTTTATGTTGGAAATGGGAATAAAGTTGCAGTTGAGTCTATTGGTTCTGTCAAACTGAGATTATCAACTAGTTATATATGTTTTAAATTTAAGTAATGAACTTTATGTTCCTTCCATGAGAAGGAACTTATTTTTTGTAATTCAAATTGTCAAGGATGGTTTTTCATTTGTAGGGGATGTTAATCAAATTAAATTTTATTTCAAGAATCACTTTGACAATTTTATTGGTTATGGATTTCCCAATGGCGATCTTTGGCAAGTTCAGTATAGAACATTCAGCCACAAAACTTGTGTCCTCTGATGACAAATCTTATATGCTTTGACATTAAAGACTTGGTCATATCTCGAAAGAAAGGATAATGAGGTTAATCAAAGATGGTATTTTGCAAAAATTGAACCTTAATGAATCTGCAGAATGTATTAACTGCATTAAGGGCAAAACCACAAACTCAACAAGCAAAAAGACAGAAACAAGAAGTAATGATCTTGTAGAGATTATACACACTGATGTATGTGGACTATTTCCAACAAAAACCATCTGTGGCAATTCATACTTTGTTCATTTTGTTGGAAATGTGCCCTAAAGCCATTCATATGATGATACTTTACGGATATTTCACATGTTAAACTAATCTAGTTTAACATATAAAAGGCAAACATTATTGTTTGAGGCGTCTCATATAAATGTTATATGCTTAAACGATAAAGTCCAAGGAATATGTGATTGGAAGAATGCAATCTAATGTAGTTAGATTAATGAGACCATTCTTTCGTAGACACATCCTAAACGTTCCTGATCATAGGATTGCCAATTGGGCATTGACAGTCCGATAAGATCAGTACGTGCTATGTCTTCTCTCAGGGAGAGTGACTAGTCTCGAGTCATTGGTGTGTGTGACATCAAGACAAGTACGTAGGTGCTCAATAGAGAATGAGTTCACTGAACACGATCAACGAGGAGTTCTCATACTCATGTCACATGAGAACTCATGTTTGGGATAATGCAAATTAGTCCTTTGACCTGAGGCATCACAGTTGTTGTCTTGTGGTTAAGTCCTTGATCTTTGATTATGCCAAAGTCACCCCATCGGGGTGTCCACGACATCATTGGGGTTAAGCCACTTAGTCATGGAGACAAGTGAATGTGCAACAAGGGATCTCTAACCTTCAAAATGGTTTGAGGGAGAATACTCTATGATATGATTAAAATCTCTGGCCAGAGTATAAATGAGATTGGGGAATGCGTTCCAAATCACATTCAAGGTAATCATAAAATGCAAATGAATCACATTGGATAGTAGACATGAATAAATAAACTATCAAACCAAACAATGTGGTCAAGAGTATTAGATTAGAGAAAGACCGTATTGCATTTGTAATCCTAAACTGAATAGGTTCTCTACCTCTTCTGATTAGCTTGGGTAGCCATGATATGCTGCTAGGTGTCACTCATGGTTTGTGGAAGCCCTAAACGTGTGTAATCACTAAAGGGAGAATTGAAAGTAAGTTTCAATTCACAATCGATGTAAAATGGTTTTAATCGCCCACTGCCTCGCTAAAAGGAACCTAATGTATCGTACACCAAATAAGGTGGAGATTGAAGAAACAAAGGAGATGAATTAAATGGTTTAATTATTTATGGCAAGGATTAATTAATATGTTAATTAATCAAACGAATAAGTTCGTTAAAGACCTCGGGATAGTTTTTGGACCTTAAGGCCCAATGGGCTTCGAACGTCAAAGCCCATTGACTTAAGTTGTATGACAACTTAATGAATAAAGATTCACAAAGGCCCAAAAGCCCAAAATCCATTTAGTGTTGAATTAGGGTTTTTGGTTCTTTAGGTCATTTAAAGAAGTGACTATATAAAGAACTTTATAACCTAAAATTCATAAGTTGTTGATTTTAGAGAAAATTGGTGAGAACACAAAGCTTCCATTTCTCTCTAAGAGGCCAACCACCTTGGGGGATATTGTCTAGCAATTCTATTTCCTCAAGGTCACTCATTTCCGCTCCAATCCAACCTTGGTGTAGAATCTTTAGAGGTTCTCTATTTTGGGAACTTGGAGAATCCTATTCTTTCAACCAAATCCATGGAGCTAAGAAGCAAGGAATGAAGGCCCTATCTCTTGGGTGATTATCCTTTGCATATGCAAAGAGGAATCTACAAAGGTAAATATTTCTCAACTAATAAATGTTGATTTAAAAGTTGAGTCAAGGTTCACCAATCTACTAGGCTTTGAATTTCATGGTTGATGTTTTGTTTTGAATGCATGAAAGCATGATTCCGCCTTTAATTTGTTAATTGCATGCTATATGATGTTATTCAAATGAACATGTTTTTCACAAAATTTCCTTCAAGTGGTATCAGAGCCTAGGTCTAGTAGTTGGTGAATCATTTTGGGTTTTGTAGTTCATAGTTTTTTATTTAAAAGTTGTAATATGTTACAAGCTTTATTCTTGTTTCTTTGAATGTAAATTTTGTTAGAAAATTTGCCATCTCAAATGTTGTAGATGTAGTTCATATGAGCATGAATTTTGGAGCTAAAATTTGGTGCCATGTTTTTTGGGAAATTCGGCCAAATCCAAAGGGTGATTTTTTGGGTTCATGTTTGTTTTGTTAAAATGGTTTTAAAGTGACTTTTGGAACCCCTAAGTACCCTAGGATGTTAACCATCTTTTGAGTGATGAAAATTTGAGTTTTGGTGAGTGAAAACATTCATGGAGCTATTATGAGTTTTCATGAATGTTCTTCAATGTTCTTGAAGTTCTTGCCAAGAACAAAAAGTTTTGAAGTTTTGATTCAAAATGTTTTATGTTTTTACATAAAGTTTTGGTTTAATTTTAGTGGGTGATTTTAGTGGGTGATGATTATTTGTAAAGTATTATTAATGGTTTTAATGGTAGACAAACTTTTTTAAAAGTTTGACATAAATTCAATTAATGGCTATAATGGTAGACAAACTTTTTTAAAAGTTTAACATAAATTCAAAATATTTCATCTTTACCTCACCTAATAAAACCCACTTACAAAAACTTTGTAAAAATCATATTTTTTCTATCATGGCCGGCCACCCTAATTAAATAGGGTATTTTTGGGTCTTTTATTCAATTACATAAAGTTTTGATACTTTTGTGTATTTGCACTTTGGCCCAAAAGTTTACGTTTTTACGTTAAGGCCCAAAAACGTTAAAGGACAAATTGTTTTGCTCCTTTAATGAAGTTTTTTGTATTTGTTGAAATTTTTGGGTTCTAGTTGTAATTACATGAAGTAGTGGACTTTTGTGTTTTTTACAAAGTGACCCCAAAAGTTTGTGTTTCGCAATATAGCCCAAAAAGTTGTGGTTATTGCATGATGGCCCAAATTAAGTAGGGAACAAAAATTGTTTTGTCTCTTTAAATGAGAATTGGATTTTCATTTCATTTAGCTCCATTTAAATCAATTTTATGGATACAAAAACCAAATGAAAATGTTGCATTCAATTTAATTAATTAAAGTGTTGATTAATTAAAGGGTGATTATGAACCTAAGCCTACGATAATTGAGCTATGTGAAAGGCCGTTTCAAATTTGTTTGAACCATGGGAATGTGTAGATTAATTTTGGTTGTAATTTGATTTGATCAAATGTTGTAAAAGAGCATAAGCTCTTCTTTACTTTAAAGTAATTTGTTTTATGCAAATGTTGTAAAGAGCATAAGCTCTCTTTTACTTTGAAGTAGTTTTTTTCTTGCTTTATTTGATATGCATGAAAATGAAGTAGTTGGGTCCAACGCCCCTAAGACAACACGCCTTAATGTGATTAAACGCGTAACTAAAATCAATCTCCATCCCTAGTCCGAGATTCAACACTAGGCTCGTGTTGAATCTAAACAAAGGTTCATAGTCATCCTAAGGCCCTAAGGCAACTATATAGTCCATCAAATGAATGCAAACCTTATGTTAGTAGTATCATATACTCTTGCTTTAAAAACCGTTTTATAAGTATAGTGGGAGTATTATATACAACTAAATTGAATCAAATGGACCAATAGTTGTAATAGGACCAAAATTGTTTTAATAAAGATTAAAATGAATATTTATATGTGATGAGACCTAAAACCCTCAACCAAACCATTATTAAGTTGATAAGCGTGAGAGTGCTTAGAACACTCTTTCGTGGCCTTCCACCGTGGTAGGCTCCAATCGTTTATGACTTGTACACCGGCTTCACCCTATCATGGGGGAGTACAAAGTGCATGCTTATACTCAGGAGGAGTCTATATACATACTTGATAAGGTTAGTGTAGGCAACGAGGATGGCCGACATCGTATCATCGTGAGGCTATTCTTGAACCCCTTCACGAACTAAGCATGGTGGGAATGACTTAACTAAGTGCAATGGCGCCAACATCGTATCATCGTGAGGCAACATTCTCTAGAGGCCAAATTGATGGGTACTTGCATTAGTTGCAAATGAGTAAGCGTACTCTCTCATTATTATTAATGCTAGCCAACATCATATCATTGTGAGGTGGGCTTGGTAATAGTGAGTCTCCCATAACCTACTAAGAGTTTCCTCCAAAACTCTCGAATTCCAATGAGGGATATGGAATTTGCCAAAAATAGTGGGTGGTGCTATTTGATTTAAAGACCCGAATCAAATGGCTTAAAATCAATCAATTTATATTCGTTATGTATTTGTTTACCAATATATTTGCAAACGCTATCCAAAACTTGACAAAGAAAATCCGAATGTTTTAGTTTCCGGACTTGGTAACACAATCCCAAAGATTGTCTTAAATGGATTGTGCATGTACCTAAGAAGTCTCATCCTCACAATCTTCCTATTGATAATGTATCATTGGAAGAACATGTTAGAAATGTCTATCATGAAGAGGACAACACAAACAACCAATGCTTATTCCTTCGTTATATGAACAAAGGAACTTATGAACAAATAAGAGTTACCTTGAACAACTCTTGAAAGTTTGTAATTATGTTTAGAACATAATGGTTGGTTGACAAAAATAGTCCATCAACATGGACTTATGATGATTTTGAATCATTGAGTGTTGAAGTGATAAACCACTTAACGAGACGGAAACTAAGCTAGGACTTCACCTTTATGTCCCTATCCTAATGGTTCACTAAGTTTATTGTAAACTATGTAGTGAATAATAACCACACACTCTCCAAAATGTTTGATGTGTATAACACAATTGAAAAAGGTTTCAAGAGAGATAGTGGGAGTTTAGGGACCATGACTATTGTAGTCAAAGGAGAAGTCAAATGAAGAAGATAAAATTAACTCCAAGGGAACAAACTTTCTTTATGAAATGATGGACATTGGAAGGGGTATTTGCAAGAAATGTCTTGCAAGTGTCAAGAACACACCTTTCGAAGGTGTTGTAAATTGTTCTTGAATAGTTCAAAACAGTTGGTTCTTCTACTTGAATGCTTGATTCCGTATTAGTAACTATGTTTTACAATCGTTGTAAAAGTGTGGCTAATAAGAAGTAGAAGATTAATGAGAGAAGAGAAAGTACTTCACATTCGGAACGTGAATAAAATATAGATCTCTGCGAAAGCAGATGGTACTAACTTCCTCATATGAACTACCAAAGAAATTGGAAAAACCAAAGATTGTCTTTACATCCCAATTTTAAGGAACTTAATTCCGTCACTATAGTAGAGATGGATGAATGTTTTGTTTGACAAAACATTGTTCTTTATTAATCAATGATTGGATTATAGTAATCTAATTGATTGTCTCTATAGTAGAGATGATATGGTAGCGTTAACTGTTTAGAATATAATGATGCTTAAAACCCAAAAGGTTGCAAGATAGTGGCAATTGTCCACAACATAATACTACTCATGTTGTATGACATTCACCGAAGATCACTCTCGGTTGGACTATAGTTTATTTTGAATAAACACAAGTCCGAATACTTTGCAAAAGGTTTCAAAGAATTCAAGAAATGTAAAGTTGATGAGTAAGACGTCTAAAGTACTTACCTCCTTAGATTTGATTCAAGGAAAGGTAACACTTTAGATGAGTTTCCTTGAAAGATATCAAGGAAATTAGCATCATAAGATAATGATTTTCTCCATTAGGAGAAGAACAAACTCGAATAAGATTTAGTTCGTTGGATATTATCAATTACCCATATATATAGGATATATACTTCTAAAACAATATGATTGTCAATTAGAAGATCTTCCAAAATTTTCATAACTCCATAGGATGTAGTTGGAAAGAAAGACAAATCTTAATCATGTTAAGATTTGGGGTTGTGTGCTAATAAGCAATATTTGTTTAAAAATTATCTTGTGGATATCCTTAAATTAACCTTTGGATATCACTTCTATAAACCAACCAACAAATGTTGTTTGTTGAGTAGTTCATTGTAATCCTACAATGTGATTTGCCTTAGAGCAAATGAACTAGGAATAGAACTCAAAAGAATGGGTTCTTTGAGAGACAAGATGATAATCAACAAATATAACAACCTAGTTCCTATACCACAAGCTCCAAGGTAGTCAAGAAGGATTTATAAACCGTCTCAGTTGAATGGTTTAAACTTTATGACTACATTGAGTGTATATACGATATATACTCAAGGAAATGGTAAAGTACCATTTGACCCGAAATAATGAAACCTTCATAGCTAATTGGTAGCTTAAGGTGACTACAATCAAAGAGAATGGTTGACTTTGAAGGAACCATCTTTGACGTAGTCTTAGTTTCAATTAATTCGAAGATTGCTAGCTACAACTAAATGGTGATTCAATGTTTGGACATGATATAGGTTTCCGAAACCATTATTAAGATAGTCTTGATAATTTATGTCTAAAACTATGAATCACAAAACATGTAAGTTGTAGAGATCCAACCATCATGGATCTTAGCAAGCTAGTGGGAGCCATAAGCGTCTTATGAGAGAAAGATCAAAATTGTTTGATTTCTCATATAGATGTAAATGAATCTTTTGTTTACTAGGTTTACAAAAGATTAGTGGGAGTTAATCATATTCCTAAATTTGAATATATGTATGATATATTAATTTTGGAAATGAAAAGAATACTTCATTGTTAAAGTTATGACTTTAAAACTTTCTATAACGATAGAATGTATATGGGAGACATAGTCTATATACATGGGATGGAAATCTATAATGATAGATTTTAGGATATAATTGGATTATATCATGCCCTAATAATAGACAAAAGGTTGCTAGGAAGTTTCTCATATGATGATAAACTTTAATAAGAAGAACAACTCTAGTGAGACTAGGAGGTAGCTCTTCTCAAAGGGAACGTACCCTTTGACTCCCAAAGAAATAATGCGTAAATCGAATCCTTTATGCATACGCAGAAAGGTGATTTATGTATTTCATATTGTATGAAAAACATTGATATGAGTTGTACCTAGAAAGGTACAAGGCGATATCAGTGCAAGCCCAGGATCAGAACCATGGCAACTGTCAAGTAAATCCTTAAGTATTTAAGAAATACTAAAGGATAGGTTCCTCGAAGAATGAGGAAGAATTAGAGTAACGTAATGGAAGCGTAAATGTATTAGATTGTGAATCTAATCCATCATTGGATGTTTCTTCATTATGAATGAAGAGATAAACATATATCTCTTTATTATGACTAAAGAGATATTTGGATGGAAACATTAAAGTAATGACTTTAGTGTGTTCCATTATGAATGCAAAATATATTGCCATATAGAAGTTTACAACAATGTTGTTTGGATGGGAAAGTTCATTTATGAACTCTCTATTCGGTTCCAACCAGAAAGTGTATCTAGTGTACTGACACTACGACACTAATGGGGCGATAGCTCAAGCCTGGGAATCAAGGTCTCATCAAGATCCGAACTCATATGAGAGACTGAACCACATGATTGGGAATCATGTATAATGGTGACGTCGATATTCTCAAGGTTGATTCTATGGATAACATATAGATATCCATTTCCTAGGCCTACTATTCAGCCATTTAGGAAATGACTACAGAAGAGGAATCATAACAGATGACCAAGCTGATTGGCTCTAGTGCAAGTGGGAGATTGTTGGAAATGTGCCCTAAAGCCATTCATATGATGATACTTTACGGATATTTCACATGTTAAACTAATCTAGTTTAACATATAAAAGGCAAACATTATTGTTTGAGGCGTCTCATATAAATGTTATATGCTTAAACGATAAAGTCCAAGGAATATGTGATTGGAAGAATGCAATCTAATGTAGTTAGATTAATGAGACCATTCTTTCGTAGACACATCCTAAACGTTCCTGATCATAGGATTGCCAATTGGGCATTGACAGTCCGATAAGATCAGTACGTGCTATGTCTTCTCTCAGGGAGAGTGACTAGTCTCGAGTCATTGGTGTGTGTGACATCAAGACAAGTACGTAGGTGCTCAATAGAGAATGAGTTCACTGAACACGATCAACGAGGAGTTCTCATACTCATGTCACATGAGAACTCATGTTTGGGATAATGCAAATTAGTCCTTTGACCTGAGGCATCACAGTTGTTGTCTTGTGGTTAAGTCCTTGATCTTTGATTATGCCAAAGTCACCCCATCGGGGTGTCCACGACATCATTGGGGTTAAGCCACTTAGTCATGGAGACAAGTGAATGTGCAACAAGGGATCTCTAACCTTCAAAATGGTTTGAGGGAGAATACTCTATGATATGATTAAAATCTCTGGCCAGAGTATAAATGAGATTGGGGAATGCGTTCCAAATCACATTCAAGGTAATCATAAAATGCAAATGAATTACATTGGATAGTAGACATGAATAAATAAACTATCAAACCAAACAATGTGGTCAAGAGTATTAGATTAGAGAAAGACCGTATTGCATTTGTAATCCTAAACTGAATAGGTTCTCTACCTCTTCTGATTAGCTTGGGTAGCCATGATATACTGCTAGGTGTCACTCATGGTTTGTGGAAGCCCTAAACGTGTGTAATCACTAAAGGGAGAATTGAAAGTAAGTTTCAATTCACAATCGATGTAAAATGGTTTTAATCGCCCACTGCCTCGCTAAAAGGAACCTAATGTATCGTACACCAAATAAGGTGGAGATTGAAGAAACAAAGGAGATGAATTAAATGGTTTAATTATTTATGGCAAGGATTAATTAATATGTTAATTAATCAAACGAATAAGTTCGTTAAAGACCTCGGGATAGTTTTTGGACCTTAAGGCCCAATGGGCTTCGAACGTCAAAGCCCATTGACTTAAGTTGTATGACAACTTAATGAATAAAGATTCACAAAGGCCCAAAAGCCCAAAATCCATTTAGTGTTGAATTAGGGTTTTTGGTTCTTTAGGTCATTTAAAGAAGTGACTATATAAAGAACTTTATAACCTAAAATTCATAAGTTGTTGATTTTAGAGAAAATTGGTGAGAACACAAAGCTTCCATTTCTCTCTAAGAGGCCAACCACCTTGGGGGATATTGTCTAGCAATTCTATTTCCTCAAGGTCACTCATTTCCGCTCCAATCCAACCTTGGTGTAGAATCTTTAGAGGTTCTCTATTTTGGGAACTTGGAGAATCCTATTCTTTCAACCAAATCCATGGAGCTAAGAAGCAAGGAATGAAGGCCCTATCTCTTGGGTGATTATCCTTTGCATATGCAAAGAGGAATCTACAAAGGTAAATATTTCTCAACTAATAAATGTTGATTTAAAAGTTGAGTCAAGGTTCACCAATCTACTAGGCTTTGAATTTCATGGTTGATGTTTTGTTTTGAATGCATGAAAGCATGATTCCGCCTTTAATTTGTTAATTGCATGCTATATGATGTTATTCAAATGAACATGTTTTTCACAAAATTTCCTTCACATTTCATAGATGATTTTTCCGAATACACTTTTATATTTTTGATCTCTGAAAAGTCTCAAGTTTTAACTTGTTTTAAAAATTTTAAGTTAGAGGTTGAAAAACAATTGGGGAAATCAATTAAAGTTGTAAGGTCCGATCGAAGAGGTGAATATTATGGAATGTGCATAGAGAATGGACAACAAAAGGGACCATTTGCCATTTTTTTGGAACAAGAAGGAATTGCAGCTCAATATACAACTCCTGGTACACCATCACAAAATGGTGTTGCAGAACGAAGAAACCGGACCTTGAAGTAGATGGTAAGGAGTATGCTCTCTCATTCACAAATGCCAGAATTTCTTTGGGGAGAAGCAATCAAAACAGCAACTTACATTTTAAATCGAGTACCAACTAAAGCTGTTGCATCCACACCATTCGAAAGATGGACAAGAAGAAAGCCTAGTCTAGCTCACTTTCATACTTGGGGTTGTAGGTGTGAATCTAGACTCTATAATCCCAATGAAAAGAAATTAGACATGAGGACCACTAGTTGTTATTTTGTGGGTTATGTAGAAAAATCCAAAGGTTTCAGGTTCTACTGTCCTAATGCATTCACCAGAATAGTGGCGAGCAATAATGCGAAGTTTCTTGAAGATTGTGGAGCTTTGCATTCCCATTCCAGGAATTCTTACGAATTTGAAGAGATAAATGATGCATCACAGACCATTGAACACACGTTAAGCGCACATAAACTTGCATGCAAGCTTGTAAAACGCACTAGAAAAGTCCAGATTAAAGGAGGGAGGTTCACCTTACTGAGATGGAGGGCTTCGATTCGTCGGGTTTGTTCATTTTTTGATCATAGAATTCCTTCGTTTTCTCCATATTTCTTGCTTTCTCGAGTATAGGGGGCAAGTTCTAGAAGTTTAGGTGATTTTTCAGTGAATTTGGGTCATGTTTGGACGTGGTATGGTGGCCGCCTGGGTTGTGCCGAGAGGAAGAATTGAGTGTGCAAGGATACGGAGAGCTGCGGGAGAGAGTTAAGAAAGGTGCGGGAGAGATGTCAGTGGGATGTGAGAGAGAGAGAGAGAGAGAGAGAGAGAGTGAGTGAGGTATTGGGAGGGAGAGTGAGCCGGCTAGAGTGAGTTAAGAAAGGTGCGGGAGAGATGTCAGTGGGATGAGAGAGAGAGAGAGAGAGAGAGGTATTGGGAGGGAGAGTGAGCCGGCTAGAGTGAGGGGAAAAAGAGGGAGTGATGGTGATGTGTGATTTAATGTGGAAGAAAGAGTGTGAATAATGATGTATATTGATGGTTGAGTGAGGAGTTGAAAGGACCCGGTTTCTCTGCCCTCTCACTTCCCATGCACTTTTATCATCTTCTATTTTGTGCGGTCATGGTTAAGTCATGTCAACATTTTATATTGATTTTTTTATAAAGATAATAAGATAAAAAATAATAGTAATATAAAATATTGATGTGGCTTAACCGTGACCGTACAAATATGAGAGGATGAAGATGTATAAGAAGTGGGAGAGCAGAAAAGCCAGGTACGTTGAGAGAGGGCCGGCTGACATGAGAACAAAAATGGGGAATGGGACGAGAGAGAAGAAGTGAGAGACATTTAATAGTGGAAAAGTAATGATGGTGTCTGATGGAGTGGGAGAGTGGGGTGTTTAAAACGGAGGTAGATTGTCTGCCCTCCTGTTTGGGTGCCCTTCTCATCCTTTCCTATTTGTGCGGTCACGGTTAAGCCACGTCAACAGTTTATATTCTTATTGCTTTTTGTTTTATTATCTCTATAAAAAAATTAATATAAAATGTTGACGTGACTTAACCATGACCGCACAAAATAGGAAGGGATAGGAAGGGCACCAAAACAGGAGGGCAGACAATCTGCCTCTGTTTAAAACCTAAATAAATACTTATGTAATATCCATTTGCGACAATATAATAATAAAAATTTAAGGGTAAACATTGATATGCACAAAGCCTTAATAAGGCCGATGCATGATTCACACAGGTGTACTGCACAAAATCAGTCTCCCATCGCAACAAGGCAGTGATGCACACTGCACAAGGTCACAATTCAAGTTTTAAAATTGTCCCGGTAGTTTTACACATAACTAGTTCATTATAACTCTAAATTGAGTCATGCCTATGGCCATGTGTTCGTGAAAATAAGAGTTGAAAAATGAAGGGAAAATTGAGGTCCATGTGGAAGGCCTGCTTGGCATCTCAGGGCTGTTTTGATAATTTCACTACTACTGAGAAGAAAATACAATAAATCTGGGAACGGGATGCCACATATATATTTTATTCGATATAAACTCTTTTTTCTTGAGGTTCCATTGTAATAATGAGAAAGATTTATGCATATATGCAGAAATTGGTCGATAATATCAAAATCCAATCAAATGAATAATTGGAACTAATGTATCAAGCTTCTTATAGCATTATCCATTATAAATGAATTTTCTGGCATTTGATTATGTACCACCTAAAGGTTTGGTCGCATACTTGAATAATAACCCAAAAAAAATCAAGGAAATGCTTGGATAATTGGTTTGTATAAATCCTTCCCTGGTTGAGACCACACATAAGAATGACATTGCGATATTTTGACAAGATAATATTTCCACTTATTCATCAGAAAATGGGTATCATTCAAAGAAAAAAATTGATTTTCCTTGATATCAGGGGTATCATTCGAAGAAAAATTAATATCTAACATAATGCATAAAAGAATCCATAAAGAACCATAAGATGGCGGTCGGAAAATCATTAACGAAGACTTCTACAAGATTTTTTTTTTCAAAAATGTATTCGCTCAAAAAAGATACCATAAGAGGCTAATCGTAAATGAGAAGATTGATTACGAAAAAAAAAAAATGGATTTGTATTCACATACATGAGAATTATATAGGAGCAAGAATAATCGTGGATTACTTTTTGAAAAAAATCACTTTTTTTTGGAGTAATAAAACTATTTAAATTATAATATTCGTGAAGAAAGAGTCTTAATAAATGTAAAGAAGAGGGATCTTTTACCCAATAGCGAAGGGTTTGAACCAAGATTTCCAGATGAATGGGGTAGGGTATTAGTACATCTGATACATAATTTAAATGTGGGAATTTGTCCTCTAAAAAAAATATATTGAATGAATTGATCGTAAATTATAAGATTTTATAATTTCTGTCGCCTCTAAGGAAGATACTAATCGTAGGGAAAATGGAATTTCCAGAATAACTGCAATTCCCTCTGACAACATTTGAGAATACTAATTTTGATGTACCCAAAAATTTGATTTTGATTAGAATTATTAGAGGAAATAATCAAATGATTTTGCTAATGCATTCGACTAATTAAACGTTTTACGATTAGTAAACTATATTTAGTGTCATAACCTACATTATCCAACAAAATCGATCTATTTAAACCATGATCATGAGCAAGTGCATAAATATACTCCCAAAGGATAAGTCGGTATACGAAGTCATGTTGCTGATGTCTATCTAGTTCTAAATATCCTTGAAATTCTTCCATTTTAAATTTGAACAAGAAAAGAAATAGGTGAATTTTGGGTTATCAAATGATACATAGTACGATACAGTCAAAACAAGGTAGTTCTAAATATCCTTGAAATTCTTCCATTTTAAATTTGAACAAGAAAAGAAATAGGGGATTTATTGGGTTATCAAATGATACATAGTACAATACAGTCAAAACAAGGTATTATAGTAAGAAAATACCTCGGAACAAGTAAGACTCTTCAACAGACTCTCTAGCCTCTCTTTTTTCATCTAATTGATTTATGCTCATTCTATGGTAACAAGATGGTTAGAAGTCCTTTATTTTTTCAATCCAATCGCTCTTTTGATTTTGAATAATCTTTATCACTATACTACCCTCTTCTACACATTTATCTCTACCCCATAATAGGTAATAGCTAATAATTAGGACTCATAAGAAATTTATAATCCACTCATGGGAAAAGTTTTTCCCGTTTTAAGCACTATTATATTTTTAACATCTAATTAGATTGGGTAATCATTCAAAAATTAAGAATAGAAGCTCATTACTTTTTGTTTCCCTATAATTGGAACCGTAGTAGGGCTCTACCCATTTATTCACTCGACCAAATTCATTTATTTTATTACACAACTAGAATTCAAAAAATTTAAATAAGGTTTTGGACCTATTCGGTAATAATGAAATATTCTCAGAATTATCCATTGATACGACATGCTGATTTTTCCATTCATTCCTTTCAGGATTAGTTGTGGTCTTACAAACTCTACATATGGTATGGACGAATCTTTTGCTACATACAAATGTGTAAAAGATGCTAGCCGCACCGAGTACTCTACTGTTGAGTTACCAGTCCAAATAAAATAATTAGAATGTGTAGATACAATCGGAATCTCAATAAAATAAAATAAATTGAATTGCACAATGCAATCCAAACCAATCAAAACATTAAAATAGCAAAAAAATTTAAAATTCTAATTGATTAGATTCTTAACATAATAAAAATGAACAGATCCGATGAAAAAACAAAAAACTCTTAGATAAAAATAGGGATAATAACACACCCTGACCCAAAATGTCCACCTGGACTTCGAATCGAGCTGTGCTGGCAGACACCAGAAAGGTGACGAAACCATAAAGTGTAGTGATGTGAAAAATGTGTGTAAATTTAAACCTAAAAGTGCCTAATTGGAAGAGTGCGCTGTGAGTGGTAATGAACCCATTTTACATGTGATTAGACCTGGCATTCGTGTTGTGTTTTCCGTGTTCGTGTCATACCTGATATCTTAACGGGCCGTGTCGTGTAGCACATGTTAAAGTAAACAGGTAATATGACCTGACTCGAAACCGACTTGTTTATATTATCAGGTAATATGATTCGACCCGTTATCCGTTGAAGAAAATATATTTTAAATTAATAAATAATGAAAATCGAAAACATAATTTGACCCAAAAAAAAAATTAGAAAACATAATACTAAATTAGTATATGCATACCACATTGTCACATAAATATTACTTCGAAACATAAAAAAAAAACATTTGTCTTTCAAGTATTACATACTCTAAAATAGGAGCCTAATAAAAAAACATTAGTACATTACTATAGAATACCAAGTGTTCAAGGATATGCAAAATGAAAGGACTTGCATTTCAAGGTTGAGGAACCTTGCACGTTTATACATGCTTTCACATTTTTTGGACTTGTACATTAATGATTATGAATTTTATTTATTTTGAACCCCCTTAAAAATACTATTCATGAAGGTTTGTATGGTTTTAAAAATTCAAACGACGATGTACCCATACTCAAAGCGTAAAAGATGCGATCACGAGCCTTTGCATATGCTTTCACATTTTTCGCACTTATAAATTAATTATTATAATTTTTTTAATGTGTTTGGTATTTTTAAATTACTTGATATTTTAATTTTAATGTGTTTTATAATTTTTTAATCTCGCTCTTTGCCTATGGTATACTATAAAAATAAATAAATAAAACTTAAATTTAAATTTATATAAAATAATAATACAATAATACATATTTAATATACAATATACACTATAGGTATTATATTTTATAGTATGTTTTTTTAGTAGTTTAAAAAATTAAAATCATCAAAAAAACTTTTTTCTAAATGTGTCGAAACAGGTTATCCGTGTCACATTTGTGTAAACCTGTTAAGGACCCGTTATTAACAGGTTCTTATCATGTGACTAGATAACGACCCGATTCGTTATCGTGTTGACCCGAAACCCGTTATTTTTGTGTCGTTTGCGTGTCGTGTTAACAGGTCGTGTAAGAAATTGTCAGGTCTACACATGATGTCAGAGCATAAGTAAAGTACAGTAAAAGTAAGATAAGAATTATGCCAACAAGATACTCTCCTATACCCCCATTTGCCAAGAATCATCGCTGACACGAAAGCTCTACTACTAAACCTAGAGAGGCGAAAAACAAGGGTGATTGGGCCTAAAATAAAGCTTTAAAAAACTTTTTCGAGAACATATAACCTTCGCTGTAAAACAAGTATAGTTTCCAAATATAGCATACTACGTATGGTATGAACACACTTACCGTAAACAGTAATACTTCATAAATACGATAAATCACGATACTTCACATATAAAACATTTGACATCCACTAATCACACTATCTCACGTAAACGAACATATAATATTAAGCGTTTATCAACATATGCGCTGACACACGAGCTCATGCAAATGTATTCTAACATGAACATGACTGGATGTAATAATGATTTACGCTATAGTACTACAATCACATGAACATTGGAGCTATACGCGTCACATACGAGTCCTAATTGCTTGTAACAATCTAGGACAAGACTGTCACCTACAATGGATCCAAAGTGAGCGTACAGTGCGATGTGAACATACACGTGAAGCCTGGCCCTGACCTAGCGAGTACTAACACCAGTGTAGCACACGATGAGCAGATAACATAAATAAAATCATGCAGCGGTAAATCGGTAATTCACGTCGTCATAATATTATTCATAATCGTAACTATAATTAAGGCATCCCTTAGGATTTATAATGATTTCCTAATTCTCATCATTACGACATTTCTTATAAACGTTATTTTAACTATGGCCTCACATAGAAAATTCATTATTAGATGTATATATGGAAACTAAACACACACACACACTAACTATATATATATATATATAAAAGAAAATACCCACTCATAAATCATGTTGTCGAGTAAAATCCGCCTCACGGGCGTCGAAGATCCTTCCAATGCATTTCACCTGAAAATGAAACCACTCGCGTAAATATATAACGTAAATTCACATAATCGTACAAAGTAATGCTAATAAAGGAACATTTTTACACAGTCGAATTTCAAAAAACAGAGGGCGGATTTGAAATCAAGGCATCGAAATACCCAAAGAAGGGTCTTGGGTAATTTTCGTAAAAAGTCAACGATCAACCCGAAAGGTCAACTGAGCTGTCGAGGCAGTCAACTATGTTAAAACTTTGGAATTTCACTAAATGGATGTCAAAAATGAACTCGGGGCGTCAAAATTAGCTTAGGAGGGTTTCCGACAAAATTTTAAAAAAGTCAACGCAAGGAATATTCCAGGGAATATTCCAAATCAATTTCAGAAATGGACCTAGTCGGATCCTGGGTTCGGATCTGAATATGGGATTTTGGTTCTTTTTTTTTCTGGGTTGGGTCGACCCCATCCCAGTTGCGGGTCTGGTCGTCGGTTTCTACACAAAAGAAGCCGGAGCTGGCTAGTTTGACTGGGAAACTTCCCGAGCTATATTCGACCTCGATTCTTAACTATTTTCAATGAAATAAAAGTCAAAATGAAGCTCATGAGGTAAGGATTTGAAATATACCAATCTAGGGTTGAGTCGTTGTTAAATTTTAAGTAGACGGGCCATGGGTCCACTCCAACAACACCGATACTGTCCCCACTTGGCCACCTACTCAATCCGTCAGGTGTGAGGTTTTAATACAAAAGGCCTCGGTGTTAGTTAGAATGGGGTAATTCTATTTAAATTGCTTGTTCTCAAGCCTTCTGTCGATGTGGGACAGATGAATTCTAACACTCCCCCGCACGTGAGACCCCATTTTATAGGTCACACGTGAAGTTCCACACATCGGCAACCACACAGAGCCAAGCCAGGGCTCACCCGTTCACGCAAGGCCAATGAGGTCCCACCTGTTCACGTGGCATCTCTTGGCCTACGTGGAGCCATTAATTCTATAAATAGTTATAGATAAAGTAAAATACTTATAAATAGTTCATTGTCTCTTATATCATCCATTAATTCTATAGTATATATAGATTTTTATTGGGTTTAATCTTAATTTTAAAAAAAAAGGCTTCTTGTATCACAAAAAATACAAGAACCCATTATTTGAATGAAATAAAAGCTATGGGACAAAGATATAAATGGATCCTTTTATCCACGATCAGATTATATTTAATTGACACACTGTTGTCAATATGAATGTTGAGAAAAGAATACATAAGAAAAAACAATTTATACATATAACTAACAATTCCAATTTCAATCAGTTGGAATTATAAGAAAAAATAAGGAAAAAAAAAACTAAGAACTTGTGTTGGATTGGAACTATATATAACATTTCTATACAACACAACATTAATACAATATTAGTGGAAAAATAAATTAAGTAAAAAAATAGAGGTTTATTCACTATAATAAGCAAGTGACATCCTTTGTGTTTTTCTATTTGTTCCTTGACTCATTGACAGTAATCTCAAAATTTATATTTATAGACCCGATTGCTTCATTTATTTATTATTTGTTCACTTAATTTTTTTCTATCTATTTTATATATCAATAAAATTAGCATCAATACAATCTAAATAGAATTTTGTTGTTATAAAAGACACTCTTTTATAGGAATAATATAAATAGAACAAAAGAGAAAATAGCAAAGAAACAAATCATCCATTTTTTTTAAAAACCATCATGACCAGTTACTGTAGGTTGAGCACATTTTTCAAGGACATATAAAATAGTAGGAACATTTAAATAGATTTGATTCTTTATCGGATCATAAAAACCCACTTTACAAAGATCTCTTCCCTCTCGTCGGGATCGAAGATCAATTGCAACGATTTGATAAAGGGCTTATTGGGATAGATGAACAATATTCCCCTTAGAAACGTATAAGAAGTTTTCTCCTAGCACGACTCGAGAAAATTGTAAATTATGTCTATGAATAGAATCATAATATCAAATAGATCCATAAAATCATCAAATTCATTATATTATTGATTTTAGTTTAAGTACTTTTTCTTTGTCTTCCCCCCTCACCCCCCATCCCCCCCAAAAAAAAAATTGTATCCTCATAACTCAAGTTGAATAACTCTCAAATAACTCAAAAGAAACCGCTTAGGTATTAAATTTATTGAGTGGTCTCTAACCCTTTTTGTCTGTCCCTTTATAATCTATTTTGATCTTCAATATGGCCTAGTTATTGAGACAATTGAAAATAGCATTTCCTTGTTCCAGGATCATTAATAATTGCCTTGAATCATTAGGATTAAACATACATGTTGATGTACCTCAGAGTTGGGTTGTACCTTCGTTAGGTGTCAAATGTTATGTTGTACCTTCATCAGGTGTCAAATGTTATGTTGTACGTGGTTGTTTAAATCAAATCTCTATTTTAGTACAGCTAAAAGGAGTTTACTATGGTCAGTGCAGTAAGATTTGTGAAACTAATCATGCCTTTACGCCTATCATTTTAGAAGATGTTCCTAGTAAAGATTACGGTTCTCAGGTTGTGCCGGATAGGTCATTCCTAGCAGCGTCCCCTATGGAGCGGGGTCTCTCACCTTTAGACCTTTTACCAGGGGCTAATCATGAGCCATCCCCCTTCTGTGGGTCTCAAATAAAGGTAGCAGGACCATCAAATCTAACTGCGCCATTTTTTCTTATGCAAGGAAATGAAGCTCCTCCAACAGAAGCGGGCAGGACCCATAACGAATCATCCCCACTCTTTGGAGCGAACTCGAGGATACAGCGCAGAGCCTAATATATCCTGCACATACAAGTTGACAGATCGCGCCTTGGAGCGCTTTTATTCAGACCAAAAAGAGCTCACTATGCTTTTCACATGCATGTTTCCTCAACGGGGCATTGTCGCGAATGCGGAAGACATCTGACGCGGTCTCCGCTCTAACCTATGATATTTATGAGAATTATGAGGGGCGCCCTAAAAGAATGAAAGCGCTAAAAGAGTCTTTGTTAAAGAATCCAGGGGCAAACCGTGGCGAGACTTTATTCAGCATCTTTGGGAGCTCGGCGTCCCCTTAAATGCTGATGAATAATAGGTACCTTCAAGTGCTTCTGTTGCATATAATGTAAATCTACTAGCGGATCAATTCCAACAAGACTTTCAAACTAGAACTTTTTGTAATTAACTCTATATCTTCTTTAATAAACCCTGGTTCTTAGATCAAGTTTTGAATGACTTTCTAGTCAAATCGTTTGGATATGAAGTCTCATTCGAAGTTTTAGAAAAAGGTGCTATTGAGATATTGGGCCCTTAGGGCATCTCCTACACATTTCAATGATTGGCTAAGCGAATAAGTTAACTTCAAATTCATGTTCATGCAAACAGAAGAGTGGATTCAATACCAAAAAAAGGCGACCCCTTAGCCGAAATGCCTCACCTCACTTACAAAGAAATAGTTGGAGTTGGGCTCCGAACTATGAGAGTTTGCTTTTTTTTCATGTTTCTAAGAGCGCTCTGATCCCTTATTTAATCAAACCGCTTCTGGTGTTCAATCTAGTCATTAATGGTTGGCTTCATTGGTACCCTTTCGGTATACGTTGCGAACACTTTCATTTTTTGTGTCCCATCTTCTCTAAAGAAGCAAAACTTTTTTTAATATAGCCAATGGTTCAACTACATAACTGTTTCTTTTTCATTATTTCCATAGTCGTGCCTTGTGGCACGACATTACCCGTGCTATTGAAATGGTTTGTCAGTAGAGATGTTCCCACAGGCGCCCCTTCTTCCAATGGTACTATAATTCATATTCTTATCCCTGCATTCCCTATTTTGGTCTATATACATTCTAGAAAATTCATACACTCCATGGATGGAGCAAAAGGTGGAGTCTTGGTCAGAGCAAACCGCCATATTCTAGTACTATACATAATTGAGAGAAGCTCATTAGAAACTAGAGCTACAAACGCCTTAATTCATTTCATTCACATTCTTCATTTCCTTCTTCTCGCATATAAGGGTGACTTCTCATATTTAGAATCATTATGCGGTGTGCTTTGATTACTATTCTTTCGTACGCGATAGGTCAGCGAAGTGTGAGTGGGTGTGGAGAAGGAAGCGCCAAACATTTCGGCCTAACGGGAATGAGCAACGACGAAATGACAAGATGAGTTGTTTGCTGCCTTCGAGAAGGATGAATCGCTCCAAAAAAAGAATATATTGATTCTCTCCCAATTGGTTGGACTGTAGGTGTGATGATTTACTTCACATGCGATGTCTCTAGTTCAAGTCCAGGATGGCCCAGCTACATCAAGGAAAAGAATAGAAGAGGCATTTGACTCCATCATGCATGCTTCACTTGGCTCAGGGGGATATAACTCAATTGGTGGAGCTTCACTCTTGCAATTAGGTCATTGTGATTATAGGTTGGATGTTTAATTGTCCATGCGGTAATGATAGTATCTTGTACCTGAACCGATGGCTCAATTTTTCCAAGTAATGGGGAAGAGGACCGAAACATGTCATTGAAAGACTCTACTGAGACAAAGATGGGTTGTCAAGAACGTATAGGAGGTAGGATGGGCAATTTGTCAGAACTAGTATAGATCGTAACAACGTCATGGCATGCTCAATTACCTATTAATCTAGCTATGTCAGGATCTTTAACCATTGTTGTAGCTCACCACATGTATTCGATGCCTCCTTATCCATATCTAGCTACTGATTATGGTACACAACTTTCATTGTTCACACATCACATGTGGATTGGTGGATTTCTCATAGTTGGTGCTGTTACACATGCAACCATTTTTATGGTAAGAGACTATAATCCAACTACTCCATACAACGATCTATTAGATCGTGTCTTTTGGCATCGCGATGCAATCATATCATATGCAAGTTCATATTTGGAAGGTTGTAACTTCTTAACAGCAGCAGTTTCCACTTCGGCTAATAGTTTAGTGCCTTCGTTGTTGTTACTATGGGGTTGCTTTTTCTAATAAACATTGGTTACATTTCGTCCAGAAGGTTTTCGATGTTGATCATCGGAGTGTGACCCCAACCGTGAATGTATACTCATCCGTGAGCCTAACAGGGAATGCACGCTCCTCCGTGCGCTAAGACGAGAGTATACACTATCTCGATGACCTAGGCGGTAGTGTACACTGCCAGAACACTAAGTTTGTGGCTGATCGATGAACTATTTGCCGGGACACTACTGGAGATGATCGTCATCTGCTTCTGTCCTGCTTCGGGACACCTCGTCTAGGGCACGTTGCATCATAATACGCTGTAAAAGCTTATTGACCAAGGTCGTTTGCTGCGCGAGGGCGCTCGTTATTCCTACGACTTGTTGGGACAGGTGTTGTTTGTCATGCTGAATGGAAGAGCTTGGATGCAAGGTTTCTCCATGAATGATAGAAGTGTAGTGGACCTCGTGTGCAAAATTTAAGTCGAGATGGGGCAAATCTGCAAAAAATCGGGGTGAAAATACCCCTAGTTCAATCGTCGGTCCAGAAATCTAAAGTCGGGACGGTTGACCCGATCTTAGACCGGTCGGATTGCCAGGTGGGCCACAGGATAGCGCAAGGTCGTGGAAATGGGTAGAGTCACATGCGGGGCACGTGGGCATGGTGCGGCACTAGAAGCGCATTGTACCTGGGCTGAAGGAGTTGTCACCGCAGCTTAGACCGGGTTGGTCTAACCTACTTGGCTTGGAGGTGCGATGGGCTCACGCTGGCCTTGGGCTCGTGAGTGCTCGATTGACTGCACTGTAGCAGCTTGCTAGGCTGCTCATCCGTGGGCTTGTTGCTCTGCAGCTGCTTACTAGGCTGCTACCTCGTGCAACTGCTATTGCTGCCTCGTGGGCCTGCTAATCTGCAGCTGCTTACTGGGCTGCTGCCTCGTGGGCTACATCTACTATTGTTTCACAGCCTCTAATAAGAACGTATGAAAAATTTACGTATGAATGAGAAATGAGAAACTTTGAATACGAGAGTCTTCTTCGAACGTGTGAATCAAACTCTCAACGAAAGCACTAATTTTTGGATGTAGATTTCCGTTGTCTCTTGCTTTGACAAAAATGCACCTACAAATTAATAACAACTTTGGTTAATGCCAAAAGCGCCCACGATGAATGTTAAGGGGCTTTTGGCTGAATAATCTTCGATGCCAAAGTTAGTAGTATGAAAAGAATGTATTTTTAAGAGTTTGTAAGTAGCAAATGGGTTAGCATTTTAGTCGGATAAGTGGCCTATTTATAGGAGGGTGGCCAGCCCTTTGGACAGAGAATGGTTGGCCATATATGGTGGAATTGGATGAATTATTGCAAGATATTAAGTGAAATAATATCTTGCAATTATCGTGGTAATTATTCCCAAATTAAATAGGAAGTTTTAGAGGTTACCTTATTGAATAAAATCAATGAGGGAGTGACGAGGGAAGTTTGAATAAATTCCATAAAGATCACCTTTGACTCTTCTTGATTGAGTTGTTATTGTCCGTTGCATGTGCATGAAAATTCCAGTGTGTCTCGAGGGTAATATCGTCATTCTTGTCAAAAACAATTCACGTGTCATCTGTATGTTTTTTTGGGATTATGTTTTGTTCCACACCATGGATTAGTAATGATAGCTTGAAAGTTGCACAATCACATTAAAAAATTAGCGAAAAACCCCACAACTTAAATATTTGAACAAGAAATACAACCCAAGATCTAAACTCTAAAACTGAAAAAATTCTCGCGCAATTTTCACGAGTTGAATCCGCTTCTTTTCTCGCCCAATTTGTTATTGTAATCATGTGAGGATGATGTGACTAAATTTTCTTTTCTTGGTAAGAATAATTTCAAAATTTTTAGACTATAATTTTTCAGGTCTTTCATCGGAAAGAAGAAAGGGTGAGGAAGGAGGATAGGGAGAGAGAATAATATTAGTTTTTGCCATTTAGTACTACGGTCTAGTAGTATTCCTCTTCCCTTGTAAGGGAGAGGTCTTATGTTGGATTCTTGCCAAAGGCGAATTTGAACCACATTGTTGCTAGCCCATTGTGAGGCTAAGTCTACCCCTACCTGTTAGTTTATATAATGTCGTTTGTTAAAAAAAAAAATTTAATTCAATTTTATTTATGATTAGTTGTATTTGGTAGCACTATTCTAAAAATTCTCGACTAACGTTGCCTAGGCCCTGCCTAGTGCCTACACAGAAAATCGATAACTTTTCATTTTGCATTTTATTTCTTTAATAAAATGTAAGAGGCTCGTTGAATACTTGGATGACACTCATTATATGTTTGTTCCCCTGCTTTTAGTATGTTCTAATACTTTATAATCTATATGTTCATTTTATTTTGCAATTTATGATCTCAATACAATTATGTATTTTTTAAATATAAATAGGCACCTGTTTATACGATACATAGTAAATTTACTTAAATCCGCTTAGTCTGCCTAGGCCCCACCTAGCCGCCTAGGCGCTAAGCCCAGCCCGCCTCCTGACTAGCGCTTAGCGTCTCTTAGAGCCTGGGACCCAGATTAAGTTAATTGGGAAGTGCAACTCCACGTGGGTGGAGAGTCCTTTTAGAATCGCTTTGGGGGCAACTTAATTAGCATTTCTCAAAGGGTAATGTTAGGTAGACTAAATTCGCAAACTAAATGATATGTCACCAATAAAAAATAGGGAGTTTTAACGAAAAGCCCACGGTACTGTTCACTTTAACGAAAAACCACATTTTTACACTAAAAAGTCAAACCTGATACTATTCACTTTACCATTTATTTTGTCCTTATCATTAAAACTCAAAGTTTTCAAGCCATTTTCATTAGTTTTCCTTAAAAAATAAGTACGTCAATCAACAATTAAGTAAGGGTAATCTAGTGAGACAAAATTTGTAGACAAAATTTTTGTAAACTAAATGACATGAAAGTTAATGATAGGCTTATTACTTAAGCGTTGATAAACGTGCTCATTCCTATTAGTCACACATCATTTAGTTTGCAAATTTAGTCTTCCTTGCATTACTAGGGGTAATAATCCAATCATCAACGTCTATATCGTTTTATCTACAAATTTAGTCTCCCTAACATTACCTTTTCTTAAACAGGAAAGTAGGGACCCGACTTTTTTGCCCTCCCAGTTCTCATACACTCTCATCCCCTCCTATTTTGTGCGGTCACGGTTAAGCCATGTCAACATTTTATATTGATTTTTTTATATCGATAATAAGACAAAAAGCAATAGTGATATAAAATGTTGACGTAACTTAACCGTGACCGTACAAATAAGAGGGAATAAGAATGTATGAGAACTGGGAGGACAGAGAAGTCCGGTCCGGAAAGTAGAAGTGATAAAATTAATACCATCCGTCCTTAACTTTTGCATGTTTAGTGGCTCAACTACCGTCGTACAAAAATGTTGAGGCTACGACGTAAGCGATATAAGAACGACAAAACATTCCTTTCAAGAAAATGAACGGAATTATGATAGAAAGTGACTGAAAGTTATTATGTCATAACCACACACATCTAACATGGACATGAACCATAATTCCTCTTATTTCGAACTTGCTTATAATTCAAAATAGACCGGGCAGTTCCTGATACGATACGAAAACGACACGAAAATAACGGATTTCGGGTCAACATGATAACTTATCGGGTGACCCGTTAAGAAAAAATTTATTTTGATAATTTTAAAGTTTAATTACTAAAAGATTTATTATAAAATACAATAGCCATATTAATATATACAATATATTATATATTAAATATATAGTTTTGTATTATTATTCTATATAAGTTTTTAAAAAAATGTTTTAGTCATTATTTATTTTTATTATGAGAGTTCCTTATTATCATTACTAGGATAAATTTTACTTAACATGTTGTTGTCCAAAATTAAAATAAACTAATATAATATTTGTATATGCAAGAACTAAGAAGACATACATACAAGTATGAAAAATGTGAGAGAATATATAAACACTCGTGATTCATCATTATTCCTCCACGAGTAGATAATGGTTACACTTACATTATCATTTAGATTTTTTAAATCCTCCAAACCTTCATGAATAATGTTTTTTATTTGAGGGCAAAATTAATAAAATTAATAATAATTATTGTAGAAGTGTAAAAAATGTAAAAAACAATATACAATCACTCATAGTGACAAACTTTACAACTTTCATGAAGGGGTCAGCTTCGAAATCCAACACTATAATTCATAAACTTTAAATTTATATTTAACTGTCGATTGCCATTTACGCTTTATTTTTCTTACTGAATTTCATTTTTTAAAATTTTCTTTTTTGAAAACATGATCATTTGGCGGATGTAAGAAGATGAACAGTTCAAATCTTTGATATCACGTTTTGATATTTACGGTTAACTGAAATATGAATCGATGTCACATAGTTTGTAGAAACTTTATAAACATCAAGCAATATTTTCACTAACCGTAAAGTTCTGAATATAATATCAACGATCGAAACCGTTCATCTTCCTACATCCTCTAATAGATCAAGTTTTCAAAAAAAAAAAATTCTGAAAAAATAAAATTTGATGAGAACAATGAAGCGTAAATGTAAACAATCAATGGTTAAATTTTGATCTATGATTTATATGATTATAGTGGCGAATTTCGAAGTTAAGCTCTTCATGAAAGTTGTAAAGCTTGTCATTACGAGTGTTTATATATTTTTTCTATATTTTTTTTACACTTCTACATTAATTAAAAAACTATTAAAGCCTTTAAGTAATTGAAAATATACTTAAAAGAAAAATGCGTTTTTATGTTTGGATGTGACAATATGATATGTATATACTTATTTAGTATTATGTTTTTCATTTGATTATTTATTGGTTTAAAATATATTTTCCTTAACGGGTAACCGGTCGGGTCATATTACCTGTTAATATTATCGGGTCGGGTCATTTTACCCGTTTATTTTAACGGGTGTTACACGACACGACCCGTTAAGATATCGGGTATGACACGAAAACGACACGAACACGAAAAACACGACACGAATGCCAGGTCTAATTCAAACCACTTTATTACAAATCCGAGGATCATCTTCTGAAGTAGAGCATTAATTTAGTACAAGAATACAAACCATTTTCAACAAGAAGCTAGGTCCATACCATGACCATGCATGAACAATAACATCTTATCGTAAACTAAATAAGCAAATACAAGTTTAAGCTAGCCAGCAAGCAAAGGTCTCCATCATATATCATGGCATGCCAAGCCACCTAATCTTGAGCGGCCATGGATTTAGCCTTCAAACGTTGCTTATGAACCTCCGACGGTAATTTCACATCTGTTGCCAACCCTAGAGCCTCAAGAAATTTTATGATGTACCAAGTCACGTCAATCTGCCACCATTCGAGGCCATGTCGAGATGAGTATTCAAAAGCATGGTGGTTATTGTGCCATACTTCACCAAGTGCAACCAGCCCCAACCACCTATAGAAGTTCAAGGTTATCCATAAATAAATACTTGTACGTACATGTATACAATATGTATGTATGTATGTATGTTAACATAAATTTCAAAATAAATATTTATCTCTCAATCATGAATATCCCTGTAATATATACCAAAGGTTTTTTTGAGAGATCGCCGGTGTTCCATGCCTGATATCGCCAAGTGTGTCCAGCCGAATTTACAAAGAAAGTGCTATGGATAGCGACCACCTTCCTCACGCCCTGAAATCATAAGGAACTTATTATTCAAACTTATGAGGGCTAGCTCTGTAGCTATATACATATATGCTCAAAGATGGAAAAAAAAAGAAAAAGGAAAATAGAAATCTAGCTCGCTCACCATTGGCCAAACCACGAAGGGAAATCCACCGATGTAATACGTATACATCCCAGGAGAAATGGATGTACAAGGACTGTATGATGAAGAAACACATAGAATATGGCTGCTTAACTATGTCTTCAACATTCCGAAGACCTCCGTACTGAAAATTTAACAAAACAAGTATTAGTATTTATACCAAAGATATTCTACCACATAACATGTGAGGAAGTTATCAGCTTAGAGACTAAGAGAAAGTGTGTGGTTTACTCTTCCAAACCGAGAACGGCTGTCGAGAATCCAACCCATGTGACTAAACCAAAATCCTTTAAGTGGGCTGTGAGCGTCTTTCTCCGTATCGGTAAACTGGTGATGGTACCGGTGTGTGCTCACCCACTCAGTCGGGCTACCCTGCAAACCATAAACGCATCAAACGCAGCTTTTTCTCATTAACCTAATGCAGATCCTAGTAAAAATATATAGACCCTAAAAATATACAAAGAAGAAAGATGAGAAAAATAACAAAAGTTGAAAAAGTGTTGTTATTGCTATGAGATGTTTTGACATGCATACCTGAACTGAGAGAACCCCACAATAGGCAAACAAGTACTCGAGCAGTTTTGGGAGCCTCAAGCTCCTATGAGCAAGGTTTCTATGGTAAGAAAGAGTTACTCCGAAACCAGTGACGAAGAATAGCACAAATGCCACCCAAAATGCCGTCCATGTGAAGTAAAACGGTGCAAACAAGCAAAGGACATGCACACTCAGAAAGATACCAGCTGTGGCAATGTCAAGCAGATTCAATTCCCTCCCCCAAAATTTTGCACAAGGAGTCTTAAGAAGGGTGACCCAAATCCTCAAAAGACCCATGATATTAAGGACGTCCCACGCTGCTTCTAATTCTATGGATTTTTCTTGTAATTTTACGGATTGCGTTCTTTTCTTAAGGACGTTGTATTGCACTTGTATGAGACAAGTGATTGTGGGATGGGAAAGTTGGCCATAACTTGGCCTTTTACTTATAGTGAATGAAATAATCTTATAAGTAGCTACCTCGTTAGGCTATGGTACGCGATATTACTAGGGCTTATTTATTATAACTGTCCCATACAAAATAACTGTCAGGGTTTAATGAAAATTCATAGTCAGTTACCTACTAATTTAAATGCCACGCTCCAACCATACATGCGACAGCTAGCTATAGACTAGAGTGAATAAAGATGAAATAATTATACTACACAAGGAAATTTATGACTAGATTAGACAAAGTAAAAGAAAAAAAACATAGAATAAAAGTTATAACAGTTGGAAGGATTGAACTAACCTGATGGTGTGTTTTGAAGTCTTTGTTGGCACTTAGGATAAAAGTGAAGAACAAAAAATCTCTAGTTTTCCCCTGCTTGTATCTGTTTGTAGGGATTCAAGGACGAGATGATAAACTTAAACCAGAATCGCGATTTCTAACACTTTTCGGACCGTGTGTGCGAACGGAATGTGGTTCATTGGTTGAAAATTGAACAATTGAAAACGATTCCATCAGAATGAGCCTAGGATGAAACCGCGACCATAAATGATCCGTCACTTAATTAAAATGGTACCCGACCTGAATTCAAACTTTCTTGGGTTTAAATTGTACCCCTGATATCAACTCTTTCCATCTTAATTATGTAAGTCTTGTCCTCCTACAAAAACACTCCCTCTCCTGCGTTTGCTCAAACATCGTTGCCGTAAAAAACATCCTTCCCATTCGAAAACTTGTTTCCTGTCCCAAACCCAATTATAGTTGGTATGTGCTTGCGTTGTCCGGCCTCACATAAGTTCCAAACAACAATGAAGAAAATCAGGGGACTTTGGTTGGAGGCTGTGCAATGGGTTCCAAAGAAAGGACGTGCTTTTCGATTCATTCAAGCTGGGTTTAGACTGCTTCCGCGATAATCGTTGTGGATGCAAATTTCCGTCTTCCATTGATTGACGAATCTACACCTGCAAAATAATAACACCTAAGATCAAGGTCAAAAGCCTCACACGCCCAAGATGAATTTTTTTTTTGGGGGGGGGGCGCTTTGGCCGAATAATCTTCAATGCCAAAATTAGAATTCAGAAAATAATGTGTTTAGAAGTTTGTGGGTAGCAAAACTCTCATGAATTTTGGAGATAAAGTGGGTATTTATAGGAGAGAAGAGGAGTATGGGCCGGCCCTCTAGGGTTTAGGGGTGGCCGGCCCTAGGTGGTATTTTGGGTGATAATATTCCAAGATATTTGTGTAAACAAATATCTTGGAGTAATTTGGTAAATATCCTAAATAAATGGGATTAAGATTACTTACTTGAAAGAGGTATTCTCTGATTAGGAATGTATTTATGATAAGAATAAGGAATTATCCTATCATAAATACCTTTGACTTTTCCTACGGGCAGGGGTATCTGGAGTAGTCGTTGATCTCTGCCTGCTCTACCTCAGCTGCGTGTGGTGAATGAGATTGCTCCTTGCTCATTTAATAGGGGTAGTCTTGTTTTTCTTGGGGAATAATCGATGTGTCAACTCCATGATTTTTGAGATTATTTTTTGCTCTACAAATGCCCCTACACCTGTTGGGCTGCTCGCAGGAAAGGGCATAAGGTGTAGGAATCCAAAGCTACAATGGAGTTTGTGTCCCACTTTGAGGTAGATTCCTTTTTTAAATTGGAATTTAAATTCTTCTAGGAAATGGAATGTAATTGACACCAAAACCTATTTAAGTCAGCGTCAAGCAGGGGATTAATTAAATTTGGAGTGGAACTAAAACCCCACAAGAAAGAGAAAAAGCGAGAGGATATTTGTTTCCCTTCCCCTAGCAATCTTCTTCACTTGCTCATGCAAAGAATTATGTTTCGTTGTTTTTCTTCTTCTTCATGGTTAGAAAAAAATTAATTTTCTCATTCTTCTTGATTTTCAGAGCCTTGGGGCTTGAATTTTTGGCTCGATGGTGGTCAAGGTGTGGTGAAAAGGGGCAGCCATGGGATGCAGTGGCAGCTTGGCCACTGTGTGGCGCTACTCAGCTAGGCCGAGGAGGTCAGCATTGGGCGCGTGGACCTGGTCTTGGGTTGCTGGGCTTAGGCCCGTGCAACACGGGAGAGATGCAAAAGAGAGAAAGGGACTGCGCAGGGGCGCTTGCCCCCTCATGTTGGTTGGAGTCACAAGGGCCTACTGGGCCGAGAGAGACAAAGGAGCCAGCTAGGGCTGGGTTCTCTGCTGCTGCACCGTGAGGGTTGAGTTGTAGGGCCCGGCGAGGGGTGCTGGGTTTTGCGGCCCTTTTTCTATTTGTTTTTTATTTTCTTCTTCGAGCAGCCTTCTAACAATTTTTCCTTGCGCTGTTGTAGAATTTTCGTACATGTCTTCCTCGAGCCACAAGAATGATGAATTTATTTTGCCGTTGTATCGCCAGGGTGGATTTGCAAGTAAGCTAGGTTAATTCAGGGATGTTCATGTCAAGATAGGTTCTGATAAGCAGTTCAAAGACTTCCTCGTGAAGCGGACCAAGGATGGTAGTAGCAGTGAACCGTGTAGGTCTAGGAAAGCTATCAAGTTTCACCCCTATTACTTCATGTTGGGGTTCACATTTCCCATGCCTCAATTCTTCCAAGAGGTGATATGCTCCATGAAGTGTGCTCTTGCTCAGTTTTCTCCAAATGCAGTTCGCATAATGGTGGGGTTCCACAACCTAAGCAGGTTTTTTTACTTGGACCTGACTGCAACGAGTTTTGGTACTTTTTTGACATAGGCCACATCAATGGTGTTTGGCAGCTGAAGACTCGACATAGGCTCTTCGATCGCTCGAGCAAATGGGATCATGACTGGGCCAGAAAGATCCTAGTAATCAAAGGGGAGTGGGAATCTGCTTAGTCTCTAAGCTGCTTTATACTTTTGTTGAGTTGCATGTCCTTCTCTATTTATGTAGATTCAGATTTCGGTTCAGCTCCCAAGACTGCTCCATACATGAAGAAGGTACACATTGCTTTCGGGATCCTTGCTGAATATTACGAGTGACGTTGGTTGCTCAGTCTTCTTCGTAGGGAGAAAGGTGGGTTGTCCCCGAATGAGGAGATTAAGAGGATCAAGGGTGAGGCGTTTGCTCGTCTGATCATTATCGTGAAGCCTGTTGCTAGTAGAGGTGGAAGACAGAGATATTTGTCACCTGCTTGAGAACCGTCGGTGGAGAAGAAGCCGAAGACTTCATTTGCTGCTCTCAAGGGTCTGTCCACTGCTGGGAGGCTCGTGATTGACTTACTTCTTCCGAGGAGAAAAAAGAGGCTGCTGGATTTGAGCCTATGAAGCCTGCTGCTCCGAGGGTTTCTAGAACAATTACTGACAAGATTATGCAGCAGAGGAGTTTTGTCGTGCCCATATGCCTGGTCTTGTTCCGAGACAGCCTTCCCTGTCCAAGTCTGATCTGATCCCAGATGACCGTGCTGCGGTGAAAAGCGAGGATGGCGATTCCACTGCCAAGGTAGTGTCATGGCCAGCCCCTCATGCGTAGAAGTGTCTGTCCGCATGAGCAACCATGATCAACCTGCCAAACCAGCCTTACGGGAGTTTTCCGTGATCTATGCTCTGTTGAAGCTCGATTTTCTTGAGGACATAGAAGCATGTGCCAAGTTTGTTGATGGCGTGATCAAGGTTGTTCATTCCAGTTTCTTAGTGAGGCGTGAAGCTCAGTCACTGAGGGGTTCCTGGCTCGTTATGATGCAGAAATCTATTATCTTAGTAGTCAAGTACACGCGTATGAAGCAGGATGACGCCAAGGCTGCTAGGGAGATAGCATCTACCATTATACCTACAATGATCGGGCACTGCTCCGTCAGGCTTTTGCCCATTGCGGAAAATCCCCCACTGTTGCCTCAGTATGAGTCTGGGCCGTGTCTCAGTCTCAGTCTCAATGTGGCCGATCATCCTCTCGAACCAGCTACTGATCATCGCCTTGGTAAGCTATTGCCTCACCAACTAGCTGATTAGACGCGAGCCCCTCCTCGGGCGGATTCCCCCTTTTGCTCCTCAGTCTACGGGGTATTAGCAGCAATTTCCAGTTGTTGCTCCCCTCCCAAGGGTATGTTCTTACGCGTTACTCACCCGTCCGCCGTGTGTATCAAGGTTTTACCTGTATTTTCTTTATTGGTTACAAAAGTATTCCAGAGTAATTTTAAGCTTGCGTGTAATTTTTTATTTTTTTAACAAACGATATTATCTACATTAAATGGGAGGGGTGGGCGTAGCCTCACAATGAGCTAGCAATAATGTGGTTCAAATTCGCATTTGGCAAGAATCGAACCTAAGACCTTTCACTTAAAAGTGAAGAGAAATACCACTAGATCGTAGTACTAAGTGGCCTAAGCTTGCGTGTAATTCATTCTCCACACTCTTTCCTATCTTCTATGCTTGTGTGGAAATTTTTGCTTGTACATTTCCTACACTTAATTCACACAAGATAAATCTTAGTAAATTCCCCAAATTTTTAGTGTAATTTCAAATCGGTCTCAACATTTTTAAACATTCCAAATAAGCACCCAACCTATTGAAAATGCCACATCCGTTCAGTTCCAATTAAATTTCGGTTAAATTAAATAGGGCTTACTTTGCCTCCAACATCAATAGAAGGTCATGGAAACATGGACTCCACCAACTAACAGTCACTAGCACCCTCTTCAGGCCATCACCTCTAAACCCAACGCATAACCACAACATCACCCTACAACTCAAGCCGCCAACATCAAGAAAAAGGTCATGGAGGTTGCTGAAATGGTATGAACTGCCATGATGTGGCTACCACCATCTTCGCTTCCTACAAAGAAGAACTGAAAGGAAATTATATGAGTAGAAACAAACTCCTTGAAACCCTATCTAAATTCTTAACCCTCTTCTTTGTTAGGAAGTTTTCCAATCTTCATTTTGTTTTTCATTTTATTCGTGAATTTGTTTATTAATTAGTATTTTTTTTTCATCTTCATGTCTATTATTTTAGCATCCAAGTAAGCAAATAAGTGGACCCCATTGTCACATGTACATTTAACGAGAAAATTAATTGAGACTCTTCAGATGCAATATTTTCAATAAGTTGGATACTTGTTTGGAATGTTTGAAAATGTTGAGACTAATTTGGAATGACACTAAAAGGTTGGGAAGTTTTAGGTATTTAATCCATAATAATTTGGTTACAATTAATATTGGCATAATGTGATTGTGTAAATCCTAAATAGAGAGATAAGTTGGGAAATCCTTTGGGATCTAAAAGATATTTCCTATTAGACTTTGTATTACTTTTTTTTGGGTAAATTATACAAAACTACCTCAACTATGGGTTGAACCACACTCTCATACCTCATGTTTTAAACATTGCAATGTCATACATCAACTTATGAATTCGTTGCAATGTCAGACCACCATTAAATTTTCTGTCAGTTTTACTGTTAAATGATGACTTGGCAATAATGGGACCCACTAAAAATTAAATAAGTGAAGAATTTTTTTATCTAAAAAATTAAAATTATTAAAAACCCTATCTCTCCTCGTGTCTCTCTCCCTCTTCTTCTCTCTCGTCGCTTATTGATGGTCGTATGTGACGAGTCCTCTGTCATGGAAGCCACTTGAACTCAAGATCCGGCTACCGTATGAGCTTCCCGCCGGCGATTCCTGGACCTGGCGATGATCGAGACTTTCCCAATCCTCGTCTATCCGTCGTCAAGGTTCTAAAGATCGGCAAGGGAGCTCTCGAGTGCATCGTAAGAATCTGAAGAGGCATAATTGCCATCGTTGTTGCTGATGTGGTTGCCACTGCTGGTGGAATCGAGGGCGCTAGGGATTTTGGAGTAGTGGAAGGGATCGTTATAGGGAAGGAGGAGGAACTCGATGGAGTCGGGGGATGAGATCTTTTCGGTGAGGTAGTCTGCACGTCTTCTCTCTTTCCTTCTCTCCTTCGTATAGCGCGTATTCTCCACTGATGCCCATAAACCATTTTACCCATAACATCATGGGTTTAAATTAAAAATTAAATCTTAATTTTCTCAGGTACAGAAATAGTCTAGTGTTTTGGTTCAATGGCTATGAAAGTTTCGTGCGATTTGAATCCCACTCTGGGAACTCGTAAATCTATTGGGACTTTAAGGGTTTGTAAATTTTGATTTGTGAGATTTGGGAATTGCGGCTTGCTTGTAATTGCCGGATCCAAATTCAATGCACAGTTTTGGGATAAAAAATCGGGTCTGCACTCTCTTGTGATTTTTCGACTTGGGTTTTAATTTTTTGTTTCTGGAAAAAATTATAGAGTAAATTGTAGCTATGGTCCCTTAACTTTAACTCAATTGGAGCAATGGTCCCTTAACTAAAAATCAATTACCATTGGTCCCTCAACTCATCAAAACGTGCAGCTATGGTCCCTAAACTAAAAATCCATTACCATTGGTCCCTCAACTTTAATTCAACTGGAGAAATGGTCCCTTAACTTTAACACAATTGTAGCAATAGTCCTTCCAACATAACTAGTTTTGACAAAAATTTTGACGTAGTTGACGAAAATGACCATAATTACACACTTTAATGAGTTGGGGGACCCTAATTATATAAATGGTTATTCCAACATAACTTATTTTGACAAAATTTTGATGAAATTGATGAAAATGACTGTAGCTACACATTTTGATAAGTTGAGAGACCAATGGTAATAGATTTTTAGTTGATGGACCATTGCTCCAATTTGATTAAAGTTGAGGGACCATTACTACAATTTACTCAAAATTATATGCTTTGGTTTGTTTGGTTGCTCGGAAAATGTGAGGGGGGGGTAACGGAGGATTGGGGATGAAGGGGGAGGGAGGGTTACGGCTGAGAGAGTTGTTTTTTTAATTGATTTTAATTGTAAATAAAAAAATAATAATTTATTATTAATTAATTAATTTTTTATTCCAATTGTCAAAGGAGTGGGCTCTGCCCCTGCCATGTTATCGTTACGAATTCATAAGTTGAGGTATGACACTGCAATGTTTAAAACATGAGGTATGAGATTGTAGTTCGATCCATAATTGAAGCAGTTTTGTGTAATTTACTTTTTTTTATTCGAGTGATAACGTTAATAAGTTAAATGTTAAATGTTAGAAGCAAATTATTTTGTCCCTCTTATTATTATAAATAAAGGATTAAGCATGAAAAATATCAACACAAATCCTCACGCCGTTTTCTTTTCTTTGCCGTCTCTCCCTTCTTCTTTCTCTCTAAATTTTGGATCACAACAAATTTATGTTTTTTTATAGGAAAGAAAATTTATGTTGGCAACTGTAAATTATATAAAATTAATAAAACAAAGAACAAGATTTTATAGAGACAAATAACTTGACATCCATGGATGCTTGAGTAATAAAATTTCCAAACACTGCATCCCCTTCCCCCCATCTTCTCTTATCAACTCAAAATCTCAATTTTCCGATCTTAAAATTCGGAACTTGTTGAACAATTACTAGCGCTCATCGAAGAACCATGAAACTTGTTGTAAGTATTAGACTGAAGTGGATAATTTTCAAAACTGATGGGCTGTTTGGAAAAGATGAGTTAGACTCGGACTAGGATTCTCTTCCCTCTTCTTTTCATTCCCTTCCATCTCTTCCTTTCACATTCTCTTATTTTGTCTTTCTTTTGCTATAAAAATTAATATAAGATGTTGACGTGGCTTAACCGTAACCATTCAAATAGAAAAGGAGGGAAGGGGAGAGAAAAAAAAAGAGGAGAGAGAATCCTACTCCGTTCGACTCGAGGATCGACTTTTGTAGCTTTGATCCAAACTCATACACGAAAATAGTATACTATTAAAACAAAAACAAAAAAAAATATTTAGCATGATACTTTGGTTGTTGATATGAGATGCTACATACACAAACGAAACAAGATTCTAAGCCAAAAAGAATCGAACCAAATTGAACACCATAAACTTGATAAAACACGAGTCGCTGTTTCTTACATCATGACTCATGATACTATTAGAAGAATACTAAAAATATATATTTCTCTCTAATCATATGACATGTAGTGTACCGACTTAAATTTCAGATAAACAGAAAAATCTCTTCATTTCAAAGGGGAATTAACTTGGCTGCTGAACAATTTAGCAGCCATTCCTACTATTATACCCAATCACGTGCGGACACGTGTCCAAGTTTTGATTAAAAAATTAAAACTTACACGTGTCCACTCGAAATTAGATGTAAGCAGGAGTGGCTGCTGAAAATTCAGCAGCCAAGTCTTGTTCTTTCAAAGGTGGGATGGTGTGAAGCGGAAGCAACAAAATTGATGGTGCAATGACGTTTAAGCCTGTTGCGTATGGAGTTGCCACACAAAACAAATATTTCAATATTATTATATTTTATATATGCAATTCAACATAGCTAAGAAGAATTTCTAAACATCTAGAGAGAAAAAAAATTGAATAAAGAGCGCAGATTGATGATCGAACAAGGCACGTAACAATCAAAATTATGGTTGATATGATTGTTTTTTGCATAATTATGTACATATGAATGTGACTTCAATTTCGATTGGCCTTGCATGTCCGCAAAGTCGATTCCTCAACCATAAGAATCAGGGCTGGTTTGGTATTGCTGTGCTTTGAAAAAAAGCTGCTGTGAGAATAAGCGGCTGTGCTGTGAGAATAAGCGGCTGTGAAATAAAGCCAGTAGAGTGTTTGGTAAATTTTTTTGTGAAAGTGCTTTTGGAAAAAAAAAGCAGGATGATAGTGTGTCTTTTCATTAAAGGAGCACTGTAGCTTCGTGTGCTTTGAAAAAACTGGCTTTTTTTCAAAGCAGCAAATAGCAGCTTCAGCTTTTCCTTTGATTTTCAGCTTATTCTCACAGCAGCTTCCAAAATAAGCCATTTTTTTTCAGTTTACCAAACACAAAAATGACCCTCAGCTTTTTTTCACATTGGTTTTTTTTAAAATCACCTCAATCCCAAACGGGGCCTCAGTCCAACGGTTATTATTTCAACCATGGCGGCTTCCAGAACCTCTCTTTGCTTCCGATGTTCAATGACATTAGCACCAAGTTTGTTTTATTTTTTTCTTTAAAAAAAATGAATTTCAATTTTTAATAACGTAATTTAGAAATATCTTAATTTGGAAAGCATCTTTGTTTATATGTAATTAATTCGTTTATTATATGTAATTAATTCATTAATAAACTCAATGCTCTCAAAATGTACCTCTCTTATGGTTTGACTATTCTAAATCTGTACACATATGTAAAACAATATAGCAAACAAGGCATATATTGCAAACTAGAACATGACTTACGATGGTTGTCAGGGAGAGATTGAAATGTTTTTGTGAGTCTTTTTAATTTCCGAAAGGATAGACTGGCATGATTGAGCCATCAACTGGTCATCTTTAAAAATAAAAAAATAAAAAAAAAAAATAAAAAACTAAATGTCCCGGTCCAAATCATTTTTCTTTTATCAACGAGGGTTTTGACCAAAAAAATCAACGCGAGTTTTGACAGCCTACATCATTTTTTATCATCAGATTGAAAATCTAATCCAATTGTTAAAGAGGTAATCTCTAATAATACCCCCAAGTCCAAGAAAAAGATGAATTATTAATGCCCACTTTTTTTGACATGCTGCTACTTTTTTATTCTTCTTCTAATTGTTGGACAAAACAAATCAAAGAAGAATTAATAACCATAATTAAGAGCAAGTGTGCATAATTCACTCCCACAAAAAAAAAATGTGTATATGTAATACAAATCAAATTTACAAATACACTTTTGCAACGAGTCGTTAACCCACCATAATATATTGTCCTCGTATTCACGTGAATCAATTATACGACCTCCTCTAACCTAGTGGAGACTAGTTCATGTGGTAAAGTGCTAGTTGCTTAGATTTTTGTTCTCCCTCTCGTATATATGCACATTCCACAGTTGACCTTCAGTTCAAAACGAAGTTACCCCTTAACAGTTGACTTTCAATTTTGCAGTTAACAGTTAAACTGTCAAGGAATGAGATCAAACACCGAATCCAAATGTAATCTTTTAAATTCAAATCTTTTTATATATGGAAAGTTATATAGTGCTCCATCAGGAAAGGATATAGAGTAAAACAAACCGCCCTGACCAGAATGCATATATGAATTTGTATTTTCTCTCACAAATTTAGAACAAACAATAATTATTCTTATTTTCTCACAAATCCAAAAGAAATCCTCCAAAAAATATCCATTCAATTTCTTTCAACTAAAAAATAAACCATAAGCAAATGACGACGCTTTACCCTAGTGGCAGAAGGCAATAATGTATATGCATTTTGGTGCGGCTTTGATCTCCACTAGTCCCCTCCTCCTACATGTAACAATTTTACCACTAACTATCATTTGGAAAGAAAAAAAAATTAATAAATAAAAAGTCCAATAACACGGTCAGAAATTGAAACTCCATGATTCTTACCATGTTGTGAAAATTATTTTTTCCATGAATTTCCAATGAAGCTTCTTCTGGGAATGAAGTGTTTCGTATATAATTACATATTTTCCTTAATTAATGGGAACGCCAACATATTGCCAATTTAACACTTCCTTTTCTTCCTCAACAATTCATTTCTCCCAACCCTTTTTTTTCATTTTCTCTTTATTAATTGTGTCTTGCAAAACAAGTGATGGACTAATCTCTCTCTCTCTCTCTCTCTCTCTCTCTCTCTCTCTCTCTCTCTCTCTCTCTCTCATCAAGTGTTCATACGATGAAGAGGCTGCTGGTTTTGATGGAGAAATCGCGGGTTGCCGGAAGGTGCCATAATCAACCCTGGTTTGTCCTCCTAATTGCTTCATTTCTTTTAGTCTTCGTGTTGCTTTTATCCGACTATTCGGCTCTAAGCGCCAGAAGAAATACTCAACAGGTCACCTATTTTATCACCAACTTTGCAAACGTAATAGTCAACCAAGATAATTCTACCTCTCTTCCTTATCATGATCATTCTACTCCAATATCATCCAATCAAACCGAGATTTGGCTCACGCTTAATGTCACAAATTCGAGTACTAGTAACGCTATTCCTGCACAGTTTTTTGGTCATGGCAGAGAGGAAAATCATAGCGTCGAGTCTGTTGTCATTAGTAATCCACCACCAGTACAACGGATATCTCCACCACCAGTACAACTGATATCTCCACCACCAGTACAACCGATATCTAATGAGATTGGGAAGAATAACTCTGATGCTGATTCGTGCTCCGGTCAATATATTTATGTTTATGATCTTCCTAAGAGGTTCAACCAGGACTTGCTCAAGAATTGCCATTCACTCGTGAGATGGAATGATATGTGCTCCCACTTGTCAAACATGGGACTTGGTCCAATAATTCGCAATTCTAAAGGAAAACTAGTGGGAAATGGTTGGTTTGCTACAAACCAGTTTTCATTGGAAGTTATTTTTCATAACAGGATGAAGCAGTACAGGTGTTTAACCAATGATTCGTCGTTGGCCTCTGCGATATTTGTACCCTTTTATGCCGGCCTTGATGTGGGACGATACCTCTGGGACTACAACACATCGGTGAGAGATGCCTCTCCTCTTGAATTGGTGAAGTGGCTTTCGCGTAGGCCCGAATGGAAAGCAATGTGGGGGAGAGACCATTTCTTAGTTGGAGGGAGGATTGCTTGGGATTTCAGGAGGCTGACAGACAACAACTCCGATTGGGGTTCCAAGCTTATGTTTTTGCCCGAATCCAAGAACATGACATTGTTGTCTATCGAATCGGGCTCCTGGAACAATGAGCAGGCAATACCATACCCAACATACTTCCATCCCTCAAAGGACAGTGAGGTGTTCGAGTGGCAGAGAAGAATGAGAAACCGAAAAAGGCGGTACCTCTTCTCTTTCGCTGGTGCACCAAGGTCCGATTCAAAAGACAATATTCGGGATACGATTATAAACCAATGCCGGTCTTCAGCCACATGCAAACTTGTAAGCTGCTACAATGGTGCAAAAAAGTGCGACGACCCTCTAAACGTAATGAAGGTGTTTGAAGCATCAGTTTTTTGCCTGCAGCCTTCGGGAGACTCATACACGCGTCGATCAACGTTTGATTCCATCTTGGCAGGCTGCATTCCAGTTTTCTTCCATCCGGGTTCCGCCTACGTGCAATACTTGTGGCATTTCCCCAACACCCCATCTAAATACTCCGTGTTCATATCCGAAAACGATATCAAGGATCAAAAGGCGATCATCAACGAGACGCTGCTTCGAATTCCTAAGCATCAAGTGGTAGCAATGAGAAAGGAAGTTGTAAGATTGATTCCGAGAGTGATATATGCAAATCCAATGGCACCAAGACTGGAGACAGTTGAAGATGCATTTGACATAGCGGTTAAAGGAATGCTTGACAAGGTAGAGAAAATTAGGAGGGACATGAAAGAGGGCAAGGATCCTGGCGTTGCTTTTTCAGAACTAAACGGTAGAAAATTTGATATGCCTGCAGGTTAACTTTTTCCAGTGTTTTTTCTTGGAATGTGTCCTTCATTGCAATGTAAATATGTAAAGGTTTCTTTGTGGATTATGGAATTTTTTTTTATTAAGATGCTTTCTCGAACATTATTTGTTAGAAAATTTGGTTTTGGCCAATAATTTTTGTGAAACTTTAGGTCGAAGTTGGGTGCTTTCAAGAGCTCAAGGCCTGTGTGGAGAATTTGAATAAGAACTGCTGAGTGACAAGTAATGATCTACAAAATGAGATTAATGCAAAGTGACCATAGGAAAATTGTGATAAGTATGTGAGACGATTTTCTTACTCATCATGTGGGTTTAGAATGGGCTTTCACTTGGCAACCATTTAGAGTATCTTTAAAAGAGATGTCAAAATGTCCACATAAGATATAACAGTAAAAAAAGACAACACTAATGTTCTTCAACCGAAATGTCAAATCATATGTGGTGATGACATGGATTGGCGGCAAGAGAGTTGTTGTCAAATTTGACAGCAGCTTCAAAATTAATTATTAATGTTTTTTATTAATTTTTTATTGGTTTAATCATCATTGCAACTAATGTTGTTGTTGACCCGTTTCCCTTTTGTTCAATCGAGGTAAGTGAACGGTCCCCTCTTGTTAAAAAGAAATGGTGAACGGTTCGGATTTCATAATTATTAAATGTCTTTTATTAAGTTTTTATTAATTTAATAATTTATTTTATAATAAAATAAAATAATAATTTAATTTGACATATAGGGTGAACAATAAAACTTTAAAATATGTCAAAATACCACATAAGCTGTCAAATTTAAATTTTATGTTCAAAATTTGACTTCTCCTTTGGAGATGCTCTTATGGCTACTCGCGAAAATTATGTGGGTTGCGAATATTACGAAACCATACAGTACAAAAGTTGAGTTATAAACTTGTTATTTTTGGAATCAATACAAAATATTTAGATTATAAACTTGGAAATGTTCAAATTCAATAATATTTGGTATGTAGTCCAATATCCGTGGATAATGCCCCTACATCCCGAATACAAAACTCCCCCTCCTCTTAATAATAATCTCTACTAATTAATAAAACATTCATTGTCAATTAAAATCTTATGAAATTATCAGTTTAACCCTCTAATTAAAACATAACATGAATAAGAAATATAGGGCAGAAATGTAATTTCACACAATTAAATTTTGCTATTTTTTTTCGAGCCTCACCTATATGTAATCGTAACATATTTCTAAATTATAAAAAAAATTCCCACCCTCACGTTCTCTATCACTCACTTCCTCTCTCCTTCTATTTCAAAAACAAAAATAAAAAATTTTCTCACACACTTTGTGTGTGCCCATATGCTAGTAAATTAAAAAAAAAATTGGAGTCGGATCAGAAAGTTTAATGGCGGAATCGGAAATTTCAATCCAACTCCTGTGGGGATTGGGCCGAGCATAAAATGGATTAAAAATAACCAGAATGTACGGAGGGCTGAAAATGGGCCGGATGTAGCCACAAGTGAAAATATGACCCGACCCATAAATCGCTGTAGTCATTTTTCAGTCGCAACAAAAACCCTAGCTCTTGGCTTTCCCTATATCAGTATATCGTCTCTTGCTCTCTAACTTCTCTCTCGGAAGAACGCTCCGCCTCACAGGTCTCTCTCACTTTCTGTTTGTTTCTCGAGAAAATTGAAGTCAAAATTCTTCTCTTCGCATCTACCAATTTTTTTCCACTGTAATGCTGATAACAAAGTTTGGGTTTTTTTTTTGGCTTTGCATATTTCAGATCTAAAGTCTGAGCGAAACGTTTTTCTGGAACAGCCATGGCTCTGGTGAGTTTTAGTTTTGTTTCTTCTAATCTTCCAATCTCAGTTGTTGTCTCTGATTGCACTGTAGTCCAATTCTTCTTATCGTTCACAGTTGTCGATTTGTGTTTCGATTGCATCTCAAAAAGGTCGTAATTCAGTGATCGTATGCGTTTGGTTTCACGAATGGCCGGTGTAGATTTGGTTGATGATGATACAGTTCAATTTTAGATGTTCTTATATTGATCTGTTTTCAAAATTAGATTTGATTTTCGGTTTGACCTGATATATTGATAAAATACTAGAAAACCCATTTGAACTTAAGCAATTTTTAGGGATTTGTTCTGCTTTAGTTCACTTACACTATGTTTGGATGAAGAAATTTAAGATTACTAAGGAATTTTAAAATGACGGTAATTGAAATGACAGGATTTTATTTTCTAGAATTTGTGAATTTTCTTGTTTGGTTAACCTAACAGAACAATGGAATTGAATACGAAATTTGTTATTTTTGAACTCTCAATCATAGAAATTGGGAAATGACACCTATTTACATGGAATTTAAACTTGGGAATTGGAGGTCCCAAGTTTCAAGTTTTTTTTTCCATCGGAAATTCTAAATTTCTATGTTTATGAATCCAAACAAAGGATCTGGTGCATCAATTTATAAATTCTGACTTTTACACAAATTTCAAGTTTATTTCCCTCATCCAAACAGTGTTAATATTCAAACCTGTTTTAAGTTTTTTTTGATTTGTGGGTGTGTTTTGGTTTCAACTATTATGTTATCGGCGTCAATTTTGGTATCTTTGTTTACTAATAAGGTTTGTATTGTTTACTTTTCAGGTTTTGCATGCAGGGAAGACAAACAAAAATGGTTACAAGGCACTCATTACTGCAGAGTATACTGGTGTGAAAGTTGAACTTGCACCTAACTTTGAGATGGGTGTCTCAAACAAAACTGCTGAATATTTGAAGTTAAACCCTATCGGGAAGGTAGACTTTTGTTTTCTCATTATATACATGCTTAAGGAAATTTTGGTTTGATTTTATGTATTAAAGAATCTATGTATAATTTCAGGTTCCGCTGTTGGTAACACCGGATGGTCCCATTTTTGAGAGTAACGCTATTGCTCGCTATGGTAAGACTATCAAATTATATTTATGCATTTTTATTGTTGTGTTGGAAGTTAACTATGTTTTTGTGTTGCTTCAGTTGCACGCTTGAAAGCTGATAATCCTCTGTATGGTTGTTCTCTGATTGATTATGTAAGAAACTCTTATCCGTCTGTTATTTTTCCATGTGTAAACCTAAAGGCTCAAGTGCATCTCCCTTTTTCTGTTTTATCATTTTTCTTGGTCCTGGTGAAATAAGATTTTTGTTATGCTTACCATTGTATGTTATTCTTCAGGCCCATATCGAGCAATGGATTGATTTTGGATCCATGGAGATTGATGCTAACATAAGCAAGTGGTACTATCCAAGACTGGGATATGGCGTGTATCTTCCTCCAGTGAGTTACATAATCTTGATTCTTTGTCTTTTTATATTACCAATTTAGGTAGCATTTTTTTTACGATTTGATTGCTTAAAGTGTGTTTATTTTGTTTATTCTTTTAGGAACCATGGAAATCGATCATTTATAATAGAGACATTAAATATATATTTTGTTTAGTTAGTGGCGTCACATAGTGAAGATTAATGGAATATGATAATTTTTTTTAATACCAGTTGCACTCTTTTTAAGGCTAGTTACAATGGATCCTGTTAGTTGTTATGGTCAGATATACAATCATGTCAAATACATTGGCTGAAATGGTCAACACAAATTTGGTTGTGACACTTGACTAAATTGAAATATATGATTCTTTCCCTGGTTTACAGTGCACAATCTATGTTGTTTATGATTCCCTCGTTCCTTCCAGCTACCTTGATTGTTCATTGTAGTCTTTATAACATTTTCTGTATATTCTAATTAGGCTGAGGAAGCTGCGATTTCTGCATTGAAGAGAGCACTAGGTGCCTTGAACACCCATATTGCTTCAAACACATACCTAGTTGGGCATTCTGTAACCCTTGCTGACATTGTTGTCGTATGCAATTTGTACGTGGGGTTCGCCAACGTCATGACTAAGAGCTTCACTTCAGAGTTTCCGCATGTTGAGAGATACTTCTGGACCCTGGTCAATCAACCAAACTTCAAAAAGGTACTGGGTGATGTCGAGCAGGCTGTTTCAGTTCCACCAGTTGCATCTGCAAAGAAGCCTGCCCAGCCTGCTAAGGGCAAGATCAAGGAGGAGCCCAAGAAAGAAGCCAAAAAGGAGCCAGCAAAACCCAAAGCAGAAGCTGCTGAGGAAGTGGAAGAGGCTCCAAAGCCAAAACCCAAGAATCCTCTTGATCTGCTTCCCCCAAGTAAGATGGTTTTGGATGACTGGAAGAGACTGTACTCTAACACAAAGAGCAACTTCCGTGAGGTTGCTATTAAAGGTAATTATCCCAATGCTTGGTCTTTCTGGAATGTTGGAAGTCAAAAATACCAGTTGGGTTTGATAACCGTAAATTGATGCATACGCCTTTGTTTATTGCAGGATTCTGGGACATGTACGACCCTGAAGGATACTCTCTTTGGTTCTGTGAGTACAAGTACAATGATGAGAATACAGTTTCCTTCGTGACACTGAACAAGGTCGGTGGATTCCTTCAGCGGATGGATCTGGCCCGCAAGTATGCCTTTGGGAAGATGCTTGTGATTGGCTCAGAGGCACCATTCAAGGTGAAGGGGCTGTGGCTCTTCCGTGGGCAAGAAATTCCCAAATTCGTGATGGATGAGTGCTACGACATGGAGCTCTACAGCTGGACAAAGGTTGACATTTCAGATGAAAACCAAAAGGAGCGTGTCAACCAGATGATCGAAGACCAGGAGCCGTTCGAGGGAGAGGCTCTTTTGGACGCCAAGTGCTTCAAGTAAAATGTCTAAATTCCTTCACCGGAAAGGGGTGTGTTTTTGGTCGGTCTGATCTTTTTTTGTTAGGGTTTCTCTCTGTGAGTGACCAAGTATAACTTATAATCCATGTTATTGCAATTTAATTTTGGAGAATGGTTTAGACATAAAATTCCTTGTGATAGCGACATCTAATGTTTATTTTTATTGTGATTTGATTTCGTTACCTACCGTTCGATTTTAATCTAAACGACGGGATCATGGGATCTAGTCATTGTATCTAGGGGTGGGCAAACGGGCCCTGGGTTCGCGGGTAGGGTTGGGTATTAGCGGTTCGGGGTGGGTCCTAATTTTAAAAAAGAGAAACGGGGCGGGGGCCGGGGGGGTCTTTGAAATTTCAGGTTCGGGCCGGTTCCTAAGGTATAGAAAAATGGGTACCGGACCGGCCCGTTTGCAAAAATACCCTTTTGTTGGGTACTGTTACTGTCTCCCAGGCCCACTTCTTTTGTTCCTCCCTGTGGGTCGTGACATTTCTCACACACACACACACCACTTCCCTGCGTTACCCCTTCCCCCAATCGCTCCTTTTTCCTCATTCCTCTGCTTTGTTTCTTCTCCCCCCATCTCTGCAACTCTCCTTCCCAGAGCACAGACACACCACACCCACACCCCATTGAAAAATGATATGCTGCCGCCGCCCTCCTCCCCCACCAACTCCTCCGTCTCCTCCTCCGATCTCAACACCGAGGTAACTCATTTCCCTAATTTCTTCCAATTTCGTCAATTTCTTAATTTTGATTTACAAAATTTGTGAAAAGTTGTGAAATTTTCAATCGCATGTTTGGCTTCTGGCACTCTTTGTCCGAGATGAAGATGGTCTTGGTTGGTGGGTACGAGTGCTCAAAGGATAGCTTGGGGTTCGATCGGATCTCCCTGTTTGAGTCGTCCAGCTGCAGTGGGGAGTGGTGGAGAGAACTGAGAAGGCGCACAACGTGGTCAACTCAAGCTTTCTCTCTCTGGCGAGGAAGTTGGATCTGTGCAGCCTGTGCTCCGGCAGCGCTTTCTCCGTTTTTCTTTTGTTGCCAGACGCTCAGATGGGGTTTATATTAGAACACCTCGTTTATGTAGTGGATTACAATATGACCCATGCTTTGATTTTGTCTGTTTCTTTATCATATTTGCAATGTTATTCTGATACATCTTCTCACAGTTATTGTTTGTTTGTTATTTTGATGTAAGAAGAGCAAGATAAGCTGGAGAAGAAATTGAAAATTCGAAGAAAAAAAAAAAACAAGGTACCCGTAGGAACCGGCCCGTTTTATATGGGCCGAGTTAAGTCCGGTTCTTAGTTTGAAAATAGTAGAATCCGCCTCGGCCCGGCCCGTTGTACTTTTAAGCGAGTCCAGTCTGGTCCCTTCAATTTCGGGCCCGTGCCCACCCCTATTTGTATCGGTTTGCTCAAAGACCAGAAACATTTGAGGACCACGGGAATATGCTGAGTATGATACCAAATCACTTTGTAAGAAAAGTTAAAATCACGCTCATAGTGTGGGGTGGGGAGCAAATTTTGATAAAATAATCATTGGAATTGTTACGAGAAATTTTTCATTGTGACAGGAATACGGGTGGTATATCAAGTGTTTTTATGTAAATGGTGGAAAAATTTATTTTTTAAGCTATTAACTTTTTAACACACATATCTCACTATTTGTATAGTGATATGTGGTATACCACCTCGTGTGCCGGTCATACTGAAAAATCTCTCGAATTGTTACAACATTCATCCTTTTGTCCATAAAACTATCAAGTTAGCTATTTTTTTAGGGCACTTGGTGGAGGATTTTTACTAACATGGACGCCAAATTGATTCGATAAAGTTAGTTTTCATCTTTTTCTATGTATTGAAGTATGAGAATTTGTAAAAAATTTGTAGTTTAGTTAGTTAAGAGTTCTCACTTATCTAAGATCTCAATTTTGATTCCCCTCCACCAGTATCTTGTATGGAAAAAGCGAATACTCTCTTTTGGATAACTCTTTATTTGTATGACATCTGTTATCAAATTAGTTCAAAGTTAGAAGACTAAACCACTACTGATGAGTCATTCTTAATTGGATTTTATATATGTTTTTTGGGAGAATGTTGATATTATAGGTCAAGCGAAATCTGCTTTGCTCAAAAAGTGACGAAACGATGAAATTTTGGAGCATAGATTCTCAACACAAAAGTTGATTGTGTCAAAATCTCAACCCTTAATTTTAAGCCATTTGATCGTGGCAATTAAATAAATTCACAGATAAAGCTTCTTACATGGAACAAGTTGGACGCACAAAACAAGCTTACAGAGTTACAGCACAGCATATGCACTTATGACAAAAACCCAAAGAATCTATGTAGGACTTAAATGTATATTAGTTACCATTTGCACTTGTAACAAAAGATTTCAAGAGGTAGAGGGAACCTATCTAGCTGCAGAAGTGGAAAGAAACGCCTAAATCCCCTCAGATGGAAAGCGGAGGCAGAGCCGTTACAGCTGCAGACAACCGAAGAAACGTCTAGAAATAAATTACCACGTCCAATGACTACAACATCAGACCCTTCCCTACTCCACAAGAAGTTCACTTCACTCGTGGGAACTTTCATGAAAATGGTTTGGACTAAATTTATTTTAATAAAAAATCATGTTATAACTTTATTTAATTAAAAAGACTTAAATTTTAATGAAAAACCTTTAAATTTTAATAAAAATGACAAAAGAACTTAAATTTTAATGAAAAAGACATAATTTTAATAAAAATGACAAAAAATCTGATGCGCGGACTGACGGTACACTGTTTATGAAACTTACTACACTGTTTATGAAACTTATGACACTTTTTATGAAACCTTACTACATTGTTTATGAAAACTTACGACACTGTTTATGAAAACTTACTAAAATGAAACTTTGAAGTGTCCTCTCTTTCTGCACATAAATCCTTCTCTCCTACATTCTTCTCCCTCTTTGAACTAGACTGCTCAACACCGAAGAAGAGTTTTTGAGTTTTCCTATAACTGGTAGGAAACTAAAATATTACAACATAGAAACTTTAGGCGCAAGTAATCTAAACTATATATATGGGGCTACCGTAAATATGTCTCTAACAGTGTGCTTAAAGAACCAAGTGCACAATTTTGGATTTCGCATTCTTTTGACATAGTTGAGCCTCAACCTTCAGCCCTACCACCCATGTTTAATCCATTAGCTACAAAGGCAGCTACAATTTGTCTCAGTCTTTGGTCCTGGAGGGCCATTCAGTTTCGATGCATGGAAGAAACAGCAAAGGAAATCTAATTCCTCGAAAAAAGATTCTAATCACGAGGCATTGGGTAATGAGTGGCTGCAATCTGGAAGTTGTCCGATAACAAAGTCATACGGTGCTGTTAGCAGTGTCATTCCACTAGTTGCAATGGTTTTGAAGCCCCCTCCAGGAATGAAACTCAAGTGCCGCCAGCAGCCCTGTCGCGAACTGCATTTGCAAAAAACCTCCCCCCACAACCCCTTCCAGCAAAAGTACTTGTGATCGGATCAATGGGCATGGCAGCCAATGTTCCTTTAGGGATCACACCAAAAAATTCTCACTATCTTGGTAGGAAAAAATAAAAAATAAAAAAAATCTATTAAACAAAAAGATGGGAGAAAAGATGGAGTGTTTGAAGTTTTTTTTTTTTGGGGGGGGGGGCAGTGGTGGATCCACAGTGGGGTCAATGGGGTCGCACGACCTCTTGGAAGCCATGGAAACAACCTTAGAGACCCCTTGGAGCTGCTGGTGCGACCCCTTGGCTGCACACCAAGTGTTCGACGAAAGGTCCGAAAGAACTCTCGGCTGGGCAAGACGAAGACGAAGGCGCAGGCGCGCGCCTGTTTTTTTTTTTAAAACCTGGGCAAAACGACGTCGTTTTGGCCCAGGAATTTTTTTTAAATGATCTGAACAAAAAAAAAATGCCCAGCATGTCCTGGGCAGGTCTGAACAAAAAAAAAAATACTGACCGTGTCCTTTTCAGCCCTATTTCACACAGATTCGAAGCTTTTCATTCCAAAACCCCCAAATTTCTTTTGTTTTCTCCTCCTCCAACCCTAAGTTCCAAACTCAATCCCCCCCCCCCCCCAAACCCTCAACTCCATCTCCTCCCTTGCTGCCGCCATTAAGGTGCCTCCAACTCCATCTCCTCCCTTGCTCCACCAGCTTTGCTCTTTGTATTTGCTCATTGTTATTGTGAAATTTCACAATTCAAGTAAGTTTTTATTTTCATTATTTTGTATATGTAGAATGCAAGATGAGATATTTAATTTAATTGAAATCCAATTCATACTTATTTTGATTATGTTGATGGTTTGTTTATATTGTGAGTATTTATTTTGAATATTTTGTATATGTAGAATATATTTAATTTAATTGAAATTCAATTCATATTTATTTTGATTATATTGATGGTTTGTTTATATTGTGAGTTTTTATTTTCATTATTTTGTATATGTAGAATGCAAGATGAGATATTAAATTTAATTGAAATCCAATTCATATTTATTTTGATTATGTTGATGGTTTGTTTATATTGTGAGTATTTATTTTCATTATTTTGTATATGTAGAATTATTATGGAACGGTTTTTTAAGAGAAAGTCATCATCGGGTTCGGGTAGTTCGAATAATGTTGATAGTTCAAATACTGTTGGTAGTTCAAGAACTCCAAGTTCAAGGCAAAGTCAGTTAGATGATGTTTTGGGTAATCTTGAAGCGGATCCTGGATTGAGAACTCGAATAATAGATTATAATGCTAATATGAGAGATGAGGTCCGAATATCATATCTACAATGGTTTGATGAGTTTGATTGGTGGATGAAGCACGTGATGTGTCGATGAAATTATCAATATTGGTGGATGAAGCACGTGATGTGTCGGTGAAAGAGCAAATGGCTATAGTGTTGCGTTATGTGGATGACAACGGGCATGTAATTGAAAGATTTGTGGGTATCCAACATGTTACCAACACTACTTCAAGTTCACTAAAGGATGCTATTGACACATTATTTTCTCGCTACGGTTTGAGCATTTCCAAGCTACGAGGACAAGGTTATGATGGTGCTAGCAATATGAGATGTGAGTTGAATGACCTTAAAACAAAGATATTGAGAGAACAACCTTGTGCATATTATGTTCATTGTTTTGCTCATCAACTTCAACTAGCTCTTGTTGCCGTAGCAAAGAAGAATATAGACATTGCCTCTTTTTTTGCAACGGCTAATAGTGTGGTTAATCATGTTGGAACATCTTGTAAGCGGCGTGATTTACTTAGAGAGCAACTTCAAGAAGAGCCTGTGATAGCTTTTGAAAATGATTGTCTTATAACGGGGCGAGGCTTAAATCAAGAAACAAGTCTCAAACGTGCCGGTGACACACGATGGAACTCACACTATGGTACCTTGATTAGCATCATTTCCATGTTTTCATCAGTGGTTCATGTGCTTCAAATGGTTATTGATGATAATCCCAATGAAAGTGCGGGTGAAGCAAATAAGTTAATGAGAGATATACGTACTTTTGAGTTTGTGTTTCACCTTTTCTTGATGAAAGTCATATTGGGACTCACAAATGATTTGTCACAAGCATTGCAAAGGAAAGATCAAGAAATTGTGAATGCAATGGCTTTAGTGAAATCATGCAAGGAAAAGCTACATTGGATGAGGAATAATGGGTTCGATGCATTGGTTGATGAAGTATCTTCTTTTTGTGAAAACATTATATTGATGTTCCTAACATGGAAGAGGCATTTATACTTCCAGGGAGGTCAAGGCGTAATGCTCCAATAAAGACAAATCGTCATCATTATCGTGTGGAGCTCTTTATTTATGTCATTGATGAGCAAATTACGGAGTTAGAGGATCGCTTTAATGAGGTAAATACCGAGTTGCTTATTTGTTTGGCATGTTTGAGTCCGAAAGATTCATTTGTAGCTTTTGATAAATCAAAGTTACTTCGTCTTGCTCAATTTTATCCTCAAGACTTTTCGGATGAGGATCGTTTGGCACTTGAAGATCAACTTGAGATTTATATTCATTATGTGCGTTCCAATAGTGATTTCTCTCAATTGTAAGGGATTGGTGATCTTGCAAAAAAAATGGTGGAGACAAGGATGCATCAAGTATTCAATTATGTATATTTGCTCATTACATTGTCTTTAGTTTTACCAGTTGCAACTGCTTCAGTGGAGAGAGCATTTTCTGTCATGAATATTGTTAAGGGTCCACTTAGGAACAAAATGGGAGATCAATGGTTGAGTGATAGCTTGCTTGTTTATATTGAGAGAGATATTTTTGCTTGTATTGAAAATGAAGCTATAATGCTTCGTTTTCAAAATATGAAACCTCGTCGTGGACAATTATAGCTTGTAATATTGTTTCCGTTATGAATTATGAATGAAAGTACTATGATTTCATTTTCAACATGTTTTTCCTGTTGGTATTTAGACAATCTTTCATCATTAATAAAACTTGAATAAAATGATAAAGATTGAAAATCAAACAAACAGAGTGCAGACAGCTTTGGAAACAGAGGGCTGATGCTTTTTCTTAAAACAGAGATCTTATCTTTTCATTCAGATATTTCTGATATATATGGCTCAATACATAAGCCGACTGAAGTAATTGGGTCGACTGATAAATAGAATGGGTCGACTGATAAAGGCAACAGTAAACCCTTTTACACAGAATCAGTTTAAGTAAAGCATTAACTTTAACATTTCCATCCTAAATTTTTTTTTGGACTTTTACACTACGACCCCTTGTGGTAAGATTCCTGGCTCCGCCACTGGGGGGGAGCGCAAGTTGGATGTGTTAGTTTTTTTATTTTTTTAGTCTTTTGTCCTTATTGTTAAATAAAGTTTGTGGATGGTTTTTTATTAAAATGTAAAGATTTGAAGCCATTTTCATTAGTTTTCCTAATTATATATAGAGCTAAGAGCTAGCTACTACTTGGATACAAAACTTACTAGTAGTAGAGCAATCACGAATTCTATATCATGGAATGACACCCAAACTCAGCCAGAGTTCGTCAACCGCATTGAGCATATGCATCCAATTGTTTTGACACCAAGAAGCTAGTAAGTAATATAATTATTAGTGCAATTTAGAAACTAATCAGTAACCATAATATTATTTTAACATAAAATTAGTTATTTATAAAACATGATGTCAATTCAGATTAGTGATGGACAATTTAGTGTTTACAGGTACCACATGAACACAGGAATCTGGCTTTTGCTCTCCCCACAACACTTTGTGGATTGTGACCCTAGGGTTCATCCGCGCCTAAAGAAGAGGACCTTGACATACCACTATGACAAAGTCCAACCATATATTGGAAACTACTATACATGAAGAATCATGATGTTGTATTGAAAAGCGATTGTGCTTATCTGGACAACCCAATCAATGTAACAACTAATCAAACACAAGTCCAACCATATATTGGACGCACTACTGTACATGAAGAATCATAATGTTGTATTGAAAAGCGACTGAGTTTATATGGACAACCCAATCAACGTAAGAACTAATCAAACACCTTTAAATTCAAATATTTACAAATATGATAGTTAAATTATTGAACCTTTTTCAATTCTACTTTCAAAGACATGGCTTACAAATCCGATTTGGAGATTACGGGATACTAAGGGGCCAACACAAAATTGGATTTTTAATTATTTCATGTTGGGCCCTTAGTATCCCGTAATCTCCAAATCGGATTTTTAAGTCATGTCTTTGAGAGTAGAATTGAAAAAGGTTCAATAATTAATTAGCATATTTGTAAATATTTGAATTTAAAGGTGCTTAGTCAGTTCTTACGATGATTGGGTTGTCCACGTAAGGCCCGTCGCTTTCCAATACAACGTCATGATTCTTCATGTACATGTACATGCCTTTGTTGTAGTGGTAGGTTAAGATCCACCGAACCTTTGGGACACAACCCACAAGATTTTATGGGGAGCAAAATCCAAATTCTGTTGTTCATATGATACAGTGATACACAACTTGCAAGCACTGACTAACAATCACTTGAATTAGCATCATGATAAATAATAATTAATTTTATGTTAAAAGGATATTATGAATTACTAATTAGTTTTTAAATTACAGTAACAATTATGTTACCGGATTTTTGGTGTTGAACAATTGGATGCATATGCTCAATAAAGTTGACAAACTCTGGTTTGGCATCATCGTGTCTCAAGTCAGGATAAAAAAGATTCGAACATGTTGCAACTAGTAATATGGAAAATACGTGGTTCGTACTGAAAGAAAACAACATTTTTGTTGTTATTCAAATTAAAAAAATAAAAAATAAAAAAGAAGGAAAAAAACACGAAAAGCGTGGTTGCGTGAAAGGGGAGCGATCTCTCCAAACTTTGAGATGGCGAAAGTTTCAGAGACGCAGAGTTTTGGAGAGATGAGTGAATTTTCTGGTTGCAGATCGCCGACTTTGTTTCTATTATTCGCTTCAATTTCTCTGCAATTCTTTCCAGGTTCAATTTCAAAATAATTATGCATTAATTATGTTGATTTATATATATTTGTTTTGTATATCACAAAGCAAACGAATTTTACTTTAATTTATTGGATTATTTTGCTAGTATATTTGGTAATTGAATTATCTCTGTTTGTTGCTTTCTGGGTCCGTTTCAAATCACTTGTTTGGTTTCTGAGAAAAAGAAAGTTCCAAATTTGTGTTTTTTCTGTTGTTAATTAGCTCAAAACCTACCTTAACCAAACCCAAGTTAGTCATTGTTTGTTTAATCTTGTCCTGATTTTGTTTCCCCGCAAAAGGAAATGCTTATGTTTAGATTTGAAATTTGAGATTAAGAAAAAAAATCCGAACTTTGGTTTTCTTTTTGGAACATTGTCTTGTTATGTATACCTTCTTGTTGCCAACTTTGAAGTGGATTGTGTATCTGGGTTATCTGTTTTTATGGAATCCAACTATCGTAGCTGGATTTTCGAATGTAATCTTAGCGGAAATCTGTGGTTGAGTGTAGTGTGGCTTAGAACCTGGGAAAATGAACAAAAGAGACAATGTACATATTTTGCAACATCTCAAGTTTGAGTACTTGCTTTGGTAGCTGCAAATTAATTATGTTTTAAGATTCTTGGCGGTGAAGCACCCCTCAAGCATCGCACGATTTAATTGTTCTATAACTTTAAGTCTTGAAGTTCGACCTTACGATAGACTAGATCCTTGCTTCTCGTAGAACGCGCCTTTATGTGACATGAGGGAATTAGATGAACAGATGAAGGAATGAGATGTGATACTTCTTGATGACGTGATATGTATATAATTAATTTCTTCTCATGTTACCATGATAAGATCTATTAACTTTTGGTCCTTTTCGTTCAGGCTTTTCTGATGATTCATCCAGTTCCAAAGATGGTAAGAAATCTGAGAGTCGTTCTACTTCCAGCCACACTGGGTCTACATTGTTCATCATATTCCTTGTCCTTGTAGTAGTTGCGTTGTTCTCCTTTTTCCTTTTCAAGCTATGGCAAAAGAAGAAACGAGAAGAACAGTATGCTCGGCTTTTGAAGTTGTTTGAAGAGGATGATGAGCTTGAGCTCGAACTCGGTCTTCGGGATTGATGTACTGTGCGTTTATATTCAAGGTGTGCTTCCTAGCCTTTTTTTCTTCTTCTTTTCAATGTGCAAACTGTTATTTCCTTCCTTTGAAAATTGTTTTAGATTTTCTACTCTGTAATTAGTAGGGTGTCAGAATACTAAGAAACTACTTATAGCATTTTAATTGAGAGATGCAAATTTACATTTGTACTTACAATTTCCAGCAAGATGGGTATTATTTTACAACCCCTTAAATTTCACTGATTGGAGAGCTTTCTGGCCAACAAGAACTGTAAAATGCACACCCCACATTTTGCATCTCCCATTGTAGATGCTCTTAAAGATATCAAAATTGACGTCAATCTTTTATAGGAACACCAACGGTATAGTGGGAATTCTAAAGATGTGTTTAGGGAAGAGTAAGAGTTATTAATAGTGTATTGTAAAAGGGAAAGACCACTTTGTGTACAGAAGCCTATATGGATCAATATAAAGTGAGATAATATCAGTTTCTAATCTTCCCTTGTTTTCATTTAGAAATCTAGACTCTGATGGTTTTTTGAGTATCATTTTCCTTTTTACTTGTGTTTTGAATCTTGATCATACTCTAATTTATGTAGATGATCTACCAAAATTTTTGTGAGCATTTTTACCAAAAAAAAAAAAATTGCGAGTATTTATCAAATCCTTGAGATATCCATCGCTTACTGTATCCTGGTTAAGTTTGGAAAGTCAGTCGGTTTATGGTATTTCTCCATATGGTTACTTCTATCTATATGATTATTGGTTGATGAATTATTTCCTAATGAGGGAATTTTCTTCTTTGTTTTTGCAGGGTTGAATGGATTTTGTATTTGAAAAACGCAGGATGGAAGTTTGGTGACTGGGGTTGAGGTTAGATAATTTCTGTCAATTTGTGACATTTGTAATCATATCTTCAAATGTAATCTTATCCTTTTGTATTGCGGTTTGTTTTTTAGTATGATATCATACCATATTTGAGCTAAAGAAAGGGTACTATTTCATATGGAATGCTGAGGTTCACATCAGTGTGTATAAATGACCTTGATTTTGAATTCACCTGCTTGATTGACATCAAAGTCTTAGTAAGTTGCTTGAATGTTGATATGATTTAAGGCAACCGTAAGTCTAGTAAGCCATTAGCGCCATCTGCTTTCAATTGGTTAACTTTTGAAGGGTTCATTGTACGAGGTTATATGAAAATGACGGCAGTACAATTTGCAGGGTCAGGCTGTCTTTCTCAATACAAAAACTATTGAGAACTTAGTTATCTGGATCTAGATATTGGTATCATTTCTAATGTTTCAAAGCTACTTGTTTTCTTTTTGTCATTGTTTGATTTTCATGTTGATCTGCTTTTAGACAAATTTGATATTACAAGATTTCGGGCAAATCTTTTTATCTTACAGATGATTTGCCACTTACCAGCACGGTGCTAAGCTTTACGTGCGATCATTTCATGAGTTCCATGATGATCATGTTTACTTGTATGGGAAATCAGATACTAGGCAGGTTGGAACCAAGTATTTATAACGTAGAGATATCTTTTTATTATTTTTGAATTATTACCAGCGCGGTCGTCCATGTTTTAGCAATGCATTCTGTGTGTTGTATCTGTTCTTTACGCAAAATTTGGGGCTTATGCTGCCTTACTTTTGGAACAATAATTTAGTTGTGGTTTGTTCTTGAACTTTTTGAACGGATTGTAGAATTTTGCTATTTTAGTTTGGGAGGGAGCTGTGGATGTTCATGTAGGACCTTCGAACCCGTAATTTCTGTTTTAGAACTCATATATAGTTGTCTTGATGTTTCCTCCTGCCCACTCCAGTCTCTCCCTTTCTATGTCTTATGATCTAAAGGTATCTCTAAGCTTATATTGCCCGTTGCCTTGTCTTTAAAGTAAAGACCGAAGAAGGTGCCGAAACTGTTCATTCAAAACCCTGTTTCTGTGACTGAACGCTGCTTCCAACGATGCTTGATGAGCACCCGAAAGAAAAGTAGAGTCCGTTCGTGTGTTGTAGATGAGCGTCACAGTAGCACATATGTGAACAGATTGTGTTCATATGAAATAATGGAAGGTTTGGTTTGCAATTAGCGTTGTCGTTGTTGAGATGGGACTCAAATGTGTTGGTGGTTCCTACCTTATTAGCCGTGAAAAGGACAAATGAATTCGACATTACAAACCATAATTTAAATACTTAGAAAAACCCATGAATTGGACTGATTAGGTGAAATACTTTATTCAATTCTCGTTCTCTCTTCCCATTTCAAGTAAATATGTATGAATTTCATTCGTTTTTTTACAAACAATACTGTTAGTGGGTTATGTAGTTGGTTGTTAGGGGAACTGGGATTCTCTAGGAATCGAACCTGCACCATAGTGCACTTGCTTGGCAACTGCGGTAAAGCGTCATTTGTTGTATAAATTTCATATTATTCCTTAACATAAACGAAATGCACTTTTTATACAAATGATATCACGAACATAAACTCCACTAAAGAAAAATGAGAGAGTTTGAACTTGAAACATAGTGGGTTGAAAAAAAAAAGTTATATCTAACAAAATAATCCACCACTTGCAACGTAACGTTGACAATGCTAACGGGGAAAAGTGAATATAGTGAAGCCAAAACATGGTAGCACTAATTAGAAACTCATCTGAACATTTTATTTTTATTGCAAACAATTGCACAATATATGCACACAAAAACAAAATTAAAACTAGTCAATGAGTAGCATTTTGCCTTGTACAAGATACTGGAATATGATCACAGAGATTCAAACGACGGCCTACAAGCTAGAGGCTATAAGCTGCAATATAACTAAAGAATAGTAATGTGTTCGCTATCAATGGGATAACACACGAAAGAATATATTACCGTGGACGTTGAAGGCATGTCGAACGGATCTAAAGAAGCTGTTGACCCGTCTGAGAGGCTGGAAGAAGGGCTCGAAATCAGTTCATCAGTTTGTCAACAATGCCTCCCAATGTGTTGGAAGTCAAAACTTCGACAAGTCAGATGTGAATGTTTCTGCGATTAAACTACTCGCGATCAGCATATTTTGAGGATTTTATTATTTTCCTGTCTTGGCTCGTTTCATCCCTGTGCTGTTGAATGGCGACAGGCTCGGGCTTAGACTTGGGCTCATACTAGGGCTCACTTCCCTCAGTGTACCGTTTAGCAAAGCCAATTCTCTAAGTTGTTGCTTCTTATAGTGATCGAAGGACTCGTCCTGCAAGAGACGGGTTAAAACTTGTCCAAGAAAATGAATTAAGAGTCAAAACTACATGATCGATACTATTCATACCACAGGCTTCAGAAGGTTCTCTAGTATTGCCACTGCATGATCCAACCGAGCGTTGATTATATCCTCCGGAAATTCAGCCTCTACCAACACATGCAACGGCTCATTAAGATGTTCATATCCAGGCTTATCTTTTAATTTCTCTTCCTGAATAAAAACAATGTACACGGCGCATCATGAAAATCAGAATCAGTACATATATGTAAGGAGCCAAATGATATCACTGAAACCTAAAATTTGACAAGGATACATGAGTATTTTTCAAACAAATAACTCTTCAATGAAGTTTGAAATCGATGCACCGCCTTCCATTTTTAGCACACAATGCCATTCAGAAAATGTCCAACTTATTTGTCATTCAAATGTTGAGACCACAAAAATATAAGGATAAAATGTTAGGCAAGCAAATTCAAGATAAGATGTACAAGAATAATCAGGTAAAACCCCATCCCAGCTGAGGATGATAAGAAAATCAGTAATTTCCTAGCTATCTCCATCTACGTCATTTTTGATAGATCAAGCTGTTTGCAGTGAGTTGCAGTATGAACCTTTTTCATGATTAAATGAAGATTATTACTATATAGAGTATCACTGTGAGAGGTTTCATTGTACTATCTTTTTACTTCAACCAACAACAATAAATATATACATCTGACCTACCAAAACAACAATGCAATATATCTAATGACAACTGTAATCAGAACAAGAAATTATTTCTAAGTTTCTAATTGATTCGCTAGGATTCCCATATTTGAAAACTTCATGAGCATTGTTAGCATTGAAATACGTAAAAACTAAAAAGGAAACACACATCGCCACTAGATGAACATGGATAAGAGCTATCTATGCCATCACCTACAATTTGATATGTCCTTGTTTAGAAGTTTGCAGGTGGCGGACAAAAAAAATAAGATATCTACGAACTTAGTTTTAACGAGCCAAACTCCACCGTAAATCAGAAAAAAATATCTTTTGTAGAATGCATGGATTGATGCCTCTAAAACGAATATGGATGAGCAAATTTAGAATTAAATTTTCACGCAACCATGCCATTGCCAACTAACTACTCCAAAAAATATTAACACTACCTTTACAGAATCCTTCACAGAGCCCCGGCCTCGGATGTACACCCTACACTCTGTCATGGCTTCAACTCTTTTTAAGGAGTTCCCACGTGGTCCCAAAATTCGGCCAACAAAATTGTACTGCCAAGTTTGGAGTGAAAAATTGTTAATTAAAACAAAAACGTTGAAAAACAACTCTATACAAATCATAACCCCTTCCCTTCTTACATGGGGATATTTGTCAACCGGAACATCAAGTCTAATAACTCTCTTTACAATAGGGGTGGCTGGAATTCCTTGCGCCCCAGGCCAGCCCATAGAAGGAGATTGGAACGGGGCCATTCTCTGGATATGTGCATTGTCCTATAGGAGAAATTATCATGAATGAAGATTCACACATACAAACAACATCAGACATGAGCAAAACCTAAACTCTCTTCCCACTAAATCATACACCATCAAAAAGTTTTATTCAGCTACGGGTAGATGATTGAACTACGAATGGTAGAGTTGTTTCAACAATAACATATTGGAATTTGTGCTTGGATGGCCACCAAAACATTACAAACTGGGCAACAGCTCTGGCATAGTGTCTCACAGGATTCTCAAACATGCATAAAAATTCAAAATCTCATCTTACATTTCAAGAAATGAAGGTTATACTGTCACACATGCAAGAAAATACTAAGCCATTGTATACTTCTAATACTCTGGGAAAAAAAAAACAATGATATTGAATTCAAGCCACAAGTATGGTAAAAAAGTCAAACAAATTACAAAATACGCATAGCCTACATCTATAACTAGCATTACCTCCATGTGCATTCCTGGCCATCCCTCCAAATCCATTGGTCTACCATTCGCGTTTTGACTTAATGACCTAAATGGACTGTCATGCTCAAATCTCTCATGATCTGCAAGAGTTTGATTGAAGCCTGATATTCGTCTGATCTCTGTCATGGCATCAAAAAAGTATATTGTTTATGGGTTAAAAGATAAAAAGGCGATCAAAACTTATTTTCAACAACAAAAAAAGTTAGTTCACAAGAGAGAACAAAATTTAATGCGACATAAAATTTAGAAGTGGGCTACATAGGGGAAAAACATTAGATAGAAATTTCATCTAACCATGATTTAGAAGTCTGCTACATAGGGGAAATATTTGCAGGAATGGTCCCAACTTTTGCTTCTCTGCCAGTAGTTCAGCCAAATATCTGCCATTACACCAGCCAAATCATGTGTCAACTCCTAGCATACTTCGAAAAGCAGTATTATGTAGTGCCCCCTACTAGTTGACATTCCAAAAGTGAAGTGTATTAATGTAATTCGAGAAAGAATATTCATGTTATATCATATATGCAGAAATCACAACGTTGTTTGAATGATTGTTTTTACGAACTCAATTGAAGTATTACTGGAAAATGGTCACGATTTCAAAGGGAATGAGCAACATGCTCAAACATCGTCACTTCATCTTCACTTGTATGCACGAAGTGAGATGTGCATCAATGATTGAGAAAAGTACGAACATCATTACAATGCATAAGGTGACTGGAAGCCAACATAATAAAGAACATTAATATGACTAAAAGGATAAAAGCAGCCCCTCCAGCCTGTAAAAGAACAGCAAAACGAAAAGACACAATAAAGACTGTGATTGAAATTTGTCCCCAAACTCCACTCCCTCCCAACAGTAAAAAAGCAGGTGAGCATAACAACGGCAATAAGCATAACAACGACAGTGATTTGGGTTCCACTTAAAAGATCAGAGAAAAAGCAGGTGAGCATGAAAGTAGGTTTAAAACTATGTCTCACGACTTTCACCTGCCATGCTAATAACACTTTTCCACTGAAAAGCATGATCGCATCAAAAGAATGAGTGGGTTTGTCTTTTTCCTTTTATGCTTTGATTCAATATTTAGAAAAGCACAATGTATGATATGAAAGCAGCGGATGTGAAGTGAAATAAGAACTTGTCTGGTTAAATCCCAATTTGCAAGCACTAAAATTACCCTTTGAAGCTTATCCATGTTAACAAGTTCCTGAGGATTACTTTGTTCGATATTCAATGGGGTTCGCTGCCTATATAGATCAATTAATGGCATTTACAAAAAAAAAGAAGTCAACTTTGTATGAAATGTATCAAAATCAACTTCCCAAACGCACGTACGAAAGTAGCAATCAATTTTTTTCTTGATTGGTAAAGCAAATTGACTATTTATGGCATTTAAACAATATTTCTACTTCAAATAAAGTCCGAAATTCCTTCACAAGACATATCTATAAAACATAAACATTTTTTCTTGAACAGTAAAAGAAACCGGCGATCTAGATATAATTTATCACATTTCAGGAATAAAAAAAAAAGTAGTTAAATTACAAGGTAAAGTGAAATGTCTGCAAGAACAATCTCCCAAATATGAAATCATTTACTAGCTCCCTTTAAATATTTTTCCATCTGAAACTGAAAATCAAATGGGGTTTATGTAATTAACTCCCAAAAACTCATGGAGCATGCTCGAGGACTCGAAAGTTCATAGTGCAGTACTATCTTAATCCTACTAAAGATACTAGAGGAAATATAAGGACTGAAACCCAAATACATCAGAAAAGCATAGGACAGCCACATATATGGGACAAAACACAATCCCTTGAAAACTGAAGTATTTTCTATGAAAGACAAAATGAATAGAACAGCCATCAATGTATAATGTATTAATGATAAAACCACCACTCACACGACAGAAAACGTCAAGTATGGAACCACCAGCTACACATATCACTGATAAACTATCAACAAGGAAACGAAATGAGATGAATTAACAGGTAAAACATTAAAAATTAAGCAAATTACTGACCTCTCTCGATCTGCAGGGAGAGAAGACCTGTGTGGAGAAGCATGGACTCCAGGAGGTGGGTACTGGAAGTAACTTCCAGGAGGGATTCTCTCTCCCATAACACAGGGACTACTGTACATGTCAAAGAACCCACAAAACAAATGAACAAAACCACTTCAGAAAACGCAGAAAAATGGCATATCACTATATAAAGGTCAAATGAGCAAAACCCAGTTGAGAAAAACACCGATAAAGCAATACCTTCACGAGAAAATTGAACCCACTTGGAAGAAAACACGCAGCACCCAATAGAACAACACACAACCCAGCAAGAAAAAAATACCATGTACTTACAGAGAGAGAGAGGCTTACCGGACGGGAAGGAGAGACGAGGGCGGTGGGGGCAGAGAGATTCAAATTTTTTCTGCCCCTTATTGGAGGTGGGGGTTGGTGCGAGAGAGTGACCAAAGAGGCAAAATCCCTACTACATCATCAGTCTCAATGATCCCTTCCTTGTATTTATATTCTTTTGCTGCTGACCAAGTACCACACACTAGCCACTGCTATATTATTTTTGTTGTGCCTTCGACCTCATCTGCTGCCGCACGTTGCGGTGGGCATGTTTTACAACCCTCGGACTTTGGAGAGATTTTTAATCTGTCGGAAAGACGGCTCGATATACCAGTGTTATAATATAATTGTTAAGGTATTTGAAAAAGAAATGGAATGATGAAAATAAATCTAAGCACTTGTATTATAATACTTGAATTGTTTTTTCCCGCACACTTAGAGCATATGTTTTTTTTGGTAATCACTTGGAGCATATTTGATTTGGTATTAACAAGAATTAATATTAAATGTCTTACTTACTCAACTTATTATTTATACGATTAAACACTTTTTTTTTATGAACAAACGATATTATCTATACTAAAAAGAATGAGCTTTGCCTCGTAATTTCTCTCAAATTTTCCAAATATTTAATACTCTCAATTGTTTTCCAAATTTATTGCATATTTGTATCTTATTTTAACACATTATTGTTACAAAACTAAAAAAATTATAGAGAGAAATGAGTAGAAGTGAGTATAGTAATGAAACTCTTTACCAAATTGAAATAAAACCAAACTGAAATTGAAGAACTGAACCAAACTAAAGTTTATTAGTTCAATTTCAATTTAGTTGTTTAAAAAATAAACCGAACCAAAATAGGCAAAACGTTGGCGTTTTACACTTAACTATATAAGGCTGTTCCCTTCAAGCATAAGCAAATTAGTAGAAGTTGGAGCTTTTTAAGTTGAAGTGTTAAAGATGGTTTGGTTTTTGATTTTGCAAAAAATGAACCATGTAAAACTGAAATTAATTTCCCTATCTTTTTAGTATAAAAAATATCGGTTCCTCAAAAAACACAAAAAACAAAAAATAAATAAAATAAAATAAAATAAAATACAGAAACCACCCCCTAAAATTAGGAGTCTAAACGGTGCGTCCTACGTTATTACTTCCATATGTCACGTGCCAAGACGCCCACGTATGCATACATATATGACTTCTTCGCACTCAAAAACCCAGAGAGAAGGACAGAGGAGAGGGGGAGGAGACCTGAAAGCGCAAAACGCAACCGTTTCCAACTCACTCTTGCGTCTGTAGCTTTTCCGTGCATGGCGATTGGTGAATTTGGGGTTTCAATTGAGAATTAGGGTTCTTCAGAAGCCAAGAAGATGTAGTTTAACGGACAAATTTTCGTGTATTTTTTAAGCAATTTGCGAAAACCGCTCGAGTCAGCTGCGAAGCTTTTAGTTGGTTTCTAGGGTTTTTAGTTTTTGGAAGGGGAGACGATGAAGGGCCAGTTGGATCGTACCAAGGTGGTGCTGCGACACTTGCCGCCTTCGATTTCGCAAGCTGCGCTTGTGGAACAAATCGACGTTTTCTTTGCTGGCCGCTACAGTTGGGTCGCTTTTCGTCCGGGCAAGAGGAGGTTAGGGGTTTCTGGCAAATTTGTTATTGGTTATACTTGAAATACAACTTTTTTTGCTGTTTTATGTGTCGGTTTGGCTTTGTTTTCGTCATTTTGCTGATGGGTTAGCATAATTATTCCGTAGAAATCAAAAGGGGCAAATGTATGTGTTTGTGAGTTTGCTTTAGTGTATATTATGAAGTCATGGTTTGTGAGTACCATAGGTTCATGCTACTTGGAATGTGGACTTTGTATCGGAAGGGAATGTTGGGTGGGTTCTTCTGATCGCTCCTGTGATCGTCATTAACATGGAATTGCAATTGAAATATGTCTTTTGACCTTCTATTTGTGCTATTGAAGGTCATTGATGAATGTAATATATTGGAAAGTCAGAAATTTTATTGTTGCCATTATCTGTTTAAGATTTTTCACATTTCAGTTTGATGAATGTAATATATTGGAAAGTCAGAAATTTTATTGTTGCCATTATCTGTTTAAGATTTTTCACATTTCAGTTTGCATGGTTCGGATTGCATGGTTCTTCATAGCTACTGTGTCATCTCCAGGTTCTTCCATTTATATTTTAGTCTAAGGGACTGTTTCCAGTATTGGTGGTATCTCAAGAATCCTTTATTCCGGCTGTTGCTAGTTTCTGCGGCTTTGTTTCCTACTTTTATTTTATAAATTCTGGGCTCCTTGTTCTAATGTTGAAACTTCCTTTCATGGCTTAAATTGTAATCGTAATAGCATAATGACTAGCCACATTTGAGCATCAAGTGTTTGAAACTTTGAATGTTCTGCAGGATAGAAGATTGGCTAATTTTCTTTTCTTGAATTAATTTTTCAGCCAAAAGAATCAGTCATATTCTAGAGCCTACATTGATTTGAAGAGGCCAGAGGATGTATTCGAGTTTGCTGAATTCTTTGACGGTCATCTGTTTGTTAATGAGAAGGGTACTGTTTGAGCATGCATTTGCGGATTTATCATACACATCAATTCTCTTGCTGGAAGTCTTGTTGAAATATATCTTTATTCAGCTTATACGCATGTTTGTTTTTTAAATTATATTTATTCTTTCTTTTGCTAAGACACACTCCAAACTCAGGGTGGTAAGGAAGTTTTTTCTTGTGCTTTACTTGCAGCTCAAGAAATATAAACGCTGAATTTTTTATTTTTTTTAGAAGACTTAACATGCTGTTCTCATGTTTTTGTCTTTGTTTATATTCTATTTGTCTCGGGAACCTTTCACAATTTTTATACGAGACATGGAATTTAAACGTATTTATTTTCCATTTTCAGGCGGTCAATTTAAAGTTATTGTTGAGTATGCTCCATCACAACGTGTTCCAGAACATTGGTCTAAGAAGGATGGTCGTGAAGGAACCATATTCAGTGGTAATAATTTAACATTTAACATTCATTTAAATAAAAATTTTACAGTTTGTTTTGTTGCATGTGGACTTATATGATCATTTTCCTGTTAGTAAGTACAAGTATTTACTTGATGAACATCTAGATCCCGAGTATATGGAGTTTCTTGAATTTATTGCAAAGCCTGCTGAGAATCTTCCAAGTGCAGAGTTACAATTGGAGAGAAGGGAAGCAGAACGATCTGGTTAGTTAGACATCTCTTAATATAATATAGGCTTGGAGCTTGTATTTATAGACAACAAAGAAAATTCTGAAAACTTGAAATTCTCATAGTGCATTCATTTAAATGGTTCATTTTTCTTATTTTTTTAAAGGCGCTGGAAAGGATGCTCCTATAGTTACACCATTAATGGACTTTGTTCGTCAAAAAAGGGCTGCCAAGGCTGGATCTCGGGTATTTTATGGATTATATTACTGAAGACTAGGAGACAATTGATTAGTGGAAATTCATATTTTCAATATGATTTTCAATTATTGCATTTTAGTGCTGTTAGGAGCTGTTAAAATTGAATTTTAGATAATGATTGATGACTTTCTAAGCATACTTCTTGTTTGTTGACAGAGGTTACTGTCTAATGGTAAAGCAAGCAGAAGAGCTGGTGTATCATCTGCTCGAAGTCCTACTTTACCTATGACCAAACGAGGTTCTGAGAGGAAAAAGAATTCTGCCTCAATGGTACTTATTTTTTTATGCATATGGAGTTCACGTAGGGGAAAGCCAGTTTATGAAATCACTATATATTCTGTTATATTTTTCCTGAATAACTGTTTGAGTGGTAAATCTCACTCTTAGCCTCCCATTGGTCAGAATTGAGAACTATTGATCTAGAACACCCAGTGATTCACGACCTCCACCTTCTTTGGAATCCTTTCCATTCCCCACATCATCTTGGAAATCCTGGTTAACATGGTCATAAGTTTCAAATTATAGATCATCTCTCTTCTCACTGCTTGTATGAAACTCTGACTTCATGTTCAAATATGACGAAGGCTGGTAGATATTTATGTTTAACAATGGTTCACTAGGAGTTCGACATTTGCATTGGCCAGACTTTTCCATATAATCGAATTGAGCGGTTGATATTTCTCAACTTTTAACCTTTGGAGTTCCTCTGGAATTGAACAAATACTTTCAGCAATGGTAACCCCCTTTTTTATTTATGTTCTTTGAAAGCTATAATAACATGAATTTAATAGTGCTAATACTCATATATCCAACATTGTAGTCATTATATTTGATCAATGTTATTGTTATCATATGTCATTGTTCAAAAAGTAGAAGAGATGAAACTTGTAAGGGTAATTGCTTTTTTAACTTTTGGGTATGGGTTGTATATCCAAAATTTGAATAACTTTGTTGGTTCTCTGCATTACTTCTGGTATTAAAGGTTATCATACTGTAGAATCCATGGCTTATCCTCTTCCAGCCGGACCATTTTCATCTTATTCATGGGGTTTTGCATTATTCTGTTTTCTTGTAGTTGGCCAGCCTATGGTGTTTTCTTAGTTTTTCAATTTTTGCAGTTCCTAGTTCCGTATTTGTCTCGTAATTTATAATTGATTGCATGTCAAATATTTTGTTTATGGTTGTTAATAGGGCCTGTCTGATTTGCAGTATGTTGTGAGGGATGCTAGAAAGAACACCGGTGACAAAAACAAGTCAACACATATATTGGTACCCAAGCGCGAGGATCAGCAACCTTCCGAGAAGTCTGCCACTTTGGCATCTGCAGTTGGAACTGAAATGTCGGAAGAGAGTGGTATGTCGTTTGATTGTTTGAGAGTATTTGCTGACGACTATGCATTGTTTGCCCCTAGTACCTTCATTCACATGTAATGACTCACTGGTTTTTTCGTCTGCGAAGTGGAGTTATCACTTTTGATGGCTCTTTTAAATGTACTTTGACGTCAAAGTTCTTTTCCCTTTCATTCTTGTGGCTCTTGTGATTTTGTGATTATGTTGCAGAACTATAGTTTTAGGAATGGACTTTGTGCCTTTGGTCATTTACAGAATTTAAAGTTTAAAATTTTGTTGAGTTTTGAACTTTGGTCTTAGTTCGGTTATAATCTTGATTTGGTTACAGAAAATGCTTTCATAGCTAAGAAATTTTCTTGGTAGTTTTCATTGTTTCAATTAATTTTCATGTTAGCTTGATATAGTTTTAAGTTTTAGTTGGAGAAAATCGACACAGTTCTGCATTTGCAAGCTTCTTCCTTGCATCCTTTCACATTTAAGTTTGTAGGTTTTTTCCTCCCTCCTATCGTTCCCTTTTTTAGTATTGTCCGTATTCCCTTTTCTGGTACTGGATTGTTATTGTTGTATGGTATTTTCTTTTATTGATGTCCCCACCCCCAAAACCTTCTTTTGCGGTTGTTTCCTGAATTCTGGTACGGCTTTTTCTTCTGACAGTGAGTTGGTTTCAATTTTGATCTTTAAGTACTTACCACTATTTCAGGAGTTTCTGGTGCGGATGCTGGGAAAAAGAAGGTCTTGCTTGTGAAAGGGAAAGAGAAGGAGATATCTCATGTACACCTCCTTCCTGCTTGATCCTGATCTCATTTACTATTGGTTATCTTTTTCTCTACATATATTAATTTTCAATGGTGGGCCGGGAGGGCTTATTTATGTTTTATGATGTAGTTCTATCAATATGCCAAAGGATGCCAGTTAAAACTTACATACTAGTTAACTTGTTGCACTTTTTGTACAGCATGATATAATTTAATGCTAGATTCAGTTGTGATAGTGGCTATAGGTGCATATACTGTAGTGATAAAGACATGCATGTACATACTCTTATATTGTTTATTGCGCGCATGTTTCTGTGGAAAAAACATAGATGCAACTATGTATTAATTTGCGTATTTTAAGCATTATGTTATTTAAAATAAACATTTAGCTTCTGAAAAATGGTCATCAAATAAATCACGAAGTGCAACTTTTTGTTTGCGTATTAAGATTGGTTGAAGATGCACACTGAGAGATGTGGTCTCTTTGACTTCTGCTAATGTCTATCACTCCTTGTGCAGGTGCTGCCAAACATGTCTCAGCAGCAGAGTTCATATTCTAAAAACATGGGTGGTTCAATTGCACTGAAACAGAATCCGCGTTGTCATGATAATGGAAGGATTATAAAAGGCATACTTCTAAACAAGGAGGCACGTCAAAGTCAGTCTTCTGGGATTCACTCGGGGCAGCAAATCCAGAGTTCGAGTTCAGATAGGGACAAACGATTTCCTCGATCGCAACATGTGCAATTGATTTTAAAGGATATAAATGGGGCTTCAGATCATAAGATAGTTGGGAATGACTTGCATGATATTTATAGTGAGAAGCAGGAGAAACGGACAAGAAATAAGGACAGACCTGATCGTGGTGTATGGACGCCTCTTAATCGTTTAGATGGATCATCTGCAAGCGATGAGTCTTTCTCATCTGCTTTTCAACCGGATCACTCACTTTTAGATTCTTCAGAAGGTGCGACTCCTATTCAAAGAAAACTTTGTTTTTGGGTTACAGTGCATCAATGTTTTTATTCCTTTCCATGAATAATTGAAGATAATATGGACATAGGTAAGAAAATGCTATTGTTGAAATGTTGAAGAGCTTATCAGGCATAATTTTTCATGATAAAAAAAATTCCTGTGTAGAGTTCTTATATTAAATACTACAAATGGGAATTTAAAACCCAGCTATTAGATATCTGCGTAAGTTCCACAAACACAATTATGGACAAAAATTCTAATGTCTCTATGTTGATAAAATTGAAGAGGAACAATTTTTTGTGAAACTTCAAATGCTGTTTATTTGATCGATTATCTACTATTTCGACTATAAAAAACTAGTTAAATATAGGTTCATAAGGGCGCCCCACTTTCTAAATATAGCGCAGGCTGTGCAGCTTACATGCTTACTCATAAATTGTTGTAGTGACTACTGACTAGTGACTGATTGGATTGTGTCAAATTTCCACTTGTAATACTTCAACACAGGATAATGTGGGGGAGGTTTAGATAATAGGGTACAATGCATGTGATATATATGTTACATTAGGTTTTGTATGTAGGTGATATTCTCAAGCCTAAATTTTCGTGAACACAGGCAATGGCAGTTTTATGCCATTATTATTCCAGGACCAAAATTTGGGTTCTGATGACTTTAAATGATGTTTCTGTATGACTAGCAAATGTTTTGCACATTAAAGCACCTCTGCATTTGCGCGATCTATGCATCTTTAGCTAGGCAGGAGCTTGGTGCATTTTTCTTAATGTAGTAATAACAAATACTAATACTTAATGCAGGCTCTCATAAACATCATGGTCGCCGTGGAGCAAAACATGGTAAGGAACTTGATGGCTCACCAGTTGCAGGTGAAGGAAAACATTCGAAGAAAGGCTATGGCTCCCACGAGGTGCATGAAGTCTGTTTTTAGCATGCTGCTTTACTTGTGTTCACTATCTTGTCTTTTACTCTTTCTGTAATAGGCTTTTAAACTTTTACCTTGATGTGTCTGCAGAAACAAGTGTGGATTCAGAAGTCGAGTTCTGGTTCCTAGGGATTTATTTTTTCTTAAACTGGTAAGCACTTATTTTGGATCGGTTTTATATCCACATCATCTGAATTATTCTGATCATCAACTAAATTATCCTGCTTTCATTCTGTTCTATGCTATGGATAATTGATAGGAGTCACTAAAAGCCCATACAAGTCGATTGAAAAAGAGTGATACCTGTTAATGATAAGAGAGAAACTAACTTAGGTGGTAGGAATATATGCATTATAGACCTCTAAAAGGTAGAGCAGTGAAAGTATAAGGTAAAAGGCAAAACACCACGAGACAGATCAAAACTAACATGTGATTCATTTGCAATACGGATGGCTCTTTTTTTAATCTTTTTAATTAATTAGGTATTGCTTTTGATAAAAAAAAATTTAATTAGGTATTGCTCTGAGTCTTCTAATTGTTTAGTGACCGGCAAGTAGGGAATTAACTGTCTAATGAACTATTTTTGAGAAATTAAATTTCTTGTGTGTAATAATGACTCTTTTGGACACCAATGGTACGAGCCATCAAGAGTGGTAAATCATAGCAGGACAGTTAAATTTAAATGCGATCATTTGTCATCTATTATGAATTGGGGTACCCAAATGCACTATATGAAGTTTCTCATTCTGCTCTTATGGCTTTCATTTGAGATTCCCGGAGTCTCTCACTTGCATTGGTATGTTGTGACAATCACTATTGCCAGCACTGCCGAAGATGCTATTTTTTTATTGACTATGGAAACTGCTAACTATTCTACCATTTTCTAGAACTACTGTGTGCACAACTGCATTAGTTTGCTATCAAAGCCTAGCATTTCATTTTGAAGCTCTCTCTTTCCAGACGCTTCTCCCTCCTGCAGTATTGTTGAATCCATGCATGATCTACCAGCATTGAAAATAACATATAGATATTGTGTTACATGTATGATGGGTAGTTAAGAAATCCATGTAAGCATGATTAGTATATATTGCAAGAAATAGAGAACAGAGGAAATCAACGCTTCTGATAAGAGGCTTAAATGGGGATTTGTCTTCTTATAAATGAGTTAAATTGGTTTCTGTTTGTGACTTTGTAGTGTCATGTGTGGCTACTTGAACCTTGAGAGCGAATTACCAAAAAACAAGAAAAAGAGAACCTTCATAGTGAGCGTATAGCAGCACCCTGAAGCTGTCTGTTTTTGCCGGACAGATTACCAGGTGTAAACAAAAAGCTTCGGCGGCAAAGATGTTCCTTTTTGGAAAGCCATACAGAAGCCGGTATATAAAGATAATGTGTCTTGAAGAAACTGCCAAGTTTGGTGTTGACGATATGGAAATAGGAGGGGAAAGGAAGAATAATAAAAGTCATCAGAGTATATAACACAGTTTTCATCACGGTGCCCCACCAATGGGTTCCTCCCAGAAGAGTTGCGGACAGTCATTGTCGCTCTTCACTGGTTATCGGGATATTTAGGTATTTATGTTATAGATGGTTGCCATCCATTAGTAAAAGTGTAAATATAGAAGCGGAGCACTATATACGGCTTCATGGTTTCATTATTTCTTGTATGCTATTGCCTTGTTGCGAGCAGTCTAGCATCTGGAACCAGTTAGTATTGTGTAAAGGCCCTGGGGTTTTCGCCGATACCCTTTTGCAGTTGATGGCCGGGCGAGTGACTGATTGATTGAGTCTATGTTTTGTCGGTGTGTCACCTTGTTTTAACGGATGAGACATCGCTCTGAGTGAGATTGTATACAGGTCGTGCTAGTGTTTAATTGCCAGAACATAGTTTGTGTTCTCTCTCTCTCTCTCTCTCTCTCTCTCTCTCTCTCTCTCTCTCTCTATATATATATATATAGACATATATATATATATCTGCTGTTATATCGAATACAGGTTTCAGTAGTTTGTGTTTTAATTACTGGAATGTAGTTTGTGTTGCCATCTCTCGTCGTACCGTTGCGGAAAAAAACTCAAAAAATGGCCTCCAGTGGTCCATTCTTGCCAAGGCAAGTGCCCGGTGAAGCCCGACCACCGGGCCGAGGAAGCTTTAGGGCATGCGTGGTGACAGAGTTGGAATGCAACGTTGATGATTGGAATTGTATATTTCAAGTCCTATATATCCATGTGGTAGCTATATGGTTTTGGAGCTAGCGGAGCTATGTATATGAAACAGTAAAAACACTAGAAAGTAGAAACATTCATGTTCAGAATTGCTTTTTCAAAAAGCACTTATGCTCAGAAGCCTTGTAGATATAGTAAAACGCTTCTATTAAACATTGAAATCATTTATCATAAGCATTTTTGGCGAGGACTTCACTTTCAAACAGACTCGTATCATTCAGGCTTAGAGAAGTATACAAACTGAACTACGTACATCCGGTACGACTAAATACATACACGGAATACGTCTCTATAACGATCATAGCCAATTGGGACTGTGAAGCTGCAGAAATTAACAAACCCTACGTCGCAGCCTTAGAAGGGAATACAAGTGACTCCTCATCATTTTTCACATTCTCTAGCGTCACCAAGAAACCCTAGCCTAATCATGTCGAGTTCGACCGAAAAAAGAAAGCCATTCCTACCCTAGTAAGATTTTTATTATTTATTGCTTCCTCAACAAAACCTACATTTCGGATGTAGGTAAGTTTCTCTTTCACGAGAAAAAAAATGATAAAAGTGCAAAATTAGGTCAAGTCGGATTCAAAAAACACGTGGCAATATGAATCTTTTTGCATGCAACATAGTTCACAAATGAATCATTTCGGAGAAAGTCTTAATTGTCGTCGGTTTGGTTTTTTTAGTGTCTCTTCAGTTCTATTTTCAAATAAAATTTTGTACCATGTTCTTCACTTAAAAAGTTTGGAGAGGGGATTGGGAAAGCATATCAAGAAACTCTGATTTCCAAGACTCGCTCCAGTCCAAGTTGCAAGCCACGCACAGAAATACTTCGCTCGGAAGAGCAGGCTCAGAGAAAGGATGAGCAGATCAAGGACAATCATCCATGATATTATTACCACAACTATTGACAATGGAAGTGTCTTGTCTCACCAGCAGCAGCTGCCAATTACTGCGGCACAACAGAATAAAACATCTACCATGGTAGGAGGAGGAGGAGGAGGTGCACCGCAGTCAGTGAAGCACAGACAGGCCTCAGCCGCACATACAGAAAAAGCTGGGACTAAACTGTCTGTGATATCAACACTCTTCTTGTGCTGTGTCAAATTAAGGACTGCATGCGGTTGTGATTGTTTGGTAGCTTCAATTCCTTCAGTTTCCTTCAGTTTCTTCGCTTTAAATAATTACTGGCTTTATTGCTAAAAGATGCTTACAGTATCGGGTTTATTTAAATCACAGCTGGAAGTATAAGGTTCATACTATTTGCATTCTCCCAAGAACGCGTAAGCTCGAAGGAAAATGATTTTCACACTCCCATTTTCTTCACTTACACTCCTTGCTTGTCTATGTTCCTTGATTGATCGTTGATTCATTCAATCTTGCGACCAAACATAAGAAGGTGTGAAGCTGCAGAAATTAACAAACCCAACAAGCATGCTGATAGTGTATAAATTAACAGATCAAATTCGTTTCCGTTATGGTTTCTCAAAACTTTATTGTTCTGCTGATACTAGTGAAACGTAGCATAAGTAACATGTCATCATGTTTCTGAGTACCATGTCATGATCTGAATTACAAGAAAAAGTAAACAAACACTAGGACATGTTCCTCGGTTCCTTCCAAACATGTATTTACTGCATTGCTTATGATTAATTACTTGTAATTTAGGTTATGTGGAGAGCCGTGGAGCGTGCGGCATGGTGCTGGCTTTAGCCGAGAGAAATGCGATGTGAAGTTAGTCTGATCTCCATTGACACACCAGAGGTTTATTCGAAGGAACCGATGAATGTATTGACCAGCAACACAAGCCGGTCAAGACTCTTTCCGGGGGCCTTCAACTTCCATCCCGCAGCTATATTGTTGTGGAGATTCTACATTTCTCGGCATCGGAGTCCCTGCGGTTGCTGCTAGTGGTGCGATTGTAGCCAACTCACTGTTTCTGTGTCTCAACTCTGAACTTCTTGATGCCATTGGAATTTGAAATGAAAATTTGAGGCTGCTTAAAATGACTGTTTCGGAAACTATTTTTTGGATCGACTTTGATATTGGGATGTCTAGTGAAAACGAAATAATCGAAATAATTTCAACATGATAAGACGTGAGGGTGAAGTCAAAGTACATGTCTGTCTTCTATTACGTTCGTTTGCTTTGGATATGTTTGCATGCTTTCCAAGCCACTAGGGCTAGCCTAGTGGTGAGTGTGTGGGTAAGGGGTGGGGTAATCTAGGAGGTCTTGGGTTCAAGGTTTGGAGTGATTTTTTAGTGTAATCGGTACAAGGGGTGATATAACACGTGTCATTATACAAATAGTGTGATATGTGTGCTAAAAAATTAATAACTTAAAAAATAAAATTTTTCACCACTTCTATTAAAACATGTAATGTACTATTTGTGTTTCTATTACAATAAAAAATTTCTCTAAGACTTGGGGTGGGTAAGGGGTGGGGTAGTTAAAAAAAAATTGGTTGCTTGCTTTCCATAAAAGCACTTTAGATGATTTGACTTTTAGGGCATGCTTTTCAAGTAGTTTGCCTTGTGGGCCTCTTCTTGGGACTTATCCTAATTGTTTGAGCATTTAGTCCTTGAAAAGTCATTTTTTGTTCATTCAGTTAGTCTTGAAGTAATTTTAAGTTGTGGGAATATTTGAACTCGAAATTTTTTTTCCAACATTTGATTTGAGTGTGGGACCTTTATAATTGAGGAATTGTATCCACGATGATTATGTAACTATTGAGTCATGATGTTTGTATCAACATTTGTGGCCTCTTTTTTCTTCACCGGTATTTTTTCATGTGATTTTACTCCGATAAGATTTTTTTCTAAAGACCATTTCCTCTTAACATGCCAGCTACAACGTACAGAAAAATAAAATTACAAATATGAAAAGCAAAAGCAGTTTTTCTTTTTTCAATTTAAAAATATATTAGACAAATTAAATTTGTAATATAAGACTAGGGTTGTTAATAAGTCGAGTAAAACTGAATATCACTTTGCTCAAGCTTGAATTGTTCAATTTTTTTTCGAACTCAAACGAACCTAACTCAAGAGAACTTTGTTTTTTTTTTTTTTGTGGTCAAAACTCAAGAGAACTTAAAAACTAAAAAATCGATACCAAGCTCAACTGCTTCGGGTTATAACATAAACATCTTTTTCTTTTTCTTTAGAAATAAAAGAAACATTGGGACTTCATATCAATCTTTGCCTTAAAAAAAAAAAAATTCATACTGACGGTGGTCAGTCCAAAACTTTGAAAAAAGGTCAACACGATTCTTTAAAAGAAAAATGTAACCATGATCTTTAATTCAAAACAAACTTCTTGATTAAAAGACAAGCAAATTTTGGATTAAATGATAAAAGACAAGTAAAATTTACAAAGATATATTATCCTTATTCTAAACGGTGGAGAAATAATCCGAACCACTTACACTTCACAGTTACACCAAATCATTCCGAATAATACTTGTATCCTCTATATTACAATAGTTGTTGGCACAAAGTCAACCGATGCTTCTTTCCAAGATATAATCATTGCTTCTTCTTCAAGAAAAGAATTTTACGACTCGTAGGCCTTCTACCTCTACACGGCATTGCTCCGTCATACTTTCGCTCATTCCGAAAAATTCCCTGCTACTACCTTCCATAAAAGTTTAAGACTCAGTACTTCTAATTTACAAGTGAAATTGAATAGAGAAATTTTATTTGAACCTTGCAATCTTATCTCTACACCCATTGTTTTTTTTGAAAAAAATATTATATTCCAATTTTGCCCTAAATAAAAAATGGGTGTAGAGAAAAAATTATTGATTTAACAACCGGCAAATGGGTGGGTCGCCGGAAATCAAGAGGGATCGTAGAGTTTGGTTGCTGGAATAGGAGGAATGTGGCCAGAGTTGGATTAGATTCGTAAAAGAAAAGAGAGCGGTTATGATGTTGCAGACGACAATAGCCTCCACCTCCTCCTCGTCAGCCGCTGTCGAGTAGCGGGTCACCACTCTTTCTCTCTCAATTTTGGTCTCTCGTTGTAACCATAAACCCTAATAGAAAAAGGTATGGTGCATACTCAAATTCACCGTTGCCACCCCCACCCAAATTCTCTATTTTTTCACTCTCCTCCATCATCAAACCCAAAATCTCAAGAAAAACATCCAACCCCATAATAAAAAACCAGCTTAATCCACAATTCTCTCTCTCTATCTCCCAAGCAACACTAGGAGCTTAATTATTAGTTCACTGAAGAAAATAAAATACTCGGAACAAGATCCATCCCTATGGAGGTTTCTCAGAAAAACTAAACAACGACAAGTGAGGATAAAAGGTCGACGGCAGTTGCTGCTAACGTGCTTAGTGGGTTTCTTAGTTTGTTTATTTGAAGTTACTTTTTAGCGTAAAATAGGAAGTTCATGAGACAAAACTTTTAAGTTGGGTGTTGCGAGATAATATTTGAGTTCAAATAAAATTTCCCAATTGAATATTAGTAGATCGTAATAATAATGAAAAAAAAAGCAAAATTAAAAGTATAGAACCATATTATATTCCCAACCATATTATATTCCCCTCCTCATGTTTTTTAGATAAAGAAGAGCAATGGAAGCAAAAATCAACCTCCATTTGTCCTTAACCCCTTATTATTCTTTCTTTGTATTTAAACAAGTACCCAAAGCTGTCGTCAACTACGTGTTCTCACTCCTCACTCACTCACTCACTCACTCACTCCTCAAACAAACTCACAGCAAAAGTAATTTAAAAAAATAGAAAAAAAGAGAATAAAGCCTCATCAAAAAGTAGATTGAATTTTCTCGCAGTAATAACAGTAATCCGATCACTCTCTCCGATCAAATTCTTCTCCTTCCCAAATTTTCTGCTCAAATCTCAAAAATTCCAGGAGCGGAGCGGAATTTAAAATGCGCGAGCTCTGCTTCCAGGCCTCCCCAAAACGCTTGCAGGTCAGTCGTCGGAACCGATCCGTTTCTCTGAATTTTGGATGTATTGCTTTTGAAAATGCCGAAAATTAATTGTTTTGTTGGAGTCCGATTGATTTCGGAGGATCGGCGGTGGTTTTTAAATTTGTATTTGTATTTGGTGCTTAATTTAAAAAATTGGAGTGAGTTTGGTGTGGATCTGAGCTAAATTAAGTAATTAATTGACTCTGCAATTTTTTTTTAATTTTTCATTTGAATTTTGTCTCAGCAATTTCAAGCTCAATTTCTATGTTTTATGAATTTTAATTTTAATTAATGCTTTTGTGTAAAGAAATTTGAATTTTTTTTATTTTTATGTTGTTTAATAGAAAGATAGGTGCTTGGATGGGAGTGGACACAGGAGCAGGGAGTGTTGCGAGGAGGGGAAGTAGTAGCATCATCTGCTGTGCTGCAGTAGTGAAGTGATCAGACGTCGGTATGGCATCTGCTAGCCTAGGGAATGGTGGAGTTGGCAGTTCAAGGTCTGTGAATGGCTTCAAGAGTTCGTCGAGTTCGGTTGATTGGCTGGGGAGGGAGATGCTCGAGATGAGCTTGCGGGACAAGCCGGATCGCGATGACGATAGAGTAAGCGGTGTTCGTTCTAAACTGTTTAAATATAATGTGAAATTTTTGCATTAACTGTCATTTGTTGTGACTATCACATAACGAAATGGCGCCTTTACATTGCCACAAGCAACTGATGAGCAAAATGGTTCTCAAGCATTTTGGTCTAGATTAAGGCCCCGCTCTAGTTGAATGCGACTTGTTTTGACTAGAATTTGGTGTTTTTATTACACTGTTGACAGTCCTTACTATTTCTTCTGTTGTAGGATAGCGAACCGGATGTAATTGATGGAGTGGGTGCTGAAACAGGACGTGTAATACGAACGACTGTTGGTGGTCGGAGTGGTCAATCTAGGCAGGTTGGACAAGATTCTATTTTTCTTCAAATTTAATCTAGTAATGGTATTGCAAATCAGAAGCAGTGATTTCCTATAACTCGGTGACTTCCATCTTGTTTCTTTGTCTGGTTTCTACAGACAGTAAGCTATATTTCAGAACATGTGGTTGGAACTGGTTCTTTTGGGGTTGTTTTCCAGGTACGTAGAACTATAGTCTATATACTTTGCTCAATAGAATCCACCTGATTTTCCAATGAAATACATTGTTGATAAAACTTTAACTTCTTTGCACAGGCGAAATGTAGAGAAACTGGAGAGATTGTTGCTATCAAGAAGGTGCTCCAAGACAAGCGCTACAAGAACAGGGAGTTACAGATTATGCAGATGTTGGATCATCCAAACATTGTTGCCCTAAAGCATTGCTTCTTCTCAACCACAGACAAAGAAGAGGTTTACTTGAACCTTGTACTTGAATTTGTTCCTGAAACGGTTAACCGCATTGCGAGGAACTATAGTAGGATCAGCCAGCGAATGCCCATAACATATGTTAAACTTTATACCTATCAGGTATGAATTTGTCTTCATTTGTACTTTCTCCGTCTTTTGGTTTAATTGTAACGAACACAATCTAAGGCTTCTCTTTTTCAACTTTGTTGTGGTGCAGATATGCAGGGCACTTGCTTATATACATAATTGTATTGGAATCTGTCACCGTGATATCAAGCCTCAGAACTTACTTGTAAGATTATTTTTTTCTTCCTAAGGAACTGGGAGCTCCTGTATGACAAAATATGTGATTTACACCATTGCAAGTTATCTGTCTGACCAATAACCTGGTCTACTAAGCAGAGCCAGTGATTGCTTTTACTGGTCAACTCTCATAAATGTGTCAAATTGGTGCAATACCTTTGTTATTTAGATGGTAATAGTGTTTTCAGAGTCGAAGGCATAATATGAGGCGTTTTGTTGCTTTTTGAACTACCATAAGCTTTCTGTGTTTTCCTATAAATATTGTAATTAAGTTAGACTTTATTTTAAATCAAGCAGTGCTTAGGGAGTTAGGGTAATGCTGCACATGCACAATGTAGTTCTTGTGACAACATGCTGCTCTAATGATTACAGGATCAATACTCAGTAGCTGGTAGACTTTGAACCTTCCATGTATATCTCTATATGTGTTTTGTGTGTGTCTAAGTTTCCACACCATGCTGCTTCTGCGCCTCTATTTTATGTACCTTGAGTCCTCCAATTTCAGAAATTCCCTGCAGTGTTATGGATAACATTCTCATCAAGCTATCTCATATGATATCCTTCAATTTCAATAAGAAAGTAGTTTGATGCGTAACTTTTAGAATTCATGGATTTGAGGTGATTTTAGTGATTGCAGTTTCTCTTCTTCCTTTGAGGATTAGATATTAGTTCTCTTAGAGCCTATATTATATTGAGCATTTTGGTGTCTATGGAAAGGACTTGGTTTTTATTCCTTAAAGGGCGTAAATAGGAAGTTACCACCCTTCCTTATCAGTTTATAAGGCTGTAGTATCATTGTCAGCCAGCAAGCTTAAAAGAAAGTCGGTCAAATACCATAACCAAGAAATTAATAAAGAAACAAGATAGATAGTATTGAATAACTTGGGGCACATTTTGCAGAAGTTTGAACATTCTTGTTGGGCACGTTCCGCATTGTCTTTCAATAATTTGAGCCATCCACTTTTTAGGTCCCACTTAAGAATTTATCTGATCACAATGCCTAAATTGTATTCAATTTGTCTAATGTTCAAGGAGTATCCTGAAGGGTCTGAGAAAGTAGAGGATTCGATTCATTGGACTACATTGCAGGATGGCCTCTACAAGGATGTCTACACTTTTCTTAAAATGCAGGCCTCCTCTTTGAATAATTTTTCTAAATCTATTTGCGTGTGTCTATACTCTGCCATTCACCTTTTGTTGGTCATGTTCTAATGCTTCATGTCATTCAGGTGAATCCACACACACATCAGCTGAAACTTTGTGATTTTGGGAGTGCAAAAGTGTTGGTGAGTTTTGCACTCCATCCTTTTTACTGATGAAGGTGTCTTATGGTCTTGTTATCTAATTTCATTTGCTTACAAGGCTGTTCCATTTGTGTTTATCAGGTGAAAGGAGAACCAAATGTTTCTTACATCTGCTCAAGATATTATCGTGCTCCAGAATTGATATTTGGTGCCACTGAGTACACAACAGCTATTGATATATGGTCAACAGGTTGTGTGATGGCTGAATTACTTCTTGGCCAGGTGATTTGGTACTCAAATATGTGAATGCTTGCTGTTTTTGTTACTCTTGTCCTTAAAAATATTTAATATTGTCTAGCCAAATTCTCTTGCAGCCCTTGTTTCCTGGCGAAAGTGGAGTGGACCAACTAGTTGAGATAATTAAGGTGAGGATGTCAATCTAGTTCTGTGTAGATTGCCATTTTGTATTTATTTAGCGAACTTTGAATATCGGATTAAAACTGTAAAACAAAACCATCAGGGTTGAGTATATGAGTTCGCTTTGACTCTTTTTGGGTTGATTTTGGTCATCCTAGGTTCAATCAACTATTATAAACTGTTACTCCTTAGAGTGTCATCATTTTTTTTGGTGGTGAAATCTTCTATGATTTAAAAGTCTACAGTTCTCTAGTCTTTAAGAAGCTGTTGTTTTCATGCTTCCAAATTTCCACAATTATGAAAAAAGGAATGAATAGACATACGGTTAATTATACATTTTTGTGCAGGTTTTGGGGACTCCAACCAGGGAGGAGATAAAGTGCATGAATCCAAACTATACTGAATTTAAATTCCCACAGATAAAGCCTCATCCGTGGCACAAGGTGTGTCTTTGCACGTACTCTTATATTATTCTTAGATGTATGCTTGTGACTTCAAATTTTATTGTATAGATCAAGCCATGATGTATTGCTAGACCTTAAATTGTATTATTGCACTGATATGTGTACATTGTCATCGTCAAACCTAGCATGAAAAATGCTCCTGCTGTTGCTAATTCAGAAAGTAGTCTTTATGTGTGAAATACTAGTAGTAATTTGATTAATCCTTTGTATTGAGACTAGGGTAAATTTTTTTATTTGGTTGGTGTCCTTAGCAGGCCACTCCCAAGTTTTGTTAAATTAGGAGACTGTACTCAGTAGATTGCAAAGATAAATGTTGCTGTTTAGTTATGAAGAATCTTCACAATGGTTTTGATAAGTGATTACACTGATTGCTAAAGTAAATAGAATTTTTTGCTCTTAAGTATAGTGTTTTCCAAGAACATGTTAAAGGACAGGAAAAAAAATGTCATTAAATTGATGACCTGCTGTAATGGGATATAGCCTGAGAGAGTTGATTGATGAATGAAGATTTGTAGGCTCTAACTAGTAAAGCATGACGTTTTTCACTTCGAGTTTCGTTAGCTTCTTTGGTTGAGCTAGGGATGATTTGCACCATGTAAACATGCCAAGAAAGAAAAAGAAAATATTTTAAGGTGATGTCCTAATCCTATCATGTAAGAGCATCTCCAATCATGCTCTATATTTTCAAGTCAAATTTAACTGAAAAGACTAGAAAATTATCTTAGGAGCTACCTAGAAAATTTCTACTCCAACCATATTGTCTAATTTGGGGAGTCATAGTAACTATGAACCAATACAAACAGAGTTTATATTTGAAAAGTAATCAATGCTAGGAGATCCCTTCTCCCTCCCCAAATTTAGGAGTTCTTAGAGGATTTGCTATGCTAGGAGCAGGGTAGGAGTGTCTTGGAGATGAATTTTTTCCAAATTCTCCCTAATTTTTAGCTAGGAGCTCATTTAGGGAACCCATTGGAGATGCTCTTGGTATGTGACTAGTGCCTTGTCCAGTGGAATCTGCTTCAGAGATTAATGCTCTGTCTATTTGTGATGTGTTTGGATGAGACTTTTTAAGGTATAATTGGGTGGTGATTAGGGGCATGATGGTGTGAACTGATGTGAACGTTGGTATCGTTTAGTTCCTAATATATTTAAGATGAGTAGGCGTGCAAAAATAATGTATATGTGGAGCTGGCAAAGTGGGGTTGGCAATTTGCATGGAGATGGAGACTGTTATTCGTAGATTTTTAATTAAGAAATCATGAGGTCATGACATATAGGTATTGAAGGTTAAAATTTCTGTATGGGGCCAAGGCTAGCATTAATATTTTATTTAGGGCTTGGGAATCCTATGTTTTTTTTTTCTTTTCTGAAGTTAATATTGATAATTTTCGTGAGTGTCTTTCGGATGCTCAAATAAACTCACGAAAGTAAACAGCTTAATCATGAATCTTTGACTGCCTAACACGTCTTCAGCCAAATTATATTATCTAATGCGGAACGCATTATACCTGTTCCCATTGATGTGATATTTATATCCATCTCATATGTAGCTTTCATCATTATTGCTGTTGTTCATTTCGGTTGTGATAAGCTGTTGCTCTAAATAGGAATTTATTCATCAAGGAGATTAACCATGATATTCTTGTCATGTTGCAGGTATTCCAAAAACGCTTACCCCCAGAGGCAGTAGATCTTGTTTGTAGGTTTTTCCAGTATTCCCCGAACCTGCGATGTACTGCTGTAAGTATGACTTTCAATTTTAGTTTCCTTCAGTAAAAAAGAAAGAAAACAATTCAGCGCTAATTACGTTATTGCTTTGGTTTTGCAGTTGGAAGCTTGCATTCACCCTTTCTTTGATGAATTGAGAGACCCAAATACTCGTCTTCCTAATGGTCGCCCTCTTCCTCCTCTATTTAACTTTAACGCCCAGGGTGAGTTTGATTTGAATCATTTACATAAAACATAGTACCATTTCACCTTTTTAGAAATTTTTGTGGAGATTGCTGGCATTGGCTTCATGGTGATTATGATAATTGCAAGTTCTTTAACCTAATGTGAATAAAAAGGCTCGATTATGTCCTTTTTTATTCTTATTATATAAACGTGCAGTTTTGCATTCACCGGAATTTTTTATATTTGGTTTCCATGTTTCTAATGCTCCTTTTATGTTTCATTCTATTCTCTTTGATAGAGCTTCAAGGAATTCCAACCGACATAGTCAACCGACTTGTTCCAGAGCATGCTCGTAAGCAGAACTTATTCATGGCTTTGCACACCTAGCAACTTCCACAAGCGTCTGTTGCTTCTGCATACCATCACAACTCCAGTATGTTCCTGTATCAACATATGTAAAATCTCTCTTACCTTTTCACTTGTCATCGTGTTTCCTGTGATTGTGAGTAGTACGAGTGTTGCAACTGTTTGCGAAACAAGTTAGGAAAATCCGAAGATTTAAGTTTGCATGCGGATAGAGGTAGTTTTGTATGCTTATTTGAAGACCAAATATAGATAATATGTATGTTATTGTGACTCCCACCGCGAGGAATGTGAGATAAAGACAGGTAATATGTATACGCCAAGAGTTTCTTTTTTCTTTCTTCCTTCCCTTGGTGTATGGTTGAGCGTCCTTTTTGTCTACTATAATTTGTTTAATTTTTTGACTCAGTCTTTGTGGTTTCAATTTGAACAATGTGAATCTCGCGTTTCCTGAGTTACGTTGATGCTGTGCTTCCTCTTCGTTCTTGATTTTTAATACGAATGAAGTGCTTACGAGATGGACAGAACGGAGCATGTACTTGGATTGGCTTTGCTTTGATTGAACCAAGAAAAAGAATGCAAAATTGAAAACAGTCTCGGACTGTTCGAATTTGATCCTGTACTCTTCACAGTGAGCTTTGATACCGGAAACTCAGCTATCTGCACAACATTGCGCCCTCCTCTCGTCTGGAGAAGAGTGAACGATACTTTTTTGAAGTGCTAAAAGCAGTTGGATGTGCTTTTGGCTTCTTTATCTGCTTCCATGAGAAGGCTGTTTGGATTTTGAGGAGCATTTAGGAGAGTTAGTAATGGGGGAAAGAAGCATGGCAATTGCAAAGGAACGCGATGATTTTCTTTACTTGAAGAAATTATGTATGTGTATATTTCTCTTATGACTTGTAAAGCGACGAGAGAGATACACGCATATACAACGTCTTTATACAAAACACCAAAAAATCACACAAAAGACTGGAGCCCCTAGGTTACAAATGAAAGTTACGTGTATCTGAATCGGGCGAAAGAAAGGAGGAAATCGCCCTAACTAAATTTTTGGTGCGTTAGAGACAACCCCATATATTTAGGGTTGAACTTATTAAGTTTTGGTAGCAAATTTTAACACAACTCTTAATCCTTTGCAATCCAAATTGATTATTTAAATTTTTTTGCCCTAGTCGTAAAATTAACGGATCACTCGGTATTATGGTCTGGTAGCCTTAGGTTCGAATATCGTGAATGGCGAATTCGATACCAATTAAATGCTTATTGTGTGGTTTTGCCGAACTCTCTCTCCCTTTAATGTAAAAATATCAATGAACTAAAAAAAACATTTAATTTACTTTTTAAATTTCTTGTTTCTTTTATTAGTTTGAGCGCCTTAAAGTTTAAACCCTGAGTCCTTGGAAAATGACACAAACACCCAAAACCCCCCAAACCCATCGTCATCTTTATTCTTCCTTCCAATTTAAATTCGCGCGCAGGATAGATTCTCTGATTTGCGGAACACAAAAGGGGAGAAAACAGACAGGACACATAGATTCTCTGATTCGTAGGAAATAATGGGTTGTACGACGTTGGACCTCGCCGGAGCTGTTTCTCTCAAACTCAACAACAACACCCACTTCCCCCGCTGCTCTCCGAAGCCCTTCCTCGCCTTTGTGGGGTCCATCCGCTCTCGCCGCCATCCCAACGGCTCCCCATCCACCCTTCTCACTTTTCGTCCTCACAAATCACCGCCGTCCTTTTCCCTTCGCGCCCAATCTGCCACTGTTGCTCCTGGTACTTCCGGCAAAAAATAAAAACACCCCTCTCATATTTTACTTCGTTTGATTTTTTTTCTTTCAAATTTTCATGCTTTCTGGTTAATCATATCTGATTTTTGGTGTTTTGTTTATTATTATTTTTTTAGAAATTAATTCGTATGTCTTTCTAAGTTTTATTTTTTATTGAAAAAAAAATTGCAACCATCATCACTTTAGTGGAATATGGCAATACCTATATAGGGGACGGATCTATGAATGATCGATGAATCTTGTTTTAAATGATTGATGGTTTGAATCGTTGAAATATATTACAGTGGCAAGAAAAAAACTTGCGTCAAAAGTTTGTGTAAAGGAGTGGTGCCACGGACCCGCGCCATATATATATATGTGTATGCAATGCATGAAAGTTTAATCATGTTTGTGTATGTATATTTGGTGTAGATAACTATGTAGGTAGGAATGCATGTGTATAATGATTTAGTTTTGCTTGTTGATGCTACAGTAGAGCGGGTGGTGGTTTTGGTGATTGGGGGAGGTGGAAGGGAACACGCTCTTTGCTACGCATTGAAGCGATCCCCTTCTTGTGATACTGTCTTTTGTGCCCCTGGCAACCCCGGAATTTCCACCTCTGGGGATGCCACTTGTATTTCAGACCTCGACATCTCTGATAGCTCAGCTGTCATTTCATTCTGCTGCAAATGGGGTGTGGGGCTTGTCGTTGTTGGACCAGAGGCCCCTCTTGTTGCTGGTCTCGTAAATGATCTGCTTGAGGTTGGAATCCATGCTTTCGGCCCTTCATCCGAGGCTGCTGCTTTGGAAGGGTCCAAGAACTTTATGAAAAGTTTGTGTGACAAGTATGGAATACCTACTGCTAAGGTTTGTATTACGTTTGATATTATGTTATAAAAGGGTGTTGTTAACTTTATTGCTTGCTTATGATCATTAGAACTCGAAAATGATAATGAAAAACGATTGGCATTGCCTTTTCAGTTCTTGTGTCGTTATTTTCATAAAAACAAGAGTTAACTAATGAATTGATTAATTGATGCAGTATCAAACGTTTACAGACCCATCTGCTGCAAAACAATATATACAAGACCAAGGGGTGCCTATTGTTGTTAAAGCTGATGGATTGGCTGCTGGGAAAGGAGTTATTGTTGCTATGACTTTGAATGAGGCTTTTGATGCTGTTGACTCAATGCTAGTAAAAGGTTCTTTTGGGTCTGCAGGTTGTCGTGTCATTGTTGAGGAATATCTGGAAGGAGAAGAAGCGTCTTTCTTTGCGCTGGTGGATGGAGAGAATGCTATTCCTCTGGAATCTGCTCAGGACCATAAACGCGTTGGGGATGGCGATACGGGGCCTAATACTGGTGGAATGGGTGCATACTCACCAGCCCCCATCCTAACTAAAGAACTTAAAGATTTAGTCATGAAATCCATCATTTACCCCACAGTTAAAGGCATGTCAGCTGAGGGCTGCAAGTTTGTTGGGGTTTTGTATGCTGGACTCATGATAGAAAAAAAGTCTGGCTTACCTAAACTGATAGAGTACAATGTACGTTTTGGCGATCCAGAGTGTCAGGTCAGTAAACAGATCACTGGTAGATACCTGTATAAACGATTCATTTGTTCATTTTAAATGCGGAGGATTAGGATTTACTTGAAATCTCACACAGTCGTTGTTTAATGCATCTCGTGTTGCTTTTACCATTTGGGAAGTCTTTATCAACAATTTTTTGCTAATTTTACAGCCAACAATTTAGGTTCAGTAGTTGCAAGGTGGTTTATGTCTGTCTCTCGTTCTTTCCAAATCCTTTTCTTTTAATCGAAGGAATGGGTTGCGGAATGAGTTGATGAAAATTTGAATTTATCTTAGTCTACCTATTAGGTTGGTGTGGGAATGGTAGTATGTATTATTCATGTTCGGGGAAAAAGTTGGAACTAACTGAACTGAGTTTAGTGAGAGAGGAAACTATGATGCAAAAGCCAATTTTATTCGGATGCGGTGTTTGCAATTTTGATGGACTATGGTCTTATTTATTTTCTCTTCCTGTTTATCTCCAGTTTCAATGTACTGTTTTGGATTGTGTACCTCCATTGCTTTTCCGGCCACTATCTTTTTCTTGTCTACCTGCACGAGTTATGGTTTCAAGCATATCTTTGCACTCTGCTCATTACGTAGCATAAATCTGTAAGTGTTTATAGTTTAATGTTCTGGTTGCTAGTTTGGCCGTTACTTTGATAGGTTGTTTGACTGGTGGTTCTGTGTCATATCAAAATATTAGGCTTAATGGTAGATCAGCCTCTTGTATGGAAGTTTGGAACTTAGGCATGGAAATTGGGTATTTTATTTTCCGTCCTATTCAGATCGTGTTGCTGTTGAATAACATGTTAACAACAACTTTCGGTGCCTGTTTGGCTTAATGATCAACAGGTTTTAATGGTTCGCTTGGAGTCTGATCTGGCACAAGTTCTACTTGCAGCTTGTAGAGGACAGTTAAGCGAGGTGTCATTGAACTGGCGGCTGGGTCAGCCATGGTGGTGGTAATGGCTAGTAAGGGGTACCCGGGTTCATATGAGAAGGGAAGTGTGATCCGGAACCTTGATGAAGCAGAAGCTGTTGCTCCATCTGTTAAGGTATTTCATGCTGGAACTGCACTGGATTTAGATGGCAATTTCATTGCTGCTGGGGGACGTGTTCTTGGGGTGACCGCCAAGGGAATAGATCTCAAAGAGGCACGTGATCGGGCATATCAAGGGGTTGAAGAAATTAATTGGCCGGGAGGGTTCTACCGCTGTGATATTGGCTGGAGAGCCCTTCCTCTTCCTCAGAAACAATTTGCGTCCAGAGGTTAAACATTTGTACCAAAAAAGGGAGAATTCTGAGTGTTTCTATTCAAATTGCAGGTGTATGACATTCAGGGCGTTATATGAGAAACGGCTATTCCTCGCTCCAATTAATTGCTCCTAAACTGGCTATTCAAGGCTTTATAAGAGTAAACGATCTTAACCATTTTGAGTTACATTCGAACTAGTTAATTGCTCGTAATTTAAATTCGATTGAGAAAGAAAAGAGAGGCAAAGCAGCAATAATAAACACCAGAAACCTCAACTGTTATGCAAAATCAGTCTTTAAAGTTTTACAAAACCAAAAGCACAAACTAGGAGCATAGTTCAAACTTAACTTAAAAGTACCAAAAACCTCAATTGTTCAGTAGCATCAGTGTTCCGGCCACAAAATCCTGTGTCTCGTGCCCTCATCCACGGCCAGAAAACCTTAATATTGAAATACCAAAACAAATTCTTATGAGCACTGCAATTTTTACTTCCTACAAGCATACTAGTTTTACAGTTGATGGCACTATTTGTTTCAGCTCTTTCATAGCACGATCCTTCATAGCACGATCCCTTTCTGATTCTTCCGGTTTCTCGTCTGTGTAATGGTAAAACCAACTCTTGAAATGACTAACACCGATTTCCTCCAGGTTGACAGCAGTTTTTGTCAAGTACTTGACGAGTCCAAAATCACCTGTGCTACCATCGTACCCTACCATCTCCACAACCTTGAGGTAACGATGGGAGCACTCGGGTCTCTTGAATATTTTTCTTTGACCAGTAAAAGATGAGTGATGCAAGTGCAACACCAGTTTGTGCAAGCAAGGAGATGCCTCAATGAAGGATGTTAATAGATGAAGACGCCAATAATCTTGATCTGTGACGGCAATTTCCAGTTGCTTGAGACTTGAGAAGATAGGAAAAACACGATCCTCGTCGTAGGGGATTTTATACTGGAGCAGTTTGAGAACCTGTAGCTGAGAACGACAAGATTCAAGTTGGGTGAAAGCAACTTTGAGAAAATCAACTTTAGGGTACCCACCGATGGATACTTCAGCGAGCAGCGGTACATTCCTAGTAATCAAGTTCATCTTAGGTCCATGATAAGTGAATGAAACAAGATTTGCATCACGTATCAGAATGCTTTCGATATTGTCACAACCTCTTATGACCAAGTACTTCAATGGAATTGACGGACCGACAACTCTCAGCTTATGCAAATCTGGAATACGATATATTGTTAATCGTTCAAGAGCTGGACAGTTAGACAAAAAGTACTCGAGACCTCCAGCAAGACAAACGTTTTTGAACTTTACAACTCTGAGGAAGTTGAAGCCAACGTCGGAACAAGGTTGTAGACTAGGAACACCACCTAAAAGTTGGCGGGGAGAAAAAGTATAGCATGGTACGTGGAGCACAGCACCCTCATATGTCGGAGGAAATTCTTCTAAGAAGTTCAACTCAAGAATTTGAACTCTTTTCTTCATTGCAAATCGAACCCATTTATCAACGGAACTTGAAAATCTCTCGTTAAGGTTAAAACAAATCCTAAATTGTTCGATACTCATTCCTTGGTGCTGTTCCAAAGTACTATCCACCCACTTGACGTACCTTTCTTTTAAGGTTTCAGGGTCAGTGACATACCTTTCCCTTTCCAAAGCTTTAGGATCCGCATCGAAATTGAGGGTCCAAGTAGATTTCCATACATTCCTCCATCGCGTAGAAAGGATACGCATAGCTGCTGCTTCCCTTAGCGACAAGAGAGACACTATGCTAACAAGAACTTCATCTGGCAACTCGCTGATTCGGTCTGCCATCACCACCCCACGCTTTCGTTTCGTCATTTGGAAATTAGAAGCGAAATGTCGAGTAAACAAGAGTGATATGCTGATGAAAATAATTGGTTTGATACACACACTATTGGAAGTTGGAGGCTATTGGGAGTCTCATTGATACAAATCACTCATTAGTCGTAGTCATCTAGGGTTTAGTTGTTTACCCAGGATACGATGCAATGCTAGGGTTTAATGCTTTATCCAACATACCTTCATATGTTGTGTTTAGCCTACAATTAAGAAATCATGTTCTTCTTGTTATTGTAAATATATTAAGATTTGTCGTTTAGTACTACGGTCTAGTGGTATTCATCTTCACTTGTAAGTGAGAGGTCCTAGGTTTGATTTTCGCCATAGGCGAATTTGAACCAAATTATTATTGCTCGCCCATTCTGAGGCCTTGCCCACTCTCCCACCCCTCTAGTATAGATAATATATTCACTTGTAAGTGAGAGGTCCTATGTTTGATTCTCGTCATAGGCAAATTTGAACCAAATTAATATTGCTCGCCCATTATGAGGCTTTGCCCACTCTCCCAACCCTCTAGTATAGATAATATCATTTGTTAAAAAAAAAAAGGATCATGAGTGATTATCGAAATGAGTCGAAGTTTGTTTCTCCCGTCCCTCCTCCTATTTAAGTCCTCATTAGTGGTGGAACCACATGTAGGCCAGGGTTGGTCCAAGCCCATCCTAGAATTTCTACATTATTATGTGCAAGCCTAAACAAAAACGGTGTACAATGTGGAGGATTAGGATTGACTTGAAATCTCACACGATCGTTGTTTAATGCATATCCCATATTGCTTTTACCATTTGGGAAGTCTTTATCAATGATTTTTTGCTAATTTTACGGCCAACAATTAAGGTTCAGCAGTCGAAAGGTGGTCTACGTTGGTGTGGGAATGGTAGTATGTATCATTCATATACAGGGAAAAGTTGGAACTAACTGAACTGAGTTTAGTGAGACAGAGGAAACTATGATTGCAAAGTGCCGGTTTCGTTTGGATGCGGTGTTTGAAATTTTGATTGATTTTGTGGTCTTATTTATTTTCGCTTCCTGTTTTGTTGAAGGAATGAAGTGTGTCCCGATGGGTTTAGGATTAGCTTCTAGGGTAAGCTACTATGGGTGTATCTCTAGGGTAATCTTAAGCCCATACTTGTTGTAAATCAGTTTTTCCTTAATTTAAGGGAAATGACTGATTAGTGTAAAGTAGATAAAGCCTTTCCTTAATCTAAGGAAGGTGACTGATTGGGTGAAGTAGGTTAGCTCTAGTTGGCTGTGATAGACATCGCTCTCTTTCTTCCTATTAGTCAACTGCTTGTTGCAGCTAACTTCCCGATCCTCTTCTTTCCTCCCTCTCTCATATATACCTTGTCACTTGTACATTACACATATTTGTAAAATACATTGAAACTTAAAGCTAGAAAATCCACATGGTATCAGAGCAGGTTCTTTCGTAACCTGTCTCTGTCATTCTTACTGCTGGGTTATTTCTTTCATCTTTAAGCCATGGCCGAAGAAAGTTCAGTAAACCGCGATGAAGAAACTTGACATAGCATCTCCCCAAATTTCTCAAACATTGAGGTTAACACCAATCAATGTCTATGTTCAGTTCTCTTGAACGAGTTCAATTATCTTCCATGGTCTTGAGCTGTTTCACTAGCTCTCGGAGGCAGAGGAAAATTAGGGTTTGTCAATGGAAGCATGGAGGCTCCAGACGGCTCTTCTTCAACATACAGTGCATGGCTTTGCAAGGATCAGCTTGTAATGTCCTTACTCCTCAACACCATGAAGAAACATGTTGCTGAGATTTTCAGCTATTACAACTTGTCTCTTGATCTTTGGAAAGCCTTGCAGGATGTGTATGGAAATCAAAACAATTATGCACATGTCTTTCAACTTAAGAAGGACATTGCTGGTGCCCAACAAGAAGGAAATGCATTTGTTCAACACCTTGGGAGCTTCAAGGCCATGTGGAATGAGTTGGATGTATATCTCCCTCATACCACAGACCCTTCCACTCTCTTGAAACGAGTTGAGGAAGACAAAATCTATCAGCTGTTAAGGAGTTTGAACTTTGAATACAAGGACCTAAAAAGTCACATATTAATGAGTCAAGAACTGCCCACCTTCAACAATGTCTGTGCAACTATTCAACGAGAAGAAGCAAGGAAGAAAGTGATGAATGTTGAGCATAGTTTGAGATTGACTGAGACTCATGGATATGCCTCAAACTACATGAGCTTAGAGGCAAAAGGGTACAAAGGAAGAAATACACACCTAAAAAGCAAATACTGCAATGGTGTTGATCATGTGGAAGACAAGTGTTGGGAACTTCATCCTGAACTCAAGCCTAAGTTTAGCAAAGATGGGAAGATGATACCAAGGTCTTCACAACAATTTCATTCTTAACCCAAGGCTTAACTTGCTAATGCTCACTCTCCTAATGTCTCACAAGGATCCATAGAGTTCACTGCCAATCCATTGTCACTCATCAATGAATTTGCGGCCTATCTTCAAAGTAAGGGACATGGAGGAGGTTCACAAACTTAAGGCAAGGATCAGGACAATTATACAGCTATGTTGGGATAGTTTGCCAGCTTTCTTGCTGGAAATGAGAAGGTACCATGGGAGGATGCACAAGGTATACTCAAAGCCTTCACTACTGCCCTATTGACTAATACTGAAAATGATTGTTGGGTAATAGATTTAGGCGCTACAGATCATATAACAAACAAAGTCACAAACTTGCATCATTTTAAACATATTTCGAGTCCTTCACATGTTTCAGTTGCAATGGAAAAAATGTCTTAGTTTTGGTCAAAGGGGAAGTAAACTTACTCTAGCATAAAATACCTTCCATTGCCTTATATGTACCAACCTTTCCCTTCCAACTTCTGTCAATTGGAAAAATCACAAACACCCTAAATTGCCATGCTATTTTCTTACCAGATAATGTGTTCTTTCAGGATGTTATCAACATGAAGATGATCGGTGAAAGGGTCTTCATAAATGGACTTTACTACCTGTGCAAGAATGCCTGTTTTACTCAAGCTCTTCAAGCTCAATCGAAGTCCATAAATGAAAACCAACTTTGGCATAAGAGATTAGCTCACCCCTCATAAATTGTTTTGTCTAAACTATTTCCACATTTTTGTAAATCTCATCTTAAGTGTGATACTTGTCAATTTTCTAAGTTTACTAGACTTCCTTTTGGTAATTCAATGTCTAGGACAAGTAAACCTTTTGAAATAGTACACACACTGATGTATGGGGACCAACAACCGAATCAATGGAAGGTTTTAAGTATTTTGTTCTATTTGTTGATGACTTCTCTCAAATGAGTTTTTTTATACCTTATGAAATCAAAAAGTGAAGTCCCAAACATTTTCAAAAACTTTCATCTGCATATTAAAACTCAATTTCAATCAAACCTTAAAGTTTTAAGATCAGACAATGACATTGAATTTCTATCCAACAACATGCTTCAATACTTAAGTTCTCAGGGCATCATACATCAAACTAGTTGTGTAGGAACTCCCCAACAAAATGGAGTAGCCTAGAGAAAGAATAAGGATCTCTTGGAGAAAACTCGTGCCCTCATGCTTGAGATGCATGTTCCAAAGAAATTATGGTCACTTGCAATCCTCACTGCCATTTATCTCATCAATCGACTCCCAAGTCGAGTGCTAGAGTTCAAATCTCCCTATGAAGTACTCGAAGGTAGAAAAATTGATCTAACACAGCTCAAGGTATTTGGATGTGTTTGCTTTGTTCACATTCAAGCCTTAAATCATGCCAAATTAGATGTCATGGCTACCAAGTGTATGTTTATGGGTTATCCTTCCACCCAAAAGGGATATAAGTGCTTTAATCTAGTCTGATTCCTGCTAGTGAGGGGAATGACGGATCTCATTTTGATCACTCTCAATCTCTCACAGAGTCTCAAGTGATTAAAAGAAATCATCCTCAAACAAGGAAGCCTCCAACTAGGTTGCCAGATTATGTTACTTATGCCTCACGACACCCTATCACTGAAAGCCTCAGTTTTCGTGAGTTTTCCACATCTCATGCTGCATTTCTCAGTGAAATTGATAAACACTATGAACCTAGGAGTTTTCGAGAAGCATCACTCCTCCCATAATGGAATCATGCCATGGCAGATGAGCTTCATGCACTGGAAGAAAATAACAACTGGAGTTTAGTTCCACTACCGCCAGGAAAAATGGTTGTTGGAAGTCGTTAGATTTACAAGATCAAATTCAAGGCTGATGGTTCTATCGAAAGGCACAAGGCTAGACTTGTAGCTCGAGGTTTCACCCAAACCTTTGGGGTAGATTACAAAGAAACATTTGCACCTGTGGCCAAGATGAATTCTGTGTGGGTTTTACTTTCAGTTGCTGTAAATTATGGGTGGTCTCTCTATCAAATGGATGTGAAGAATGATTTTCTTCACAAAGACTTACAAGAATAAGTATATATACAGCTCCCTCCTGGCTATAATGGTCTTGAAGGCAACATGGTGTGTAAATTGCACAGGGCAATATATGGATTGAAACAATCCTCAAGAGCTTGGTATTCTAAGCTCAGTTCAGTACTCGAGAAGGCCGGTTTTATGTGAAGTAATGCTGATTCCTCACTGTTTGTAAGAACTTGTACAGTGGGAAATTGGTGGTTCTCATTTATGTAGATAATCTCATTATCATAGGAGACATTGTTGTTGAAATCGAGGCACTAAAATGTTCCCTACATCAAACATTCATTATTAAATATATGGGGCGGCTTAAGTATTTTTTGGGTATTCAAATGGCAACCTCTTCAAAGGGGTTGTTTCTACATCAACGCAAATATGTACTGGATCTTCTTAAGGAACCAAACATGCTTGACTGCAAACCTGCTATCACTAATGTGGATTGCAAATTGAGGCTCAACACTGATGGAGAAGCCATGCATGATGTGAGTTATTACCAACAGTTAGTAGGGAAACTTATATATCTCACCATCACACATCCAAATATCACATATGTTGTGAGCTTGGCAAGCTAATTCATGCAATCGCTCACTATTAATCATCTTCACATTGTTAAGAGAATTCTGCACTACCTCAAGGGTTCAATAGGGCAAGGAATCATCTTGCATAACAATAACTCCACTGCCGTTAGTGGCTACACGGATGTAGATTGGGCAAGGAATGCTCTTGATAGAAAATCTACCACAGGCTATTGTACATTTTAGGGCTGGGTTCGGTTCTTATCGGTTCGGTTTTTTGCCAAAACCGAAACCAAACCGAATTTTCGGTTCGGTTCGGTTCGGCCCAATTTCTTTTCGGTTTTTTTCGGTTCGGTTTCGGTTTTTTTTCGGTTTTTTTTTTTTTTTTTTTTTTTTTTGTCCCTCCAAAAAATGCAAAACAACCACAACATAAGATAGAAATAGAAAATATGACATGTTTCCATCTCTCCAGGACGGTTTTTCAATATTCATGAGGTAAGATACATCATTGACTAAGAAGCAAAGGTAAGATACAAAACACAAACTATATGCACAAATGTAGTTATCAGCCATCTAGATACATCATTGATTAAGAAGAAAAAGAAAACAAAACATATCCTGTTTGGCTTCTGCATAAACATGGGAAACACTTTTGCTTTTTCTAATTCGGTCTTTCCTTCCTCTCTTGTTGATGAGACATCACGCAGGGATTGGTAGCAGGCACAATAGAAGCACAACCAAGGCACAAGGATCCATTGAAAACAATATATATATATATATATAGGCAGGACTTTCTAGTATGCCCAGGGTATTCTATAGATTCAACCACTGAGAAGGACAGTAATTGTTTTGCACAGGAAACAGGAATGTGGGACGCCTTGGCAGCTTGGCTGATACATGCCAAATGCCATACAAGATTCCCCGAATGCGAATCATATGCAATATGCTTAAACAAACATCAATTATTTATACAGAGAGATGATGATAACATCAATCCTAATCCAGATTCACAGGATTCACAACCTACCAACAAGATATTTAATATTAGATCGAAGAGAAAGTAGAAAAGCGGAAATTAGATATCAAGAACAAAGCTCTAGGTTTGGTAAAAAACAGCATCACACTAGAAGATAATATTTCAAATAGAAATGTTCACATCCTTGACCAGAACATTAAACAACCATTATGGGAAGGCCATAGCTCATCTATACTTTATTGTATTTACAGGGAAGGCCATAGCTCATCTACACAAAATAATCGACTTACAATTGACTCCATCAAAATTTGAAACCCCGATGTTTATCATTTTACCAAATTAAGACAAATGAGTACAACAAAAATGGAGGTAAAGTAGAGCTGCAAGCAAAACAAGCCGAGGGAAGGGACATATCGAAAAGATATAATTTCTCCAATAACCCTAATTTCCCCAACAGCCCTAATTTCCCCAACAGCCCTAATTTCTCTACATCGACAGACACTCCCCAACATACCCAAAACAAATTGCAGTGCATAACCAAAATTTCTCACAAATTAATCAAATCTCAACTAATAGTCTAATAGTGTTCAGAAACGAAATTACCCACAACCTTTGCTGCAGCGATATCGCAGTGATCGTCGCAAGCTCTTACAATTCCTCTTTTCGTCGGGTCTCGAAAGGGGCGAGGGAAAATCATTGTTTGGAAGAAAGAATCCACGAGGAGGACAAGAGAAGACTAGAGAGAGTGATTTGGAGGAAGAGAGGAAGGAGAGGGAGAGAGAGAGAGACTGAGGAAGCCGAGAGGAAGCCGCGGCGGGGAGATAGAGACTTTGAGATCTGAAAATGAAATGAGAATGGGACACTGAGACGGCTAGGGTTTTAAGCTTAAGAAATTTTATAAAGCATTCAATATAAGAAACCTATAAATAATATACTGGTACAATTGTAACAATAGAAAGCCTACAGTCAAGTTGGCTGACAGCACCTAAACCCAACCTACAGGTCAGGGGTTCGAACCCTGATGCTAACATATTTTTTAGTATTTATATATATATATTTTTTTTCGGTTCGGTTCGGTCCGGTTCGGTTTCTGGACCTCAAAAACCGAAACCGAACCAGCCAGATTCGGTTCGGTTCGGTTTGGCAGTTTCGGTTCGGTTTTTTTTCGGTTCGGTTTTTTTCGGCCTCGGTTCGGTTTGGTTTTCGGTTTTTTTCGGTTTTCGGTTATTTGAACCCACCCCTAGTACATTTGTTTGGGGGGGGGATCTTGTTATTTGGAAGAGAAAGAACCAACAAATAATTGCTCGTTCCAGCGCAGAGGCTGAATATCGAGCCATGGCAGCCACTGCCTGTGAACTTATTTGGCTTAAAGGGCTTCTTTCAGACTTAGGGTTTCCTACTCCGTCCTCTATGTCCCTTATGTGCGATAATCAAGCAGCCATGCACATCGATGCCAACCCTGTATTTCATGAAAGAACCAAACATATTGAAGTAGACTGCCATTTCATTAGAGCTCAAGTTGAAACTCAAGTCATACAGACCATCTTCACACGAAGCCATGATTAATTGGCAGATCTCTTTACCAAGGCACTGGCATCAGCTCAATTTCATCGTTTTTTGGGCAAGCTTGGCTTAATTAACCTCCTCGATCCAGCTTGAGGGGGAATGTTGAAGGAATGAAGTGTGTCTTGATGGGTTTAGGGTTAGCTTCTAGGGTAAGCTACTATGGGTAGGGGTGGGTTCGGTTTAAATCGGTTCGGTTTTTTGCCAAAACCAAAACCAAACCGAAATTTCGGTTCGGTTTGGTTCGGTTCATTTTTTTTTCGGTTCGGCTTTTTTTCGGTTCGGCTTTTTCCGGTTCGGTTTCGGTTTTTTGTTTTTTTGTTTTTTTCAAAAAATGTAAAACATTGAAATTTTAAATTTTAACATATCCAACACAATCATAACATAAGCATTCTAACTAGAATCAAAGACAATGAAAATAAACATTTAAAGTTGAACTAAAATCATCAATCAAGTCTTCCAAAGTCCAAACTAACAACCTCACAACACAAAAATCGTACAAATGACTTAGAAAAGTTAAATTGTATGATGTTGTTCAAAGATCAAGGTTGTTTGCTTGTAATTGCATGTTGACAACTTGATTAGTAAAAGTAATGCGTGGGTGGATTTATTTAGTGTGTGTTGGAATTCTTTTCCATCACAAATTACCCAAGTAATCTACCCGAAATAAATGTTTATGGATTCTGTTACATGTTATATGAGAGTAGATTTGGAAAAGAAAACTGGGGCAGAAGTAGACAGTGCTATGGCGATAGATGTAGGTACTTCAGGATGAGGTTTAGTTCCGGAACCTTATATGGGGGAGAAATAATAGGTTAGAGTTTAGAGTTTTTATAGGCTTTTTTTTAATATTTTGAGCTTAAAGTTTGGCAACACATTGGGTTTAGCACATTTTAACTTACAAATTGGGTTTAGAAAATAATACCCAAAACAAATAATTAAATAAATTAATTTAATTAATTCGGTTCGGTTCGGTTTGGTTCGGTTTATAGATCACTAAAACCAAACCGAACCAAAAGAATTCGGTTCGGTTCGGTTTTTTCAATTCGGTTCGATTTTTTCGTTCGGTTCGGTTTTTTCGGTTTCGGTTCGCTTTGGTTTTCGGTTTTTTTCGGTTTTCAGTTTTTTGAACCCACCCCTAACTATGGGTGTATCTCTAGGGTAAGCTTAAGCCCATACTTGTTGTAAATTAGTTTTTCCTTAATTGAAGGGAAGTGACTGATTAGTGTAAAGTAGATAAAGCCTTTCCTTAATCTAAGGAAGGTGACTGATTGGGTGAAGTAGGTTAGCTCTAGTTGGCTGTGATAGACAACCCTCTATTTCTTCCTGTTAGTCAGCTGCTTGCTGCAGCTAACTTCCCAGTCCTCTTCTTTCCTCCCTCTCTCATATATACCTTGTCTCTTGTACATTACACATATATGAAAAATACATTGAAACTTAAAGCTAGAAAATCCACATGTTTGTATCCAGTTTCAATGTACTGGTTTGGATTGTGCACCTCCATTGCTTTTTCAGCCGCTGTTCTTTTTCTTGTCTACTTGCACGAGTTATGTGGTTTATGAACACCATATGGTTTCGAGCATATCTTTGCACTCTTCTCATTACGTAGCACAAATTTGTACGTTTATAGTTTAATGTTCCGGATTGCTAGTTTGGCCGTTATTTTGGTAGGTTGTTTGACTGGTGGTTGCATGTTCTTGTATGGAAATTACGCATGGAAATTGATTTTTTTTTTGTTTTTTATTTTTTTCAGACCATGTTGGTGTTGAATAGCATGTCAACAACAATTTTTGGTGCTTGTTTGTCTTAATGATAAATAGGTTTTAATGGTTCGTACAATTCTAAATATAAGTACATACAATCCTTGTTCCATAAGGTATCGTTTGGTATGCAGACGGGACGGGACGGAACAGAGATGGAGTAAAGATGCCATCGGATGGAAACAAGGAGGAAGAAGAAGGAGACGGAGATGTTATAATTTTGTATTCCACAGATGTGGAATGAGTCGTTCCAGGGGGTGAGGCGGAACGAAAATTTACCCAAAATTTGTTCCGTGGAACAGTGCGTTCCACCCGTTTGAGGCGCACCAAATGTGGGACAGAACACCTCGTCCCACTCCATTCCGTCCTGTCCCACGTACCAAACAGTAAGGAAACAATAAAGGACGTAAATATATCATTCCTAAAATATGACTGCCAATACTCCCCCTCAAGTTGGTGCATAGATATCACACATGCCTAACTTGATAAGTGAGTCATCAAAGCTCCTACTACACACGGCATGAGTAAGAGCATTTGTCAGTTGCTCTTTCGAGTTCACGAACGGTATGACACAATTTTCTTCTCAAGCTTATCTTTAATAAAGTGTCGATCAACCTCAACATGCTTCGTCCTATCATGTTGTACTGGATTCTCTACTATTTCTCTTGCCGACTTATTATCACAATACAATTTCATCGCCTCTTTTTGCTTGAACCTGAGACCCCAAAGCAACTTTCGTAACCAAAGGATCTCACATACTCCATACACCATGCCTCTGTACTCAGCTTTTGCAAAAGACCTTGACACCACCTTCTGTTTCTTACTTCGCCAAGTAACCAAATTTCCTACAACAAATGTAAAATACCCAGACGTAGAACGCCTATCAGTCACATCACTTGCCTAATCGGCATCAATAAATCCCTTAATCCTCATATGACCATGACATTCATACAGAAGCCTCTTCCCAGGAGAAGACTTTAAATACGCCAAAATCTGCGTAACTCCAGCCATATGATCCACTGTTGGTGAGTGCATAAACTAACTCACCACACTTACTACACATGCAATATCTAGATGGGTGTGGGCCAAATAATTAGTCTACCTACTAGTCTCTGATTCCTGCCTTTGTTAATCGGTTTTTGATCTGGATAAATACCTAAATAATGCTTCTCTACAATAGGAATGTCCATAGGTTTACATCCAAGCATACATGTTTCCTTCAATAAATCTAGAACATATTTCAGTTGAGACAAGAAAATACCTTTAGACGAATGAGTAGACGAACGAGCTACTTCTACTCCAAGAAAATATGTTAAATCTCCCAAATTTTTCATCTCAAACTCAGCGGCAAGATTCCCTTCTAGTTTTACCATCTCTTCCAAATCTTCACATGTTATTATCATGTTATCCATATAAATAATTAAGGCTGTCACTTTACCACTTCTCTGTTTTAAAAACAATGTGTGATCGGAGTGACTTTGGTAATATCCATTTCTTTTCATGACCTGAGTAAATATACCAAACCATGCACGAGGTGATTGCTTAAGTCTATAAAGTGACTTTTGCAATCGACACACTCCGGTTCTCCCTCCGACATTATACTCTAGAGGAAAATCCATATATACCTTTTCTTCCAAATGCCCGTGAAGAAAATCATTTTTTACGTCAAACTGTTTCAGTGGCCAATCCAAATTTGCAGCTAATGAGATAAGAACACGTACCGTATTCATCTTGACTAATGGAGAAAAAGTTTCCTGGTAATCAACACCATATGTTTGAGTATATCCTTTTGCTACTAACCTTGCTTTATACCTGTCTATTGATCCATCGGCCTTGTATTTAATTGTAAAGACCCATCTAGATCCATTTGGTTTTTTTTTGTTTCAGTAGTTCCATTACTTTCCATATATCATTCTTATGTTTTGCCTTCATCTCTTCATCCATTGTAGCCACCCATTTAGGATCCCTCAAGGCCTCATCAACTCGGGTTGGTACTTGGATCGTTTCCACATTATTTCCATGCTCGGTGTTTAGGTGCAAGGTTCTTGCATGACACATAATTTGCTATAGGATACTTTACTTTTCCTTCGGGAGAAAACCTGTCGGGAGGAACACCACAATTTTGCCTTGGCGGCAACTTAAATGTACTTACAACATCATTTGGACTAGTTACATGAGCATCTATAGTACTTACCTTAGGGATATTCAGAAAAGACACATTGGATGACACTATCTAGCTAGAAAGAGAGGGTGATGTGGGCTCAACAAGAGTTAATTCATCCCTTGGTGTACTCGATTTGGCAACAGCTTGCTACTAGACTGTTGTAGTTTCCTCGGCAAAAATTTGCCGACAGTCTGCATCAGTCTCGACAGGGAGTAGTTGAAGGCCCATATCATTCTCGGCATTTTCTTGCCGTGACACTGTTGCCCCATTTTTATTATTTTCTTCAACACACGTTCCCCCTGAAGTACATATCATATTTTCTGGTACCTATAACCACCCAAAGTCACCTTAATCACCACTGGCGTTCTCACCGTTATGATTTGAAGGTGATGGGATCAGAGAATAAAAATACTCAGATTCAGAAAAAGTAACATCCATTATCATATACATTTGTCGAGTTTCAAGATGGTAGCACATATACCCTTTCTGTTGGGAGGCAAAACCAACAAAGACACAACGAAGGGCACATGAATCCAATTTGCTACGATGAATCTTATGAATATGAACATTTGCTACACATCCAAAAACACGAGGATTAAGAGTATTGGTGGATACTACGGGAACATGTTGATAGGAGCATATTTATGCGACTTAGTTAGCTTGTTTCTTGGCATTTATGTTGCTAGTACGTAGTTATTTTAGTATTTTAAGCTATTTTCGTGTGTTTGTAGGTCCAAAGGGTTAAAGTGGCAAAGAAGTGCATTTTGGTGCCTTTTGGAGAAAAATTGGGCTTGGAATGGATAGCATATGCTTAGCAGCAAAAGGAATGGACGAAATTGAAGACCTGAAGATGCTAGGATTCCTAATTGAAGAAGGATTCCTAGTTGAAGAAGGATTCCTAGTTGAATAAGGATTCCTAGAAGAATGAGGATTCATACTTAAAGTAGGAAAGTTAAGCCAAGGTTTCCTATTTTGGTTTGACCTTTCCTAATCCTAAATGTCCCTAAGTTCCAGCTACAAAGGAGTTTCCAAAACATGTTAGGACACCTAATAACTTGTTCTAGAAGTCCTAAACATGCCCTAAAAGTCCATGCCGCACCTCTCTATGATTTGATCCTTCCTTGCCGCACAAAACATCTTTTCCTTTCCTATTTTATGTTCTTAAAACCACATTCCTATTTCGATCCTCCCTTTTTCCGCATATATCCCTCTTTCTTACCTATTTTCTGACCCAAAATTACATTCCCTTTTGTTTCAATTCTTGCCGCACAAGGGGAGAGGATTCTTACCTATTTTGTGCCTCAAAACACATTCCTAAATCTGTCCTACGCTCTCTGCAGAATTTCTTTTCCTATTCTCTTTAATTTCTGCACCTTACTTGCCTATTTTCCATTGATTTATGACTTTTAATTATAGGAAAAAATAGCTAAGTTATTTCTTTCCCTAAAACACATCAAAACGGTGCCTTCTCCCCTATAAATACATAGTGCCGCACCCTTTAGGGCTCTTCTCTCTTCTTTTCAGCCGTTCCACCCTTCACCATAATTCACCTACATCCATCCACCATAATAATTCACCACTCATCCATTCTCACAACTCTTGTGCCGTAGCAAAGGAGAAGGAAGGAGACCCTTGCACGTGCTTGCCATTCAAGATTGGATTGTTTGAGCGTTTTTAGGTGTTTTCATTCTTTGTTTTTCAATGTTTAAGTTTAATAATCTTTGTTCTGTGAACATGAGTGGCTAAACCCGTTTTTGCTAGAGGGAATTCAAAGCCATGAATATATTTGCAATATGAATTGATTACTTTCAGTTGTGATTTCATAAACCTTGAATGCAATTTACTTAACGACTTTATTGATAACTTATTCTTGTATGTTGATTGAGGGTCGACACTTAGTTTGCATGCATGAATTTGATGCTAGAATATAAGGGAGTTTCACCTAATCGTTATGAACTTATATTCACAAGTAGTGGAGGTTGCTAGTCACGATCGTGTTAAATAAATTCTTGGCATAAGTATCATGCAATTCATAGTTACAAGTGTCTTATCAATGCTTATGATTTTCATAGAACTTAATGATCCTTGTTCGTATCTCTATTATGCAATTCATGTAGGGAACTTGTGAGGAATAATTTGGGTTGTCGCATGCAATCATCCAATTCAATGAAACTAGGAAAATCTGAGGGTTAATTAGTGCAATTCACGGTTAATCTAGGGCATTGAGGTTTATGGTTTATTGAAAGAACAACTGAACATCAATTTGTATGCAAGTGTGTCATGTGTGGAGAAGGAACTCTAGCTAATCAATCATCCATTCAAATCCCCAATTTTGTGCAAATCTGTCTAGTTCTAGTTTCTGTTTTGTTTTTATTTTATTTTCGTCCAAAACCCAATCTCCCTTTACTTTAGTATGTCTAATTAGTTAGAATCTGTTTTAGTTTGTGTTTTTAAGTGTTTTGAGTCAAGCCAAAACCCTAAATTCATCCAAAGTTGTGTTTAGAGTCAGAAACTGCCAAGTTGGTGTTTTTATGCAGTTTTGAGTGTTTTAAAGTTGTTTTGAGTCTTGTGAACCTATTTTGAGTCCTTTTAGTCTATTCAAACGTTTCTAACTTTGTTTTTATGTTTTTGAGTCAGTTTATAGGTTTTAGCAGGCCCTCATAATCCCTGGTTTAGAACGATCTCTACTTGCATTTATACTACAATTTGACAACAAGAGGGTTTAATTTGTGTGTTAAGTTAATTTTCGCATCACATGTTCCGTCAACACTTGAAGAGATGTACAAAATTCCATAACCTGAGATGGCATACGATTAATCACATACACGACATAGGTAATGGCTTCAGGCCAAAACAGTTTAGGCATGGACGCACCAATGAGCAAGGCACAAGCAGTTTCCAAGATATGATGATTTTTTCTCTCAGCAACCCCATTTTGTTGTGGAGTATGAGGACAAGTAGTTTCATGGAGAATCCTTGATCCTGAAGAAAGCCAGCCAATTCAGAACTAATATATTCCCTTCCATTATCAGAGCGGAGAACTTTAATAACGGAGGAATATTATGTTGTAATCATCTGAGAGAAGGACCAAAACACCATACTAACATCACTTTTATTTTTCATCACATATATCCAAGTCATACGGGTGCAGTCATCAACAAAGGTAACAAACCATTTAATTCCGGAAAGAGTACTAACGGGAGAAGGTCCCCAAACATCAGAGTGCACAAGATCATACGGAAACAATCTTTTATTCGTACTAGGAGAAAATGAAGCATGATGGCTCTTCGCAAGAATACATACTTCACAATGTAAGTTTGATTATTTTATTTCATGAAATAAACTAGGTAACATATGCCTTAATAACCAAACGAAGCATGTCCTAACTGACGATGCAATAACCAAACTTCTTGCAAATTATTGGTACGGGATCCTCAAATTGCATTAGCTCTGCTAGGAACGACATCATCCACATAATACAACCCCTCTCTCTTACTTCCATGCCTAATTATCTCCTTGGTCGGAAATAAAAGAATGGATACATAAGTACAACACAATCTAGTTGCTCAATAACTTGAGGAATAAATAACAAATTATGAGACAACGACAGAACAAGTAAGCAATGATGAAGGGAGAGGGCCAATGTGAGATCCATGATACCGACCTTAAAATTGGTGTAGTGGTGCCATTTTCCGTTGCTACACACTTCCGGAGTCATTGTTATACAAGTAAACAAATTTTTATCAAAGGTCATATGGTCTGTTGCACCAGAGTCTAGAATCTAACCTGTATAATGTTCAATGTCGGAGGCTAAAAGAACACGCCCTATAATACCTGTATTGGATGATGATTCACTGGGATTAGTCATAGTCAACAAGCTTTGACTCAAATCTCCAGGGGTAGGCATGGCTTCCTTGGTACTAGGTGCGGCAACGGCAATGGATGCATGGCTCCCACTTGCTCTTTTACCAGCTCCCTCATTTGCACGTAACTTTTTCTTCAATTCAGGGAACCATTTAGGGACTCCATGCATTTGAAAACAAGTATCCTCAGTATGATGGGTTTGACAGTAGAAAGTACACTTTAAATCATCTTTATTTTCTTAAGTAAAAAGACGGGAAGTTGTTGACGAAGGTGAGACATATGGCTGGCTAGCAGAGAGTGGTCGTGACACCATGGCTATAGATGGTGTCGGGATTTCTCCTTGGCTACTGACACTACTTGCTCCCATCATGGTAGCATGATATGGGGCTTCATGCCTAACAACAGAAAAAACCTCATCGACAAATAGTAGGGATTAAGTTCTTAAAATACCACTACGTACCTTATCAAATATGTAATCAAGCCTTCTAGGAAGGCATAAACCAGGTCCAATTTGATCTCCTATCAAAGCGTCTTCAAGTCAATAGCACACTCCATCTTAATTGGTCTTCTTTGATCCAGTTCTTGCCATACTGCCTTGAGATCAACATAGTACACACCAATAGGATGCCCTTCCTGACGAAGTCGAAACGACTTTACCTTTAACTCATAAATCTGAGAAATATCAGAACCATCATAATATGTCCGAGCAACTTCTTACCATACTTCTTTAGCAGTACGAAGATGGAGGAAAAAACCCATAATGGTAGGATCTATGGAATTAATCAACCTTCCTTTCACAATTGCATTCCCGGTTTCTCATGTTTCATATTCGACACTTTCTTCCTTGAGTTCCTTGATATTCCCTGTCACGAACCCTTTCTTACCATGTCTAGCAATATGCATCTCCAATACTTTGGACCAAAGAGGATAATTTGATCCATTGAGTTTTACGGTATTTGGTACATTTGAAGCATCATTCTGTATCACTAAAAGGTATTGTTGGTGGTTGAACCACCCTCCAACTTCAGCCGTGAATTTTCTTCAACATTAGCCATTGTGACAACACACACAAGTAGCAAGAAATACCACAACAATCTCGGCTCCTTGCAGGGATGCATCCAAGAACAAAAAAATGCAGATTTTTTTTTTGGGCACGACATCAACATCATGGTGGGATTTTTTTCTAGGGTTACTACTCGGCTCGGATGCCAAATAGAAATATACGACTTAATTTTCATGTATTGCATAATTATGAATATAAGTATATATAATCTTTGTTCCATAAGGAAACAATAAAGGACACAAATATATTCTTCCTAAAACATGACTATAATATTTACACTATTTACATTCATTTTCTCCTAAATATTGACTCACGCCAATAATTCAGACCATGTTGGTGTTGAATAACATGTCAACAACACTTTTTGGTGCTTGTTTGGCTTACACCCGCCAAGAAAAAGTATTTATTTTGGTTAGACCCGTAATCATATATGAAATAGCATCCCACCAAGAAAAAGTAATTGTTTTGGTTTGACCCGTAATCATATATGAAATAGCAGATGGTATAAATTTAGCAACAGTTTTCCCCCATAATCTATTGCAAGAAAGGGATAATCTAGAACTTAGAGTTATAAATTATATACTTTATGAAAATGGTAAACCAATTATGGGAATTTTTGGCACAAGTATTTAATTAGTTCGAATCTATTTACTATTGAACTGGGACCAAGATAAAAAAAAATTCTTTTCCTCTCTTCCTTTATTGAAGTAAGTGCAAATGGTCTGATTCAAGATTTCCTAAAGAATCAACTTAGTGAAATTCCATACTTAGTATATCCGAAAAATGAATGATCCGTTAGGTTCGGGATATGCAAATGATATTTTAACGAGGTAGAGGGATTTGAGTTAAGTCGCACTTATTTTTTTTTAATTCAATGATATATTACACTAAGGGGATGGGGAGTTAGGCTAAGCCACACAATGGACAACTTAATTTGATATCGAATTTGTCATCCACGAGATTCAAACCTAAGACCTGTCACTTACAAGTGAAGAGGAATACTATCAAACTGTAGTACTAAGTGGCTAAGTCACACTATGAGTTAGACATAGTAATGTGGTATCATACTTGTTATATACAAGAATCAAACCTTAGAAATCTCAAGTGAAAAAAATATTATTAAACTATAATACCATTGTTGTGAAATTGAGGATATGTGTATAGTGGAACATAAGGTAAATAAGACACAACATTTACGAGGTTCGGTAAGTGTGCCTACGTCCTTAGGGCAATAGTAGTACTTTCTTTCATTATCTGAAATAATAGGAGTACAAAATAACTCTCCTTATTTTCTCTATTCTCTCTAGCCTAGTTCACTGGTATTTTCTCATGCATAGCTTTTTTTTTTCTTTTCTCTCTTCCTTTCTTCTTTTCTTTCCTTTCCTCTGTATCTTTCTCTCTTATATTGTTTTCGTACATTGCATATGCTCTTTATATAGAACACTTACCATGCAAAAGTCCACAATCCCAAATGTTGAATGTTGAAATTCTATACACTAAAATAGTAAATAACAAACTTTCTTTGATTTTCATTCTTCAATTTCACATGTTTGTTCATGTGTTATGGGCTGTTGTTGTTGAAGTAAATGTTCAACATGTGGTAAATTTCACCTTAAAAGGTTTGTTCATGCATGTGCATTTCATATCTATATTTGTGTTGCATTTTGTCTAGTTTGATTGGTTAGTCAGTTTTGCGCGCTGACTTCCAGCTCTTTAGGCACACAAATTAAGACAAGCTACATGGGTTGACTGACACCTTTCTGTTGGTGGTCAATTTATGGCTATTGATCTGCCTAGATCTCTTTTGCAGCTGACAATTATCCTTGGAACAAATTGGCTGATGGAAAATCAAATTTCCTTGGGTATATTTGTTCCCTAGGGTTTCAATTTGTTTTTTAAGGGTTTAGAATTTATTTTAGAGTGAGAGAGTTGCCTTAAAGGCTTTGAGCTTGCCTCTTCTCCATTTATGAAACCCTAATTGCCAAACCTTCTTCATGCATTAAACACTAATCATTAGGAAGTAGGTTTGCATTGTTTTCATGGTCTTACATTAAGTTTCAAATCCTTATATAGAACTGTTTTAGGACTCACATCAGTTTCTTCCTTCAAATATAGACCTATTTCAAATATTTGACTGGAGAAACTGACTGGTCATTGAATCCAGATTTTGCAGAACCATCATTTTCATATCATTTGCATTGGTTGTGTTGGTTCTCAGTGCCACAAGGTGATGAGCTTAGGATGAGCTGCCACTTCGTGAAGACCGTCAGAGTCCATCTCGTGTAAGGCAAGGTTGCACAAAGGTGAAACTGCTTCATAGATAGGGTTCTAGGAATTGAGCTTTGCGTAGATCTTTATATGAATCTTTGTTTACAATAGTGGATTGGACTCACTGGTGAGTCCTCGGTTTTTTAACCTAGAGGTGGATTTTTCCAACCAAAAACTCCTTGTGTTGTTTATTGTTATTCTTGCTAACAAAGACTTTGACTCGTAAAAATAAGTAAATAAAAAAACTGCAAACTTTTGCAAAAAGTTTCTTCCCTTTCATTGAAGGCAATTGGCAAACAAGGCCAATACATGTCTATGTCGAGATTAGGCCTGGCAAACGGGTCGTGTCAGTCGTGTTCGTGTCGTTTTCGTGTAACACCTGTTATCTTAACGGGTCGTGTCGTGTCACACCCGTTATCTTAACGGGTCCTTAACAGGTCGTGTCACTTTACCCAACGGGTAAAGTGACCCGACCCGTTATGACCCGTTATGACCCGTTAAGAAAAATATTTTTTTTTTCTTAAATTTGCACATACCACACATTGCCACATAAATATTACTTCAAAACATTAAAATACATTTGTCGTTTAAGTACTACATCTACACTCGAAAATAAGAGCCTAATAAAAAAATAATACATACACTACTAATCTATTACAAATTTTAAATGTGCAAGGATATGCAAAATGAAACAGTTTTTGTTTTCAAGGTTGTGAAATCTTTCTCAAAAGTTTAAACCTCAATTTACAAAATCCTCGATTTACATCGATCATCATGAAATTGCATTGGAACTTTGGCTTGATCTATTGCCTTCAAGAGTTATGTTGATGATGTTTTCAGTAAGGTTTTCCACGTCATAACTCTCTTCTGCATAAACTAAGCATAGAAAAACCAAACATTAAAAATCATTCAAATTATGAGAAGTTTACCAAAATAATTATGAAAAAAAATAAAACAATAGTACTATACCATACTTTTATTAAGTATAAACATAAGATTTTGTGGTATCCACTAGTGTAAATATTTTAAATTGAAGATCGAATTCAATCATTGTATTCATATAAGGTCAAGGAGTGTAGTTGTAAAAAATCATCAAAATCGGAGTTCAATTAACCGTTAAATCGTAATTTTTCGTTTATAACCGTCGAAAAGTTTTGTCCCGTTACTTGCTCTCTGAATGTTTGTTTTTTGTAATTTTTGACGTATGCGATCTCGAAGTATATACAAACATGTTTGACGGTTGGATCTTTGAAACTAGTTTCGTAGAATGAGTATCCCATCAAAACAATATATTCACTAATACTTAATAGTTTATTCATACTTTTATTAAGTATAATATAAGATTTTGTGGTATCCACTAGTGTAAATATTTTAAATTGAAGATCGAATTCAATCATTGTATTCATATAAGGTCAAGGAGTGTAGCTACAAAAAATCATCAAAATTAGAGTTAAAATGACCGTTAAATCGTGATTTTTCTTTTTATAACCGTCGAAAAGTTTTGTCCCGTTAATTGATCTCTGAATGTTTGTTTTTTGTAATTTTTGACGTATGCGATCTCGAAGTATATACAAACATGTTTGACGATTGGATCTTTGAAACTAGTTTCGTAGAATGAGTATCCCATCAAAACAATAGATTCACTAATACTTAATAGTTTATTCATACTTTTATTAAGTATAACATAAGATTTTGTGGTATCCACTAGTGTAAATATTTTAAATTGAAGATCGAATTCAATCATTGTATTCATATAAGGTCAAGGAGTGTAGTTGTAAAAAATCATCAAAATCGGAGTTAAAATGACCGTTAAATCGTGATTTTTCGTTTATAACCGTCGAAAACTTTTGTCCCGTTACTTGCTCTCTGAATGATTGTTTTTTTCACTTTTTGGCGTTTGCGATCTCGAAGTATATATAAACATGTTTGACGGTTAGATCATTGAAACTAGTTTCGTAGAATGAGTATCCCATCAAAACAATAGATTCACTAATACTTAATAGTTTATTCATACTTTTATTAAGTATAATATAAGATTTTGTGGTATCCACTAGTGTAAATATTTTAAATTGAAGATCGAATTCAATCGTTGTATTCATATAGGATCAAGGAGTGTGGTTATAAAAAATCATCAAAATCGGAGTTAAAATGACCGTTAAATCGTGATTTTTCGTTTATAACCGTCGAAAAGTTTTGTCCCGTTACTTGATCTCTGAATGTTTTTTTTTTCACTTTTTGGCGTATGCGATCTCGAAGTATATATAAACATATTTGACGGTTGGATCATTGAAACTAGTTTCGTAGCATGAGTATCCCATCAAAACAATAGATTCACTAATACTTAATAGTTTATTCATACTTTTATTAAGTATAATATAAGATTTTGTGGTATCCACTAGTGTAAATATTTTAAATTGAAGATCGAATTCAATCATTGTATTCATATAGGATCAAGGGGTGTGGTTGGAAAAAATCATCAAAATCGGAGTTAAAATGACCGTTAAATCGTGATTTTTCGTTTATAACCGTCGAAAAGTTTTATCCCGTTACTTGATCTCTGAATGTTTGTTTTTTGGAATTTTTGACGTATGCGATCTCGAAGTATATACAAACATGTTTGACGGTTGGATCTTTGAAACTAGTTTCGTAGAATGAGTATCCCATCAAAACAATATATTCACTAATACTTAATAGTTTATTCATACTTTTATTAAGTATAATATAAGATTTTGTGGTATCCACTAGTGTAAATATTTTAAATTGAAGATCGAATTCAATCATTGTATTCATATAAGGTCAATGAGTGTAGCAACAAAAAATCATCAAAATTAGAGTTAAAATGACCGTTAAATCGTGATTTTTTTTTTATAACCGTCGAAAAGTTTTGTCCCGTTAATTGATCTCTGAATGTTTGTTTTTTGTAATTTTTGACGTATGCGATCTCGAAGTATATACAAACATGTTTGACGGTTGGATCTTTGAAACTAGTTTCGTAGAATGAGTATCCCATCAAAACAATAGATTCACTAATACTTAATAGTTTATTCATACTTTTATTAAGTATAACATAAGATTTTGTGGTATCCACTAGTGTAAATATTTTAAATTGAAGATCGAATTCAATCATTGTATTCATATAAGGTCAAGGAGTGTAGTTGTAAAAAATCATCAAAATTGGAGTTAAATTAACCGTTAAATCGTGATTTTTCGTTTATAACCGTCGAAAAGTTTTGTCCCGTTACTTGCTCTCTGAATGTTTGATTTTTGCAATTTTTGGTGTATGCGATCTCGAAGAATATATAAACATATTTGACGGTTGGATCATTGAAACTAGTTTCGTAGAATGAGTATCCCATCAAAACAATAGATTCACTAATACTTAAGAGTTTATTCATACTTTTATTAAGTATAACATAAGATTTTGTGGTATCCACTAGTGTAAATATTTTAAATTGAAGATCGAATTCAATCATTGTATTCATATAGGGTCAAGGAGTGTAGTTGTAAAAAATCATCAAAATCGGAGTTAAAATGACCGTTAAATCGTGATTTTTCATTTATAACCGTCGAAATGTTTTGTCCCGTTACTTGATCTCTGAATGTTAATTTTTTTTCAATTTTTGACGTATGCGATCTCAAAGTATATATAAACATGTTTGACGGTTTGATCATTGAAACTAGTTTCGTAGAATGAGTATCCCATCAAAACAATAGATTCACTAATACTTAATAGTTTATTCATACTTTTATTAAGTATAATATAAGATTTTGTGGTATCCACTAGTGTAAATATTTTAAATTGAAGATCGAATTCAATCATTGTATTCATATAAGGTCAAGGAGTTTAGCTGCAAAAAATCATCAAAATTAGAGTTAAAATGACCGTTAAATCGTGATTTTTCTTTTTATAACCGTCGAAAAGTTTTGTCCCGTTAATTGATCTCTGAATGTTTGTTTTTTGTAATTTTTGACGTATGCGATCTCGAAGTATATACAAACATGTTTGACGGTTGGATCTTTGAAACTAGTTTCGTAGAATGAGTATCCCATCAAAACAATAGATTCACTAATACTTAATAGTTTATTCATACTTTTATTAAGTATAACATAAGATTTTGTGGTATCCACTAGTGTAAATATTTTAAATTGAAGATCGAATTCATTACTTGTATTCATATAGGGTCAAGGAGTGTAGTTGTCAAAAATCATCAAAATCGGAGTTAAAATAACCGTTAAATCGTGATTTTTCGTTTATAACCGTCGAAAAGTTTTATCCCGTTACTTGATCTCTGAATGTTTGTTTTTTGCAATTTTTGGCGTATGCGATCTCGAAGTATATACAAACATGTTTGACGGTTGGATCATTGAAACTAGTTTTTGTAGAATGAGTATCCCATCAAAACAATAGATTCACTAATACTTAAGAGTTTATTCATACTATAACATAAGATTTTGTGGTTTCCACTAGTGTAAATATTTTAAATTGAAGATCGAATTCAATCATTGTATTCATATATGGTGAAGGAGTGTGGTTGTAAAAAATCATCAAAATCGGAGTTAAAATGACCGTTAAATCGTGATTTTTCGTTTATAACCGTTGAAAAGTTTTATCCCGTTACTTGCTCTCTGAATGTTTGTTTTTTGCAATTTTTGACGTATGCGATCTCGAAGTATATACAAACATGTTTGACGGTTGGATCGTTGAAATTAGTTTCGTATAATTCGTATCCCATTAAGTTCAATGGTGTGTGTGTGTATATATGTATTTATTTATTAAGTAGATTTAAATCTATTTATTTTGTATGTATAATTATTATAGTTTTTAGGGGTATAAAATTTAATATATATATATATAATTATTATAGTTAATATTTTGGGTATAATTATTATAGTATATATAATTATTATAATTATTATAGTTAATTTAATATATATATATATATAATTATTATAGTTTTTAGGGGTATAAAATTGTTAAATTAATATATATATAATTATTATAGTATTTTTTTAGGGTTATAAATTATTAAATTAATATTCTGCTTATCGTGTATCGTGTTACCCACGTGTATACCCGAACAAACCCGTTATCTTAACAGGTGCTTATCGGGTTACCCGATAATGACCCGTTTCGTTATCGTGTCGACCCGAACACCTGTTAATTTCGTGTCGTGTCGTGTCGGGTTATCGGGTCGTGTCAGGAATTGCCAGGCCTACTCCAAAGTCATGAAACAAAACATTAGTTGGAAAGACTTTTCCATGGTCTGAACCATGAAGATGTCAATTTATTGTGGAAAACAGAACATTATGCAAGTCCTGTATTTTTGTTCTTTTCTCCCACCCTGTTTTCTTTGTGCAGGTCGAATTAATTTGAATAGCTAGTAGATACATTGTTTCTTGTAAAAATTAAACAATAACTACATTAGTTTTATAAAAATTAAACAATATGTAAATTATTTTCGTAAAATTAAATAATAGGTACATTTTTTGTAAAAATTTAAATTTTTTATTAATAATGCATTGAAATTATAGCATTAATCTTATTTTTTGCCACACAGTATATATCATGACATTAATTCTATTTGTTATTAATATGCATTGAATTTTATAACATTAATTGTCATATATATATATATAATGTAATTATGAGTATTTTTAGGCACCCATAAATTTTAAAATGTGTGAAGTCAAAATGAATTAATGATTTTGCTTCTGTGGAGCCCAGTTAGTGGGTTTTATTCAGAGAAAAAACTATGTCAGATTTTAAGTAAAGAAAATTTATTTTAAAGAGTAAAGTCATATTTTCAGTGATTATTACGTAATAATATCCATTGAACATTATACAAGTCTGAAACCTGAATAAGTACGTGCTCGATTGAATTCAGCAGCATAACCCTATAATAATATCGATTATTCTGTCGTCCAACGGGCATGGGATGCTTCTTGCATTTTGTTTCCCCGTGGTCGGTCGGTCCACATTTAGTACAATACTTGCTTGGCAATAACACGACATTTGATGGAGAGCTCCGAATTACCACAGTAGACATCATCGTACATGAAAACAAGAGATTCAAACTTTATCACAAAGATTCAAAGCCTTTACATTTGATATATAACATGTGTTGAATTGCTTGCTCTTGATACTTTGGTCACCTGGGACTACGAGATACATTCTTCTTTTCATTTCAAGCTGTGTTTCGGCAAAAACTGTATTAAGGGTGCTTATTGTTATCTATTTTCTGTCCATTTGTTTATACAATTACATGGTTCAACATTGTATAAAGTGTGTTATGTTTTAGTGAAGCATGTATTACAAAGACTTCTCTTTTTTTTTTTTTTTTTTTTTTTTGAAGAAACATGTTCTAGAATTTTGTAAGACATTGCAGAGACGAACAAGTCAAAGAAGTGCCATAATGTCATTTATGTCAAGGCAAGTTTGGGATTGTTGTGCATTTATAAAAAAAAAAAAAAAAAAAAAGGTTTTTATTATGCTTTAAGAACAAACTCATTTTCATCATCAAGTTCATTTTAAAAGAAATTAAAATAAATGTACGAGTCTTCCCCAAACCATGTTAAAGTAGCTAGTGTTGATTTGGATTTATGTCCCAGCACAGGAACTGTCTATGAGTAGGAATGGGCAAATATCTATTGGTTATGGGTAACCTTACCCGCTCATTTAAATTAAACGGTTACGGATATGGGTAACCGTTTAGATAAATAAACAGTTATGGGTACTGTTTACCCGCGAAATTTAAATGGGCGGTTATGGGTATTAACCGTGGTTATAAACGGGTAACCGTTTACCTATTTATTTTATATATGTAAAACTAACACAAACCATGTTCTCGATCCAATAATACTTAGCACCCAATAAATTAGCAAGGAATTCATATGTCTTTCTCTCAATAACACTACTACAGAAATGATGATTCTCATCATCAAGGAATTTGCCAAATTAATTTAAATTCCTTGCGGGTAACCGTGAAATTGAAACAAATGTTTTGACAGAAATGTCTTCTAAACAATTTTTTAACCCAATAATACTTAGCAAATATTATATTTACCTTCATTGGTAACAATTAAAAATATCGTCCGTAAACTATTATTTCAATTATTGAAATGGTATAAGGACTTAAAAAATTAAAATATGGAAATATATGATGAATGTACCTATAACGGTGTTTAATTGTTAAAAAAAAAATTATGACAATTTTTTTTAAACTTTCAAGTTGTTAAAAAACATGTAGACGGGTGAAAAAAGGGTAATGATAAAAAAAAAAGATAAACGGGTTTAAAAGGATAAATGGGTAAACAGGTATTAAACGGTTACGGTTAAATGAGTATGCGGTTATGGGTATGGTTAACCGTTTATAAACGGTTATGGATATGGGTATAACCGTTTAGGCAATTACCCAACGGGTAAACGGTTATGCCGGTATAAGCATAAACGGTTATGGGTAAATTAATCGCGGTTACCCACCCGCCATAACCATTGCTCATCCCTATCTATGAGAATGATTACAAAGTTGTTTTCCCCAATTATAAGGCCACTCAAATTAAAAGCAAGTAAAAGAAAAACCACTAAACATGCAAAGAAAGACTCAAAATTAAAAGCAAGCCAACACGTTGTTCATCAGCCTGAGTTGCTGATCCTTCATACATAGGCTTTAACAGCAGAAATGGCTTTTGAAATAGCTTCTGTCTCTCCAGACACGTCTACTTAATATACCTTGTTTGCAAAGCAAAGCACGCACACAAACCAAATGTTTAAAACTACGGATCGACTAACAATTTTTCAGTGTACTTGGTATGGTCACGTGATCATTCTATATTTCACCCAAATTATAAGACGTACATATATGAACTCTTTAAGATAAATTAACGGTTGCCTCATCAGTCTTAAAGGCATCGATGCAGTGCAATCGAGGGGTGTATTCAACAAGGTTTTAAATATTTTGTTATTTGGCCATTCCGTCAATAATTAATTGAAATTCATGTATATTATAATGATTACAAAGTCATTTCCCCTTGATCCATTTCAGAATTGTATTATTAATTATTCAACACGCATTCCATACTACGAAACAAGTCCATTTCAGAATTGAGTGATGTTTCAATCAATCATGTGCAATTCTTCAATCAATTAACCCTACGCACATGCTCATTTTTAAGGCCACTCAAATACTTTGGTTGTATTACGTCTATTCAGCCAAATATGCTGATGGAGAAGGGTAATTTAGTACTTTCATTATAGTTGGCACTTAGAGTGCCATTCTCTATGGTCATATGAAAGAATGTAGATTTTTAGTTTCAAAGTATTTCTATTTCATAGGAGTTCTGAATGTACAAGTCAATAAATGTAGACAAAGAAAGTAAATGGTTAGACCATCTCCAACCCTTGGGCTAAAAGCCAAATTTTTTAGCCCGGAAAATTTAGCTTTTAGCCCAGAAACATCTTTTCTGCTCCAACCCTTCTACCCTAAAATTTTAGCCCGGAATTATTAAAGAATGAAATTAACCTAAATTTTTTTCTTAAATCAATTTTTTTTTTAAAAATAAATATGTAGATTATTGTAAATTAATTTTATGAACATTTTAATCTAAAAAAATTTAAATTCCGATAAACATTTCGCATTTAGCCCGGGGAAAGCTGGGGGTATTTGGCCCAGAAATAGCATTTGGCATTTAGCCTAAAATTTTAGCATGAGTTGAAGAGTGTTTGGGGGAGTAATTTGGCTTTTAGCCCAGGATTAGAGATGTTCTTACAGGCAACCATCTTTACATGAATCAAGAAAAAGAAAAGAAATGGTGGCCGGCAAGGAAAAGAGAAAGTTGGTGTGAAATAAGGAAAAGAGAAAGCCTTGAAACAAGGAAGAAAGTTGGTGTGAAACAAGGAAAAGAGAAATGGTGGCGGCAAGGAAGAGAAAAGGAAAAAGGAGAGGTTGACTTGGTTCCAACAAAGAAAGACTTTGAATTTAAAGAGAATCTTTGATCATAGTCATGAAATACAGGAGAATACTGAAAACAAAAAAAGGACGTGTCAATCAAGCATCATTCAGCTAGCAGATGATGCAGATCTATAAGCTCTTAGTCTTTGAAGAAAAAATTTGAAGACAAATTGCCAAATTGCATTTAAAGTATGTACTTGGAGTAAGTTAATTTGTGCAGGTCGAATTAATTTTGAATAGCTAGTGAAAGGATTATAAATAAGCCCAAGAAGTAGACTAATCTGTACACAAAATTGAACAGAGGCCATGAGATCTTTATCTTTTCATAAAGTACGTGCTTGATTGAATCCAGCAGCTTAACCGTATAACAATATCGATTATTCTGTCGTCCAACGGGCATGCGATGCTTCTTGCATTCTATTTCATAACAGGACAATCCCTGGCAATAACACAACATTTGATGAAGAGCGCCGAATTACTACAATAGACTTCATCGTGCAACAAAATAAAAGATACAAAACTTTATCACAAGAGATTCAAAGCCTTTACATATGATAACATGTGGTGAATTGCTTGCTCTTGGTATTTTGGTCACCTGAGACTATGAGATATATGCTTCTTTTCTGTGTTTTGCGCTGTGTTTCGGTTAAAACTATAATAAGGGTGCTTATTGTAATCTAGTTTCTGTTCTTTTGTTTGTACAATTACATGATTCAACATTGTATAAAGTGTGTCATGTTGCAGTGATACATGTATGTCAAAGACTTCTCTTTGTTTTTTTATTTTCTCTTGTGGTTTCCACATGTTCTAGGATTTCGTATGACATTGTAGAGACGAACAAGTTGAAGATGTGCCATACTGTCATTTGTATGGGGGCAAGTTTGGGATTATTGTACATTAAAAAAAAAAAAAAAATTCTGTTGTGCTTTAAGAATAAACTCACTTTCATCATCAAATTCATTTTTCCTAACCAAAAAAATAAAAATAATCATCAAAATTCATTTTGTTTCATGAACTTAATTTAATTTCATTAAATTCAACAAGCACATAAAATGCATGAAAACCGACTTGATCAAGCGTACGTATGAAAAACTCCAAAGTCTTCCCCAAACCGTGAGAATGATTACAAAGTTGTTTCCCCTCAATCCCTATAACACGCATTGCATACTACGAACAAGTCCATTTCAGAATTAAATGATTCTTTAATCAATTAACCCAACGGACACTACACGCTCATTACCACCAATCAAACTTTGAGACTCTGAGTAGTAAACCAAGTGAATTGACAAATTAATGGCAAGTCATGAGAAAAACCATTAAACACGCACAAAAAGACTCAAAATTAAAAGCAAGCCAACCGTTGTCCATCAGCCTCAGTTGCTAGTCCTACATACATAGGCTTTAAGAGCATAAATGGCGTTTGCAATAGCTTCTGTCCCTCCAGACACGTCTAGTTAATTAACCACCATGTTTGCGAAGCTCGCACACAAATTGAATGTCTAAAACTACTGATCGACCAACAATTTTTTAGTGTACTTTGGAATATGGTCATGTGGTCTACTATATCCTACCGAAATTATAAGACGTACATATATAAACTGTGTTTCAAATAAATTAATGGTTGTCTCATCAGTCATGTCAGCATTGATGCAGTGCATAAGGGGGTTTATTCAATAAGGTTTTTGATATTATGGTGTTTGACCATTCCGTCAATAATTAATTGAATTTATGCAAATTAGGCTATGGTTTAATGTTTTTGTAGTAATTTGGCGTCTTGTAAGTTGTGTTTTAATTAGGTGGCTGGGTGGGGTATCGGTAATTTTTATTAAATATGCTTTAGTGGCTTAGAAAGTTGTATTTTTTTAAAACAATATTATCTACACTAAGAGAATTTGTGGACTTAGCCTCATAATCGGCTAGCAATAATGTGGTTCAAACTCTCCTTTAGCGAGAACAGAACCTTAGACCTCTCACTTACAAGTGAAAAGGAATAACACTAGACCATAGTACTAAGTGGTGGCTTAGAAAGTTGTATTAGAATTGATGAAAATGTTTTGGCAGACTAGTATATTAGGGCTTAGGAAGTTGTATTGAAAGGTGGCACTTAGAGTGCCATTCTCTATGGTCATATGAAAGAAAGACACTGACTTTAAAGAGAACCTTTGATCATAGTCATGAAATACAGGAGAATACTAAAAATAAAAAAAGGAAGTGTCAATTAAGCATCATTCAGCTGGCAGATCTGTAAGCTCTTATTCTTTGAAGAAGAAAAAAATTGAAGACAAATTGCCAAATTGCATTTAACTTATACAAGAGACAAAGATTTTGACTTCGATTAGTTAATTTATGGAAGACTTCGAAGTCATAAAAAAAAAGAATATTTATTGGAAAAACCTTTCCATGGTCTGAGCCATGAATATGTCAATTTCTGTAGCAAATAAAATTCTTTCCTTTGCCATGGTAGTTTTGTTTAGGTTAATCAATGTTATACCGAGATGCATTTATTAGCTCAAATTTATATACTGCTAGAAAGTTAATTTGTAATCCCGCAGCAACGTGCGGACATTACTATCTAGTTCTTCCAATACAATAACAAAATGCATAAGTTGGAATTTCATCTTCAAAGATAAGAAACAAAGACTTTGACTCGTAAAAATAAGTAAATAAAAAACTGCAAACTTTTGCAAAAAGTTCCTTCCCTTTCATTGAAGGCAATTGGCAAACAAGGCCAATACATGTCTAAGTCGAGATTTAACGAGAATCTTTGATCATAGTCATATGAAATACAGGGGAATACTAAAAATAAAAAAGGAAGTGTCAATTGAGCATCATTCAGCTAGCAGGTCATTAAGCTCTTAGACTTCGAAGAAAGAAATTTGAAGACAAATTTCTAAATTGCATTTAACGTGTGTATTATAAGAGACAGAGACATTGACTTGGAGTACGTTAATTTATGGAGGACTCCAAAGTCATGAAACAAAACATTAGTTTGGAAAAACTTTTCCATGGTCTGAACCATGAAGATGTCAATTTGTTGTGGAAAACAGAACATTCTGCAAGTCCTGTATTTTTGTTCTTCTCTCCAACCCTGTTTTCTTTGTGCAGGTCGAATTAATTTGAATAGCTAGTATAGGCATTATAAATAAACCTAGAACTAGACAATAATATGTACACAAAATTGAACAGAGGCCATGATATCTTTATCTTTTCACAAGGTATGCTCTCTGGCTTACTGCCTTATCTTATACATACCTCTTCTTTCATCGCCAAGGCACGTTGCTTTTGCTACTACTGAAGCAGAAGCACTTCTCAAATGGAAAGCCACCTTTCAAAACCAAACCCATCTCCAAAATCTCACCTCTTGGACTTACTCTCCCAGTAATAATGGCACCACCAATTCTTCAAGCAATTCCAAAATGCAAGTACCTCCATGCTTCTGGACGGGTATTTCATGCAATGCTGCAGGAAGTGTCATTGCGATAAACCTTACCAATTCCAATATACAAGGTACGCTACATGATTTTTCATTCATGTCCTTTCCCAATCTTGAATACCTCAACCTCGGCGTCAATAATCTCTTTGATGCCATTCCACCTCAGATCAGTTCCCTTTCAAAACTCAACAATCTCAATCTCAGTAACAATCAGTTTTTTGGGAGTATTCCACAAGAGATAGGGAATTTGAAGTCTCTTATGGACCTAGATTTGTCCGAGAATCAACTTAGTGGTTCAATCCCAACATCAGTAGGTAATCTCACAAACCTTACCTACCTCTATCTCTACAAAAATAATTTTTCTGGTTCTATTCCTAAAAAGATAGGTAACTTAAACTATCTTGCAAACCTTAATCTGAGTGAAAATCAACTCAATGGTTCAATCCCAACATCCGTAGGAGATCTCACAAACCTTACCCTTCTCAGTCTCTTCGAAAATAATCTTTCTGGTTCTATTCCTAAAGAGATAGGTAACTTGAAATCTCTTGTGCGACTCTCTTTGTATGAGAATCAGCTCAGTGGTTCAATCCCAACATCTATAGGTGATCTCACAAACCTTACCCATCTCCGTCTCTACAAAAACAATCTTTCTAGTTCTATTCCTAAAGAGATAGGTAACTTGAAATCTCTTGTGCGGCTCTCTTTGTATAAGAATCAGCTCAGTGGTTCAATCCCAACATCTATAGATGAACTTACAAACCTTAACCATCTCCGTCTCTACAAAAACAATCTTTCTGGTTCTATTCCTAAAGAGATAGGTAACTTAAAATCTCTTACGAGCCTTGATCTGAGTGAAAATCAGCTCAATGGTTCAATCCCAACATCCGTTGGAGATCTCACAAACCTTACCTTTCTCAATCTCTTCGGAAATAATCTTTCTGGTTCAATTCCTGGTTCAATTGGTAACCTGACCAACTTGGAATCCTTAGCCCTAAGTGTGAACCAACTCTCTGGCCCCATCCCGCAAGAGATAGAGAACTTAAAGAATTTGACTGCTCTAGTATTGTATAATAATCATTTTTCTGGTTATTTACCCCAAAATATTTGCAGCGGTGGACTCCTCAGAAACTTTTCAATATCCAATAACCATTTGACTGGTCCAATCCCCAAAAGCTTGAAAATCTGCACAAGCTTAATGAGAGTCCATCTTGAAGGAAACAAGTTGATAGGAAATATGTCTGAAGACTTCGGGGTCTATCCAAATCTTTATTTTATGGATATGAGCCACAATAACTTATATGGGGAAATCTCACAAACTTGGGGACAATGCCCACAATTAGAAACCTTACTAATTACGGGAAACAACCTTACTGGTAGCATACCTCCTGATATTGTCAATGCACAAAATCTTCATGAGCTAGATCTTTCTTCAAATCGCTTACTTGGGGCGATTCCGAAGGGATTCAAGAGAATGACTTCTTTGCTGAAGTTGATGTTGAATGGAAATCAACTTTCAGGCCCTATACCATCGGAATTTGGATCACTAATTGATCTTGAATATCTTGACTTGTCATCAAACAAATTCAACGGGTTAGTTCCTAGCAATCTAGGTGCCCTTCTCAAACTGCACCATCTGAATTTAAGCAATAACAACTTTTCTCAAGGAATTCCACCTGAATTGGGGAAGTTAGTTCAGTTGAACGAACTTGATTTAAGTTACAACTCACTTGAAGGCAGTATACCACTAGAAATCGCCAATATGGAGAGTTTGGAGACTCTCAATCTTTCCCACAACAATCTTTCGGGTTTCGTACCATCAAGTATTGAAGGCATGCTCGGCTTATCGTATGTTGACATATCTTACAATGAATTGGAAGGTCCTCTTCCCAACAACAAAGCGTTTCAAGAAGCTCCCCCAGAAGCTGTACAAGGGAACAAAGGATTGTGCGGCAATATTACATCTTTGCAACCTTGTACGCATGGCTCAAGAAAGAACCACAAGTGGGTATTTGTAATTTCATTCACCCTTCTATCAGCAGTTTTCCTTCTTTGTGCTTTCTTTACAATTGTCTTCGTAGTGGAAAGAAAGAAGAAGTATCGGGATAAAGGAGGAAAAAACATCCATGAAGAAGTATCATTTTCAGTTTTGAATTTTGATGGAATGTCAATGTATGAGGAAATCATAAGGGCGACCGAAAACTTTGATTCCATATATTGCATCGGGAGGGGAGGACATGGAAGCGTCTACAAAGCAAACTTGTCATCTACCATCATAGTGGCTGTGAAGAAACTCCATCACTTGTGGGATGGCGAGAAGAACTTGGAGGAGGGATTCTTGAATGAAATAAGAGCACTGACAGAGGTAAGACACCGGAACATCATGAAGCTTTATGGTTTCTGTTTGCACCACCGACACTCATTCTTGGTGTGCGAGTTTCTTGAAAGAGGTAGCTTGGCTAAAATTTTGAGCGAAGATGAAGAAGCTAAAGAAGTGGGATGGAGAAAAAGGGTGAATATTGTTAACGGTATAGCTAATGCCTTAGCATATATGCACCATGACGTTGTGCCACCAATTGTTCACCGGGATATATCAAGCAAGAACATTTTGCTGGATTTTGAATATGAGGCCTTGGTTTCAGACTTTGGCACTGCTAAGTTTCTGAATCGAGACTCAACTAATTGGACTGCCGTTGCAGGCACATATGGATATATTGCACCAGGTATAATTGTTCTCTGTTTTATATATTCTTTTGTTTTTTTTTTCTTTTAGACCAATGATTCTGACATCTTGCATAAATTTCTTAATTTATTCTAGGATAACTTTGTTCTGAATACTATTCCTTTTCGTCGATAGGCAGGAGTTACATTTTGATTTGTAATAGAACTCCGAGATTATGTACAAGATAATTTGGTTGTTACTAGTGATCCAGAATCTACTTGCTTTATATTAAGATTAATTGGTGATCCAAAAAAATTTCTCGTCCATATTTCTTCATGATGACAAAATTTTCTGAACATTGAAGTCTTGTATAGTTTATTATACCCATACTAATTATCCCACTGCTATGAGCTTATTCTGAGCAGAGCTTGCATATACAATGGAAGTGAATGATAAATGCGATGTTTATAGCTTTGGAGTGGTCGCATTGGAAACAATTATGGGGAGGCATCCCGGAGATTTTTTCTCATCATTCTCAACAATGCCTTATTCATTCTCGTCATCATCATCTGCGTTACTAGCCCATCAAATGCCAATTATGGATGTTCTGGACCAACGCATTTTGCCTCCAACGCATCAAGAAGCAGGGGAAGTTCTCTCTCTTGTGAAAATTGTGTTTTCATGCTTGCATCCCAGTCCGCAATCTCGTCCAACAATGAAACAAGTTTCTCAACTCCTCTCAACTCAAAAGCTGCATTTGTCGAAGCCATTACGTATGATAGCCTGCGGTGAATTGCTTACACTGGATCCTTTAACTGCATGAGAATCAGAGAAAGTGGGTTTTTCCTAAATAAGTTCTCCCTACATCGAGTATTCCCTTTAGAAGAAAGTTTCTTTGTAGATGTTTCCGTTTTTGTAATTTATTTCATGCACTTGTTTGCTGTGGCTCTATGTACTTTCACGTACTTGCTTGCATGGTTTGAAATTTCAGATACTCTATACATGTTCTGACAAGGAGTACCCAAATTGCATTGCCAATTTAATTGAACCTGTTGTCATCATATGATGAATGAATCTCAATATTGGATGATTTGAGTTAGCCTGATTGAGTTGTGAGCTGCAATTTCAAAGACATGGCGATATGTAAAGTTAAAGCAAGTAAAAAATCTGGAGAAGTATGCTGAAGGAAACAAAGAGAAATATTAGTCAGTACATTAATACACCCTTTTTCGGTTTTGCAAATGTAGAAGAAGACCAATGTGAGTTTTATCCTTTTCTCTGAGATATCACATCAGGGAATTAAGGGGCCTCGATTTCCCTCAAAATCATGTTTCTCTTAACAAAAGAAAAATAGTAAGTGAAGCGTTCCCACAAGTATGGCATCCTATAGTTTCACATTCAAATTCCTTCAAATGCAAAATCAAGGCCGAAGGTAAAGATTCGTGTTTGCACGATTTCTTTAATGCACAACAGAAAAGGTGAAAAAAGCCAAATCACATAATAGTGAACAATCACAAGCACGCTCCTAAGTCAATAAAAAAATTAATTAGCAGTACAGATACATTGTTTTCCATGTTCATGTGCAAAACATGGTTTTGCTATCGATGAATAGCACAACTAGCACTGAAAACCCAGGACACATAAAGATACCAAGCGATGGAAGATGGAGGATGAAGCAGAAAGAAGAGTGTGAGAAACAAATGGAGTTAGAGAAAAGAGGAAGAAGGAAAGACAAATCAAATGCTTATCCTAAGGAAGAAAGGGGTTTAAAGCAGTTGCCGTGAAGGAATGGGGGAATACCCACGTGCAGGGGAAACAAGGGCGCACATCATCACGACGCTAGTTGCTGCAACGCGGGAATGGGAAAAGTCTCATTTGGAAGGCCACATTTAAAAATGTCTTGGGCTTGAGTTTGATTATTCAGCCTATTCAAGGTTTCTCATCGCCCAAATAATCAAGAGGGCCAATGTTGAGGCCCAAAAATGTCACATGCCAGCCTAATCAAGTCTCGAGGTCCAATTGTTATACAAGCTTCAAGTCAAGCCCAAATACATGTAAAGGTGCGAAATCGAGAAAGGAATATATTCACAATCATGCCATACTACGATAATTAAACCAGACATTTATATAAATCATGCTATGCCTATGCATATTCGTCATGCCAAGCTTTATCATGGTAACCACTATTCACGCTAAAATGAGTCCAAGTCACGTGTCTGGGGCTTGTCAAGTGAATTGTGGTGTAGATAGTTACTGAAGTTTATCGAGCGTGTGTAGATTCAAGATTATGGAAGACTTTCAACTGCTTAGGAGCCCAAAGATCCAAACCCATAGCCTTTGAAGTCCACATGGGCAAGCTCGAAAGAGAACAGACTTAGTTTACCTTTTTCCCTAGCAAGGCAACCAATCTAGTTAGGAAGGAACCAAACTCTAAGACCTAAGATCACGTAAAAGGCCAGCAGAGCAAGCATTTAATGAGGAGGGAGGCTGACTTTGCCTTCCTAACTCGTGCATAAGATCAACGCCTTAAAGATAGGAGATGCGTTACTAGAAGTAACACTTGTGGAAGGCTGACTTAAAGTAACGCCTTAAAGATAGGAGATGCGTTACTTAAAGTGGGTTTTTCCTATAAATAAGTTCTCCCTACATCGAGTCTTCCCTTTAGAAGAAAGTTTCTTTGTAGATGTTTCCGTTTTTGTAATTTATTTCATGCACTTGTTTGCTATGGCTCTATGTACTTTCACGTACTTGTTTGCATGGTTTGAAATTTCAGATACTCTATACATGTTCTGACAAAGAGTACCCAAATTGCATTGCCAATTTAATTGAACCTGTTGTCATCATATGATGAATGAGTCTCAATATTGGATGATTCGAGTTAGCCTGATTGAGTTGTGCGCTGCAATTTCAAAGACATGGCGATATGTAAAGTTAAAGCAAGTAAAAAATCTGGAGAAGTATGTTGAAGGAAACAAAGAGAAATATTTAGTCAGTACATTAATAAACCTTTTTTCGGTTTTGCAAATGTAGAAGAAGATCGATGTGAGTTTTATCCTTTCTCTGAGATATCACATCAGGGAATTAAGGGGCCTCAATTTCCCTCAAAATCATGTTTCTCTTAACAAAAGAAAAATAGTAAGTGAAGCGTTCCCACAAGTATGGTAGCCTATAGTTTCACATTCAGATTCCTTCAAATGCAAAATCAAGGCCGAAGGTAAAGATTCGTGTTTGCACGATTTCTCTAATGCACAACAGAAAAGATTCGTGTTTTATTATTATTATTATTATTATTATTAGGAAGGAGGAGAGTTTGAAACTATTATGATAATTTAGGAAATTAGGGGGTTTCAGACACTGAAATCATGAGTAGAAACCCAACACTCTATCTTAGGATATTTGACCACATGCAACGTTTCTAGGGTTAAATATGACCAATTTCATTCATGTTTTGCTCACCACCTAGTCTGGAAATTTAAACTCATTTACCATAATCAAGTTCATATCATAGAGGTGGCAAATCAATGCATTGGATTGTTAGATACTCATTAAGACTCATTTAGTTCAAATAAGCACTCGTTAAGATCCGTTTAATTTGATATTACTTTAATATAGAAGTGAGATTAATAGTGGTGTTGATGTTGTAAAGTAAAATCAAACTAAATTAAGTCCTAATGGATATCTATTAATAACCCAATATATTGATTTGACACCTCTATGTGATGGCCATCACCATCACTTAAGGGTGATGGGTGCGACTGGGGATAATGTCAAGGTGTTGTCGCAGAAATTAAGTAGCCAGGAGAGTTGTACCGTCGTGGTATATTGGCCGGAGAGCCCTTCCTTTTCCTCGGAGACAATTGGTAAAAATGGACTAAAACTGAAAGAAAAACAAAAATAAAAATGGGAGTATATTTTGAAAAAAAAAAAGAAAGCTGAATTTAGAAAATTATTAAGTAAGTTTTTTTTTTTGTATATATTATGAGTTTTATGTGTTATTATTTTATCAATTATTATTTTATATATTAGTTGGGCCTTAAAGGATTTTAAGAAAATTTATTATCTTCTGCATTTAGTGAAGTGATTATCTTATTACACCGGTATGAGTTGGGACCGGAAAATTTATTATTTAATCGAAGTTATTATGTAATAAAATATTCATTCATAGAGGTTTTACTGTAGCACAAAATGAAAATGACATTTTCGTCAAAATGTCCGCTAAAATACATTTTGACGAAAATGTCATTTTCATTTTGTGCTACAAGTTCATGTCTACAAGTTCAATTTACATTTTTCCAATTAAAAATTGTCACGTGTCCGTACATATTTTAAAGTAAAAAATATCACCAATAGGAAATTGCTCGTAGCTGCCAATATTCTTAGTTACAAGTAACTAGCTGTTTTTTCTCTTTCTGAATATTTTTTCAGCTTTGCTTATGGAGGACGTAAACCCAAGCCCAAGCCCAAGCCCAAGACCGAAGCCCAATGCCTTTAAAAACAACAAACATCGACCAAAAAAATAAAACAGAAAAACCTTAACCTAAAACCCTCCTCTTTCTTCTTCCTCCTCCTCCTCCTCCTCCTCCTCCTCCACTTTCAGACTCCCAGTCTGCATCTTTACACTTCTCCAGGTAAAGGTAAACCATACTCTCTCTCTCTCTCTCTCCTGTAATTAGTGGTGATTTTTGTTACTTTTTCTGCTTTAATTGTTATCATGGCATGACAATGTCGGCTGCCTTCAAGTTATGCCTTTTGCTTGCTCTCTCATGAACCCTAAATTTCTGTTTGTTTGCTGGGAAAATACTGAATTTAAAAGAAACTGTAGCTCCATTAGACTTGGATTTTGCACCCGTGAGTTTATTTGGGAATACTTTCGTTCTCTGCAGTCTGCAGTCCTGTAAATGTTGTCAATTTCTTGTAATTTTGTTTATAAAGTCAATTTCTTGCAATTGGTATATACATTTTTTTCCCAAATTAAATCATTCAATTTCATTTAAATTGTGATTAGTTACATATTATTGAATTCGCAGCAGCGAAATGGGGGCAAAGGCGAAAAAGGCGATGAAAAAGAAATTGAGCAAAACCTCTGCTCAATTATCAGCTTCTTCTCACAAAAATAAAGAAGCTGCTGCTGCTACTGCTACTGTAACTGTTACTGCTTCTACCGCTGGTGATTTCTTGGTAATGCTTAATGTAATCCTAGTTATTTATTTATTTTTCCTTTCTCGTCTGGTTGTGTTATTTATTGTTTTGGTGGTGATTTTATGTCGAAAGCCATTAGAAGGTGGTCCAGCTCGTAAGCTCCCCAAGGAAAAGCCCAGGGAGGATATTGCTACTGTTTTATACATTGGTCGGATACCTCACGGCTTCTATGAGAAGGAAATGGAAGGTGTGCAATAGAGATTGTCAAATTTGATGTACTTGAATGAACAATGTTTTATAATTTGTGCTCAAGGTTATTGCTATGTTTGTAATTTTATGCCTGTGAAAACCGCTGATTAGATGTTTTTCGCAGGATTTTTTGGGCAATTTGGTTCGATTAAGAGATTAAGAATTGCGCGTAACAAAAAGGTTAGGCTGCTGGACCACAACCATGTCACTATATATATGTTTTATGTGATGATTCTAATTTGTGTCTTTCATAGCATTTTCTTATCTGATTAGTGGTTAACTAGCATCTGTAGTCTGCCACGAGAACTTTGACTGGCACCACATGCCAGATCGAGTAAACAACTATTTATAACCAGTGAAATTGCAGTCTTTTGAAAAGTTTGGTTGATGAGCCATGAACTGGATAAAGTGTTAATGGAAGTAAAATTGGGCATGTAGCTTTCAAATCTTGATCTGGCAGGTGAACTAATTATTGGGCTGGTTGAAACTCAAATGAGGTTCGCCACTGTGGAAATCTTCAGTTTGATATTAGGGACCGAGGCTGAAATAGAATCATGGAAAAAAGAATTAGATATTTTGGAGTGAAAGTAGTAGTCCTAGGGTGATCAGCCTTGATGAAAATCAAGGTAGTGCTCCAAGAGGGATAAAGTTTGAAGAGAGTTTGTAAAAAAATTTGTTTTTCACCTTACAAACTCCAATGGTATCTTATAAAAATAAAGATACATGTATAGGGTTTAGGGTTAAAACCTTTAAGATAATTTAAAATTAGGAAGATCAAGTGTTTTAAGAAATTAATCCCCTAGAAGATAAAAGTGTATCAAGATGTTGTATTTACATAGAAAATAATCTCTCTGTATATATACTTAATCTCTACTCCAAATCATTACAATTATCATACCTTACTCATCGATGGCATCTCATTTGGAAGGAGTAAAAAAAATGTGCATTGACTGATGATGTAAGGACGTATTTTGTTCCTTATAACTGAAGATAAACATAGTGTTTATCACTCTTGAACGTAATTCTGCAACACCTTCATTCCTTCTGGACTTGTGATTATTTGCAGATTAAAGATCCTCTCGTTCATTTAGTATGCAGTATTATAGTTACAGGAATTATTATGTTTTTCACAGATTTTAACTCGTTTTTCCCTTTCATCTTATGTTCAATAGACAGGTAAATCAAAGCATTTTGGCTTCATTGAGTTTGCAGACCCTGAGGTTGTATTCATTTTCTTAGAATTTATTATCTAAAGTCCTGTTCTTCTCTACAATGTTTCCTTTTTTTGTGGTGCTAACACTACCTTCCTTGTTTGCAGGTGGCGAAAGTTGTAGCTGACACTATGCATAACTATTTGTTGTTCGAACATGTGTTGCAAGTCCATATTATTCCTCCACAGAAAGTTCACCCAAAATTGTAAGTAATTATTTGTTTATCTTTTATGATATGAGAGTTTTGCATCCAAGATATTTTTCTGATAGTAAATCCAAATATGTATTTTGTGGTTAAGCTGTTCAATGGTTCCTTAAAATCGCTATCATACAACTCGTTCATCTGTGTGCTTTGAGTCCCGAGTGGTAATAATTTCACGTTCATTTCTCTGTGTCGCTTAAAATTGAGAACAGTGGAAAACTATAGATAGGAATGGAGGGAAAGGATGAAGGAGTTAAGGGGAACTTTTATTCTAGGTAAAGTTCTCATGGTTTAAATTTGATAATTGGATCAGTCATCAAGCTAGAGGAGGGAAAAGGTAGGGCCAGGTATCAGTGGTTGAATTGTACGGTGTTTGTATTGTTAGAATGACTTAATAAGTACATAGATAATAAATCCAATATGACATATACGAACTCTAGTACAATTGGAATAGAGCGACTGTGACATGTATGAAATTCGAGTTGGCCTGTCTTGCCAAAACTAAAAGTGGATGTATTTTGTAATGGTATCAATAATTTCAAACCATGTCAATTTTTCTAGTGGGTGTTTGGTGATGATAAAGCCATGGAGTGATGGTACTAGAAGTTGTTCTATTGGTAGCTGGTCTCTTTAAAATATTGTAGAGTTAAATTTTATTGGTACTCCTACCAAAATACAATTCTAACTTTGAGAAAACGGGTTGGTTTTTTCCCCTTACTAATCAATTTTATAGCTATAAATGCTCACCATTTGTGTACTTTTAGATGGAAGGGTTTCAACTACCGAGTCAGACCCGTGAACTGGGTTCAAATTGAGCGGAAGAGGCAGGACAAGGTAGTCATTGCAGAAGTGAAAGCAACCTCTAGCAAGTTTTCTCATTTGACGATACCCAAAAGACCTGCAAGGACTTTCAGTCTTTAACTTTTTCCTCTTTGGGTGGTGATTTTTCAGGAAAGAACAGTGAAAGAGCTCAAGAAGTTAATGGAGAAGATTATGAAGAGAGATCTGAAGCGTCAAAAGAAAATTGAGGCCGCTGGTATTGATTATAAATGCCCAGAAATTGTAAGAATCTGGTCCTGTTTACGGTTGTATATATTCTTTTCACTATTAGAAGCTTGTTCTTAATTGTTTTTTTTTTTTTTTTTTGTTTGTTTGTTTTATATTGAAGCGATGGTACTTAGACATTTCATCGTACATCCATTTTTTAAGGTTGATTTAGTAGTTAATATTGTACATGTATTTGGTTCTTGGCAGGTGGGTGGTGGTGAAGAACCTGCTCCAAAGAAAAGGAAGACCGACCGGAAGAAGGTATGTCATGTTCTTGTTTGTACCATTTTCTGGAAGATAAAACATATGTAGTCATCTCATCTCATCTCATCTCTTCTATGGCAGGTTGTTTCGAAATGATGAAGCGCACACGCTCGTCTCTGTCAACCACTTCCGCCGGGAACAAGGCAGTTATGGATTTCTGGAGAATTTGGGCTTGAGTTTTGAATCTCATCTAACAAATATAACCTCTTGTAGTTTTTTTTTACGACCTTTTTCACCACTCTTCATGTAATGCAATCGTGCATTGTCTATAGACAAGTGTTTTACTGTCGTTCAGCATTACGTAGTTAGACGTGGTTTTCGGTCACTCATTTGGTATCATACTCGCACGCTAGTGTCGTGAAACATCCTACTTACGGTGGCCAAATGATCGAACCGATCAAGCACTCCCCCAAAGATCATGCATGAACCAAATCGAATTGAATGTGCGTGTGAAGTTTTGTAGTATGTTTCCACGGAAGGCCACGGCAATGGCCTCCGGCCGGCCTCCCGGTGGAGTCCCCCTTTCTCTTGTTTACACCATCATTATAGACACCAAATTAACAAGAGGTAACAGAAAGATAACAATAGCACGACGATGAGGATGACAACAGAAGATAGACGAGTCGTGGATCGCTAAATTTTATCTTGTGTGTGTTTGTGTTGTGCACGCGAATTCCACGAATATTACCCTGGATCTTTTAGGACAAACTTCTCTCTTTCATTCACTTCTCCCTAAAAAATAAAATGTTGATCGGACTAAATCCTAAAGTTTTGACCTCAAATGAAATACCACAGGAATAATAGTTACGTCCTTCGTCACTCTAACGAATATGGGGAGCAAAAGAATAACAATTTCTCGCAAAGGCTACTATAAGATGTTGGTATGAATAACATATGTTATGATACAACTGTTAGTGATGACATATATATAAATGCGATACCAAATGCTTGTAATGCATGAAGATACGCTAAATATGGTGTTTTACAGGTCACAATCTTGAACTCGAGTCGCAGAAAAGGAAACAAAAAGGAAAGGTTTCAAAATCATCTAGTCATGGAAGATGTGCACCTCATTCCGAAAGAATCACGAGTTTATCCACCCACCAGATACATGGCCCCTAGAGGTACTTTCGTGCAAGGGCACGGACTTTTGTATCAAAATGTGATGACGCAATTCGCGAACCAGGCAGGTACAGGGGATTAAGAAGAGTCTGCAAATTCACAAACATCTTATGAGTCAATGATCGGTTCATGTGTTTGTGTTATGAAATGGAAATTGTGTAATGAAACAATTAACAGTGTGAAATGGAAATGGAAACTGTGTAATGAAATAATTAAGAGTGTTTAGACAAATCTCAAGATTCTGTGAAATGACAAACTGATTTCCTTATTTGGATTCGCCAGAAAAGGAAAGACAAAAACTCGGTATTTAGATTTCATGAATCCTAACTTTAAAATCTACCTCAATCCCAACATCTGAAGACGAGGGAGACAGAGAGAAAAAAAGGTATAACCATCACCATAACCACCATTAACACCACCACCCACCGTCATCGCCCCCACCATTTATACCACCCTGCCACCATTTTACCACTAGCACCATCACCACTACCAATATAAACTTTATGCGACCGCCATCGCCACCGTCCATTTACAAATAATTGATACCTCCATACACAACTTTGAATTTCGTAGTTAAATCTCATCATGTAGGTTAGCCAAACAAAAAATGTTACAAATGCTATAACTTATCCCATGTTTTTAAATGTCATCAATTTGAAATTTTTGCACTCTTAAACTCCCACACCCAAATGCACTATAAGAGATGAGGCTTGGGAAAACTATTACCCACAGAACCCATGTTTAAGCTTCTCCACCAAGTCACATTGACAGAAATCTTAAAAGTTCTTTGAAAAGACGAGACTTGTACTGGAAGGCTCTTAGGTTTGAAGATAGGATACTGGATACAACCCCAAATTGCATTCAATTCATATTATAATATGTTGGTACGGGAATTCACGTTAAACTGTGAGGTGGCGGAGAGTCCATGGAGAGTCACTTTTGAGAGTCTCCTTAGCATTTCTCTAACAATAAAATGGAAAATTTTGCTAGTCATAGATGGACTTGGAACACATATTAGACGAAAAACAATACTCAGGATTGTGCAAATACTGCTTTGAAAGAACGTGCAAATTTGTATACATATGTGTCAAAATATTAACAATACAAGTGTGTACATTATCAAACAAAATTATATTTCCAAAGCCATATTTTGTAATACATAAATGAAAACGCTGTTAATCATATTCGGACTTAATACAAGCTTGCCAAACGTGTACCTCCATGATGCAGGATTTAGAATGTCCACACACACACACGCATAATGTATATTTTTTCTACATATTTTCTTTTCAGTGATATTGCCAGTGAATTTCTACTCTCTAACTTCTAAGACTATTCACCTATTCACCCAAGAGACCACCAGAGAATCTTCCTCACAAGTAGTTTCATTTTTAAAAAAAATGTGAGCTTATTTGCTGGTATCAGAGGATACTCGTAACAGTAACATGAAGACTTGTTACAGTCAAAGGTTTCCTAGGCACTAACAACTGATCATGACCATTTATATTTCAATCTCTTGCCTTGTTTTGGTTCCCAATGCATTTATAGTTCCAGAGAAACACTGAACTAGAAATAGTCTTCAAAAAACAGAGATTCTGGACTATGCATTCTATATGAATCAAATTGATTTGGGTGCCTAGGCACTGTAACTACGTGCTTTCTAATGAGAGCTAGCCCTTTTACTAAGCAACAATAATTAAAATTTAGCTATCCAACTTCTACTTTTCCTAATTACAAAACGCATAGCAGAAAATACATAGTTCACCTCTATTCATCTCATGCCATCCCAAGGCTACAAGATTATAAGTATAGAGTGTAGATGACATAGGGATTCCACAAAGAACACATCAAACATTAAGAACCTGCAGAATTGTAAAAATGAACTTTACATAAAGGGCTGATGGTATGTAGTGACTTACTTTGATATAAAGCTCATGAACCTCTTGGAAGAAGCTCTTGATTCCATCATCGTTACGAGAGTCATGAAGTAGCATAAATCGTGTATGTATGCATGGTTAAAGAAAATGTCAAACTGGAAACTGTACGCTACCTCACAGAGTACAAATAGGCACAAAACGAGGAGACCTTTCACTCAGCCTTGACAACTATGGCAACAGCAATGAATATGGAAATTAAAGACAACATAAGTACATATATTCGGCATCGTAGTTATGCCATCTGCTGACATGATCACAGTTATACGTTAAAGACACTTTCTTGATTTAAAAAACGAAGGATTTGCACAAGAACCCGCACAGAAAATAACACATCATCAATAAACATACAATTCTAAGATAGGTGGAGTTGACACAAATATTTGAACTGAAAATATGAAGGATATGACCAGCCGTAACATAGACGGAAACCACCAGATCATTAAAGCGATCGATTGCTTTCAAGTACCTGCACCGAAAATGTCACAAAGATCAATAATATGCGTAAACGAGTCAACGAGAGGAGCATAGAGGGTGCAGAAAAAAGTGGCTGGCTCACATGGCACTGGTAGTCCAGGCAAGGTCCTGCACAATATCGAGGGCGGCATGTAATATGAACTGATGCAACTGAGCAGCATCTTCTCTCTGTGTCAAAGTGTCAAACCAACACCCATTACCCATCTGAGTACTTAGCCATACAAACACAAATATTCTGATGAATGTACAAATCATTAACTCCATTGCCTAGCGCATGCGGAGATTGCCAAGAAATGAAGAAACCCACTTTAATTAATTGAAAATTCGATTTAAGTTGAAGAGATTTCGAGAGAAATCATTTGATTGATTGTCGCGAGGAATCAAGCAATGGAAATCAGAAATTGAAAGGGAAAGGGAAAGAGAGAAAGAATGATACTTTGGCAGCGGATCCGACTTCAGCTTCGTAAATAGGGATGTCGCTTCTGCTGACGATGATGAAACACGCCGTCGTCGCCATCTGATCTCCCTCGCTCTCTCTCTCTCTCTCTCTCTCTCTGCTCTTTTTTCCAGCGAGATGGCCTCCGACGACGACTGTCACTGAGATGATGAAATGGTTAGGGGTATTTTTGTCAAAAATCGTATTCTCCAAACGGCGGGCTGAATAGAATCTGGCTAAAAAGAATGAAAGCCCAATTGGCCCAAGCAGTGTGCACATGTAGCAAGTCCGGCAGAGATTTTTTAATGTGCCAGAAACACGAAATGATGCGCCATATGTCATTACACAAGTGGAGAAATTTTTTTTTTCAAGTATTCCTCCACTTGTATAATGACATGGCGTAGGGACCTACACAAGTAAAGCTCAAGATCATCACCTTTCTTGTTTGTGAGTAGGTGATGTTCCGGCATACTAAAAAACTCTCCAACTCCGGAAGCCAGAGTGGTAACACATGTCCTTGTATCGGCACAAATATCATCGTGGCAATGTATTCGTGTCACACAAGTTGGTCTCCTGATTCAGCCACCAAAACTACACATGCCAAGGCTAGCATTTGGGAACATTGGCTTTCAACAACATAACAAGCTGCTAGCATTTGGGAAACATTAACTCATAGGAAGTAACAGATAAGCAAGGGCTAGGATTCAAGCCCATTGTAGCCAACGGACTAAAGCTCGGCGCATCGCTTGCCATGGTGGCGGAACAGATTCCATGGCTGCGGTGGATGTTCCCCCTAGAGGAAGAGGCATTTGCCAAGCATGGGGCAGGACGAGACCGGCTCACTAGGGCAATCATGGAAGAGCACACACAAGCACGCAACAAGAGCGGTGGTGCCAAGCAAAATTTTGTGGATGCGGTCGCTTGCATTGCAAGAGAAGTATGACCTTAGTGAGGACACTATTATTGGACTTCTTTGGGTGAGTGGCAATATATGGTGTCAGCAAATGGTTTCCACACTCTTTTATCCGCTTGTAGCTAGTCTTCCTCTTATATTTAGTCACATGATTGAATAAATCAATGATAAATCAGGTATCGTTTGGTATGCAGACGGGACGGAAAGGAACAGAAAGGGACGGGACGGGACGGGACAAGACGGGACGGAATGGAGAGAGAGCAAAGATGCCCTCGGATGGAAACAAGGAGGAAGAAGAAGGAGACGGAGAGGTTATAATTTTGTGTTCCACGGATGTGGAACGAGTCGTTCCAGGGGGTGAGGTGGGACGAAAATTCACCCAAAATTCGTTTCGTGGAACAGCACGTTCCACCCGTTTTAGGCCCACCAAACGTGGGAAAGAACACCTCGTCCTATTCCGTTCCGTCCCGTCCCACGTACCAAACGGTACCTCAAGGAACCAAAAACAAACAGAGAAGTGAGGAAGGAGAAAATGAGAGTGCAAAGTATAGAATGACTTAATTGTTTCTTTTTTTGCACGACGTGATTACAACGGGTATGGACACCACATCCATTTCAATTGGATGAGACATGGCTGAGTTGATCAAGCACCCAAGGGTGCAACAAAAGGCACAAGAGCAACACTGGTCATGTATAAATACAAAGATTGCTAAATTTAAGAAGATGAGACCTGAGAGTGCTCGAGTAGAGACTGACGAAGACTCAACTCGTATGGAACATGTTCTTGGCTTCAAGTACTTTAAATGATGAAATCAACTCCATTCTGTTAAGGAAGACTAACATAATTTCTATTTGGACTGTAATTGTTAACAGAGTTCTAGAGTACACTCGTTCAAAACTTGTGCTTTTAAAATTCAAAAAACAAAAAACTTCTACTCATAAGCGCTTCTATTAGAAGCACATTGAAATTTTTATTGAAAATACTAGTTTTTTTTTTTGGGAAAAATGGGGCTAAAAGTCCAACCAAAACTATTCAATAATAAATCTAGACCGAGACATCCTAAGTTGATCTTCACTAACAAAACTAATGGAACAAAAAGAAATATTATCAAAATAAAAATTGCCTAAATCTAAAGTAAGATTATAATTCGCCAAACTATTCACCACAATAAAAATTTCTCTGTAGTAGACGTGCTGAAGTTCGCAATGCCAAATCTTGATAACAACTCTCGACATGCCAATACAAGGGAACCCAATGATTCTTTCTATAAACTTGCAACACCAAAGAACTTGAAGTGCGACACACATCAAGTGCTTTTTTGAACCTACAATACTTCTTACCTTTTTTTGTTTATCCAGTAACATCATCACCAACCTTTGATTCCTTCATCCTTACGCAGAGCTTGATGAAGTCCCTATCATCGATCCAAGCTTTACCAACCACCATCCAACAAAACAAAAGTATACAAAAAGAAAGAGTAAAAAGTCTTCACCAACCACCATCACTAACCCAATAACCTTCTTCCCCACACCGCACTCAGCCACGAACCACATCAATTAATAATACCACGGATAAGCAATCCAACCATATCCTTGGGTAATTACTATTTTCTATTTCAGCTGCCGCAGCACATTAGAATGTGGGTGATCTGTCTCCTTCTAAGAGTGGTACACCTCATTTGAAAATAATTGAAAGCGTTTTTAATAAAAGTGTTTTTTTCGAATCAATTATTGTTAAAATAACAAGTAAATTCTGAAGAAAAAAAACATTTTTTTACTTTATGCAATAAGCCTTTTAAATGTTTTTGAAAACAAAATTATTTACTTCAAAAATATTTTCAATCATTTTAAAAGCAATTTCAAACCGTACACATGAGTTGGTACTTTTCACTCTCACTCACCAACTCCCTTCCCCCAAATTTCATACGCCTTGGTGGGTCACCCACTCTCTCTCTCTCTCTCTCTCTCTCTCTCTCTCTCTCCAATACAAATCCATTCACCAACTCCATCCCAAGTGTCTTTCATATATATCAATCTCCCTCCAACTCTGACCTTAATTTGCTCAATCAATCCAACATGGCTCTCTCCGGCGGACTACTACTTCCTATCTCATCAATCATCATTCTCATTTCCCTCGCCTACAAGCTCTACCAAAGGCTCAGATTCAAGCTCCCGCCCGGCCCACGTGCATGGCCGATCGTCGGCAACCTCTACGACATTAAGCCCGTGAGGTTCCGCTGCTACGCCGAGTGGGCCCAGGAATATGGCCCCATCATATCGGTGTGGACGGGGTCCACGCTGAACGTGGTGGTGTCGAGCTCGGAGCTGGCCAAGGAGGTGCTCAAGGAGCACGACCAGAAGCTGGCAGACCGGCATCGGAGCAGATCGGCCGCGAAGTTTAGCAAGGACGGTCAGGATCTTATCTGGGCTGACTACGGGCCCCACTACGTCAAGGTCAGGAAGGTCTGCACTCTGGAGCTCTTCTCTCCCAAGAGGATCGAGGCTCTCCGACCCATTAGGGAAGATGAGGTCACCGCCATGGTTGAGTCCATTTTCAAACACTGCGCCAATCCTGGTACGTATGGCTTCTAATTATATATATATATATTTTTTTTTTTTCATGAATTTACTTATTTCATATGCCACAATCAAATTTTTTTTGTTAATTAACCGTTATTATCTTGAAAAATTGGCCAAAATTATCTTGTAAGTTAAATTTCAATTGTGAGAGTCCAAACTAAATAATTACGATATACAATCAAATATAAATGACATAGCTATTTGATGTTAATGAATAAAAATCTAAAAAACCGATAATTTCAACAATTGAATTTTGAAAAGTGATCATTTTGGCCGATTCTTATATTATCTTTGCAAGAAATGAATGGTAAATTTCAATGAAATTGTAAAACAATATATAACATCATTGAACATTTTCCTTTTTGCTAGTAATTGTTGTTTTGTTTTTGTTCAAACGATGAAAATCAGCAGTGAAATTTTTTGTTCTCTTGTATATTTTATATATATATATATATATATATAGTGCAGAAGAGTCGTTCTGGTTTTGATTTAATGAAAACTAATGAAAATGGTTTGAAAACTTTGAGTTTTAACGATATAGACAAAATAAATTGTAAAATAAATAGTATCAAGATTGATTTTTTAATGTAAAAATATAATTTTTTTGTTAAAATAAATAGTACCGAAAACTTTTCCTTTTCATTCATTCGCTGTCAATATATGTTATCAAATTGGTCAACTAATTAGGGGTATCGTGGGAAATAAAGGGGAAAAGGAGGGAAGAGTCAACGATTAGGTGCTTTGTCACGTGTGTCGTGTTTCCTTGACCTTGAACAGCATCTAGCTTCCCAAATATGTTTCTGCCCATTTGGGCCTTGTGACTAGATTATATGGTCAGTGACGAAATCTGAAATTTATGAACCGCATTAGCCGTTCACTTTCAGGTTGGGCAATAAGGGTCTATTATGTTTACCAAGAGGAAAAAAAAAAAAAGGGTCTATTCTAGTGAGTTTTATGGATTCATTGGTCCATAAGCTTCTCATTTGTAATAATTATATCCTGATTCTCATAAAGGGAAAAGAGAATTTTCGGTAGAGTTGATTTTTAGGACAACTGGTTCAAAATTAAGAAAAGTTTTCTACATTTGGAAAAAAGTGTATGTGTCGTGCAAATGACGGATAACTGGTTCAAAATTAAGGAGGGTTTAGTACATTTGGAAAAAGTGTATGTGTCGTACAAATGACCTGGTACAAACGTCCCCATAAGCACATAATACATATCAATATGTACACTTGGAATTTATTTGAGAGGTCATATTTCATTCTAATTGGAGTTTCGACTGTAAATCTTCGAGTTAAATACATGGTCAAATATAACTTTGTATTTGACTTAAGAGTCATATACGAACTTTTACAATGCATAATGAAGAGAGAAAAAAAATTGATATCAAATATAATTGTTGTCTCTAACATTTTTATTGCATTGGAGGCTTTCCACAGTGGTTTATGTGAGTTTGATGTTTATAAATAAGAATTAAGAAGTGCGAGTTTGATTTGTATTACGCTATTGATACAGTGTGAGTTGAGTTTGATAGGAGTTAGTTTTTTATATTAAATATTGGACTTGTCTACTTTTACATTTTTTCTATTTTATAATTGGCCACTTTTTTCCTCTCTTATCATTATTGTATAAACATCGCACTCATGAGTTCAATATATAAAACTAAAAAATAAGGATCACTCTCATTGAACTCAAATTTTCCTTCTCACTGATGGGGTTTGATTCTTATATTATTAATATCACACTCAATTTTCTCCACTCACTATGGAAAACCTTGCACTGATATTAAAGCATTAAATATAGGTTTACAAATCTAGTACCAATGGATCGGATAAAACTAGTATCTTATAAGTATTAAATTTTAATAATAATGTATCGACTCGTCATTGGATCAATACATCTCAATATCTCATGAGAAATGTTAAGAGGATTCTCTTAAAAGTGACTCTTTATGGACTTTCTGTCACATCACAATTTAACATAAATTCGCATACCAACATTATAACACATTGTGTAAAAAAACATAGAGTGGCAGAGAATCCATGAAGAGTTTCACTTTTTTTAGAAAGTACCCTTAGCATTTCTCATATCTCATGGTCATAGAGTCACTTATTAATTAATTAAATTAGCACTGTGGGGTTGGTAAATATGAACCGTAATCTAGCTAATGCTAGTGAGAATAAATTTGTAGACCAAGTTTTTATAAACTAAATAATATGAAAGTTGATAATTAGATTATTACTTAAGTGCTGATTAACGTGCTTATTTCTTATTGGTGACACATAATTTAGTTTGTAAATTTAATCTCCCTAACTACAGTACTAGCCCACAGCGTCGTATGCACATATTTCTTTGATTAATGATAATCATTGACTTTAATTCCCCTAATGCAGAAAACTATGGAAAAAGTTTGCTAGTGAAGAAGTACTTGGGAGCAGTGGCTTTCAACAACATAACAAGGCTAGCATTTGGAAAACGTTTTGTTAACTCAGAGGATGTAATTGATGAGCAAGGGCTAGAATTCAAGGCCATCGTAGCCAACGGACTAAAGCTCGGCGCATCGCTTGCCATGGCGGAGCACATTCCGTGGTTGCGGTGGATGTTCCCCCTGGAGGAAGAGGCATTTGCCAAGCACGGGGCACGACGAGACCGGCTCACTAGGGCTATCATGGAGGAGCACACACAAGCACGCAACGAGAGCGGTGGTGCCAAGCAACATTTTGTGGATGCGTTGCTTACATTGCAAGATAAGTATGACCTTAGTGAGGACACTATCATTGGACTTCTTTGGGTGAGTAGTTATTAAAAGGCTTTCGGAAAATGATTTTCACACTCCAACTTTATCACCGTGCAGTCTCCTGAATGTTTCTAATAATTGTGTCGCGTTTGCAGGACATGATTACTGCGGGTATGGACACCACAGCCATTTCTGTTGAATGGGCCATGGCCGAGCTGGTCAAGAACCCAAGGGTGCAACAGAAGGCTCAAGAGGAGCTGGATGGGGTTATTGGGGTCGAACGGGTCATGACCGAAGTTGATTTCTCCAGCCTCCCTTACTTACTATGTGTAGCAAAGGAAGCCCTACGGTTGCACCCTCCAACACCACTAATGCTCCCCCACCGAGCCAATGCCAACGTTAACATCGGCGGCTACGACATCCCCAAGGGTTCGAACGTTCACGTAAATGTTTGGGCAGTTGCGCGTGACCCAGCTGTTTGGAAAGACCCAAATGAGTTCCGACCCGAAAGGTTCCTCGAGGAGGATGTGGACATGAAGGGGCATGATTTTAGACTACTTCCATTTGGAGCGGGAAGGCGAGTATGCCCCGGAGCCCAACTTGGTATCAACTTGGTGACCTCGATGTTGGGCCACCTATTACACCATTTTAACTGGACTCCGGCGGAAGGGGCGAAGCCGGAGGAGATCGACATGTCGGAAAATCCAGGGCTCGTCACATACATGAGAACCCCGTTACAAGCCGTGCCTACTCCTAGGCTGCCATCACAGTTATACAAACGTGTCGCTGCAGATATGTAATCTGTAGTGTTTCTTATTTTTCTTGAAGATGTTAAATGACCTCCTTAAATTTGAAATGATGTTTGTATTTCTCCTAAAAATATCGGTGGCCCATGTCCTTCCAAACAAATAAATAGGGACCGTTGAGACCAGAAATAATGGACCAAGATTGTTTCCCCTCACACTTTTCATCCCCTCCTACTTTTCTAGCCATTGATTTCATGTTTAGTTATTTTAAAGCTCCAAATTTTGCCACCTCACCAACAACTCCAAAGCATCTTTAAAGCCCAATTTCCTGACTTCTTTTTGCTGCTTTCCCGCATCTAAAGCATCTTTTCTCCCACCTCTTCCACTTTTCCTAGACTTCACCTCCCACCGATTCAATATAAGTTTGATCTTCTTACCTTTTGCAACTCTATCCTTATGCCATTTCACACTGCTGCATCTTCATTGGGTCTTCCCAAGTCTGTTTATGTAATTTTCTTTGCTTGTTTTTGCTCCTTTTTGCTATTGGATTTGTATTTTCTTTTTTATAACATGTTGGGGTCCTCTTTTTCCGATTTAAAGTGTCCCATTATTTGTTCTTCTAGAGTAATTGAGAACAATTTTGAAGTAAACTAATTGATTAAAGCCCGCAACCTTCGTAAAGAAACAAACTTTGAAATGTTGTTTTTTCTTTCTTTACCATAGCTTTTTCTATATTGCATATACGATTGAAAATGATTGATTTTGAAGAAGCAAATAATATCAACAATGATAAAATGGTTATTGAGTTGAATAGATCTAATGGAAGGTTTTTTGTGCATGAATTTGAGGAACAACACAATCATGCTCTTCAGAAACCAGAGTGTGCACATATGCTACCATCTCAGCAAAAAATATCAGACTCTCAGGCTGTTGAGTTAGACTTGGCAGAAGAATCTTGTATCCTACTTCGTTCGTCTTATGAGTTGATGGCTAAGCATGTTGGAGGAAGGGAATCTCTTGGTTATGCAAAGGTTCATCAGAAGAACTATCTTTTGTCTAAAAGGCAAAGAAAAATGGTGTATGGTGAAGCAGGAAGCTTGTTGAGATATTTTCAAAGTAAAACAGTTGTAATGGAAGCATGTATTGGCATGCAATCTCATTTTCCAACCAAGGCACTCTTACTTTTGTCTTAGCATCAAAACATGATATAAAACAAAAACAGAGCAATGTAAACTGCTTATAAAAAACAAAGTCATCTTAAAGGCAGATAGGAGGGGCGGGAAAGGCAGCAGAAAAAGTCCGCAAAATTGGGCTTTAAAGATGCTTTGGAGTTGTTGGTGAGGTGGCAAAATCTGGAGCGTTAAAATAACTAAACATGAAATCAATGGCTAGAAAAGTAGGAGGGGATGGAAAGTGGGAGGGGAGACAATCTTGGTCCATAAATAATTCACCCAACACTCTATGTGTGTCTCTTTTGTCCACTCATCCCAAAAAGCAAGGGAACTGAATATTTCGAGTGAGAATCTTCAAATCACATTCGTTCATTATATATCGTGTAATCATAAATCATTGTAAATTTTTTATTTAAAATTAAATATAAACAGTATTTGACAAAAACTAACCGCACGATGTACGATGAACGGATATGATTTGAGGATTCCCGAGATCCTCACAAAAAGGATTCAGCGAGGATCCTCTCTCTATTTCACCTAACACTCTGTGTGTCTCTCTTGTCGAATCATCCCAAAAAAACAAGGAAATTGCTAGCCGGACTCGCTAGCAAAACAAGTCTAGCAAGAAACGTTAGACAAGTTTTATTTTCATCCCTTTTTCGATACTGCTAGCAAAGCAAGTCCAGCGAGACTCGCTAACACGTGTTATTTTCATCCCTTCTTCAACGGACAAGGATTGTCTGCCCTCTCACTTTCGGTGCCCTCTTCCTCCTGTTTTGTGTGATCACGGTTAAGCCACGTTAACATTTTATATTGTTTTTTTTTATATAGATAATAAGACAAAAATAAATAATAATATAAAATGTTGATGTGGCTTAACCGTGACCACACAAATAAAAGAGTACGTGAGTACACAGAAAGTGGGAGTAGAGAAGCAAGTCTAGCAAGACTCGAATGGGTCTAAGACTTCAATACAAGTTGAGACCCATTTCATTAGAAAACGAAAAATAAAATAAAAATGTTTATGAAAAACTTGAATGAGTCGAAGACTTCATTACAAGCTGGAACCCACTTCTTTAGAAAACAAAAACAAAACAAAAAACAAAATAAAAATGTTTATGAAAAACTTGAATGAGTCGAAAACTTCATTACAAGCAGGAACCCACTTCTTTAGAAAACAAAAAATAAAATAAAAATGTTTATGAAAAACTTGAATGAGTCGAAGACTTCATTACAAGCTGGAACCCACTTCTTAGAAAACAAAAAAACAAAATAAAATGGTCATCGTAAACCCACTTCTTTCTCATTTTACCCTTTAAACTTCATAGGCAGATTGTTTGCCCTCCTGTTTGGATGCCCTTTCCATCTTCTCTTATTTGTACGGTCACGATTAAGTCACGTTAACATTTTATATTCTTATTGTTTTTTGTCTTATTATCTCTATAAAAAAAAATTAATATAAAATGTTGACATGGCTTAACTGTGACCGCACAAAATAGGAGAGGATGTGAAGGACACCCAAATAGGACGGCAGACAATCTGCCTCCTTAAACTTCAACATTTGAGTTTAACTCAGTGTTTAAGCCCATAGTTATGATTACATTTATATGAAATGAAAAAAAGAAGAAGAAAGAATTAACATTGTAAATCAATTAAGTTAGATGTTAGCACTCTTGAAAAGAATTATGATCACAATATCAAGTATAGTTTCACCAGGACTATGCTCGACTTCTTATAAACTCAACAAGAAAAAAGCATCATGATTTATCATACCATATATAAATGTTCTTGTGTATTTAATTAAAAACGACACACATAAATATTGGTATATTACTTTTGTTCAAAAAAAAAAATAGTGATATATTTGTCGAAATGTCCTACATTGATCATATCAATGAGAAAATAAGAGTTTAAATATCATAACATCACTCCAACTAATACCGAGGTCTTTTGTGGTTAAACCTCACACCTGACAAATTATGCAGGTGGTAATTATCAAGTTAGGGACAATATCGGTATTGTTGGAAGTGGGCCGTATGGCCCGTCGTCTCTCTGATAATTCTATAATATTACCTAAGGGGTGTGATATCCACACTCTTTTTTACTTCTCACACACCCTTATTAATTTTTATCGATTGATGATTTGCCCCATCACAGTCCACATATGAGATTGACCAAGCTCCAGCTTCGCTGCAATTTTTCTTTTCGATTTAGAATGAGTTGCAACTTTAGTAAGTGAGCAATTTTTCTTTTCGATCTAGAATGAGCTGCAATTTTGGTAAGTGAATCAAGATAGAAGGAGAACGGATAGGCATTGAAAGTATCATGTCAAATCTCACTCTTACGTTTGCCGTTTAAGCTCATCATGACAATTTCTATTTTGTTTTTTCTAAGAAGTGGGTCCCAGTTTGTGTTGAAATCTTTGATCCATTTGATTTTTGCATTGAAGGCTTTTATTCGAAATTTGTTTTTCTAATGCAACGTGTCTAGCGAGCAAGACTTGTGTTTGCTGTAGGTGGTTGTAGATGTTCCTTATATAACGATGTGAGTTCAGATCTATCGGTGATAAATTTAATATTTAATTTTAAAAAATCTATCGTTTGACATAAAAAATAAAAAAAATAAAAAAAAGCAAGACTTCTCCGGCTAGCAATTCCCAAAAGGAAACCAATTCAAATCATTTCCATCACAATTTGCCTCGATGTTTATCGAGATGTAATTTACACACTCATTCCATCACAATTACCTGCTGACCCTACGCACCATGTAAGCTTAGAAATTTTTAGAACCAACACACTAGAAAAAAAAATTAAAATAATAATTCGCTAGCTATAAATTTGAAAAAAAAAATGCATGATATTAAGAATAAGGGAGCTTTAATGAAAATGGCTTGGACCAACAAATATTTAATAAAAAACCATCCCAAAATGTTATTTAACCAAAATGGCTCAAAGTTTAATAAAAAATCATCCAAAACTATTGTCCACGGGCCAAACTTACAAGCTCAACCCACTACAAATCTACACTTCCGTAAATACCCTTAATAAAAAATCATCCAAAACTATTGTCCACGGGCCAAACTTACAAGCTCAACCCACTACAAATCTACACTTCCGTAAATACCCCTAAATGATTCGATATTTCTTGACTCTTCACCAAACTCAAACCAGCACGAAACCGCCATAATAACTCCTTGTCTTCCTATGAAATCGAATTTCACCATTTCAAAAATCACCAAATCAGTATGAAAAATTGAACTCCACTGAAGAAGAAAAATTGAAAAACAATATCTCGAATACATTATGAAAAATTGAAAGGTTAATAATCAGATGAATGAGGAGGGAAAGGCAGAAATTCACCCTTGGCTTTTTTGCCGATGTAGGTGAAAGTGCAGATCCCTTGCTCATCTTTACAAAGAAGAGAGAGAGAGAGAGAAAATTTGGGAGGGAGGGAGAGAGAGTGACAAAATCATACCGTTTTGTTTGTAAGAGATCGTTTCCGATTTTCACAGAGATTGAGACTGCTCAAAATTAGGTTTGGGGTCGAAGCTGTGGTTTTTACATAGTGATAGAAATGGAGTTGCTATGCGAGATTAGAAAGAAAAATGGAAGGTTTTGAATGTCAGGAAAAAATTGGGGAGAGAATATGAGAGAGATCCATAATGAAGGGAGACTAACGGACAAAAGCTTGCCGTTAGGGATAAAATCGTAAATTCAATATTTGGGCCATTTTAATTAGTCTAATTTAGTATTGGGCTTTGTCCTAACCATTAAATAAAGTTATTACATGATTTTTTGTTAAAACTCAAAGTTTTCAAGCTTTTTTTATTAGTTTTCCTTAAGAATAAAGCTTGGAGTCAAGTAAATTGACCAACGACTGTTTTGTCGAGGAACTTCCACAAATCCTTGAGAGTCTTGACAAGGGTACTTGACTTGTAGCCCACAAATGTAGAATTAAATTCCATCTATCTACATATTCGATTCACGCTTCCACATCGCAATATAACTCCATACATCTCTCTGTTCATATTTATATGAAAAACTTAGGTTCCAATCCCTAGTCATGACATTTTCTTAATTGAAATCTTATGTCGTTTAAACTTTTGATTGAAGTCCTTGAGTTATTTCCACATCAACATTTTAGATTATTTTATGTATTATAAATAAGAATTTAATTGAGTGTTTAAAACTTTAACTCCTCTATTTCATGCAACTAAATATCATCCTATATTAATTACTTTTTCAATACAATTTAATTCCTAAACTTTTTGTTTATTTTTTTATTCTACCGAAAAAATTAAAATAAGTGGGAAAAAAATATTTTGTATTATGTATCCATATATAAGTGAACACTATAATTTTGTATTCAAATTGTGTATCCATGTTTATAATTTTTGGGTGCAATGTTTATGTTTTTATTATGTGCCCCATATCACTTACCTATATGTTTTTTTTTGGTCCACCCATATGTCAATAAATGTTGTACCCACTTATAAACATGGATACATACTATGTGACACACCCCGACCAGAATGGAGGCATGCTGGCCGTCACGTAAGAGTGACGTAACCATGAGCGCATAGCAAAAGTGATAGTAATATGAAAATGTAAGTAAATAAAAAAAAAACCAACTAGCTAACTTACACCAGATAAATATATATATATATATATATATATATTAGTGCGAGTGGAGGTACTTATGGTGTAGATACATATATTCAGAGCATATGTAACCTAGATGCAGTCTAGCAGGCTAAGTATAAATTATACAAGACATGAAAGAAATTCCTACATTAATTGAAGCCTGTCAGAACCGCCGTAGAGTCCTCGTAAACCACCAACACGAACGTCTAACTAGAACTTGGAGGTGCGCAAAACAAAAAACGTGAGTGGGCAAAAACAAAGTTTTTTAAAACCATTTCTCTTTCCAAAAATAATATGTCACATCCCGGCCCAGGCCCCCACCACATCCCGGGCTCCACTCTATCATAGCATGATATTGTCCGCTTGAGCCCCGGCCACGCCCTTATGGTTTTGTTTCTGGGAACTCACACAAGAACTTCCTAGTGGGTCACCCATCCTGGGAATGCTCTGACCCTTTTCTCGCTTAACTTCGGAGTTTCTACAGAACTCGAAGCCAGTGAGCTCCCACAAGGCCTCATGCTAGGTAGAGATGGGAATATACATATAAGGCTTACAGGATCCTCACCTCTGGGTGATGTGGGATCTTACAATCCACCCCCCTTAGGGGCCCGACGTCCTCGTCGGCACACTTCCGGCCAAGGATTGGCTGTGATACCAAATTGTCACATCCCGGCCCGGGCCCCCATCACATCCCGGGCTCGACTCCGCCGTAACACGATATTGTCCGCTTTGGGCCCCGGCCCCGGCCACGCCCTCACGATTTTGTTTCTGGGAACTCACACGAGAACTCCCTAGTGTGTCACCCATCTTGGGAATGCTCTATCCCCTTTCTCGCTTAACTTCGGAGTTCCTACGGAACCCGAAGCCAGTGAGCTCCGAAAAGGTCTCGTGCTAGGTAGAGATGGGAATATACATATAAGGCTTACATGATCCTCACCACTGGGCGATGTGGGATCTTACATAATAACCCCTCACCCGTATAATTTCCCAGAAAATAGTAATACATACGTATGTAGAAATCATGCTCGAGAGTAGTGAAAACCAAGTATATGCCATGTCAAGTATCTCAGCAATGAAATGAGTAAGCCAGGTGAAATAAATTAATGTAAATTGATATATCAGCCATAGTCACATAACGTGACCTGTACGACTGAGTTTATAGCTCATTTACCAATTTCTGTACACGAGTCGGAACCATCTAATATGGTCTGTTCGACAAGCTGGGTGTAAATAAATACGCTAAAGTGCTACGATCACGTGAAGGATGTGCGAAATATCAAAAGTCACCTAGTTGGAACCACCTAATGTGGTCTGTACGACAGGCTGGCACCTGCCTTCGATCCAAGGTAAGCGTGTGGTGTGGGAGGTGAACGATCACGTGAAGGCTAGGCCCTGGTCTCGGGAGGAGCACTAACACGGGGGTGCAGGATAATGAGCACTAAATGCATCTAAACATAACCATACACACTGCAATCACTATCATCAATATGCACTCACCTAAAGCTTACCTGGGCGTTCGCAGCGTCATGCAATAATATGCATATCTATACTAATGCATATACTAAAATGTAATGCAATTGACATGACATTTAAAAACGTAAATCCATTTAAAACAATTTCTGGGAAAATGGAAAACATATATACATATATATAGAAAACCAAAAGCCCACTCACTGGTATGTAGCAGGGTCGTAACCCTCAAGTCTCGCCTAGCTACGCTCGTCCTTCGGAAACGTCTCACCTATATGCGAAACAACTAATTTAACGTTAATTTTAAGCACATAACCAAAACAATGTAATAATTTCTCATACCCTGCTCAATTGGGGTGTTTGAATATACCATCGTGGCCTACTCAACACCTCGAGCATCCCCATATTTTTAGAAATTTTTTTTGATGTCTCACGCGCCAGCCAAGGCACGGCCACGCGCAGGCACGTGCCTGACACACTGACGGAATCCCTAACGGCGTTAGGGAATATTCCGTTTAAAACAAAAGGAGTTACCTGACGCCGTCAATATATTTCGTCAAAGTTGACGGAATATTCCCTGTCTTCTCCGGTGGTTTCGCTAGAGCCATCGTCGGCCGCCGTCTGCAAATGCCGGATTCTGGAAAATCTTAAAACCTTAGTTTCTACTTCGTTTTTCAACCAAATTTCACAAATCTTATATAGATTTGAAGCTCTTAACAAGGAGAACATAATCTTACCTATTTGGGGACCTAAAACCTTCAGGAACTGGTCGGAAAATAGCTCAACACAACCGCCCAAAATTGGAACTCGACAACCCGAGTATACTGACGTTCGAACCACTCCAAAACTAGCCTAGGATCCTTATAGAGTCGATTAGGACCCTTTTTGAGCCTTAAAATCTCGTGAAATGTCCACGATCACATCGGAGTAACATAGTACCTCACCGGAGCTTATGGTTCTTCACGATTCTGACATCCTTTCTTTGAACAAAGGGTATGGTTAGGCTCGCAGGCTTGCAAGGAACTCGAAGGTGGTCCTTAGAAGTTCGATATGAGAGGTTTTGATGGTGTTTGAAGATTGGAAAGCTCGGGTCGTACGGACGAGAAAGAGAGTTCGAGAAGGAAGGAGAGAGAAGGGTTGTGCGTGTGCGTGTGTGTGTGTGTGTGTGTGGTCACGGGTTGGCCAAAAGAAGAACAAATCTCAAGCCCTAAATGGGCTATAGAATTTAGGGCTTAAGCAATTGAGTCCAAATGAAAATAAAACCAACCCCAATTCCACTTATTCATTCGTAACATTTCCGTTACGAACCCAATTTGGCCCTAACTCACGTCAACATGCTCGTGACGACGCGTACAATTTAATTACGTCAACGAGAAAAATAATTTAAAACTATATACGTACATCCACGTCACTAAGCCTCGAGGGCATTATCGTCACTTTACATACTCGGGGATAAATAAATATATAATTTGGGACGGGTCGTCGCACTATGAGTTCATGTGAGGTTTACCCATATGTTTTTTATTTCAGTCATAGAATAAACCTCATATGTATAGGTTTATTCGAAGAATGTACCCATGTTATATAGTACATGTTTGTAAGAGAATGTACCCAATGTTTTGTAGTACATTATTTTTTCGTTAAATTGATGAATCTACCCACAAGGTCAGTATTGATGTACCCAATGTTTTGTAGTACATTATTCCTCAAGGTTCTGGGTTTTAAGGCTGGTATTGATGATTGTGAAGATTATTATGATAAAGATTTTTAAGAGTTTAATCTGTCCTTAATATTTAAATCACAAATGATGAGTTTTTAATTCTATAAATATAGGTAACTGTAAAACAAATTTTTTTAAATTAAAACATTAATACTAACTAACGGAGGTGTACATAACTCAAAAACTTTGATTAAACATTGAAAACCAATAAGTTTTTAATTAAAGAATATATAAATATGTATATATATATATATATATATATATATATATATATATATATATATATATCTCTTCAAGGTTTCAAGTCCAACAAAGTAACCCTCTCTCTCCGTGAGTGGAGTTTTTGACTATTAGCACTCTCACATGGCTCTCTCTGGACTACTTCTTCCCATTTCATCAATCATCATCTTCATCTTCCTTGCATACAAGCTCTACCAACGGCTCAGGTTCAAGCTCCCGCCAGGTCCACGTCCATGGCCCGTCGTCGGAAACCTCTACCAGATAACGCCGGTGAGGTTCCGCTGCTACAACGAGTGGGCTCAGAAATACGGACCCATCATTTCAGTGTGGATTGGATCCACACTGAACGTCGTAGTGAACAACACAGAGTTTGCAAAGGAAGTGCTCAAGGAGAATGACCAGAAACTGGCTGACAGGCACAGGAACAGATCAACCGCAAAGCTCAGCAGGGACGGCCAGGATCTTATTTGGGCTGACTATGGGCCCCACTATGTTAAGGTGAGGAAGATGTGCACTCTTGAGCTTTTCTCTGCAAAGAGGCTCGAGGATCTGAGACCCATTAGAGAAGATGAGGTCACTGCTATGGTGGAGTCCGTCTTCAACCACTGCACCAAGCCTGGTATGTATTTCTCTTAACTTTTTAACTTTTTATGAAATAGTTAATTGAAATTAAGTTAATTGAAATTAAGTATAATCTTCTTAAGAAAAGTAAATATTTACTAAAATAAATTGGAGAAAATTGCAAATCAACCAACAAATAGATGAACCCTTGATTAATGAGGAGAAGAAGTTTGACACGTGGCGTCTCATGTCAATATGTGTTTAGTTTTTATTCATGTGTTCTTGTATTATTGACACATGACAGTACTATAATAATATATTCGTATTATAAAGTTGTTCTCCTGGATCGGCCATCAAAACTACACATACCACACCTGTGACGGAAATTTGGCATAATACAAAAGATTTTACCGAAAACATTTTAAAAACATAGAAAAGATGGGTATTAATGGAAGATTGATAGCATTGAAGATTGGTCGCTTTGGATAGCATTGAAGATTGGCCTTGGAAGGGGGGGTATTAATGGATCACTAGTGAATGATAACATCGATCACTGTATAGCAAAGCTTGAATGAGGATTCTCACCGGATCCATTATACATCGTACGGTAAAAAATCATTGTAAATTTTTTTTATTTAAACTTGAATATAAATAGTACCTGACAAAAACGATCGTTTAATTTACAATAAACGGACGTGATTAGATGATTTCCGGAATTCTCACAAAGAGGATCAGGAAATGATCCTCATTCACAAAGCTTGGCTTCTCAGTACTTTTACTTTTGACACCTCAATTAATACTTATCTAGTTTGGTTTGAGAGCCCTCCCGACTTATTCAGAATGTGATCTTTCAAAACTTGTTATCTTTTTAAGTTCTTATTATTTAAAAAAAAAAAACAGAAGAAGAATATGTTTGGGTAAATGCACTTGCAAACTCGTCCTTGTACCAGTTAAGTGATTGTTGTTAACAATTTACTCACCATTTTACAGAAAACAATGGAAAAAGTTTGACAGTGAGGAAGTATTTGGGAACCGTGGCTTTCAACAACATAACAAGGCTAGCATTTGGGAAACGTTTCATCAACTCAGATGAAATCACAGATGAGCAAGGCAAAGAATTCAGAGCTCTTATTGCCGATGGAGTGAAGAAGAGCGGATCGCTCTCTGTGGCTGAGCACATTTCGTGGTTGCGTTGGGCATGCCCGTTTGACGAAGAGGCTTTTGCTCGACATGAGGCGAACAGAGACAAACTCACCAAGGAAATCATGGACGAACACACTCAGGCACGCTTCAAAGGTGGCGTTGCCAAGAGCCATTTCGTGGATGCATTGTTTACCTTGAAGGACAAGTATGACCTTAGTATGGACACTATTATAGGACTTCTTTGGGTAAGTTAGTGTACATTAATACATCAATGGTTTCCCACTTTGTTGCTTCCTTTTTTATTAGTTAACGGAACTGTTATTAGCACTATGAGATAGTCATCGCGCTCACTTCCCTTACATTCGAAACTAATGAAGCGATTTGTTCAGGATATGATGGCTGCCGGTACAGACACCACAGCTATTACAGCTGAATGGGGCATGGCCGAACTGATTAAGAACCCAAGGGTGCAACAAAAGGCTCAAGAGGAGCTAGATAAGGTTATTGGGGTCGACCGGGTCTTGACCGAAAACGATTTCTCAAACCTCCCTTACCTACAATGTGTTGCAAAGGAAGCACTACGTTTGCACCCACCAGCACCACTAATGCTCCCCCACCGAGCCAATGCCGATGTCAAGATTGGTGGCTACGACGTCCCCAAGGGTTCGATCGTTCATGTCAATATTTGGGCTATAGCACGTGACCCGGCTGTCTGGAAAAACCCAAACGAATTTCGTCCTGAAAGGTTCCTAGAAGAAGACTTTGACATCAAAGGCCATGACTTCAGACTACTTCCATTTGGATCAGGCAGGCGAGTATGCCCTGGAGCCCAACTCGGTATCAACTTGGTTGCCTCCATGTTGGGTCATCTGTTGCACCATTTCAGTTGGGCTCCGCCCCAAGGAGTGAACCCAGAGGAGATTGACATGTCCGAAAATCCAGGGACGGTCACTTACATGGCAACCCCAGTAGAAGTTGTGCCTACTCCAAGGCTGCCATCACACTTGTACAAGCGTGTGGAGGCGACTATGTAATTTTCAGTGTCTTTCGTATTGTGAATCAACTTGTTTGCACAACCCTTCCCATTGGGGACAATAAAATTCCAGTATGTGTTTGATAGTAATAATACACTTCCCTTCCCTTGGTTGTGGAAGCCAGGGGAATCCGCTGCCGCTGGACATTCTGAAGAAGCTGTCGTTGAATGGTTTTCGAAGATTTTGAGGTAATGGTCCGAACTCCGGTCACCGCATCTAGGGAACAAGGTGTGAATTTGTTAGATAAAAAGGTGCATGGCTAAAGTGTTTTCTATATGCTTGCTGGAAAAGTTATGCTTCAATGTATTTGTAAAAGTTTGAAGCCATTCCATGACAATTTAACAATATTGTTAGTTAAATATTCTTGGGACTTTAAAAGTTCCAAGAATTTAGCCTAAGTTTCATAAATACTCTCTTCTAAAGCATTTAAAAAAATTGAGTCTAAAATGCTATGGGCCTTTTGAAAATCTCTCGTCCAAACATAACATTACGAATCAATAAACAGAAGCTCTTAAAACGAATCTTTGATCATGCATGAATTCTGAGCTAGCTACAATCAAATCTATGAACTTAGAAATTGGTCGTGCAAAATATGGAGATAAAACGGGAGGGTGCTGCAAAAGAAACACTTGCATATGTAACTCTAATGTCAAATTCAACAAGTATTGATTAGTCAAAATTAACTAGGGTACAATGGCCATAAACCCGTACCTTAGACTATTCAAAGAGAAAGGAGAATTGTCTTTGCTTTCCTGTAGTCCTTACGGCTCAATTTGATAACTATTTTAGTTTTCATTTCTTTCGAAAATTGAAATTGAAAAATTGAAAACTCGTCAGATAATTTTTAGTTTGTTAGTTTTTAATTTTGGTTTTTAGTATTGAAAATTAAAGGAAGTTACTAAATCAGTTTTCATTTTTAAGCGAAATGGTTAACAAACGTCTTTGATAATTAACATTAGTTAGTCAAAAACCAAATTGGACTTTGCTTTCCAACATCAATTTAAGTCGATCTTTTCTTGGCCTTTGGACCGGAGAAAATTGGACCGAGAAGTTGAAAATTATTACTAGTAATAGCTAGAAAATATATTCACAGTTAATTTCTGCATGTATAAATTAAAACCCCTATAACTTCACTCTTCCTCATTGAATATTTACATAAATTTCCAGAAAAATGGCAGGTTTATTTGACAAGCAGGCGGAAGATTACTTGGTAGCAAGGCCAACGTACCCCAACGAATGGTACTCCATGCTGGCGGCTCTCACACCAAAACACTCTTTAGCTTGGGATGTCGGCACCGGCAATGGCCAAGCTGCTTTCTCTGTTAGTACTCCTCTTAATTTCCGAAAATTCCACGATGCACTGGTGTATTGGACGACTAGATTATGACAGTCTCAATTCAAATACCGATGAATCACATACAACTGTGTATTGTAGAAAATAAGAGTACTAATTTGTGCTGTTTTTTTCACTTTGTGCAGCTTGGAGAGCATTATGAGCAAGTAATAGGAAGTGATATAAGTGAGCCCCAACTGAAGAGTGCACTCCAACATCCTCGAGTTCGTTACGTTCACACTCCGGCGACCATGTCCGATGACGAGTTGGTTGACCTAATAGGGGGCGAAAATTCAGTTGATTTAGTGACCGTGGCAGAGGCCGTGCACTGGTTCGACCTCCCAAAGTTCTACTCGCTCGTCAAGCGCGTTTTGCGTAAGCCAGGAGGCGTGATTGCAGTTTGGGGCTACAATGATATCGTAACACACCCCGAAATCGAGGGTGTACTGAAGCGTTTTTATGAAGCAAGTAAACCGTTTTGGGACCCGAAGAGGGAGTACTTGTGGGAAGGGTATAGGACACTTCCATTTCCATTTGAGAGTGTTGGTTTGGGTTCTGAAGGGCAGCCTGTGGCACTGGAAATACCAAAGGAAGTGTCATTTGAAGGGGTGTTGAGGATGTTAAGGTCCTCCTCTGCAGTCAATACAGCTAAAGATCAAGGCGTAGATTTGTTATCACAAGAGGTGATTGAAGAGATTCAAAGAGCTTGGGGAGGGCCTAACGTGGTTAGAAATGTTACCTTCAAGGCATTTATGCTTGCCGGAAAAGTTTAGGCTGTTAGGTTTTTTTTTTTCCCTTACAAGATAGATATACAACCTTTTTTTACTTCTCACACATTCCTTGTTAATTTATGTCCTTTGATTTTCTTCAATTTATTTGATTCAATGGCCGAAAATTAGAAGAGTGTCTGAAAAGTAAAAAGAGTGTGTGGCTATCACGCCCATATATATTTGTATGTATATGTATATTCGTAACACTCATTTGAACTTTGATGTAAGGGGATAGACAAACTACCCTAATTAGTTGGGACTAATATGTTTCCTTCCTCCTATGAATCTATGATTTTACATTGGTTTTTAGCATACAGAGTGCTCCTTGTAAAAAAACTCTTCATGACAAAAGTCTTATACACTTCTCTAAAACCTATATAAGAATTCACTGAAAATCGATGCATTGAACTCTCTTAAAATCCTTCAAAATCCCAATTGAGTGCACTCGTTAATTTGCTAATTGGTTATCCATTAACCATTATTCCATTACAAAAGAGTGAATTATAACCCTATAGTCCCACATAACTTCATTCTTTTACATTATATAGTATGCATTTAAGTGAGAGCAGTCAACACGAAATACCATTTTATTAAAACCTGCTTTTAAAATAATTAAAAACACTTTTACATTACCAAAAGTGTTTTTTTTTTAGTACAACGATATATTTTACACTAAGTAGAGAGGATGAGTCGGCTAAACCACACAATGGGCGACCTAATTTGGTATCAAATTCGTAATCTCTTAAGACCTCTCACTTATAAGTGAAGAGAAATCCATCAGACGTAGTACTGGGTGGCCACTAAAACTGCTTCTTAAAAGGGGAAGAAAAATATTGTGGCAATAAGTTTGATATAATTGATGACGTTGGAGGGAGGGAAGCGGTTGAAAAGGCCAGTGAGGAGAGGCTGGTGGCCAACAACAAAAATAAAAGATAATTGTTAAAGAGACTTTGTTAAATTTAGATTTTTTATGGATTTTTTGTTACCTCATTTTTTTTGTATAATATTTTATAATATTCACACGAGAATTAATATTAGACTTTTTATGGACTTTTCGTTACCTCATATTTTTTGTATAATATTTTATAATATTTGCGCAAAAATTGATATTAAACTGTGAGGCGACAAAGATTCTAAAAAAAATCCCACTTTAAAAGAATTCCTTTATTATTTCTCAAATAAATTGAAGAAAATTAGAGTTTTGAAGGTAGAGTGCACACATGCACAAAATACAACTTAAACAAATAATACAAATAGAATAATCCAAGGGTGTCAACTTTTATATATACAATGTCCTGGAGTACAAGCAAATTTATTAATGAAATAATCCAAGAGTGTCAACTTTGCTTGTAATTATATATGAAAAAAAACAAAATACTTGGTTCCCAACAAATTTTAATTATAAAAGTACAAATAAGTTGACCAATAATCTATCACTGACCATGTTTCACGAAAACAGTTAAAAGTTCTCATGATCTTACAAAAAGTACGTAGAATTCGATGTGTTTTTAAAATAATTTAAAATGATTTTTACAAGAAGTATTATTTATATGTTTTTTTGTAAAAAGAATTTCAAGTATTTTTTTTAAAATTCACTTAAATTTTTTGTCAAAAATATTTTCACAAAAACATTTTCAGTTATTTTAAAAACAATTTCAAACAAGCTGATCTAAAAACATACCTCCTTGAAACAAGTCTAGGCCGATCCGGTAGGCCCATTGCTACACCCATACCTTGAAGCAGAGCCCGTTCCACGCCTCCAAATTGTAGGTCCTCGATTCCTCCACCGGGCAGCTAGCAATCGAACGGCCAGGAACCCATCTCACGGGTAGATGGCAACAGCTAACCTCCTCTCGCTCCCACGAAAAACCCTTCTTATACCACTTCTCTTATCTCCTCAGTTCACTTCGCCTCTCTCTCCTCGCTCTTCTCCTTCTCCCAATCCCCAGGGAAGGTTTAGGGTTTCTGCACAACCTGAAAGCTCTGGAAAATGGCTTCCGCGCAAATCAACGTCCTCAGCACCGCGCCCAATTTTACAACCCCGAGGACGGCGTTTTTCGGTCAGGGACTGGGCCGAACGACGCCGGTGAAGGCGTTCGTGAGCCTGAGACCTAACGGCGTCAGAAGGGTCGGGCCGCTCCGGATAGTCAATGAGAAAGTTGTGGGAATCGATTTGGGGACGACGAACTCGGCCGTTGGGGCTATGGAGGGCGGAAAGCCCACCATAGTCACCAACGCCGAGGGGCAGAGAACGACGCCGTCCGTGGTGGCGTATACGAAGAATGGGGATAGGCTTGTGGGCCAGATTGCCAAACGACAGGCCGTTGTGAACCCTGAGAACACCTTCTTCTCGGTGAAGAGGTTCATTGGGAGGAGGATGTCGGAGGTGGACGAGGAGTCGAAGCAGGTGTCGTACAAGGTTGTAAGGGATGCGAATGGGAATGTCAAGATCGACTGCCCTGCTATCGGGAAGCAGTTCGCCGCTGAAGAAATTTCAGCTCAGGTATAACTTTTTACTGACATTTGCGGGTTTATTTTTTTATTGCGTCTGTGTTTTTGGCAATGGGATTGTTGAAATTTTACTTATATCAATGTGGTTAAGTTTTAGAATAATTTGTGGTATTATTACGTTTTAATTTGTTGAAAGATATGATTTTTTTGATGTCGTTTGTTGGGGGTCAATAGTGGTCGTACAATGATGCGGTGTTGTTTTGTGGTTTTGGTGATGGGTGTTGTGAAACTTATCTACGGGTCTGTTTGGGCGCCGGGAAAGTGAAGGAAAATGAATAAGGTTAATGGTAGTTTTGTTTTGGTTGTGGTTAATGGACTATGTAAAACTTGCATTGAATGAAGCTGGTGAGTAGAATTAAGCACAACTGAGCTTCAATGCTGGTAAAATTGCGTGTATAGATAACAGTGATGAAGGGTAACTGCATATTTAAGTTCTCCGAAACGTTTGTTCTTGTCAGCTAATATGAATTTTGAAACATTAAAACTTTACGGTGTTCCACTGCCGCATTCAAAATTATTTTACTTTTTAAAGTGTGCCATTCGCATGATACTGGTTCTGCTAATAAAATTTGGTTAGTTTTCGGAATCAATGTAATGCTTTGGTTGTCAAATTTTGTTGATCTCGTTTTATTGCTGGTTTAGGTGTTGAGGAAGCTTGTGGATGATGCTTCAAAGTTTTTGAATGATAAAGTTACCAAAGCAGTGGTCACTGTGCCTGCTTACTTCAATGACTCTCAAAGAACTGCTACAAAAGATGCCGGCCGTATTGCTGGTTTAGAAGTTCTTAGGATTATTAATGAGCCTACTGCCGCTTCTTTAGCATACGGGTTTGACAGGAAAAACAATGAAACTATCTTGGTATTTGACCTTGGAGGTGGTACTTTTGATGTCTCAGGTACAGTGTTTGTTATTGGGATGTGTTCTTTATCCATTACGGCCGTGCACATGTTGGTTTGCATGTTTTTGTTAGATCTATGTATAACATTGTTCTAACTTGCGCTCCTTCCATTACAGTACTTGAGGTTGGTGATGGTGTGTTTGAAGTGCTATCTACTTCAGGAGATACACATTTGGGTGGTGATGATTTCGATAAGGTTAGGATTAGCTATTTCTTCTTGTTTTGTTATGTCATGACTATACACTTAATTCCTTACCCTTTGGGTTAGTTTTAGAGGCTTAAATATTGATATGGTTGTGATGATGTTGTTATTTTGCAGAGGGTTGTTGACTGGCTTGCTGAAGACTTCAAAAGAAATGAAGGAATAGACCTGTTGAAGGATAAACAGGCTCTTCAGAGGCTGACAGAGACAGCGGAGAAAGCCAAGATGGAGTTGTCATCTTTGACTCAGGCTAACATTAGGTATGCTCCCAATATCTGAGAACCTTCATTATTCCGAAGCATTTTTGAGCCATTTAGTATTCTCTTGTGATCATCTGTTTGGTGATAATTGTTTTGTTTCAGTCTGCCTTTCATTACTGCAACTGCCGATGGGCCAAAGCACATTGAGACAACCCTTACAAGGGCGAAGTTTGAGGAGTTGTGCTCAGATCTGCTTGACAGGTGTGAACTTTTGTTTCAACTAGCTCAGATATTGTGCATATCTGCAGACTGCATATTTGGCTGTAGTTTTTTTTTTGTTGCTAATTTCAAGATGTCCCCTTTGATGCCTAATGTTGTGGAATGTATTTTGGTTGCTATATTTGGTGGTATAATTTTGGTTCTATGAGCTCTGGAAATATTTGATTCTAAAGTCACGTTATCATTTTGTTGATATTTTAGGCTTAGAACACCGGTTGAAAACTCCTTGAGGGATGCAAAGCTTGCTTGGAAAGATATAGATGAAGTGATACTTGTTGGTGGTTCAACACGTATACCAGCTGTGCAGGAGCTTGTAAGGAAGGTGACAGGGAAGGAACCAAATGTTACAGTTAATCCTGATGAAGTTGTTGCCCTAGGAGCTGCCGTTCAGGTGTGTCTCTTATGATTTCTTTCTTCAATTTGGTGACATGCTATGTCCTTTGTTGTATGACAATTTTTATCAAGTTATTGGTTCTTTCTATTTTTATTTTTTTGTGCGACAGTTTCTGTTGCTATTATCGTATTGACCATATTGACCGGTGATACCTTTTTTCGCTTGATTCTAGGCTGGTGTATTGGCTGGAGATGTCAGTGACATTGTGCTCTTGGACGTGACACCACTGTCACTGGGTTTGGAGACCCTTGGTGGCGTCATGACTAAGATCATCCCAAGAAACACAACTCTACCTACCTCCAAGTCAGAGGTGTTTTCAACAGCTGCTGATGGGCAGACAAGTGTTGAGATTAATGTCCTTCAAGGAGAAAGGGAATTTGTAAGAGATAACAAGTCTCTTGGGAGCTTTCGTTTGGATGGAATCCCGCCTGCTCCACGAGGGGTTCCTCAAATCGAAGTCAAGTTCGACATTGATGCCAATGGTATTCTATCCGTCGCTGCCGTGGACAAGGGCACAGGAAAGAAGCAAGACATCACCATCACTGGTGCCAGTACCTTACCTAGTGATGAGGTTAGTTGGCTAGCAAATTGTAAAACTTGTCAGCTTTGTGATATTATATTTGGAACATCTCGTTTGTGTTTTTGAAATCTTGAATTATATTGAGGGAAATGCCTGCAAATGTACACAGGTGGAAAGGATGGTTAGTGAAGCCGAGAGGTTTGCACAGGAGGACAAGGAGAAGAGAGACGCCATCGACACAAAGAACCAGGCTGATTCTGTTGTGTACCAGACAGAGAAGCAACTGAAAGAGCTGGGAGACAAGGTCCCAGCTGAAGTTAAAGAAAAGGTGGAGGCAAAACTTGGAGAGCTCAAGGAGACAGTCTCAGGGGGTTCAACTCAAGCCATAAAAGATGCCATCACCGCCCTTAACCAGGAAGTGATGCAGCTTGGCCAGTCGCTTTACAACCAGCCCGGGACTCCTGGTGCTGGTGCAGGGCCGACTCCACCTGGTGCTGAAGCTGGTGGGTCTTCAGAATCATCATCCGGCAAGGGACCCGACGGAGATGTTATCGACGCAGATTTCACCGACAGCAAGTGAGCAAGACTGTTGGACAGAAGTTAGTGGCTTTCTTTCATATTTTATTTAGATTAAATGTGTATAGAAGAATGATTTGCCGGGATGGGATTGTGGTGTTGGGGCATACTATGTCATTTTTGTTTTATGGAGATGGAGAAACAATGCTATTTAGATGACAGAGGACCAGTTACTCGAACTTAATTAGAAGACCGTCAGCGAAACATTAGGGCGATTAGAGCCCTTGCAAACTGTTTAAGCATCGATTTATTTAAACGCAGAAGAGCATTATTTAGTTTGAAAAAAGATCAGGCTCCATGTATGCATTCAGCAGTAAAAACCGTAATAATAAAAAAAATGAAATTATATTCACACCTTAAATTATTTTTTTCACACTTTTATAGTTTTTTAATATTTTTTACACACCACTAGCATTTAATAAAAAAATATTAAAGAATTAAAAGATCGAGCTGTGGATTTGTTATCACAGGAGGTGAAAAAGTTATCATTTTAGAAGCTATACTTTTCTAATGTGATTGATAGCAGTTTTGTTTTACCACAAATTTGATGTTTCAGATTTGATAATAAGCTATTTTTTTAAAAGCATCATAATCTCAAACCAGCTCTACGTTAAAAGTGCTTATGTTCTTACAAAAATCATTTATAAAGTTTTGACACTTGCTTCTTTAAAAATTACTTCTAAGCGTTTTTTAAGAAAAGAAGTTTTAAATAAACAAGTTATGTTACTTAATATTACGGTCTAGTGATATTTTTATTCAGTTGTAAGTAAGATGTTTTAGATTCGATTTTCGTTAAAGATAAATTTGAATCATATTATTAATAACCAATTGTAAAACTAAGAATATCTCAACCGCCTTAGCATAGTGTTAAAAAGTCCAAACGAATCCGGTTAGGGCCATGCCGCCCATGCCTCCAAAAACAAGGGACCAGAAAATAAAAGAAAGACCCCGATTCTTCCAACGGGCGGCTCGCAATCTAACGGCCAGGAACCCCTGCCCGTCAATAAAAAATCTCACGGGCAGTAGATCATTCTACAACCTTCTCCCGCTCCCTCGAAAAACCCTCCTTCTGCAACTTCGCTCATCTTCTCGGTTCACTTCGCCTCTCTCCTCGCTCTTCTCCTTCTACAAATACCTTGGGAAGGATAAGGATTTCTGCTACTCAATAATAAACCCTAATTTCACCTGAAAGCTCTCGAAAATGGCTACCGCTCAAATCAACGTCCTCAGCACCAAGCCCAATTTCACAACCCCGAGGTCGGCGTTTTTCGGTCAGGGACTGGGCCGAACGACACCGTTGAAGGCGTTTGTGAGCGTGAGACCCAACGGCGTCAGAAGGGTGGGACCGCTCCGGATAGTCAATGAGAAAGTTGTGGGAATCGATTTGGGAACGACGAACTCCGCCGTTGGGGTTATGGAGGGCGGAAAGCCCACCATCGTCACCAACGCCGAGGGGCAGAGAACTACGCCGTCCGTGGTGGCGTATACGAAGAACGGGGATAGGCTTGTGGGGCAGATTGCCAAACGACAGGCCGTTGTGAACCCCGAGAACACCTTCTTCTCCGTGAAGAGGTTCATTGGGAGGAGGATGTCTGAGGTGGACGAGGAGTCGAAGCAGGTGTCGTACAAGGTCGTAAGGGATGCGAATGGGAATGTCAAGATCGACTGCCCTGCTATCGGCAAGCAGTTCGCCGCTGAAGAAATTTCAGCTCAGGTATAATTTTTACTGACATTTTTGGGTTTATCTTTTCTTGCTTCTGTGTTTTTTGGCAGTGGGATTGTTGAAATTTTACTCATTTCAATAAGGGGGGAAGTTTTTAGAGTAATTTGTGGTATTATTATGTTTTAATTTGTTGAAAATTATGATTTTTGATGTCGTTTGCTGGTGGTCAGTGGTGGTCGTACAATGGTGCGGTGTTGTTTTGTAGTTTTGGTGATGAGTGTTGCGAAATTGACCTACAGTTCTGTTTGGCCACTCGGAAAATGAAGGAAAATGAATTTTGAAACGTTAAACTTTACGGCGCTCCACTGTTACCTTCAAAATTATTTAACCTTTTGGAGTGTGCCATTTGCACCATTCTGGTTCTGCTAACACAACTTGGTTAGTTTTCGGAAACAATGTAATGCTTTAGCTGTCGAATTTTGTTGAACTTAGTTTTATTGCTGGTTTAGGTGTTGAGGAAGCTTGTGGATGATGCTTCAAAGTTTTTGAATGATAAAGTTGGGAAAGCAGTGATCACTGTGCCTGCTTACTTTAATGACTCTCAAAGAACTGCTACAAAAGATGCTGGCCGTATTGCTGGTCTGGAAGTTCTTAGGATTATAAATGAACCTACCGCTGCTTCTTTAGCATACGGGTTTGACAGGAAGAACAATGAAACCATCTTGGTATTTGACCTTGGAGGTGGTACTTTCGATGTTTCAGGTACAGTGTTGTTATTGGGATGTGTTCTTTATCCATTATGGCCGTGCAAATGTTGGTTTGTGTGTTTTTGTTATATCTTTTTTCTAAATTGCGCTCCTTCCATTACAGTACTTGAGGTTGGTGATGGTGTGTTTGAAGTGCTATCTACTTCAGGAGATACTCATTTGGGGGGCGATGATTTTGATAAGGTTTGGATTCGCTATTTCTTCTAATTTTTGTTATGCCCTTTGGGTTAAGTTTAGAGGCCTAAATAGTGATATGGTTTTGATTATGTTGTTATTTTGCAGAGGATTGTTGACTGGCTTGCTGCAGACTTCAAAAACAATGAAGGAATAGACCTGTTAAAGGATAAACAGGCTCTTCAGCGGCTTACAGAGACAGCCGAGAAAGCCAAGATGGAGTTGTCAACTTTGACTCAGACTAACATTAGGTATGTTGCCAATATCTGAGAACCTTCATTATTCCGAAGCATTTTTCAGCCGTTGAGTATTCTCTTGTGATAATCTGTCTGGGCTGTTTTCATTTCTAACAATGTTATATCGGTGATAATTGTTATGTTCCAGTCTGCCTTTCATTACTGCAACTGCAGATGGGCCGAAGCACATTGAGACAACTCTTACTAGGGCGAAGTTTGAGGAGTTGTGCTCAGATCTGCTTGACAGGTGTGAACTTTTGTTTCAATTTGCTATGAGATTGTGGATATCTGCATATTTGGCTGTAGCTTTTTTGGTTGCTAATTTCAATATATCCCCCTTGATGCCTTAATGTATATATTTGATTCTAAAGTAAAGTTATAATTTTGTTGATATTTTAGGCTTAGAACACCAGTTGAAACCGCCTTGAGGGATGCAAAGCTTGCCTGGAAAGATATAGATGAGGTGATACTTGTTGGTGGTTCAACACGTATACCAGCTGTGCAGGAGCTTGTAAGAAAGGTGACAGGGAAGGAACCAAATGTTACGGTTAATCCTGATGAAGTTGTTGCCCTAGGAGCTGCAGTTCAGGTGGGCCTCTGTGATTTCTTTCTTCAATTTGGTGACATGTTATATCCGTTGTTATATGACAACTGTTGTGAAGTTATTGGTTTTTTTTTGTTTTTTTGTGTTTTCTGTTGCTATTATCGTATTGACCCGTGATACCTTTTTTCGCTTGATTCTAGGCTGGTGTATTGGCTGGAGATGTCAGTGACATTGTGCTCTTGGACGTGACACCACTTTCACTGGGTTTGGAGACCCTTGGTGGCGTCATGACTAAGATTATCCCAAGAAACACTACTCTACCGACCTCCAAGTCGGAGGTGTTTTCAACAGCTGCAGATGGGCAGACGAGTGTCGAGATAAATGTCCTTCAAGGAGAGAGAGAATTTGTTAGAGATAACAAGTCTCTTGGGAGCTTCCGTTTGGATGGTATTCCCCCTGCTCCACGAGGGGTTCCTCAAATTGAAGTCAAATTCGACATTGACGCCAATGGTATTCTATCCGTCGCTGCTGTGGACAAGGGCACAGGGAAGAAGCAAGACATCACCATCACTGGTGCCAGTACCTTGCCAAGTGACGAGGTTAGTCGACTATCAAATTTTAAAATTGTCAGCTTTGTGATATTAGATTTGGAACTACTCGTTTGTATTTTTTTAGGTCTCGAATTATATTAAGAGAAATGCCTGCAAATGTACAGGTGGAAAGGATGGTTAGTGAAGCTGAGAAGTTTGCAAAGGAAGACAAGGAGAAGAGAGACGCCATCGACACAAAGAACCAGGCTGACTCAGTTATCTACCAAACAGAGAAGCAACTGAAAGAGCTGGGAGACAAGGTTCCAGCTGAAGTTAAAGGAAAGGTGGAGGCAAAACTTGGAGAGCTCAAGGAGGCAGTCTCAGGTGGTTCAACTCAGGCCATAAAAGATGGCATCGCCGCCCTTAACCAGGAAGTGATGCAGCTTGGCCAGTCGCTTTACAACCAGCCCGGGACTCCTGGTGCTGGTGCGGGGCCAACTCCACCCGGTTCTGGAGCTGGTGGGTCTTCAGATTCATCATCCGGCAAGGGACCCGACGGTGATGTTATCGATGCAGATTTCACCGACAGCAAGTGAGCAAGACTGTTGGACAGAAGTTAGTGGCCTTCTTGCATATACTATTTAGATTAAATGTGTATATTAGAATGATTCTGCCGGGATGGGATCTTGGTGTTGGGGATACTGTGTCAATTTTGTTTTATGGAGAATGAGAAACAGTGTTGTTTAGAGGACTAGTTACTTGTACTTAATTAGGGGACTTAAGAAGACCGATACCGAAACATTACAGCGATTAGAGCCCTTGCAAATTGGTTAAAGCGTCGATTGATTTAAATGCAAGAGAGCAATATATCTTTCGTTCGTTCTGAAAAACAGGCACCGTGTGTGCATTTAGCAGTGAGAACCAATACCAATAGTAACAAACCAACACAATCTATCTAGGACTTCGAGGGAGGCTTTCATGACCTCGTCCTCCTCCGCCACCGCTAAGTCTCAGTGATGATCTAGGACTGCTGTTGTTGCTACTAGGAGATAAGTTGGAAGGAATATGATTTTGGCCTTGACCTGGAGAAATATTCGGCCCCATCAACGAGCACCTCGCGCTCCCAGACTCCGATCTACCTGGCGATGTCAAAGGAGGTGGAGTCCGAATCCCTCGGTGGTGTGCTCTTGCACTAAACGAAGACTGGTACGCCTGGTGGTGGTGGTGGTGGTTTTGGTGGTAGTTAGGGTGTTGGAGACGCCCTTGAACATGGCCTTGGTATGCACTGCAAATACTTGGAGAGCTGTGCACTCTATGCACTGGAGGTGAAATCGTGAACCGGTGACCTGCCATGCTCATGTCAGCCACAACCGTGTGGTGTTCAGGGGATGCTGATTGGGATGCTGATTTGGGCGAGGAACACGCCGAACATAAGCCGAGGCTGCCAATGGGGCTACTTGTGATGACCTTTGGGGCAACCGGAGCAAACGGCTGCTGTTGCTGCAGCGGTTGAGGCTGCATTTTTGGTGGCGATCGGATGATTCCATTGATGGCGTCAATGTAACGCTGCTCCAGCTGGTGTTCCAACGACGGGGTTGGACTCTCGATCATGATTAACTTGGACGGGAACAAGAATGCTCTCGGCCTCGGGCTGCCTTCTCTCTCTTGTCGATCATATTCGTCGAGCATGTGCTTCAGATCTTCGTCGCTTCTCACGGAGACCAAGGCATCGAGATCTTCATTGGCTGGCTGGTATTTCAACACCATCTCCCCATCAGACAATGTCCTCAGCTTTTCCATCAACTCTGAAACGTAGATAAGGCAAAGTACCCTTTAGACATATACGTTCTTAGAAATTCCGTACGGTTATGAAGTTCCGAGTTCAAATCTCATCCACGTAAAATTCAAAAAGAAACAAATAGACTAACAAAATGTGCACCTGCGTATGTTATGCCGCGGGACAATGCAATGACGCGAGTCTCCCCTCCGACATACTTGAGGTGGCCGTCGGCAGGCCTGGGTAGGATTCTGCCGCCATGGCTGCACAGGAACTTGATCCGGCTTTTGGGGGAGGACGGCGCGTCATTCTCACCACCGCAACTACCGCCACCAGTACCGCCAATTTCACCCGCCATTTTTCATGTCAAAATATGTCACGTACGTATTGTGGTATGAACTGATCACATAAACTATAATGTAACTAATCAACTCAGCGAGTCTGCAACTGCAGCCCCCCTCCCCTCTTCCTCAGGGACGTTGAATCGCCGTCACGAAAGTCCCCGGAATCTGCAACGATGGCGTTAACCAATCAAAACATCAAAATCCGACTTCGAAAAAGAATTATAAAATTAATAAAATGTTTGTATTTTTATTATTTAAAAATTTATACACAAATTTTTTTTCCCATTATGCTTAATTAGAGCCTACTTTGTACGGACGAGGGGTGGCGCAGTTGGAAGAGAAAGAAGATTGAATTGGGGAGAGAATTTTGAAGAATGAAAAGAATCATCCAAAAATAGCGGAAAGAGAGAGAGATGCTTGTTGTTGGGTTTCTCTTGAATGAAATTCTACGGATCTCCCCAAATCTCTCGCTTTTGTACGAGAATGAGAATGACTTGCATAAAACGGAAACGCTAATGTCCTTTCTTTCGTACACACATTTCATCACTCACCTACCCACAAACATTTTGTATATGGTCCGTTTTATTAGGGACAAATTTCGGATATGATTCAACTATTACATATACTCACTCTATTTCTTCCTGATTATCAATTCTAGCTAGTCATGTATGAGTTTTTACGAGTGCTGCCATGCCCATCCATCTGTTTTATTTCTCATCCATCCGTCTTATTTGCTCGTCTATTATATCTTATTGCTCGTTACATTTTGTGTTTTATGGGCCACAACAAAGGACCATCTACTAGTAGAAAAAGTTGGTCGGCTCTTATGATGATATATTTTGATCGAATTAAATACATTTACATTGAATGGTTCCACTACTACAAACTAGAGCTTAGTCATGTTGGCTAGAGCACTGTGCTCGCCTATCTACACCCAAGTTCAAATCTCCATCCTTTGAGTATAAATGACGTTTAGTGGAGAAGATCCAGTCGTTTATAAAAAAATAGTTCATGTACAAATTGCATCGACACCTTTTGTATAAAACTCCACGCTCTAAATGAAAAAAAAAAATCATAAATCAAAGTTGTAGCAGCGGAAGTAAAAAGGAATTACAGTAAACGTGATACCAAATGGAATCAAAACTTGTCTAATTTGAAATTGGAATATGAGACTCCATTTGTATGCAGAAAACCTCACGTAGGTGGGTTCATATAAGTTGAGTGGAGGAGAAATTAAAATATTTTTTCTTCTCGTTAAATTGCCTATTTATTTATTATTCTTGACAAACAATAACGTTAATGAGTCAGAAAATAAGAATTTATGAAGATTAAATATGCACCAAAATGCATAGATTATTTGTCACATCCTGGCTCGGGCCCCCACCAAATTTGGGCTCGACCCCACCATAGCACAATATTGTCTGTTTTGGGCCTTGACCACGCCCTCACGGTTTTATTTATGGGAACTCAGTGGGTCACCCATTATAGGATTGACCTCGAGCGAACTCGCTTAACTTCAGAGTTTCAATAAAACGCGAAGCTAGTGAGCCCCAAAAGGCCTCGTGCTAGGTGGAGATGAGAATATACATATAAAGTACAGATGATCCACTCCTTATGTGGGATGTTACATTATTATTTTCCGTCAAAACACTCTGTATAAACTTTAGACTTACATAAAAAATAGCCTAACTAATTACGTATCGAACAACCACGACACGTAAGGTTTATTCATTCCTTATGTAATTTGATAACATTTTATACTTGTGAGAGAAGCATACGATCGCAGCGCAAAGAGGACATAGCGAGTGGGCTGTGGACTCCTCCTCCCTCCGTCCCTCCTCCTCCTCGCATTCTCGCCGGTGTAAAACAGTCTGTGTGTGGAAACCGAAGCACAACGACACCGTTTGAGAGAGAGAGAATTGTGCCAAGGAAGAAAAGAAGAAAAGAAGAATATGGATATGGAAGCACAGAGGTTTGTATGGGGCGGAGCAATTCCTCTGGAGATTCATCTCCATGAATCCGACGTCGCCACTCTTCCTGCTCCCCCACCTGCCCTGGTACTAAACCTCCGTATACATATATATCTTTGAAATTTCCATTTGGGCCCCCGATTACCCTCCAAATTTACTATGATTGTTGCTCTCTCTCTGTAACTTGTTTGATTTCAGATCTTAGCTCCTCGGATTGGGTACCTGCCATTGTTGGCCTCGCTTCTAAAACCTCAATTCAGCTCTGCACTTCCTCCTCGCTTTGACACCATTTGGTTCGAGTACAAAGGCTTGCCCTTGAAGTGGTATGCGCCCATTTCCTCTTTGTCCATACCCAAAATTTCGGTTTTTCTACAATGCTTAATTTGACGGTTTTCGTAAATAAAACAAAGTGTTTTGATAGTTGATATGGCATTTGATTTTTGATGTTAGAGACTGCCAGTCTAATTTGCACTAGATTTTTGGTTTTTCTCTAATTGTTTGTTGTTGCCCATTTGGTTCTTTAAATGATCTTGCACGCCCGTTTAAGGTTTGCGTGCCAGAAATTAGTATTTTGAAATGAATGAGGGAGGAAAGAGTGAATGAATAGCGCACGATGCTTTCATAAGTTGTTAGATTCATGTTAGTATTATTTGTTTCATAACATTGCAAGAGCTTCTGGCAGGTATATACCGACAGGAGTTCTGTTTGATCTTCTATGTGCAGAACCAGAAAGACCTTGGAATCTCACGGTAAATACTTTTTCTTATCAGGGTATCTTTTTTTTTCATCCCCGTGTTACAAATTGATGAGGGCGATGGAAGCTTTTATAGAAACTTAGGAGGAAACTAGTCACAAAAAGGAAATGCAGAATTATGAACAGAAATCGTGCCTGCGTTTGGTTCTCTTATATGTAAATAGGAGATGGCTGGCTATCAGAAACCACATACATACATAAGTGTATTTCAGAAGTTATTCTTGGTAAATGATTTTGGACATTACGGATTTATTTATTTTATTCTAAGGCTGAACGTTTTGGAGTTACTAACTTACTACAGATAAGAAATTAGGGTAGTGTTATACACACACCCTTTTACCTCCCACACACCCTCGTTAATTTTGGTCAATTGATCTTCTTCAATTCATTCGATCTCACGGTCGAAAATTGAGAGGGGTGTGTGAGAGGTAAAAATGGGTGTGTGGATAGCACCACCCAAGAAATTATTGTCATAAACATTTATCAGGCTGCTATGTGGCATCAAGATTTATTCTCTTGTTTTGGTGGAATTTGGGAAATCTCAAAAAATTGGCCAGGTGTGTTTTGTGGGACCAGTTTTTAAGTTTCATAATGTAGTGGGAAAACCGAATTCTCGTTTGAATGAATTTGGGACCTAGCCAATTCTAATCAAACCCAGTAAGACTTGGTTTTCATCATCTTCTCCCAACATTTCAAAACCATCACTGGTGCTACACTACTACATTTTGCCACCATCATTGCCTGCCACCACTTCAACTTGCCCCATTTGCCACCATTTCTACTGCTACACTGTTTCTGCCACTGGTGTTACAGTGACCACCATCCCTGCCACCATCTAACTAGCACTGCCACGCCTTGCTGTTACCTCAACCAGCATGACTGGCCACCAATGATGTAATAATTATCCTCCATTTTTACACAATTAATTGAAGTAGACCGACAAGATGTTACTTATACGATATGTAATGCTCTATTATTTTTTCTCTCAGTAAATTTCTAAAGGTTATAATTCAATTTAAACAAACTAGTTTAGTTATCAGCCTAGCAGGTTAATTGGTATGAACTAGTTAGAGGATAAGTTTGGATGGACCATGTAATATGTTTAACAATAATATTATGATGAGTGGACGCGTAAATTTAGCATTTCATTGTCATTACATCACAGTACACAACACCTTGAATGAAGTTCTGTATATTTTTGGATTATCTGCCAATGAGGTGTAATCGAGTGGTCATGCGGCTCATGCCTGTTGTTTGCTCCCATGTGGTCTGGGGTCGATTCCTCTAGCTATTTGTTAGAGTTTTCTGCCTCCCGAGGTCAGGGGCGCCAAATTCTCATCTGAGTCTGCAAAGTGGGTTTGGGGAGTTTCAGGGAATCAAGCAACAATATTTCCGATGATTATTATTATTATTTTTTTTTTGAATTGTCTTGCACCACCTCCTTTTCTTCTGATACTACAGGGAATCAGGACTCAATTTTGGATCTTTGTGCAGGTGCATTTTACAGGATATCCGGTAAACATATTGATTCCTTGTGATGGTGAAGATAGTGTAAAGTGGAGCTTTATCAATTCTTTGAAAGAGGTCAAGGATTGTTTTGTTAGATTCATATTGTCTATTTATACAGCTGCTTATTTCTTGCCATATATTGTATTTGACTCAGTTTGATTTTACTGTTTAGTTTGGGATCTAGTGATAAAGTTACAATTTTTCATTGGAAAGTCTTGTATGACAATGTAGATGTCCTTAAATTACTTTTTAATGGTATTTACTTCATCTGCAGGCTGCATATATAATAAATGGAAACTGTAAGAATGTGATGAACATGTCTCAGCTAGATCAGGTGGAGCTTTGGCGTTCGGTCTTAAATGGTATACCTGCTAATTGCTGATGATATGGAGTTATTGTGACATTTTTTTGGGTTCATTCATTTTAGTTAAGTTGAACTAATATAGGTGATTCCCCATCTACGAGATATTTTATATCTACATATATTTGAGAAAGTACAAGAAAATTTGTATAAATTTTTGTCAAAAAAATGTTACCTTTAATTAAACATTTTATATAGGGATAATCTTTGGAGTGGAATGTTGACCATTAATCACCAAACTTTGGTAATAACTATTTAAATAGCACTATCATTTTGTTGAGACTATCCCACATTGGAGATGGAAGTCTTGCAATGCGTGCGTAATAGATCTTGCTACCTGTCCACCATTGGTTTTGGGGTCGATGCTTACAGTCTAAGACTTGCATTCAGACTTTCATGCTTGCACATAGTTACTTAAGGTTGTATTCTGCTAATATTATGGCTTATGCATGGTTCCTCCCCTTGCTGGCCCTCTACTCCCTTTCCCTTCTTTTCCCTTTGTTTCATCTGATTCGGGTCTTAATTGTCTGATTTCTACTTATTGCTGTGGGTGTGCCTTTTATGAATGAGCCGTCTGCTTAATCACTTCCTCAAACTTTTTTTTGTAGGTAATTTGGAAGCCTACTTCCGGGTATCTTCTAAACTTAAGCTTGGAACAGTTGGGGAAGACTGGGCAGCAAAGAATTCATGCTCTCCAAAATCTAGACCAAATATGGGCGAAACTGATGTTTCTGGACAAGTGAAGGCAGGTGAGCGAAGATTTAATGTTCTAGCTTGTCTTCATGATTGGTGTGCTCACATTTTCCAGCCAAAACTCTTTACAACTTCATATTATCTTCCTAACTTGAACTATAAGCCCACACCTTACATCCAACCCACTCCCTATTTGAAGGTGCTGCCTTGCTTCAATTCCATTGCTATCATCAGTTCCTTACTTTGACCTATGTCAAATTTATGTGTTGCTATTCTAGCTTTTGAGATTTCAGATAGCAAGAGGTTGTTAAAACTTTTCGCCTTAGGTTGATTGATGGCAAAATTAAAAAAAAAAAAAAAACTGTGGAGTTTTAGGAATTTTAAAGGTTTTAGAGATATTTCTGGGCCTAGGGTTGAAGTAATTAGGCAGACTGATGTAGGACAGAAGTGTTTGGGCAGTTTGGTTGCTGCAGCAGTGCAAAACCACACTAGGAAGGTGTACCCAGCAAATAACAAGCAGATGAATAGAGAGAAAGGGAAATAGGACCAAAGTTGGAATGTTGATCATTATGTTCTAGGGCAATGAGACCCAAGGCAAACTCTCTAGTCTGTAATTTCTAAAAATGGTAAAAACTGCATACAGAGCCTGTTGAGAGAGTATTTTTACTATTGTTACTACAGCCGGAGCATGCTAGCCCTTAAATAATTATATAACTATTTAATCTTATCCCTCGAAAATTCTAAAATTCAAAAAAGACAGATAAGGACAAGGAAATAACAATGACAGAAAACTAACTAGAACCAAAGGGCCCCTAGATCCTGAAGGCCCCCTAGATGCTCCTGCATCACTACCAAGTTTAGTTGATCATGTGGGACTAAGAACAGTACTGAAACATTGTTTTGGGTTTTTGGAGCAATTCAGGCTCCTAGTTGCCTAGAAGTGGTTGCAGACTTGTAGTATGTAATAAGAACTGTGAAAGGGTGTATGGCGTAGTGTTAATCAAGTATAGACTTAAAGTAGATATTTAGGTTGTATCCCTTTACCTAAATCTCACTGTCTAATAGCCCATGTTAAAATTGAATGACAAAAACTTTGAAAGAGCATCATACTTTTGAAATTGAAGTGAAAGTTTTTAGATACGCAATTAATGTTGTAATTAAATTTCAAATGATTGATCTTTCTTAGGTCGTGTTCCAGTTCGTTTATATGTTTGGAGTGTCAGTGAGGATTTTGATGATTTAGAAGATGCACCTCAGATTGATAGTTGGGACAAAGTCTCTTACATTAACCGGCCTGTTGAGATACAAGGAGGAGGAGGAGGTAAGGCAGCTTTCTTATTTCTCATAAACCTTTCTCAGAAATATGTGCTTCGTTTCCCTCTACATGTTGCAGTAAACTTATGAACAAGGATTTTTTCAATTAATAGAAAATAGACTTGGCCTGCCTATTAATATGGTCAGTGATGGAAAGAACACCTTTCGTTTACTTTCTTGTGGATTGTTTTGTACTGAAGCTGCATGAACTGCAGTTCTTTCCACAGTACTCCATGACCTGTTTTGTTTTGGAATTGCATTCCAAGTCATATTCTTAGTTTTCATGCCTGTTCTGGGTAAGCTGGTAGCGGTAGGGTTTAACTGACTGTTGATTTCTATACCAATCATGCTCTCATTTAAGCCTTTCCCCTACACTGTTTTAAAAAAGATATCCGAATAAGTGCGAAAGAATGGTTTTCTTGGCACCTTTTTGGTATAAGAAACATTTCCTAGTAAAAAACTCTAGGTAGGAAATCTATTCTTTCTTTTCTGCCAGTCTTCCTGGCTACTGCAGCTACATAGTTCCTATAATTTGGTTGCTTAGTTCTTCAACGGAATTTGTTATTTATTTGAAAGAGAGAATGTCAATCATGTGGCTTATTGTTTCTTTGAAATTGATGGTCTGTTAGATTTGGGAGGATGAGATCTGAGGACAGTGAGAGACTTAAATCATAAATATTCATGCATGTGTGCATGTTAAACAGACAGACAGACAGACAGACATCAAATCTCTCTTTCTATTTTTGTTTTGTTTTATGCTTGACACAAAGCCGGGTCTTGATTCCCAACCTGGCCTCTGGAAGTGGGTGTACTTAAGGACGAGAATGCCCGAACAGGAACTGTTGTCATGTCTCACATAAGTGAATGCTTAATTTTACATCAGTTCCAGGTGTAAATGTGTTGGTGGCTCATCAATTTATAGATTAAATTGGTACCGCTGAGCATGTCAGATTGATCATATTAGGGTTCAATCTTTTAAGTTTTGACTGAGTTCATTTATCTTGCTTTACAGGTAGGTGCTTCACTCTAAATGATGCAATCAAGAGCCTTTTGCCAGAGTATTTTCCTGACAAATCCTTGATCCCTGAAGAATCACCAACAGTAGGTGAGGAGGATGAACAAAAGGTTTCCTCTGAAGATGCAATCAAGAGCGATATAGGAGCCGAAGAGGAAGTAGAAAAGTCAAGCGAACGGACAAAGTCTTGCAACCAATACGATGATGCTGAAATCAAACTAGTCCGAATCCAAGGTATTGAGCCGAAATTGGAGATACCTTTCTTTTGGGTGGCAAATAACTTACTGAACCCCGAGCACTTTCTTCATATCTGTGTGTATTTGAAAGTACCACAAATCAATAACATGTGATAGGTAGGTTGCATTTGGGGACTTTGAAATGGACAAGGATAGTCTGCCCTCCTATTTTCCATGCCCTTCCATGCCCTTCCATGCCCTCCTGTTTATGTGGTCACGATTAAGCCACGTCAACATTTTATATTACTATTCATTTTTGTCTTATTATCTTTATAAAAAAAATATATAAAATGTTAACGTGGCTTAACCGTGACCAAACAAAACAGGAGGGCATGGAAGGGCATGGAAGGGCATGGAAAATGGGAGGGGGCAGACAATCCTTGCCCCTTTGAAATGTATTTTACTGTATAAGTGTACAGAAAATCAACTGTCAGTATATATCTATCATTCACTTCAGGTTTTCTAGGTGTTTTTTTCTTTTTCATCTTGGCTTGTGCTTTTTTCTTTGGTATTCTCTTGCTCTCCTCACGCCATCATTAAGCTCCATTAGAAAAGGTCTTAGATCAGACCATCATGAGGTCGGGCGTGACCAAAACACAGGTGGTCTTATCCTTTTGTAAGTTGCGGTCACGGTGCCCCTTCACAAGTTTTTCTCTTTAAATTCAGTTAAAAACTTGCAAACACCCGAAAAAGACTTATAGAATAGGAGTATATCATTACGTGGTTACGTGGAGTTTCCATCTAATAATATTCTTCACATTATAATACATTAATGAATTTGAACCAGACGTAACGAGACGATAAACCTTTCCCATGAAAGTTGCTTTTCAAATGCACAGGCTAAGGCCACCCAGTGTTTTGTAACATCTAAAGTCGACCGTTTGGCTCACATGTAATTTATGCATCATCAGAACTTTTTCTTAGTTTAATGTGACAAAGACTGGTGCCACTGAAATTTCCCGAATCATGTTGTTATTATTATTCAGACAGTGTGAATGCGAGGGTTATCGAATCTCAAGTACGTCAGTGCAACATGATATTCATGTCTTTATGTTTTTTACTTTTTCTTTGTGTGCCAATATTTTATTAAACAAACATTGAATTCAGAGAGATGCTTGGTGAGGTGTTCATACACAAAAGCAATTTCTTGTTCATGGGATGGGACTTTTTCTGAATTCTTATAAGTTTATATAATACAATGTGGATTTGAGAGTCAAACAAAGTGTATCAAATTCCATATATAATACACCTCGTAATACAGGGAAAGTAATCAAACCATTAAACTCATTATATAATGCTAGCAAACGTCACACATTTTGTTCGAAAAACAATTTTTTATTTTTATGGGAGGAGTTATTTGTTTTTAATGGCAGGCATCGACGAAAAGGGGGTTAACAGGTAAGGTCATCTCCAACCGAAAGGTCTAGAGAGTTGAAAATAATCTGAAAACCGTCTCCAACCGAGGATTAGGCCAAAGGGCTCATGGACCTCACGGGACCAAAAAAAGGGCAAATGCCCAATCGGCTGGCCCAACCTAGCTAGCTAGCCAGCCCCATACCGGGCCAAAAAAATCAAATGCAACAACATTAAATTTTATTTTATTTTTCACATTTTTTTTTACAAATTAAAAAAAAAATATTCAATTTTTTTTCCCTATAACTTCCTAAGTCATTAAACAACATTAAATTAAATTAAGTAACATGAAATAACATTAAACAACACAAAAATTATACAAGATAAAAAAAATTTAAGTTGTTGTAGTTTTTAAATTTAAATAATAAAAAATTCAAACAATGTCTTAATTTTTTTTTCCTATAAATTTAAATAATAAATTATGTTTGGCCCTTTGACCCTCGGTTGGAGATGGTAAGAAATATGACCCTACACTGTTCATTAAAATATTAATTTCTTAAATGACCCAAGGGCTAAAACGAGTCATCTGGTCCTTCTTCGGTTGGAGATGGCCTAAATGGGAGAGAGAGAGATGTGAGTTTAGGTATTGATAAGTTGCATGGCTCATAACTGTGAGGTTCAGAAGGAAAAAAAAAACAACAAAAATTTGATTATGCAAAATTATTTTAATGCCTATATTTTATTCTTTTCTAATATTTTCTTTCAATTATTTTATAGAGTATAATAGTAATTTTATTGATTTTTAATTGACAAAGATAGGGGTGAGAAATTTTGCCATAAACCGATTTACCGACCGAACCATACTGGTTGGCTCAAAATGGTATGGTATAGTTTTGGCATTTTTTCATAATCGGTTGGCATTTTACCGAACCAACAATTAATGGCATAACTTTGGTAATTGATTTTGTATGCCGGAGGTATGCCATACCTACCGATATATATATATATATTTTTTCTATGGTAATTGATTTTTATATGCCGGCGGTATGCCATACCTACCGATATATATATATATATTTTTTTTTTTTCTATTTAGATATTTTAAGTATTTTTTTACATGCTTAACTCCTCAATTTTAGGGTTTAGAAAATAAATGACTCCTTAGTTTTAGGGTTTAAAATATATATATATATATATATATATATATATATATGTATATGATTCATGCCATAATCAATATAGAAAATATTGTTAACAAAATTGATAGCATGATGATTACTGATACTATATATACACATACATATATATGATTTTGAATGTATATGTGTTGCTTATGTTTAGGATGATGGAGTCTAGCCAATCAACCGCTAGTGCACAACATGGATTAACCCAAAATGAACCACACAATGCAACTGAACAAGCATCCCAATCTGAAAATCAAATTGACCCTTGGAACTGGAAGATAGCAAGGCAGAAGTGGAAACCACCGGTTGTGCCATTTACCAACCGAACCAGCCAATAATTTTGGCTGAACCGATTTTTGGCAACCGCAAGAAGACGGTTGGCTAACGGTAACTGATTTTCGGTAATTATGTAAATGTGGCTGGCAGGTGGCACAAGGAATTTGGCATGGTTTGCCAACCGAACCCAGCCCTAGACAAAGAGGAGTTTAGATGTATGATTTTAATTGTCCAATAATGGCAGCATCCAAAACCCACTTTTCCTCATCAAAAGCTCAAACAATAACTAAGAGGATCTCAATTCTCATTGCTCAACCAAAAACTAAGATATAGAGCTCCGTGTACCAGTGCGAGAATTTTTTTTTCAGTGTCAGAAAGACGATCCGATACATCAAGAATACATATTAAATTAAATTTCACTCAGAGACCAAAAAACAAATACACTTCACTCATTGAACAATAATAATAATCTACAAGCTAGAATAGCTACATTCTAAAAAAGCGCTTACAGACTTTGAGGATCTTGCCTCCTCCCTTGTGTTTTTTCTTGGTAGATCTTGTTGCTTGATGATCTTCATCATCTTCCTCATTGCCATCAATGGAAGATGTCAAAGCTGTAGTTGCAGACTGGTCATGGATCCTGCAATACCTCTCTGACACAGAAGAAGATCTTCTCATGGATGAGAATGCTCCTTTCAATGATGACTGAAACCCTAAACCAGTTGCTGAAGCAGAAGAAGAAAAAGAAGAAACTGAGCTGTTCTTCTTGTGCATAACATGAGTGCCAAACCTCTCTCCACCATTGCCCTGACAATCTTCCTCAGAAGAATCATGAGTGGTGTTGTTTTTCTTCATGTGCTGCAGATTGAGATTGGTTTCTTCTTGGATCTTTGAGGAGGTGGGGTTTTTTGGGGTAGATTTCTGGGTTTGTGAAAATGATTGGAGATCTGAGAAGTCTATGGATCTTGAGTTTCGGGAGCGACTACTACTACTTGCACCCATGATTTTGATCTTCGAATATCCACCCATTTTTGTAGGTTTGAAAGTGGAGCTAGCGAGAAGTGGGAGGAGGATGAGGAGGAAGATGATAATTTGCGGTAGGTATATATAAAGACAAAGGAATGGAAATATGGAAGGCAGAAGGGATGGTCCTGTAGAAGGTGAGAAGCAACTGGAGGGAGACAAGTTGTGGATGAGAGGCCATGTAAGTTGAAAATTAATACAGGTCGGTAGATTTTTAGCCATTTGGTATTTGGAGTGGAGTGCAGATGAAAAAGTGAAACATATCAGATTTGGAATCATATGCAGGTAGGGTAGAACTGTACAAAAATGGTTCCATTTTATATTTTTCTTTTTTGGGAGGTTGGTCAGTTGATAGATCCGTGACATCTTTTTTTTTACACAATTTGTTACTCACATTTTCATGGGAACTTCATAATATATTTCAACGAATTGAACTGTTTATCTTTTAAGTATTCATTCAAATATTATGTTTATAAAAAATCACTTAAATCTAAAAACATGGATTAAGAGTTTAAGGTTTCTATGTAGGACCACATTCGAGTTAGGAACCAATAACAATTATGTTCCTCCTAAATGTCATGGGCAATTGCAAGTGACATTTTACCACAGTGATACCAAAGTGTTCAATCGATACCGTAAATTTGAACTCTGTCATTAACCAATCTAACATAGCTCTCTCGACCTTAGTAGAACCCATAAAAAGTAGGGAGTTTTAACGAACACTTTCGATTCTATTTACTTTTAACGAAAAATGATATTTTTACATTTTTCTGATACTATTTACTACATCTTTAATTGTCATTTTTTATTAAAATTATTATTATTTTTTTTAAAAATTTTCGTTAGTTTCCTTATAAAGTAAGGAAATTTTACTTTCTGTTTTCCTGGTTCTCACTTGTCATTGACGACGAGTCAACAGATTCTTTCAAATTCGGTCAAACCCCACAACTCTTACTTTTACAATCTCTCTCTCTCTCTCCTCTATCTCTCTCTCATCACTCCCTTGCTTTTCACTCATTCATTTGACTTATCTCTCCCTTCTCTGTCTGTGTGACTAGGGTTTCTCTCTCTTTCGAAAACCCAGTCAGTCCACTATTCGAGCCAAGTTTTTGCACAATCCAACGACGGCGGTGCAGCTCGATTCCCTCTCTGTTTCACCTCAAAAAAGTGTATTGAACCCTCGTCAACTTTCGCAAATTCAATTCAATTTTTGGTTAGTTCTTGAGCTTCGATCTGATTTCTCTGTAAAATTTGTCCATTTTTTCTTTATTTTCAGCTGAATTTATGGTCTCCGCAGAAAGATAATTTCTAAATTTGAACTTTTTGTTATGTATAAACTCAATTTTTGGATGTAATGCAGACATTTAATCTTGATTTGGTGAACGAGAGCGATGTGCTGAGCGATGGCGCTTAAGGCTCCAGCTCCGGAAGCTGCCGAGATTGCAATTGCATCCATTGGGCGTGGATACGATATATCCACTGATTTACGGCTCAAGTACTGTAAAGGGGAGTCTCACACTGCTCGATTGATCGAAATCGATGACGATGGAGGTCGCGAGATTGTTCTTCCCGGTGGGATTACCATCCCAAATGTTCCCAAATCGATTAAATGCGATAAAGGAGAGCGCACACGATTCAGGTCCGACGTTCTCTCTTTCCAACAGGTATCTTCAGTTTTTCTTAATCACAATTCTCGCATGTTTTTCTTGTTTATTGAATTTTTGGTATGCATGTCGTTCTTGAAGTTTTGTAATCTAAACCTAATGTTCAAATGCGCGGCTGTCACGGCTTGGCTTGTTTTAAAACATTTATGAAGTTGGATGCAATCTAGAGTAGTAATGGAGGACATATAAGAGTCACATTGGGATCGGAAGACATCAAGCGAAAAATGTTATACTTATAAAGTGTTTTATGATTACCTGATCATTAAAGATATATAACTAATTTGAAAATGAACACTACATTGATATAGCTCAATGCGTGTTACCACTCCTCCCTTCCCCGAGAAAATAAAAGACGAAAATGAAAATGTCGTATGGCAAAATCCAGGCTTCATGTTGCGGTGAGGCTGCCTTTTTAGTAAAATATCTTTTCGTAGAATCTTATTTTGCAACTGTGGTTTTACTTTAAGCATTGAAGGTAGTAGAGGAGAAATTAAATTTGTTCTCTCTCTTGCAGATGTCAGAGCAGTTCAATCAGGAAATATCGTTGACTGGAAAAATACCCTCAGGTCTCTTCAATTCTATGTTTGATTTCTCAGGTAGTTGGCAGAAAGATGCAGCCAACACTAAGACCCTTGCTTTTGATGGGGTGTTCATCACTCTCTATACTGTTGCACTGGAAAAATCTCAGATGGTACTGTGCGAGAATGTTATTAAAGCAGTCCCATCATCGTGGGAACCTGCTGCATTAGCAAGGTGAGAGGTTTTTGGAGTTTTTAGTCAAATTACAACATTAATGCTAAGCTCCGTCTTTGAAGCTTCATATAGAGCTAATTAAAGAAAGTGTATTCACACACCTATTTTTACTTCTCACACACCCTTGTTAATTTTTGGCCATTGATCTTCAATTCATTCAATCTGACGCCCGAAAATTGAGAGGGGTGTGTGAAAAGTAAAAATGGGTGTGTGGAAGGTAAAAATGGGTGTGTGATAGAACTACCCTTTATTAACTTCTGATAGGAAGCTTGTTTTTGTAATGTACTTCATATGCTAGTTGTTTGCCTATGCCATGCGCCTATGTTTCTTGTATTGTGGAAGTTACAAAAGGGGAAAGAAATAAGAAAAGAAACAAGCAAGAATCAGGCTTCACAAAGCTTGTCCAATACATTTACTTTACCTTTTAATCTGTAGCAAGTGAGGTTTCTATATTTGTGAAATTTTCTGTATCTATCATTCGTATGCCTTCCCCTTCTGCCTGCATCATTCCACCTTTTCATGGGACATATTCTTCTCGTTTCATCAACTAATCTTAGTCTTGAATCCCGTTGAAGAGGGGAAATTGATTGTTGAATACTTTTTTTTAAATGCTGTTGCCTGAAATAAATTGCATTAAATCCATAGGACCTTAAGCATGTTTCATGCTTATGCATATTCCTGCAATACTTGGGTGTCATGGTTCTCCAGCGAAATAATTAATTTCATGTTGATGCATTTATTGGTATAATCTGTATGGCATTAGTAAATGGAGTAATAGATGGGACTGAGTCTTCTGCGAGGCATGTTATGATATTTATATTTTATGTTTACTGTATTCCATGTTGACTGTATTAAAATTTTGGAAATTGGAACTTGTTTTTTGATATTTTATGTTTATTCTAGGTTTATAGAGAGATTTGGAACACATATTGTTGTTGGTGTGAAGATGGGAGGGAAAGATGTTATATATATGAAACAACAGCCTTCTTCAACTCTTCAACCGGCTGATATACAGAAAAAACTAAAGGATATGGCAGATAAAAGGTTTTTAGATGCCAATGGTCAGTATGGTATGCCTTCGGAACAAGGTTACAAGAATGGCAAGGTTTGTATGGTGGTTAATTTTATCTCATTTAATAGCTGAGTGTTTAAAATGTTCCAATGAATTGTAAGCATACAATCTGATTCCTTACGCTAAGTTGGGACTGCTAAATAATTATTAGTTTTGGTTCTTAATTCTTAAAAAGGAATCCTGTCCACTTTGTTAGATAATGAAATAGTTGTTTTTTAGTTTATGGTGAGAAAGTAGTTGTCAATGTAATGACCTGTTTCTAAAAAAATGGATTAAAAAGTGTTTGAAGGTAGTTGTGAGTGTAATATTGAATCTTGCTATTTCAGAGTTTCTAGTAAGTATACGGTGTCTGGATACCAAGGATGTATCCTTTCCTAGATGTGCCAAAATTTGTGAGTTGATCATAATGATTTGAAAAGAAAAGCTTCAGATGAATCCATAATAGACAAACTTTTTTATTTTCCTAAAGTTTTCATTTGGTGTGAAGAATGTTTATCATGAAAGTTTCATTGTTATAAGAGAGTATAACCAACCAATAATTAAATGTTGTTATATGGAACCATTAGGCGATGAGAATTGTGGTGTTTGCAGCATAGGTGACAAGCTAGTTTGGCAGGAATTTGTGAGATTTGACTTTGAATTGCTTATATAATTCTTCTCTTCAACTATGGATTGGCTTTATAAATAGGCCATTCCTTGTAATTTAACCCTAGATTTTCTTATTAGTACTGATAATACAAGAATTAAGTTAAAAAGTTGTTCTCTTGAATTTGCTCTGAGTCTGCTTTTCTCTATTTCTACTGTATTTTAATTTCTTAACTCAACATGCATAAGTTATTTATCCTTTTTTACCCGTTCAAAAAAGTTTCTTATCTAATAATTTGTTTTTCAGTTTGAAATCAGGGAGCAGCGCTTAAGGTTTGCAGATACTAGTCCATCAAGTTCCTATTCACACAAGGAAGTGCGTATAATTACTAAACCTTGTTGATTGTCTAACTGGCTTCGTTGGCTATCAGATATATATAAATAAATAAATAAATCCCTACCTTTTCACTTCTGATTTTCAATTCTAAGTTACTTTAATTGCAGGACATTTTAAGCATTTGCAAGAGGAGAGGTGGAAGTGAGATGAGAAATATATCCCATAATGAATGGTTACAAACTGTTCAGTTGGAGCCTGATGTGATCACAATGTCATTTATACCAATTACTTCTCTGTTGAATGGAGTCCCTGGGAGTGGATTCTTGAGCCATGCCATAAACCTTTATTTACGATGTAAGCAAATGTTTTTATGTTCGCCTCACTTTTGTGTTTTATTTTCTATTTGCTGCTTTGAAAATCTTGACCCTCATAAGTGCGCGTCATAATAATAGGCTCCTATGTTGAACAATAGTAAGTGCCTTACTAAAATTTCAACCAAATAGTTTGGTTTATTAGGTTGCCAGATTGTCAGTCTGGATCATTGATCAAGTGGAATTTTGTTTGGGTGCATGGTCTCATTTCACAGTTTGGCAGCATGTGTTTGTGCCTTTGGAAGCTGCTGATTTGTATTTACTTAGTTCAGTTGTAGGCGTCGGGTTTTCTGCTGAAGATCGGCTGTTGTTATGGCCCTTGAGTCTGATTTCAGGTTTCTAGTCGCTGATGCTTGTTCAAGATTATGTGCAGTCCTAATCTGAGGTGTGATAACAAGGAACACTAGGTGCTAGGACACAAACCCACAACCTCCCTCGTAGGGGAATTAATGGTACAAGGGTCTGTTATTCTATCTATTTTATTAAACAAATTTATGCAAATTCTCCAATGGAACAGTCACCACACCACCTTTAAAATTGTTATACAGCCTATTAAAAAAACTCTAGGGTCTACAAGTAGCCAACTTAACTTCATGGGCCCTATTTATAGCCCCTTAAAAGCCACAAGCTTAAGTCTAGCCAAATCTCTAATGCTCATTTCTTTCTTAAATCTTTTTCTAGACATAAATTTCTTGGATGGCAATTATTTTTCTGACCATAATCTTGTTTGGATTTTTTTTTTTTTTTTTTTTTGTTAGGGAAACTAAATATAGACAACTAATTTACTTTAAAGGCGTTTCCTAAACATAAAATATCTCAAATGCGTATGCATAGCTCTAAATGCTTTTATTTGTAATTTGGAGAAAAATATTCTTCACCGTATTTTCTTCTCTTCTAGGAAATAAAATATCAACTAGGACAACATGATTTTCTTAGAAACAAATATATATGTTAACACGGCAGAAGTTAACATGTGGAAATTTTTATTCTGCTCCTATTCTTACAGATAAACCACCAATTGAAGAACTCCATCAGTTTTTGGAGTTTCAGCTGCCAAGGCAATGGGCACCGGTTTTTAGCGACCTGCCCCTTGGTCCACAGCGGAAGCAAAAAAGCAATGTATCTCTACAGTTTAGCTTAATGGGGCCCAAACTTTACGTCAACACCAGTCTGGTAAAGTGTCTCCTTTACCCTTTTTTACCAGAAGTTTTGTTGCATGAGTGTTTAAATTAAGTTTATGAATTTGTTTTTGTTTTATATCATCTCAAACTTTGAACCAGATGAGACATTCATCCACTAACTTGGGAAAAATTACATTCTGTATGGATGGCATCTGTTTGAGTGGTCATCCACTGCTTTCCTATTCATTCTCCTATGATGCTCCAATAATTCCATGGCATAAACTAAACCTCTTGACTGTTGAGCAGAAAAAGAGAAAAGGATCCATGAGTATTTGTCGTGCTTAAAAATAGTTTTCCTTACCGGCAGAAATCTTATTTGTTATATGTTGATATCAGGTTGATGTGGGAAAGAGGCCAGTGACTGGTCTGCGACTGTATTTAGAGGGCAAAAGAAGCAACCGTTTGGCCATTCACTTACAACACCTCACCTCTCTTCCAAATATCTTCCAACTCGAAGATGATCCAAATGGAAACTATCGTCGTGATTCCTATGATCGTAAATACTATGAGAAAGTCCAGTGGAAGAACTTCTCCCATGTCTGCACTGCCCCTGTGGAGTCTGATGAGGATCTTTCAATAGTAACTGGAGCCCAGTTACAGGTTGAGAATTATGGAATAAAGAATATCCTCTTCTTGAGACTCCGCTTCTCTACTGTTTCCGGTGCGAGAAATGTAAAGCATCCTGAGTGGGATGGATCACCAGGCTTGGCACATAAGTCCGGACTCATATCAACACTAATCAGCCATCATTTTACAACAGTTCAGAAACCACCTCCACGGCCTGCAGATGTGAACATAAACTCCGCCGTTTACCCTGGAGGTCCTCCGGTTCCCATCCAAGCCCCAAAGCTTCGGAAATTCGTTGACACAACAGAGATGGTAAGAGGGCCACAGGAGACTCCGGGTTATTGGGTTGTCTCTGGGGCAAGGCTAGTGGTTGAGAAGGGCAGGATATCCCTCCGTGTGAAATACTCGTTATTGACTGTAATATTACCTGACGAAGAAGAGTTGGAGGGACAGTAGCGGATTCCGCGTGTTGTCGAAGAAAATTGGAAAAAAGTAAAAATGGTACAGATGTTTGGTACTGGGAGGAAGAACGGGGGTATTCGATACTGTGAGAGTTGCCGAGGCTGTTGTAGTAGTGTTGTATATTTCATTTCTCACCTCCGATGTCATTTGTTTTTGCAATGTAGAATTTTCTGACCTTGACAAGTTCACAACAGGGCAGGGTTCTAGCTTTTGCAAATTATATGGTGTAAATTTTTGGAAGGGGTATTTATCAAGAGCTCAGCATCGGCTTTCACTAGCGACTAGGCGTCGCGAAAGGCACGGTGGCATGATGTCCAGATTTGGATGAATTTACCGGAAGAGGCGGTAGTGATTAGGCGTGACGGCCGCGGTGGCGCCATGTCCGGATTTGGATGAATTTACCGGAACAGAAAAGTGGCGGTCTCGTCTGTCTTCCTTATGAACATATAGGGAAGGGAATGAAATTCCATTTTTGCATGGCCTTCCTTAATATAATTTGATTTTTTTGGGTCCAATCAAACTCTTGAAGTGTTTTTCCCTAATATTTATAGTTGGAAGTGGTTAAATAAAACTGCCAGCATTACTAAATTGTCATTTCTCTTTTTTTTTCAAACAAATAATATTATTTACACTAAGGGAGATGGATGGTCTTAGTCTCATAATGTGCTGACAATAATGTGATTTAAATTTGCATTTAACAAGAATCGAACCTGAAACTTCTCATTTAAATCAATAATTAGCATTTTATCCGACGGAAAGCAATAATACCTATGTACTGTGGTGCGGGCTTGAGTTTCACTTATTCAATTCTTTCTAACATTTAACAATTTAACCCGCTAACGTTATTGTTTGTAAAAAAATAAAAAATAAAAACAATAATTGGCATTTATTGTTTAACAAAGTTGACTTGAAACTTATTATTCTTTTTGTCTGAAAAAAAAAAAAGGAAAATTGGCTGTCCTAATCCTCCATGACCTCGCTGTCCTAATCCTCCATGACCTCGATCAAGTTTTCTACGATATCTTTAATTCTAATTTCTAACGACGATAATTTACCCTTAATTATATATAATTAGAGTTGGCGTTTTTGCTTGTCTTGCTGGAGGAAACAGCACAAGCAGTCGTGCAATTCTTGTTCATGTACACTTGCTCTTTCTTCTCGCTCCACTTTCAATCAATTTCTTTCTTCTTACGCAAAAATGGCGGATGCGCTCGTCTCCATGCTGCTACAACGGTTGGCTTCAGCAACTTATCGATACATCGAAGGAGAGCTGAAATTAGACTTGAACTTCGAGAAAGAAGTTGAAGATTTCACTAGCAATCTCAGTGATATTCAAGCTGCGCTGGAGGATGCAGAGCAAAGGCAAGTAAAGGAGGCCAGCGTCAGAGGCTGGTTGGACAAGCTGAAGCAAATACCCTACGAAATGGGGGACGTGCTGGACGAGTGGAACACTGAAATTCTGAAACAATAAGTTCACAAGCAAGAAAGAGAACCTAAGAAGAAGGTATGCTTCTCTATTTCTTCCCGTTGCTTTTGTTTTCGCCATGTAAGTCGGGGTCGGGTATTTTCCGGCATGACATTGCTCTCAAGATCAAAGATTTGAGTGATAGGTTAGCTGTGATTGCTAAGCAAAGAGAAATGTATAATTTTCAACACACAGAAAGAGTCATTCAACAACCTCAACAGCAGAAAACATCGTCTTTTGTCGACATATCTAAGATATTTGGTCGGGAAATTGAAAAGGATATGTGTGAAGAGATTAAGATTGTCAATGCCATTTGTGGTAACAAGACCCCAAGTTCAAATGAGTTGGACCATGTCTTGCAATGTAAGTCTAGATCCATCAAGGGCAAAATGTTTCTGCTTATCTTAGATGATGTCTAGACAGAAGACCGTAAGAAGTGGGACAATTTAAAACTACCGCTAATGCAAAGTGGTGCTAAAGGTAGTAGAATATTGGTGATTACTTGAAAACAAAAGGTTGCAAGTATGATGAGAGCAACCACTCACATGATCAATTTGGAAGAGTTGAGTGAATATAATTGTTTGTCAATCTTCAATGACATGACATGACATTTTCTGATAGGAAGTGGGTGAGTCTAACTTGTTTGGAGATATAAGCAAGGATATTGTAAAGAAGTGTAAGGGTTTGTCTCTTGATGCAAAGGCTTTAGGTAGTCTCATGCATGATAAGAGAATGAAGGAAGAATGGAATGATGTTTTAAATAGTAAGATATGGGAGCTAGAGTTCGAGCAAGAAGTGTTCCAACCACTCTTATTAAGTTATTATGATTTGACACCAACAATCAAATGTTGCCTTTTATTTTGTGCTATTTTTCCAAAGGGTTAGGTATTTGACAAAGATTATTTGATTACTTTGTGGATGGCACAAGATTATCTTAACTGGAATGAGAATAAAGATAAAGGAATACTTGGTAACACATTTTTTTGATAACTTAGCTGTGTGGTCTTTTTTCCAAGATTTTAAGAAGGACCGTGATAGTGGTAAAGTTATAAGTTGCAAAATGCATGACTTTGTGCAATTTCTCACCAAGAACGAATGCTTGATTACGGAAGCCAAGGGTGGTAAGAATGAAATAGAGGTATTGGGTGATAAGGTTCGCCATTTGACCTTAACATTTGTACCTTAAGGCCAACGTCCACTTTCGATCTCCTCTCACAATCGCAAGAACATACGTACTCTCATAGCTTCTCGATTAAGAATTTCAACAGTAGACTCGGGTTTTATTTCACAGTTGAAGGGTCTGAGGACGTTAAATTTGAGTGGTAATTCCATCAAAGAACTCCCTGAGGAGATTGGTGATTTGGTACACTTGAGGCATATTGATTTGTGTGTTAATATTGGGTTCAATGTTCTAAAAATTGATCTAGGTGGCGCCTAGGCGCTCGATGGAGGAGTCCCGACCCGATTTAGACCAAAACGTTCATGTAAGGAGGGGAAGATTTAGGTGGCTACCTAGGCGCTAGCTAGGAGCTCTAGGCGGACTAGGTGTTTCTTAGCGGCTGTCTAGGTGGCTCTGCAACTCTTACGTAGGATCTGCAACGCCTAATCTCAAAGTGGAGCCTCGATTGAAATTTTGCAGCTCACTGTTTGCGAGTATAAGAGGAAAGAGAGAATGCAAAAAGAGAGAAACTCTTAACTTTTAAGGTATTAATCCATGGCAGTGCGATCTGGATTTGAGATCCAGTTCGACGTTCTGATGACTAAAGGAAAAAGAAGAAGAAACGGAAAAACTCATATGGGAAGAGTGTTCCATTTTCCAATGTGTGTGATAATGATATGGGCTTTGGAAATCTTGGGTGGCATGACAGAGTTAGGGTGGAGGGGTCAGAAACACATATGAGATGTGATATTATTTGGTTTTAAATCTTTAATAACCACACACTACCTCTACGTGAGGTTTATTGGAAAGGACCTGAATTGTTTGCCCTCCCCCATCTCATCCCCTTCCCATCCCCTCCTATTTCTGTGGTCACGGTTAAGCCACGTCAACATTTTATATTGATTTTTTTATAGAAATTGTTTGTACCATACTTGACCAATCCCGAAACTACTTAGCACCGGTCAACGTTATACCGTCAAGGATCCAGAAGAGCTTCCCTTCAACCAGGAGGCCAATCACAATGCGACACGTGTCGACATCAGAAGCCAATCACAGCGCGACACGTGTCAACATCAGAAGCCAATCACAACATGACACGTGTCAATGTCAGAACAAAACTAGAAACTCTCTTGTATAAATAGGGATCATTCTCCCACAATAATCTCTAATGTCATTTTGTACTAAACTATTCACTAGAACTCACAAAAGGAGAGCTTGAACCAATGTATTTGTGTAAACCCTTCACAATTAATGAGAACTCCTCTACTCCGTGGACGTAGCCAATCTGGGTGAACCACGTATATCTTGTGTTTGCTTCTCTGTCTCTATTCATTTATATACCTATCCTCGCTAGTGACCGAAGCAACCAAGCGAAGGTCACAAAACCTGACACTTTCTGTTGTACCAAAGTCCTTGCTGATTTTGTGCATCAACATTTGGCGCCGTCTGTGGGAAAGACACTTACTCCCACTCTCTTCAGCTTTGTCAAGCTGGTTTCCACCGCTCGTACACTTTCTTTTGGCCAAGCATCTCTCTCCAACATGGGGAGCGAAAGAAGCCATAGCACACAGAATGACACCCCCATTGGACCTAGTATGAAGCAACAAAAGCAAGAAGGAAATAGAGTTACTCTTCAAGCTAAAGTCGATGAGCTAGAAGCTCAGAACAACAAGATAGTGATGAGGAACGAGGTCCTCCAAGAGCAATATGAAAAGCTTTTCGAGAGGCTTCACGAGGCTAGGCATGCTCAAACATACAAGTTCGTCGCCCCTGTCGAGGTCAACAATCATCTGAATGCCCCCCAACACGGAGGGTCACCGATATCCAACACGGACATCCCTGACAGGGATCGAGCTACCCATCAATGTGACGATCAACATGAGACTTCTCTCAACCCGGCCGCTTCAACCCGAAGCAGAAGAAGTAGAGGAAAACACCTCTTCACAGAGGGAGTGGAAGGATCAAAAGCTGTCTATCGCGATTGTCGAGACTTCCTAAAGCAACGTCGAGAGAATCTCATCCACATAAGCTCGAATATTAATGACCCAAGAGTTTCTGAAAGACTCGGTCCTCTTCCACGACCCAGGTCAGCAGCCAATCTAGGGAATGGGCAACAGGCCCCAGAAGAACATGAAGGTACATGGGACTCGGAAATATTCCGACATACTCACTCTAGGAGTCAGTATGGCGAGTCCAAGGAAAAATCACGCTATCTTGATCAAACTTTCCTACCCCTAAGAGGCGATGGGGACTTACGGAAGAAAACTTCAGTGGTGCACAACTCCACTCAGGACCCCCTTGTCCTACAGCTCCTGGATGAAGTAAACAAGTTGAAGGCTGAACGTCAAGCCGAGATACCTGACTGGAACCAACCTAGGCCTGGCCCCCTCACAAAAAGGATCCTCAACACCCCCCTCCAAGCGAAAACAAAGCAGAAGCTTGACTTACAACTCTATACTGGAAGGGAAGACCCGATTGAACACCTTAACCTCTTTGAGTCCACCATGGTATACCGGAGACACACCGACGAAGAACGGTGCCTTCTCTTCCCCTCCACCCTCTCTGGCGGAGCTTTAAACTGGTATTGCCGTCTTCCACCCGAGACGGTAGACTCATTTGAAGAGTTGAGGAAGTTGTTTGTCTCTCAACACATCTTCCAGACCAATCGCTTGCATTCCGCAGATGACTTGTACACTATTCGCCAGAAGCCGGACGAGTCATTACGAAAGTATGCTGGCCGCTTCAGCCATGAGTATTCCCGCTGCGCTGAGGCAGATGACAAAACCGCCCTCAAGGCCTTCACGGCAGGCTTACGTGACTGTTTCTTCAAGTACATGATCAATGCCAACACTTGGAAGACTTACTCTGAGGTGATGGCACAAGCTTACAACCATGCCTCCACCGAGGCAAGGACATATCAAGGGAAACCCCCTACAGTCACCCCTTATCAGCAAGTAGGGAGTGGAGGCCAGATCCAACCGAATGAGAAGACCTCAACCTTCCAAGAAGTAGCAGCACACCCCCTGCCTCATTTAATGCTTCGCCAAGTCAGCAAACATATCAATCCCAGGGCAAAAGGAAAGATTTTCATCCTCACCAATCTCATTTTAATAAAAAGAATAAGGGGCACTATCGCGATAACTCAGGATATCGTCACAATAACACTCATCCCCAGGCAGTCAACACAGTGGGTCAATCGCGTGTCAAGACAGGCCCTACCCCGAGGTATGAGACATACACACCTTTGAACGCTACATGCGCGGCCATCTACCCCAGTATAGCTCACCTGATACCAAAGCCAAAGCCAAGACAGCCGGATTACAAGTCCACGAAGAACACGGGCGTGTTTTGCTGCTACCACGAATATAATGGCCATGACGGCGAGAAGTGCATCATCCTCCGTGATCATATCGAGGCTTTGGCACGTGAAGGAAAAATTGATCAGTTCATCCTTCACCCTCCAAGGGATAACCGTAACCAACGTCAGGTGAATGTGATATACTCCATAAGCGGCGGCACACCCATGTCTGAATCTTCCAATAGGGCCATGAAAAACAGTGAACGAACTTTGAGACATGGCCATCAAGTGTTTCACGTGGAAGACATCAGGGGAGGCAAGTATCAAAAACCTAACTGGGATCCAATATGTTTCTACCCTGAGGAAGAAAGAGGTATCATCTACCCTCACAACGACCCGCTGATCGTGGAGGCTCACATAGCAAATTTTGATGTGAAACGAATCCTGATAGACACAGGTGCTTCAGTCAATATCATGTTTGCTGAAGCTTTCAAGGCACTTAATGTAGCTGAACACTTGCTCGATCGCTCGATTTCTCCTCTGATAAGCTTCTCTGGCGATATCGTACAACCTTTAGGGAGTATACACTTACCCCTCACCATTGGTACAGGCCCCTACACAGCTACTATTACCACTAACTTCCTAGTGGTCAATTGCCCGACAGCATACAATGTCATCTTCGGGCGCACAGGCATCAATGATCTCAAGGCCATGGTATCCACACATATGTTGTTGATGAAGTTTCCAACCCCTTTCGGCAATGGATACATCAGGGGAGATCAACTTAGTGCTCGATCATGTTACAACACTTCAGTTAAGCAACAACACCTGCCTGTCCCTAAGGAGACCCTCTCTATACATAACCAAGTAGTAAAGACCAGTCCAGATGAAGCTAACTCGGATCTTCATGATGGCAACAGTCAACCTGATGACCCTCGAGATGACTCCTTCACCCAGCAAGCACAACCCGCTGAAGAGTTAGAGAATGTCTCTATCTCCAAAGACCATCCAGATCGCATGGTGAAGATTGGCACCACTTTGTCACCACCCCTGCGGCTGTCGTTGATCTCATTTTTGCAAGAAAACGCCGAGGTCTTCGCTTGGTCATATAAAGATATGTCGGGCATCGCTCCCGATATCATCTGTCACCACTTGAGTATTGATCCCAAGACCAAACCAGTAAAACAGAAGCGAAGATCTTATGATGTTGAACGATACGAGGCGATGAAAGCAGAAGTTGAAAAACTCAAGGATATAGGTTTCGTCCGTGAAGTCAATTACCCAACATGGGTAGCAAATGTTGTCCTTGTTAAGAAAAATCCGACCAAGGAAAGTCTCCTGCTTCAAAAGGTCTTGTGGAGAATGTGTGTCGACTACACCGACCTAAACAAAGGATGCCCGAAGGATAGTTTCCCCCTTCCTCTCATTGATAGACTTATAGACTCTACGGCAGGGTGTGAGCTCTTGAGCTTCATGGACGCTTATTCAGGATACAACCAAATCCTCATGAACCCCTCAGACCAAGAACACACAGCCTTCACTACTGACAGGGGACTATATTGCTACAAAGTCATGCCTTTCGGCCTAAAGAATGCAGGAGCAACTTATCAGAGACTGGTCAATTCAATGTTCGCCGAACAGATTGGGAAGAGCATGGAAGTTTACGTTGATGATATGTTAGTCAAGAGCAAACATGCTGACCAACACATCACCAACCTATCTGAAACTTTCACCATTCTAAAGAGGTATCGAATGAGGTTGAACCCCAACAAATGTGCCTTCGGCGTGGGCTCTGGCAAATTCTTAGGCTTCATGATTAGCCAACGAGGCATTGAAGCTAACCCTGAAAAGATCAAAGCAATCATCAACATGAAAGAGCCAGTAACTTCAAAAGACATCCAAAGCCTTACTGGCAAGGTGGCAGCCTTAACCAGATTCATCTCTAAGGCCACAGACAGATGTGCTCCTTTCTTCAAAGCACTCAAGGGAAATAAGAAGTACATTACATGGACGAAGGAATGTGCCGAGGCATTCAGGAACCTCAAAGAGTACATGAGTAAGGCCCCTCTGCTCTCCAAACCAGAAGTTGGTGACACTCTCATTATCTATCTATCGGTTTCGGCTTCAGCAGTCAGTTCTGTTCTTATTCGAAAGGACAGTGGTGTCGAACGGCCCGTCTACTACGCTAGCAATGCCCTACAAGATGCAGAGACACGATACTCCAACATTGAGAAATTAGCTCTAGCATTGGTCATGTCTGCTCGAAAACTTCGCCCTTATTTCCAAGCACACGCTATCATCGTGCTTACCAATCACCCTCTTCGACAGATACTCCAGAGTCCTGACACGTCTGGGCGAATGATCAAATGGGCGATAGCATTGGGTGAGTTTGACATCTCCTACCAACCAAAACCAGCCGAAAAGGGTCAAGCAGTAGCAGATTTCATCGCCGACTTCACATATCCTGTTGACATTACTTCTACACCTGAAGCAGTAACTTCACTACCATCGGAAGCTCAGAAGATAGAATCAACAACCTCAGCATGGAGTCTGTATGTTGATGGCTCATCCAACCAACAGGGCTGCGGAGCAGGATTAGTCCTCACTACCCCTGACAAAGTGGCGATGGAATACGCTCTTCGTTTCAAATTCAAGGCATCGAATAACGAGGCCGAATACGAAGCCCTTCTAGCAGGCTTACGTTTGGCCAAGCACCTTGGGGTTAAACAAATTGATATCTTCAGTGACTCCCAATTAGTGGTCAACCAGGTCACGAACAACTTTGATGCTAAAGATAGCTCCATGGCGGCATATCTCCCGCAAACACGACTTTTGCTCAAACACTTCCACTACCAGATCACCCAAGTTCCTCGAGCGGCAAATAGTCATGCAGACGCTTTGGCTCGCCTCGCCTCGGCAGTGGAAGACAAGATTGGGAGAAAAATTCATGTCGAATTGTTGGCGGCACCGAGCACCATGGTCGTAGAAGTGTGCAATTTACAACAAGGAGATAGTTGGATCACCCCAATTTATAAATTCCTTGCTCATGGCACCCTCCCAAATGACAAAGTCCAAGCTAAGCAGATTCGATACAAGTATGCCCGCTACCTGATCATTAATGACCAACTCTACAAGCGCGGTTTTACCCTGCCATACCTAAGATGCCTTACACCTGTGGAGGCGGAAATTGTCCTACGGGAAATACATGAAGGAGTCTGTGGAGATCATGCTGGGTCCCGATCCCTAGCACACAAGACTTTTCGCCAAGGATACTATTGGCCAACACTCCACCAAGATGCCATCAGATTATCTCGCTCATGTGATAAGTGTCAACGCTACGCAACTATCCCTCACTCCCCTCCCGAGCCGCTCACTCATATGATCAGCCCTTGGCCCTTCGCCCAATGGGGACTTGATTTGATCGGCCCGATGCCTGCAGGGAAGGGCAAAGTCCGCTATGCAATCGTTGCAGTTGACTACTTCACAAAATGGGCTGAAGTAGAACCCCTGGCAACCATTACTGAGGCAAAAATAGAAGACTTTGTATGGAAGAACATCCTCTGCAGATTCGGCATTCCCAATGCGATAGTCACGGACAATGGGCGGCAGTTCGACAACAAGAAGTTCAGGATGTTTTGCTCTAAGTTCAACATCAACTTATGTTTTGCCTCTCCAGCCCATCCTCAATCTAATGGACAAGTCGAGGCCGTTAACAAAATAATCAAGCGCACTCTGAAAACTAGCTTGGACAAAGCCAAAGGTTGTTGGCCAGAATTCATACCCCAAGTTCTTTGGTCATACCGCACTTCATATCGGACTTCCACAGGGGAAACCCCATTCTCACTTGCTTTTGGTACAGAAGCAGTTGTCCCGGTTGAGCTTGAGCAAGCAACATACCGAACCCAGAACTACATGCAGAGTAAGAACGACAAACAACTCACCCTCAACATGGATCTAGTGGAAGAACACAGAAATCAGGCTCACCTGAAGAATGTTGCTTACAAGCAGCGCATCTCCAACTACTACGACTCAAGGGTCAAACCTCGCTCTTTCAAAGTGGGAGACTGGGTACTGAATAAGAGATTACTCTGTGATAGAGTCCCGAGTGAAGGAACACTTAGTCCTAACTGGGATGGACCGTTCGAGATCGTCGGCATCAGCCGCCCTGGCTCCTACAAGCTCAGAAGCTCCGACGGCAAGACCCTTGGCCATCCATGGAATGCTGACCACTTGAAGTACTATTACAAATAGACTCACATTGTACAAGTGTTAAGCTACAGCCGTTCGGCATCCTATGTAACAAAGACCATTTGGTATGAGTTCAATAAAGAGGTGATTTAGCCAACTCGGCCCTAAACTCTTTTACATTCTGAGCAATGAAACACTCAAGTGTTGAAGCTTCAACGCAAATGTTTCCAATACAAAACAAAATCTAAGTATGTGTCAACAAGACTATACAAAGGATCTACATCATACATTCCAACACATTCATACATAAACATCATATATTCTAACACATTCATACATAAACATCATACATTTCAACACATTCATACATAAACATCATACATTCCAATACATTCATACATAAACATCATACATTCCAACACATCCATACATAAGCCAACTGTGCTTCGAAAGGGTTCAACACACTTTGTGTCATTCGACATTTACCACAATGTACCTCGACACCTTGCCCTTATTCTCACCAACTAGGTGATGAAGGAACTCACCTTCGTGTCACCAACTAAGTGATGAAATGTACAACCCGTACTCTAATATTATTTGGAAACTTACCGCCCTTATCACCAATCAGGTGAAAAAGGAACTCATCTTCATGCCACCAACCAGGTGATGAAATGTACAACGCGTACTCTCCTTCATGCCACCAACCAGGTGATGAAATGTACAAACAATGCTCCAGAAGACGAGTGGTACAACTTGTACATGTGAACTCCTAGCATTCACAAATAATCAAAAACCCTCAAGCTTTACAACTCAACTAGGGGAGCACTTATGCCTAATAAGAGCTATAGTCACCAACAAAGTCTTATTGCAAGCCAACAATGGCTTCAGTGCATGGTATACGAAGATCAAGCTCTTCAGCCCTCTTGCATCTGCTTCAGACATTTCTCCTTTGTAACAATGCAATCACTACAACTCATAGAAAGCTTCACACGCTCTTGATCAAGACTGTTCGAAGCAAATTCAATTTATATGGTTCATCCAAACCTTCGACTACTACAAGATGTGGCTTGCATCACAATCTCTTGCTCAACAGTGTGGAAGCAAAATTTGTATACGTTGTCTCTCCCACATTTTCAAATTTCTAGTTTTCCAAAAAAAAAAAAAAAAAAAAAAAAAAAAGGGAAATTGGAAATTGGGAAATTCAACAAAGCTTCATCAATGGAGAAATTGGGAAATTCAACAAAGCTTCATCAATGGAACACAACTACAATCTCAAAAGCTTTGCACTATCTTCATCAAGATAGTGTGAAGCAAAATCAATTTATGGTGCCACCAAAAGCTTCATCAATGGAGGACAAATATCAATCTCAAAAGCTTTGCACTATCTTCATCAAGATAGTGTGAAGCAAAATCAATTTATGGTGTCACCAAAAGCTTCATCAATGGAGGACAAATATCAATCTCAAAAGCTTCGCACTATCTTCATCAAGATCGTGTGAAGCAAAATCAATTTATGGTGCCACCAAAAGCTTCATCAATGGAGGACAAATATCAATCTCAAAAGCTTTGCACTATCTTCATCAAGATAGTGTGAAGCAAAATCAATTTATGGTGCCACCAAAAGCTTCATCAATGGAGGACAAATATCAATCTCAAAAGCTTTGCACTATCTTCATCAAGATAGTGTGAAGCAAAATCAATTTATGGTGTCACCAAAAGCTTCATCAATGGAGGACAAATATCAATCTCAAAAGCTTCGCACTATCTTCATCAAGATCGTGTGAAACAAAATCAATTTATGGTGCCACCAAAAGCTTCATCAATGGAGGACAAATATCAATCTCAAAAGCTTCGCACTATCTTCATCAAGATAGTGTGAGGCAAAATCAATTTATGGTGCCACCAAAGCTTCACCTATAAAGCTTCAACCCCAAAGTTTCAACTATAAAGCTTCAACCCCAAAACTTCACCTACAATACAAAATTTCAACACCAAAACATATAAAAGCTTCACACACTCTTCATCAAGATAGTGCGAAGCTAATTCCAGTGGAGCTGAATTTTGGACATCTTATAGTTCTTGAGCAGATGAACAACTTTCACGAAGGAAATTTTTCTATTTAAGCGACGAAAGTTAGAGTGTTGAAGCTCCAAACATGACGGTCAGATTTCTCCAAGCTTCAAAGCTGCTGCGGTATTTCGAAGATCTGGAAATATTCAACCGTTAGTTTGTTCTGAATTTTTGATATGTTATGGAAGAGATGATGAGGAACAACTTCGATGAAGAAAGTATGTTGATCTGAACAAGAGAAAATGGAGTTTCGAAGCTCACAACAAGTCTGACGGGTTAACAGAAAATTGATGAACAGTTACTCATCATACTTGAATTTCTGAAGTTGTACTACTCCGATGGATCTCAAATTTGGATATGTTGTAGTTCACAAGATAAGGAACAACTTTCATGAAGACGACTTTGCAATCTGAGCTATAAAGAATGGTGTTATCTTGCATCCACTCAGGCTGATTAGTGGAAACGAAAAGCAATTCCACCAAAGAAAAGATGAAAAAGAGAGAAAAGCTACTAATTGCACTTGATATTGTCTAGTCAATAGCATGCAGCATCAAACACACAAAAGTTGGAAATATTTTTAGATAAGGCATATATGAAGGTGTGACATCAAAACAAGGCTTCGTTACTTTGACAAATTAGTAGCAAGCAAGACACCTCATTCGGCAACTCTCCTCGCCTGAAGACTTGGGGGACTCCCACCATATGCTACTGCACCTTGATACTCGGAAGTCTCACAACCACTCAGTGACTTGAATTTTTCAAGTCTCCAACCGAGAAGTTTTCCTCACTCGGGAAATTAAGGGAACACTACCTCAAACTACATGCTTCACTCACAAAGCTTCAACAATACAAGTTTCAACAAAAGAAAAAATTCAGAGAACTTTCTGAAGAAGGCTTTGGTGTATTTAACACAATACGTTGAAATGAAGCAAGCTTATTTATTAATATTTCCGATAAGCTACAAATATGTACATACACATGAGTCAAAATAAACAAACAAGAGGGAGCATTCACAAAGGTAGCTCAGGGGAATTCTCAGCAATCGGGAGAGCCCCAGAAAGACGAAGCACCAAAGATTGATTATCCGGAGCCTCAACACTTGGTGAAGCTCCAGAGGACGAAGGCAGAAGTTGCCTCTGGAGTAACGCCACAAACCTCTGATGATCACTCTGAATCCGCACTTCGGACTCCTGCAGCTGATCAAGCTTCATCTTCATGCTTGTTGAGTAATTAGTTGCGAGCATGTGCAACTCCTTATTCTCATGCCTAAGCACTTTGACCTCTTGCCGAAGACTAGCCACTTCAGCCATCAACGACTCAACCTGACGAGATCGAGCAAGAAGGCGCTGGCCCATGTTTGATACTGAGCCTGCACATCGGACGCTGTAGGCCAGAGAGTCCTGAACAGCGAGTTCGTCGGACCGCCTGGAAAGTATTCTAGTGTCTCTAGGAGTGAGAAGATTTCTGGCCACCACCGAAGCGGTTGTATCATTCATCATCATGGAATCCCCAACTGTAAGAGGACCATTTGGGGATACGAATGACGGCTGCCAAATGTTGGTTGGAGAAGATAGGTCACTATCTTCCCCGACATTCAAGTTAAGGTGACGGTCAGAAGGGCAAGACATATTCGAAGGTGTGGAGAAAAAGAAGAGGTCGGACAAATCAAGTTCTTAGAAGTGCAAGTATGGAGCTTCTACTGGTGGAGATTCAAGTATGATGTGGAACTTAATGCCAGCCTCTATAAAAATCTGCGTTCGACGGAGCTTCAGAAATCGAAGAGGCGTTTGCTTTCTCAAAAGCTGGGCTGCTCAGAGACCACGAGGGCTGATCTCAAAAATCGAAGAGGCACTTCCTTTCTCAAAAGCTGGGCTGCTCAGAGACCACGAGGGCCGATCTCAGAAATCGAAGAAGCACCTGCTTTTTCAGCCTCGTCAGCACCTGTCACATGCACACTCAGCTTTGCGAAAATTACGGGCAATCTGTCGAAGATTTCTGGTGAAGTAGAAAGCACGTGAATCTTACTGTTCAATCACCACTCTCCACATGCACCATCAACTCCTCGGGTACCACATATAACTTTGTCAAAAATCTCTGACAAAGTTTAGGCACGAGAACTTCGAAGTTCCAGCTACCCTACTATTACCCACAGGGGTAAAGGAACAGCATCACTGCTTGACAACTGGAAAGTCCATATGTGTGTCGACCTCCATGTTTTGCGGCAAGACAGGTTGGCAAGAACGTCCAACCTTTACTCACTTTCGAGAAAAGACTCCCAACATAATTACTTTCTCAAAAACCGAAACGGCGCCACTCTCCGAATCTCGAGGGCCAGACTCCCAACGGGATTACTTTCTTGAAAACCGAATAGGCACAACTCTCAGAACTTCGAGAACCAGATCTCCTTAGATAAAGCTTGTCTGTAATCTTCACACGCAACATCAGCTTTCCAGATACAACATACCACTTTTTCAAAGTGCTCTGACAAAGTTAAAGCACGTGAAGCTGGCAGCTCCCACTACATTGCTGTGACCAAGAAGGGTAAAGGAATAGCATTACTACTTGCTATTGGGAAATCCCTATATACGTCGACCTCCCTCCTCTAAGGACAAGCAAACCTGCAAAAATGCTCAACTCTTTCTCGCATTCGAGAAGGCACCCTCAACATAACTTCTCGAAATACTCAGCTTTATTTCCCCCCGATAATACCTCAGCAAATAAGCCACACCAAGAACAAGAGTATCTCATATCATCAGGGTCGAAAGCAAGAGTATCCCATATCATGCTTTCTCCCTGTCATTGTCCTTGTCCTTGTCCACACCTGCAGGACAAGGAGAAAGAGAGCAGTCAGTCGGAACCTGAAATCAAACCTCCAATCGGGAACTGACTGCCTGAGACCTTTGCCCGGTTACTTACTTAACATTGCTCTCGAGTACTCATCCTCAACTGCTGTCAAGGTCACGAATTCCACCGGTAAATACCTCATGACAGTTGATCAGATATTGGCTCTTTACACTGAAGCTGCCAAGCGTGGATGAGTCACTAGGAAGGAATGTTCTGAATGACCATTTAAATGCAAAGGGTACACACCACTTCTGCCAGGCAAAAGATTGAAGCAGAAGGTTCAACGATGAGCTAAAACAGATCGCTACAACGCAAGAAGCTTCAACAACCTTTCACTAGCACCGCCGCCGAAGAGCAAAACCTCGCCATACCACATTCATTACTTTGTCAACAGCAAGAGTATCCCATATCATCAGGGTCGATCATACTCTAGATTTGATGGACTTGTTTTGACCCTCAAATTCTTGAGCCGACTCACTAAGGCGTCGTGAACTGCACGTGTTGATTCATCACCCTTGAATCAAATCCTTAAAGATCATGTCACCAACGACCCTTGAAGATATCACAAGCCCGATTCAAGATCAAGTGTCCGCCACCTTGAATCGAATCCAGTTCAAGATTTAGTCTGTGGAAAGTCCTTTGGAGGAGACTAGAAAACCCTCCGACACAGTTCAAGAATAAGCCTGTGGAAAGTTACTTCTTCAAAAGCAAAAGTATCTCATATCATCTCTTCTCCATCTGCTTCTCCTTATCCTGGCAGCTGAATGAGAGACAAGGAGAAGGAGAACAATCAACCGGAAGCCGAAGTCGAACCTCCGATCCTGGGTTGCTTGCTTGGAAGCCTGACTGCTTACCTTGTCGGTCACCTCCTTCGACAGATCTCCTAGCTCGGCGACTTGGGGGACTCCTACTATAGGGTTTGTATCGCATTTGGCCAAGCCCGAAACTACAAGTAAGCTTCAAGTGAAATTGATACATTACCTTGTGCATCTCCACCGGTTGAAGACACCACCCCTGAATGGAGGAAGCGTACTTCCAGAGAAGATGCCACATCTACCTATGAGAAAGATAAGGCAAATGAAGACGATACCACACCTCGGTACTTAGAAGTTTCGTGATTACTCAGCGGCTTGGATCTTGCAAGTCCCCAACCGAGGAGCTTCCCTCACTCGGGAACTTAGGGGAGCACTGTTTGTACCATACTTGACCAATCCCGAAACTACTTAGCACCGGTCAACGTTATACCGTCAAGGATCCAGAAGAGCTTCCCTTCAACCAGGAGGCCAATCACAATGCGACACGTGTCGACATCAGAAGCCAATCACAGCGCGACACGTGTCAACATCAGAAGCCAATCACAACATGACACGTGTCAATGTCAGAACAAAACTAGAAACTCTCTTCTATAAATAGGGATCATTCTCCCACAATAATCTCTAATGTCCTTTTGTACTGGGTGAACCACGTATATCTTGTGTTTGCTTCTCTGTCTCTATTCATTTATATACCTATCCTCGCTAGTGACCGAAGCAACCAAGCGAAGGTCACAAAACCTGACACTTTCTGTTGTACCAAAGTCCTTGCTGATTTTGTGCATCAACAGAAATAATAAGACAAAAAGCAATGGAAATATAAAATTTTGACGTGGCTTAACCGTGACCACATAAATGGGAAGGGTATGGGATGGGGAGGGCAGACAATCCAGGTCCTATTGGAAATCTTAGGTGGCGTGACAGAGTTAGGGTGCAAGGGTTAGAAACACATATGGGATGGGAATATATTTTTTTTTTTTGTGAAGAAGGGATGAGATGTTATTTGGTTTTTAATCTTTAATAACCACCCACTAATTCTACGTGGGGTTTTTATCATTTCAAACAGCTTGGAATATACCTACATTATATATATATATATATATATGTGTGTGTGTGTGTGTGTGTGTGTGTGTGTGTGTTATATTTATATAAATTATTGGGATAATGTTTTTTTTTTTACTTAATAGAATCACACACACACACATATACATATAATTTTTAATAAATTGTGTGTTTTTTTATTTTTTTAGTTTCATAGTGGCACTTATGAAAATGGTGTACCTAATTTGTAAATGATGGATTGACTACAAGTTCATCCAATTGTGAAATGATTGGAGAACTTTTAAGGGGATACATACAAGTATAGTTTTTTTAGTGTAAATAAGCACTTATTTACAAGATATAAATAAATTTACATAAATCCGCCTAGACGCCTAGGCGCTAGGCCCCTGTCCACCGCCCGACTAGCACCTAGCGTTTTTAAGAACCTTGATTGAGTTGGAGATATTACTTGACAGTATCCACGATTTGTACAATTTGTATACCTTGCGCCTCAAGCGATGTTATGCACTTCGAAAACTACCAGATAACATGGGGAAGTTGATCAACTTAACGCATCTATACGTCGAGGGATGTGCAGCTCTGGCTTACTTGCCAAAGGGGTTAGGGAGATTAACAAGTCTCCAAACACTGGATGAGTTCAGTGGTGACCACGAGAAAGCATTTCAATTTGCGGATCTGAGAACCTTGAACCTTGAGGGGAGGCTCACCGTTACTTTCCCGGGGGATGTGGCAGATGTGAGTGAAGTTGAGAAAGCACAACTGTGGGATAAAAAGCAACTGTTTCATCTCAGCCTTATTTCTCGAGTTGAGGACAACATGCAGAGGAAAAGCACTGCTGTAGACATCTTGCGACCGCACGAAGATTTGGAATCTTTGTACATTTTTGGATGGCGTCTTTGCACAATTTGAGAATCCTTTCTCTTAAGTGCTAGGGATGAGTGTGAACTTTTGTCTCCTCTTGGAAAATTGCCGTCCCTTGAAAGACTAACCCTGCAATGGATGGAAAGAGTGAGGAGGGTTGGTGTTGAATTCTTGGGATACAAGATCAAACATCATTCAATTCATCCTCCTCGTTGTTCCCGAAACTGAAAGAACTGAGCTTTTATGAAATGTCGGAGTGAGAAGAGTGGGAAGGTGTGGAAGGGTGGAAGAAAGACCATTGTGAACTCACAGTAATCATGCGATGCCTTTCTTCCCTAGGAAATTAGGAATTCATGCCTGCCCTAAGTTAAAAACACTGCCAGACTTCCTCTTCAAAAGACCTATGGAGAATCTTGACATCTCTGGATTCAGATCGTTACAAATTATGATGTGTGAACTCTACCAATCTCATCATCCACCTCTTCTGGTAACTGAGCTTTTATTTGGATATTTAAGTAGGTTGATGAGTAGATTTTATATTATATATTTTATCTTAATCTTAGTTTATTTTGGTTATTATTTTGGAAGAATTTTGATACTTTAAATTGTATTTTCAATATAGGACTTTCGACTTCTTCTGGGGAAAAACGTAATCAAATTGATGAATTTTGGAGTAATTCCAATTGGAGGATGTTCATGAGTCGCTTAGCTTAATCGTGTCAAAATATCAGACTTTTCCACCAAGCGGTTATTGTCAGGCCATAAAATAAAGGAGCAGTGCGCGGTCCTGAAAAAGTGTCGTTTTGATTGCAAGTTTTGGAGCCCAAGCTATTTTGGATTCGGACCCTTCTGGAGATGTGTTCAAATTGTTCCAATCTTTAAAAGAAGGTGTCTTCTAATCTTTAAAACAGGCTATCATGGGCCGAATTGGGAGGAGATTTAAGGTTAAAACGTGGCTAGACAGTTCTCTTGCAGATTCTCCTAGCTTAATTAGGATTTTATTTTCTAGTATATTTTATTATTATTTGGTTTCCTAGTTGGATCCAAAGACTTATATTAGGGGATTATTGGTTAGCTTTTGTAGAGCGATATAAGGTTTTTTACCTTAGTTTTCTTCTTCTTCTCTTACGCGACTTTGGAGATAGGAAATTGGTTAGGGTTCTTGAAGAATTTCAGACTTTTACTTTAAGGTGTTTTCGATCTTTTTCTTCATAATAATGTTTTCTATGATTTTAATTATGAATATGCGTAACTAATCCGTTTTGCTAGGGCGAAGCCTTAAGCCTTAGCATGAATATGTAATTTTTATTTGATTGCTTGTGATTGAATGCATGCATGCTTTGAATTATTGATCACCGTTTTGAACTATTTAATTGTCTTAATGCTTTATCATCATTAGGATCTTTAAAAAAGTAATTTGATGCAATTTTGGTTGGAAGGTTCCCTGAAATTGACGCTGACTTCTTGTGGTTAATAATTGTAATTTCACTTGAGATGAACACCACGTTTTAAGGGTGCATGGTTTTTCAAAGGGTTTTCACAAAACATTATGAGTCTCTCATGTTCATATTTGATCCGAACGTCCAGACGGGTTGCATGTTAGATGTACGTTCTATGTTGGAGGTTCTAAGTAGGGTATATATTAGGAAAATCTAACCTTCAAAGTTGCAAGTGTAGATCATAAGTAATTGGTAAAAATACATAGGATTGCTAGGGTGATAGCGGAACCCTAATGCTTTTATAAATTTTTTTTTTTTTAAATACTCCTTTCTTTAATCTTTTTAACTTTGGCCGAATTTATTATTTGTTTAAAAAAAAATTTAAAATCGTTTTTAATATTACCTAATTTTCAAATCATATTTCTCAATTTTCAGTTTCAAGTAATTAATTAGGAATTGGTTTTACATGAATTATTTAAATAGTCCTTGTGGAGAACGACCTTGCATGAGCATATATACTACAACAACCTTGTACTTTTGCAAGTATTTTGTATGATTTTAACCTTCTTTACGTAGGTACTAAAAATCCTATCATATGTATCAATGTTACGACTACGTAGCATAATATTTGTTTGCTTATTTTTGTTCTGAATCTTTACACATGATCGCTAGGCAGGATTTTGTTAATGGAGCAATGTCGATAAAGTGGTGACCCGCTGCTACACATTTTTCTGAAGTTCTGTAATAATCTTGAACAAGCATCAGCGACTAGAAACCCGAAATTAGACCCGGAAATCCGTTCATCATTTCAGGGAGTCTCTTGAAGCTAAAGCAATGATCCAGATGTAAGAGACTTGTACGTTGTTAAAACGATAAAATCTTGCACGGTTGCACCTAACGTCATGTGTTAGAATCACCCCTCCCCCGAGGGGTAGTGAATGTTTGCAGTTCTATTTTCTAATGTCAATGGAGTCATACAAAATTGAACTTTCCTTAATTTCTTTGTAAATAGGACTCAGTGCAACTCAGAGAAAATATCCATCTGTAGTCATGCACTCGACGTAGTTCTTAACCATGGGAGTTTTTATGCATCTCACTCCCTCACCAGAAAGGAAAACACAAAATACAGTAAGAAAGATCGGATTCTTGACGACGTTTCAAAGTAGTCAACTGCTGTTATGTGGTGATGGACAGTAATTATTCGCAGGCAGGAAATTGATATGCAAACAGCCTCTCCAGTAGTTATAATATAATGCCGCAGGGAAAGTATCATCTACAATCATCCTAACGAGGAAGTACAAATTTATTATGTTCATGGGAAGGCCAATAAATCCCTTCCCTGGAGCACCTCGGCAGAGGAGCTGGTTGTGCAATATAGGTCGGACACTGCTCTCCCGGCATCACTACTGAGAAATCTGGCGCATACGACGATGAAACCTGTGACATCGATGAACAAATTATGATCAGCTAGCTCAAACAAGTACATGTAATCGCCTTCTTTCGAGAACAATATATACCAAGTAGAAACAAACTTACTGTTTGTGGAATAATTCTTCCATGCTTGTCAAAATGTCCGGACTCGGGAGAAGCATGATGAGTGAGAGCTTGAGGCGTGGAAAAGGAATTAGGACTTGGCTTAAACAAATGTTCAAAGATAGCCATGATAAGAAACATGGAAATCAAGATAGCCGTGGCTACAAAACCGTAAGAAATGGCACTCATGCTCGATGTCCCGGAGCCCTTCCATTGCACCTGTCGATCAATTCCTGATTGAGAAGAAGAAGAAGGGTCTGAACTTGTGTAGTATATGTTCCATGGCTTTGGTCTTTCAGAACCAGTCTCGTTCATAGTCTCCGGTCACTAGGCTTTTGCTTTCCTCTCCCCTCTACAAAGCAGCTGATTTCGGGTATTTGGTATGGATAAGCTACGAACTAATTAACGAGAGAAATCAAATGTATGCTCATTGCAGCTAATATTTCTTCTTCTGTATGTTTGTCTTTGCACATACATTTTGAACACTTCAACCTCAAGCTGAAAAGGAACACATGAAAACCAATACTCTGCTGAAATCAACATGAATAAACGAAAACCCGAAAAATGGAAAAAATTCCATAATCAACAACTTTAAATGTATCTTCCACTCAATTTAAGTTGCATAATTCAGGAGACATAAAGGATTTCTTCTGTTGAAAATTCTAAACCAAACAAGTGTTTGGAGCGATAATCTATACTAAATTTATCTAAAACTACGAGGTGGGGAATTTGGACTTGCAAGCAGAGGGGGGAGCGAATTGCTCAAGCCAACTTGGATACGCCCAAGCCTGCAGCAAAAGAAACAGCTTACTGCATTGAAATTGGGGCAACATTTATGCATTTTCAGGTTGCAGCATTGGGTTTTTGGTCAAGTACTCTAATTCATTTAACTAATCACATTACAGAAAATGCACAAAACAACATAATCACTGAATTAAGTTAAATGGACTGAATTAATTCAGTGAATCCTGCTTGTATAAAAAATCACTTCAACAACATTTTCAACAGACCTAAACGTTCCAATGGGATCAACCGAAAGAGTAAAGATTTTTCGGACGCTATTAGGAACATAATCAGCACTGCAATGACATAAAATCTAGATGTTTAAGGACTAACCTGGTCTTAGAAGCAGTAAATCCATTGTTTCTGCTCCACAGATACAGCGGCAACCGTGATCATCGTCTCCGATCCGATAGCTTAACTAGCTGCCACAGAAGAACAAGTTACCCACACACACACTTCTGATTGCATTATTTAGAAGAAAACAGCTCTCACCCAGCTATATAGCTTTATAATATCCTCCAATGCCACAGAAAATGTAAAGACAAAGTTATATGATAATCCCTTTGGCTTTGGCAATTGGTAGTACATCTTTTCATGTTTTTCTTCATGATCTTTGATGCCTAGCTTAATGGATACTATACCTTGTCTGAAGAAGCAAACTTAAAGAAATCAAAAGAATGGGCCTCCCTGTCTGTCTAGCCAAAAACAACGCTCCCTTTGGTGCTTTTTAAAAGTTGACAACTTTTTTTAAGTGCTAAACTTCATTTAATTAGGGTAATAAAATCTGGACGCAATCAAGTTAGCTACATTACCACTGCACCAAGTTTAATTTCTTTTCCTTGTGGCTTAAATTAGACTAGAATATCATTAGCATACCCAAAAAAAAATACTTGGCTTCTTACATGTGAGAAGTCGTTCATTCTTTAATGATTATATGATATTGTTTCACCGTACAATCGTCATAATCAAAATCACTTATTCTCTTTATCATCATCTAAAGATCATCTCTAGAAGAAAAAAAATCATTCATTTTGAAGTCTGTTTAGCTGTTTATATATGTCAAACAAATCGATGATTATGGTAAATAAATCTCTAAATCAATTTGTTTGATTCTTATGGATGACTAAATAGTCTCTAAATCAAATGAATTTTCTAGAGATGATTTTTAGAGGACGATGAAAAAGAGACTGAATGATTGTAAGAGAAAGAAGAATGGCTTTTTAACGTAAGGAGTCAAACATTGTTCTAAAAAAAGTTCATTTAGGTCACAATTTGCATTTCTAAACCTACTCATTAACCCACATGAATCCATCTGGCCTTTGGTGGAAATTAGCACTAAGTTATGATTTCTTAGCCATTCTTGGCATAATTTACTACATTTTCTTTACATAAATTACCAATGAGTAAAAGATTATATGCATCAAGTGCTTAACCAACATGCACAAACATGATCATTCCAAGTTTATAACTATAACAACAACAATTAACCTTTATCTCATTAAGTATGGTCGGTTGTATGAATTATAGAACACAGCTACGCTCTGTTTTGCGTCAAATCTTTCGTTAATTTCAACTGCTCCATATCTTCATAGTTTATAATTATAATCTAGAAGAAAAAAAAGATTAGAGTTGGCAAACTACTCAATTTGTGGAACCTAATTTTAAACATTTGGGTTAAAAGTCACAAAGATTTCAAATCCAACATTAGCATTGGAGTGTAATCATGGAAAGGTGAACAATATCTCACATAATCTCCAATAATTACCCACTAAATAAAAAGAAAGAGCAAAAAAAATAAAGACATAAAAAAGAAAAAGCTGCTAAAGATTATTAAAACTAACTAAAGGCTGCTGCAGGTGCAAGGTGTGTATTAAATTTTAATAAGAAAATACCGAAAAATAAAAATTTAAATGAAAAAAATAAGGTGGGAAATCTAGAGAGAGAGAGAGATAGAATCAATCATAGCTGTACTGTACCAGCAGTTGAGGAAGTGTTGAAATCTACTTCAGATCGGTCAAAGTGTACAGACGGACAAATTCGAATCACTTAATTTTAATTTTAAAGATAATCAATTTCAATAGTCCGTTTCACAAAAATTAAAAAACTTGAATAATTCAAATCTTCTCTCTCTAAAACGATTCAGATATCTCAATCTCTAAATTCCGAACACGAAAAATTGTAGTGGATTTTATTCCAACGAGAAAGGAATGATTCAACAGAAGAAAGAAAATGGGGCAATAGGGGTAGCAATAGCAATTAGCATGCATAAAAAAACAAAGCTACAAAAAGGAGGAGGTGACATGTAGACCACATCAAATTGTTCCTCATATACATACTTTTATAAATAAAAGATGCCCTTTTGAGACTTTTGTCAGAATCACTAGAGCCAATTACCTGAATTCTTTACAAAGAAAAACCCACCAAAACTCAAAGCAAAGTTTTAAAGTAAAGGGCCATGTTGACTCACCAAAGTGGAGCCGTGTAGCGTGGTCTTATGAATAAAAATATCATTGTAGTATTTCATTGGACGATAGAATTTATTATTGAAATCTTAAATTCAGATTAGACAAGAGTAAGATAGCAAAATATAAAGAATAGTGATTTTCGCATGCAGTTTTCTTCTTTTTTACACATTTCACAAGCCGATTTACACAAAGGGGGGGGAATTTAGAAAACAAATCAAGTATGCGGTCCAATATCCTAGTGGATAAAGTGTTGGCTTTCCAGCTATGCGTTTCAGGTTCAAAACTTCTTCCTCCTCTAAATTATTGTAATAATTTCAAACGCATTCTGCTCCTTTTTTATTTTTTTTTTAAATTAAAAAAAATTTGAACTCATGTAGCTGTTTTACAAAGAAAAACCACCAAAACTCAGCAAAGTTTTAAGGGAGTTTTAACAAAACACTCACGATACTGTTCACTTTTAACGAAAAACCACATTTATACATTTCCCTGGTACTATTTACTATACCTTTAAAAATAACTTTCATTAAAAAGGAAGGTTTTTTTTTTACTTTTGGTTAGTTTTCCTAAGTTTTAAAGTAAAGGACCATGTTGACTCCAAAGTCGAGCCTCATAGCGTGGTCTTATAGATTAAAATATCATTACAGTATTTCATTGTATGATGGAGCTTAATATTGAAATTTTAAATTTAAAATCGACATGAGTAAAACAGCTAAATGTGTAGAGATGTGATTTTCGCATGCAATTTTCTTCTTTTTTACACATTTCGCAAGCCAATTTGCAAAAAAAAAGGGAGGGAGGGGGAGGGGGAATTTAGAAAACGAATCAAGCATGTGGTTCAATATTTTAGTAGATAGAGTGTTAAGTTTTCATCCATGCGTCTCAAGTTCGAAACTCTCTCATTTTTTAAGTATTATAATGAATCCATTATGCCCTTTAATAATAATAAATTGTTAAAATAAAAAATAAAAATAAAATGCTGAGAAAAATAAGGAAGAGAGGGGTAGCCTTGGCCATTGAGTGCAAGCCTTTTATCAACAAGGCCATCACCATGTCTGAGACTGATGTGAAAGCCTATCTAGACTGGTACTCTTTCAGATTTTTAATATTTTTATCTTATGCCAATCCACACACATACCAAAAAAATAAAAAATCCAATAACTTGACCAATATTGTCAAACAATGAATTTAGACCAACTCAAACCCTGGGCTATTTGCCAAATTTCCTCCAAAATTTCCCTCCAAACACCACCCAATCCAAGCTAAAACATTGGGCTAAAAGCCAAATGCTAAAGCTGAGCCAAATTCCCCCCAAACACGCGTGGACTCGCATGATTTTGGGCCAGTCTCGGCCATGTCGGCCACTTGCTCGAGTCCAACGGCTCTTTTCCGCATCTGACGGCCATCGTTTAAGGACCGTTGGTTGATCCAACGGTCCAGATTCAAATTTCATTTTTGAAAAATATGTTATTTTAAAATACATTGAATCCAACGGTTGAGATTGAATATACTCAAATCTAACGGTAAAAAAAAAAGATCTAACGGCCCAAATTAAAATCCAACGGCTAAAATAATTAAATAAATTTATTTAACACAAAATTTACCCAAAAACTCTATAAATACCTATGTATTTGTTCAAACGTTCACACAAAACTCAATTTTTTCCTACAATTCTTCCAATTTATCTTTCAACCATTTCTTTCATTTTCCAAATTGTTCAACATGGCAAGAGAGCATGTTAGAGGTCGTAATTGGACCTGTGAGGAAGATGTTTCTTATGCTTGGCGTTGAAAGTTGAAAGTTTGGTGTTGAACGGTTGGTGAAAGTTGAAAGTTTGGAGTTGAATGGTTGGTGAAAGATGAACGGTTGGTGAAAGTTGAAAGCTTGCTTTGTGAAAAATTTAATGATTTTTCAATATTTATCGGAAATTTTTTTTTTTTAGATTTAAATGTTCATAAAATTAATTTACAATAGTCTACATATTTATTTTTTATTTAAAAAAAAAATTGATTTAAGAAAAAAATTAGCCTAAGTTCATTCTTTAATAATTACAGGCTAAAATTTTAGGCCAGAAGTGTTGGAGCAGAAAAGATGTTTTTGGGCTAAAAACCAAATTTTCCGGGCTAAAAAATTTGGCTTTTAGCCCAAAGGTTGGAGATGGTCTTAGGCTGTAACTCAATATCTTATGTTTCTCAACACTTTAAATAGAGAACATTTTCACTTAATTTCTTGCCAGCAAATATTTTTCTCTTTATTTAAAGCTTGCCATCACGTGAGAACACTACATAATGCACAATCAAAGTAAGGCAAGGTAAATAATTCGGATCAACGACCTACTCCTAACCACACTAATATACACTAATATTGTCTCTCTTGTTCATGGCCTCCGACACGCTATTCTCATTGTTCAACATGGTCTCACCGTCTGACTGCTGTTTTTGCCACTTCACATGCTCTACTTTTGCTTATTTTATTTTATTTTATTTTTTTCCGGGTCAACGAATACGTATGTGGGCTGTGATAAAACATTAACCTAAAACTTTCTACAAATGTGTGGGTCCCTTTCACAATAATAATCAAATGGCTAATCGATTTTAACAATTTTCTATTAACGTATCTGAAGAACTTGAAAATTTACCAATTCGGATCATGAGATTAATATCATTAACAACGGAGAGGTGTCTGGGTGGATAAGCACAAAAAATCGTCAAAAGTATTTACTCGTTTGGAAGTATTAAAAACCCTTTTGTTAAAAGTGCTTTTCGCAGAACGAATTTAAGTATTTTTTCAAAATTCATTTGCATTATTACTAAGAATTAATCCAAAACACTCTCATCGAAATCTTCTTGTGCAATAAGCTTGAACAGGAATAGAAAGAATCACGAGCTAAAGCGATAGAAACAGCAAAACGATCACTTCTCGGGCTTAATTAGCCGGGAAAACAACGAAAGAATCCGATAAACTCTGTCACAAAACTGGAAGCAGGCAAAACTTGCAATCCAAACCAGAAACATAAAAATGTCTGAATAACTAGTAACGAATGAAAGAAGATGGGGATTACTGTGGATCGATCACCATTGCCAGATTAAGCCTTGAGCCGCCCGTAGTACCTCGCCTTCTCTTGGGTAGTCTGGAAGCGACCGTGGCCAAATTTGGACGATGTATCGATGAACTTGAGCTTAATATCCTCCAGAGCAACCCTAGATGTTTGCTTCAGAAGCGTCTGCCTCAAAGTAACAACGCGCTTTTTAGGACCCACGCAGCAGCCTTTCATTAGAAGGTAATCCTGCTTCACTTCACCGTAGTGTGGGAAACCTCCCATTGGGGTAATATCCTTCTCAGTCCTGAACATAAAAACATTTTAATATCATCAGTAAAAGTTGAAGTTAAACCCAATGATGCAAATTCGATCCCAGTGAAGTCAAACGACGAAGAAAATTACAAAGGAAGAGGCACCAACCTGTCAAATTCAGTCATTGCAGAGTGCGACTCTTGATCAGCCTTTCCGAGCTTGTAAATCTTCTTGTTCATCTCAGTACGATGATGGTAACCATTCTGCCCAGCCCTGGCAACAGTAAACGACACCCTAGCTGGATGCCAGGCACCAATACAGGCTACTTTACGTAGACCACGATGGGTCTTACGTGGAAGACGGGTGACGCCCCATCGAGTCACCACACCCTCATAACCCTTCCCCTTAGTAACCCCAATAATGTCAATCATCTCATCTTTCTGGAAAACAGCATCAACAGGAACCTGCTTCTCAAACATGCTATAAGCATAGTCAACCTTCTTTGCAATGTCCCCACCATTCACTTGAATCTCCATCAGATGGGCTTTCTTCTGCTTCAATCCCTTCATTTTCCTAATCTGCAAAAGATAAGCCAGAAAACAAAGATTAAATTCTAGGTAAAAGTTTAGCAATAGAACATCGGAATGGCAGCAAACAGGGTAAAAACTGTTTTACTTAACACTTCAGTAATCACATACTTTTTTTCTGTTCAGAAAACAAACCAATATAATTTACCTGGGTGTGGGCTAAAACACGAATCACAGTGCAATATTTCTTCATTTTCTCCAACTGAGCCTGGATGTCTTTTTTCCCATCTTCGCTCTCATACTTTTTTGAGTACTTGCTGAATGCTTTCTTTTTTGACTTGCACCAGTTCTTGTAGAATCTCCTCTTCACCTCCTCACTCAGATGCTGGGCCCAAACTGTGTCCAAGGAACGGAGACCACGGGGTGTCTTCACATAACCAACAACACCAACAACCACCATTGGTGGTGTTTCAATAACTGTAACTGCTTCACATGTTTCTTTCTTGTGTAGCTCTGCAGGGAAATATTAGTTTCAGAACATAATACAGAGTACAGATAATATATAATTAGACCAAGCACAAAGAACAAGCCACAAAGCAATACTACTACACTTCAGTAACCGAAAGAACAGGTTACAACACTCTTCTAAGCCAAGTAAATAACATGATACTAAAATTCAATGGGAACTGACAAAGAATAATAGAAAATAGATCGCTCATAACTCTCTATTTCAAAAACTTGAGAACACTGATCAATAAAAACCGCGTAAACCTTATGTCAAGAAAACATAAAAAATAAGAAATAAAATCAGCACAAGCATTGTTCTGGTACATACGAAACATCATAGTATTCTATAGAATTTACAATGCAAATGCAAAAAATTTGCCTTATGAAAAATGTCATCAATATAATTCTCCTAATTTTTATCTTATATTTCTATTATTATTTTTTTATCACAAAGTTTTCCTCAAAAGTAATAGTTTCCTAAAAAAACAGTGTAAAACAATAGACCAACTCACTTGACCCGGGTTTTTCAACATCTCTCACAATATGTGTCATTCCAGCTTTGTATCCCAGGAAAGCAGTCAATCTGGGAGTTTTTGTTGGATCATCTTTGGGGAAGGCCTTCACTGCATAAACAAAATCATGTAAGCCAGATTTTCCAACTAGAAAACAACCCTAAAGTTTAAACAGTTTCATAAAGAACAGTAACAGAAAAAAAATACAGTATTAAGATAGAAATACCAACTGTTGATGCTACAAACTAAGCGGATAAAACATACATATAGCATTCCATCGTGGATATCCACTGAGAAACCAACAACTTGTATGTGAAATATTAGATATAATATAAAATGAGATGCAACACGGACATTTGTACCAACTACGCATTCTCATTCCTATATAACTGAACCAATGGGTAAAATACAGGTCCACAAGTTACATACAACTTATAACGCTCCTTCACAATAGTAACACACATATAAGATAAAAAGCCAGTGCATTTTCATTGGAAAAAAAATCAGGAGCAAGTTCGAACAAACACGAGTCAACATATCATTGAATTGCAACTTTCAAAGAAACACAGACTACTAAATAGCACGTTAAAACTGAAAGAGAAGAATAAACCTTTTCCTCTGTGGCGGGCTGCTCTTTTCCTTGGAAGAAACCCCAAAGAGCCATGTCTTGGGTGCTCAAACTTACGATGAGACATGTTTCCTTCTCAAACTAGGTCTACAAAACTCCAAAACCTCAGATTTTCTTACAATTACTCAAATAAATTCAGTCATCCATCTCAAACAATAATAACACGTTCAGGTAAAAAGAAAACAAATTATTTTCACACATTTATAAAGAAAAACAACACCGCATCCACATAAAATTAAACTACAAAAATGATTTTACCAAACGACAAAAACTAATCATTGTGGTTTTACCATTAAAAAACTCCAGAAATTGATGACAAAAGATCTTAAAACTGTAAAAAAATAAAATAAAACCATTTGATATAATTAAAATAATGCTGGCAATAAACCATTGCACTATTACAACTTCAAGGTCCAAAAATTGGTTGTAAAATATCTTAAAGCTGTAAGAACAATTTAAAATAAACTGGAATCACCAAAGCGCACGAAAACAATTGAAATCTCAAAGGAGACGCCCGTAAACCGAAAACATGGTAGAATACAACCACATTCTCCAATCGGCGACACAAAATGCTCCCAACAACCAAAGGCCTATGGCACAACAATGGTGCCAATTCTCGGGCTCCTCGGTATTTCTGTCCAAAACCCCAATTAGGGTTTTGGCAAAACCAGAACCCCTTTGAGACTCCAGCCTTGATTACTCACAATGTTCTCATGGGAAGCAATTCGGTTTCGCCAACGGAGGAAGTTAGTAGCATCCAACACGTCCACAGTGATCAGGGCAACAAGTACTAATTAAAATCACAACAAATACAAACGGAAATTCTATGAAAACCCCAAAAATCTAACAGTCCTATATTACAAAACAGAAAAATCATAAAGCGATTTCATATTATTGATCCAAAATTAAACTTTCGATTCAAATTTCCATGAATTATGGGCATCGGTAAAACTATAAATTAAAGAAGAACACAAAAAATTTCCATGAATTATATGAAAGACATAAAATTTTCAGAGAAATTGAACGATGCTACCTGCGAATCGAGAGGATGAGAGGGAAAATGCAAGAAGCAAGAGGCGCAACCAGCTGGATTGGCTTCAGTGAGACTGACTGAGCAAACCCTAGCTATATTAGTTATGGGGTCTTACAGTGCTTTTAAAGTGGAACCCACGGCTACGATTAACTTGTCAAAATGATAAAATGATAGAGGTATTCATCAATTCCCCCCTGAACTTGTGATCATTGGCCAATTTCCCCCCTCAACTTTAATTTTGGCCAATTTCCCCCCTCAACTCTCATAATTAGTCAATTTCCCCCCTCAACTTTAATTTGGCCAATTTCCCCCTTCAACTCTCATAATTAGTCAATTTGCACCCTACTGTTAATTTTTTTTTAATTTTCCATCTATTCTTTTTTTTTTCTTTCAATCTTTCTAATAACTTCCAACAAAGTACTAAAATTAACATAAACTCACCAGCATAATATAGGGTAAAATGTACAAAAACATAATACAATTAGTATGTGATATGGGTTGATTATAAGAAAAAGTTATGAATCGGGTTTAAAGCATGTAGAAGAAGAAATAATAATCCTAAACTCATGGATCATACATATTTCAATAAAATGGGTTATTCTTAATAAGGAGTCGAAAATTATGAATTGACTAGCTTTTTTTGCACTAAAGTTCGATTCTCCGCAATTTACTTGAACTTAGCTTTCACTTTTATAAAGAAAATTGTATTCACATACAAAAATGTACACATCAATCCTTTTCGTTATCAATTTTGTATAGTAAAAAATCAAATAAAATTACTTCATACTGATTTATTATGACTAATAATACTATATATGATAAATTGTAAAATTCTAAATTTTAATCTATTTGTAATAGGATAAAGACATAGGAAAATGATTAACATACATCTTATTTAGTTTCTTACACACACTTGTTTAATTATGATCAAATTAAAAAATTAACAGTAGGGTGCAAATTGACTAATTATGAGAGTTGATGGGGGAAATTGGCCAAATTAAAGTTGAAGGGGGAAATTGACTAATTATGAGAGTTGAGGAGGGAAATTGGCCAAAATTAAAGTTGAGGGGGGAAATTGGCCAATAGTCACAAGTTCAGGGGGGAAATTGGCCAATACCTCAAAATGATAACATGGATTGTTATCCGTTAGATTTAGGGCACAATGGAGTTGGGGTTAAGTTGGGCCTCGTGTACGAGGCCTGAAACTATCGGGTTCGGTCCAACAGAAGTTGGACAAAAGGCTTATATTTAACTTGGAGAATTTGTTAGGTCAGACCTGGGTCGCCTAGCCCATGAACGAGTTCATTTGGAACTATTTTCGGGTAAAACCACGACACGAGTGTAATATGGCTCGTTTGAAAGTGTTTTTAAAATAACTAAAAACGTTTTAATAAAAATGTTTTAAAACAAAGCTTAGTAAAAATCCAAGTAGATCTTGGAAAAGTAATTTAAGTGCTTCTTGTGCTTCTCCCAAAAAAACACTTCCAAACAAGCCCTAATATGTATTTTAGAATATGATATAGTGGTAATTTTCTTTATTTATAAATAAAAGATCTTAATTTCAAATTTGTAGACAACAAGTTTGATACTAATTTACTCATTCGCCGCTTAGTGTATAAAAAATAGATGTAGCATGTAAGCCGGTGAAAGCCACCACCAACGCACCAAAAAAATATGTAGTATGTTCTGAATCATGAGGAATATTTGCCACTGTGATTCAAAATTCGTCAAAGTACACTGTTACATGAAGGGTTTGTTTGCAAGTACTTTGTAAATGACTGAGCGTTTTTAGGAAATATGTTTTTAGGTTCTGAATCACACTGTAAGTGTTTTTCCATAATTTACTTTGTATTTTTATTAAAGATTCGTTTCAAAAATATTTTTACCAAAAACTCTTTTTCAGTCATTTTAAAAACATTTTCAAACGAGCTATAAAATACATGATGAACACACCTTTTTTCTTCTTCTACATAGCATAGTGTAACATATATTTTGTTTTGTTTAATATGTTTAATAATGGCCATGAAATAGAGAATGGTGTATAAAAATCAAGGGGCATGCTATCCACACACCCAATTTTACTTCTCAATTCATCTGATCCGACGGTCAAAAATTAAAAAGGTGTGTGAAAAGTAAAATGAGGTGTGTGAATATCACACCCCAAAAATCAACTCCCTCGTACTAAAGAATCAAGTCCAGATATTAATTCCCCTCCCCTCCCCCCACCCCCAAAATAAAAATAATCCACCATAACTGAGTTCTTTGTCAAACGAATACTAGGGATTTAGATGTTGTTTGGGTTCAGGTTTTAGAACTTTTTGGGAGTTGTGGTGGAAACCCGAGAGTTAAACTTAAACCTTGAGTTATAAGTAATTGGGCCATAAGTAACATGCTTGTTTTGAGTCTAGCAAATAATCTTACTTAAATATAATTAGATTTGACTAATTTGAGTGTGAAATAAAATAGAATCAGCAGAATACGAAACCACATATATAATCGGAAGTTTGGTTTACGACAAAACATTAAAATCAATCATTGATCCAATTTAAGTACATTTATAGGATAGACTTCAGCATAAAATTAAAGAGTAATGGTAGCAAGTGATTGAGTTCAGTAATTCTTAATGTAAATTAACAAACCTAAGATCTCTCACTTCTAAGTGAAGAGGAAAATCACTAAACCGTAGTACTAAGTGGCAACACACTATTGAAACAACAACAAAAAAAAAATCAATGTTGCAATTTAAGAAAAATGACCATATTTTTCAGAGTATCTTTTTAACAATATCGTCAAATAATACATGTATTGTCGGAAATACAGTATGGGAGGAAAATAGAAACAAGATAGGGATTAGGAGGAGGAAATAAGAGTGTGTATTTCCATTATCATTAGACCATTTTTATACAGGACATCAAATACATGCACGAGTGGTTACCCAAGGGTTCTCTATAATAACCCAAAAGTTTCTCTACATTATTATGAAGTTTATGATAATGTACTAGCATACATTGTATAAGAACAACCACTTTTTGTATCACGATATGTATGTAATTTTTAATTACTATACTCGTTGTGTATTTTACTAACGGATGGCCCTAGATGCATTAAAGAGTCAAAGACGCAATAATAAGGTAGATGAATACATACTTTCAACGTCGAGCTGAGTAGGGATTTGATAAGATACTGATAATATACGACGACGTCCCATTAGAGATGAGTGGCAATGATATCTTTTAGACGACAAAGATGACAAACTCCTGTCAACATGACTTGGAATTCCACCATCGCCAAAGCTATGATGTCATATAATTGTAAAGCACACGATCCACCTAATTAAGCCCAGACCTTCCATGACATATTCCTATTATAATATATTATTATTTCTTGAAAGATTAGGGTTTAGGCAGAGTCATAGTCTCATGGATCAGACTGCACCATATATATATGTTCTTATATTCTTCTAAGTCAAATCTTAATTATGTCACTAGCTAGATTCTCTTTGGTACGTATCCTTAATTAATTATCATGATAAGAGAAATGATTAACAATTTATATGACACGAATAGCACTTGTTGGAGCCACAACAATGATAGAATTATCAATTTAAACCTCATATAATTAAATAGCCATCAAAATATACAGTAAACTTCATGGCTCGTGCTATATATAGCCAATGCTTAATTGATTAATAAAACCTTTGACCTGTTGTAAGATAAGATATATTATTTTGGCAATTGGCATTATGCTGCTAATCCATAAGTGATCAACGTCACTAATAACACTATAATGTTACCTAGTCATTTATCAAGAACTATAACATGTATTCATTTGCTCACTTCTTGTTGGATAATTTTGATCATGATGAACAGCTGTTGGATAATTTTGATCATGATGAACAGCTTCGGAAATGCATGTTTTCAGTTCAAATCTAAAAAGTTTTAGAAACGCATATCATTTATAGTTTCGGAATCAAAACTTTGTTTTTGGATTTGAATTGAATGGAATATTTCGGCTCAGAATCGGTCGAAATTGGATTTTCCTATTCAAGTTGCACCCTTGGTCACAAACATTAACCAATGACATAACTCTAAATTTGTTTAGCAAAAACAGACAGCTTTGGGGATTAAAAGCATCATAGATGATGTGTTACAAAAAATCCGCACACGTCATTAAGTATATTTGGTCACACCACCTTCAATGTTCGTGACCTAACCGATACCTTCCACGCGTTATGTATTTATTTTAAATATTTTTAAAGATTGAGGCCATTTTAAAATCAAGCTAAAAGTTGGGTAATTTACAAAAAATAATAAATTTCACATATTAATAGAATCGTGCTTGTATAAAATAAAACAAAATTTGCCACTTAATATTACGGTCTAGTGATATTCTTCTTTATTTGTAAGAGGTGTCTGATTCTCATCAAATGCGAATTTAAATCATATTATTGCTAGCCTATATGTGGCTAAGGCTAGTGTAGATAATGTTGTTTGTAAAAAAATAAAAAATGAAACAAAACTTAACCCTAGTGCGCTATGTAGCCTCGCGTTGGATATATTTTGGTGTCATTGCAACTCTCATGCCCTCCCGCCCTCTCTATCATACCTCATCATCCTCCATTGTTGTTGCACCTTGAAAGGAAGAAACGACATTGGGCTAGCTAGTGGAGGACGCCAGTGATGATTGGAGTTCCAACTCACTACTACAAAAAACACTTTGTGCCACGAAATAAGATTTGTTATGCAAAGTAAGATTTCGTCGCTCAAAACCTTGCATGACAAAATTTTGTTGCGCAAAGCTCGTGAAGATAGAGTTTGCGCGACAAAAATTAATATTCGTCGTGCAAAGTTTTTTATTTTTGATTTTTTATTTAATTTAATTAATTAATATTTTGCGCGATGAAAGTTTTTGGTTTTTATTTTTTATTTAATTAAATTGACTTTTTGTTTTATTATTTATATTATTTAATCTCTATTAATTAATGAAACTCTCTTTGTCAACCAAAAGAGGGTGAAAATACTACTTAGTCTTCTATCACACAAAAAAAATGATGGGGAATAATATAATTTCACAGGTCCAAATTTTACTGTTTTTTATTGAAGCCTCACCTACAAGTGATGTTAAAATACCTTCAATATTAAAAAAATAAAATAAAATAAATTTTTTTTTAAAAACCTCCCACCCCCCCCCCCACGTTCTCTCTCTCCCCCTCTCTCCTTCTCATTTTCTAAATATATGTGTTCATACACACAAAGTGTGTAGGCAAATGCTAGTTTAATTATAGTAATTGTTTACGCGATGAAATATTTGGTAGGGCAAGATTATTTGAATTTTAAAATTTTAATTTAATTTAATTGTATGGCTTTATTTTTTTAATTACTTTAATTTAAATTGACATATTCAAAATAAAATTACATATGAAAAATAGTGATCAAATTATCCATAATATACATTTTATTAAAAATGTACATATAAATTAACAAATTACAATAATAAAATCCTAATACAAATCTATTGTGGTGATGGTGGTAGGGGATATGGTCCGATAGCATCATAATCTTCAATTCCTCAACTTTCACCGTCAAAGTCCCGACGATTCCCTACAAACAAAAAAAAAAAACTTAAAATAATGCCAAAAAATGGGCATAACCTCCCCTAAAATCGGCATACCCCAAACTCCACCCATCACCCTATACCCGACCCCAAACCCCACCCAAACACAAAATTAACTCCAAAAACACATATTAATGAAAAATAAATTAAAATTTGGTGAGAAAATACATTTTGGCAAGATTGAGATTGAGTGAGAGATAGGGAGAGAGGAGAGAGTGTGAGAGAGTGAGAAGAGATAGTGAGAGAGTGAGTGAGAGTGAGAGATAAAGAGAGAGAAAGAGGAGAGATTGAGTGTGAAAGAAGGGGTTGGATTTGGGGAGAGGGAAAGAGAGGAGAGGTAAGAGAACTAGCTAGAGAGATACATTGAGAAAATAGAAACAAGATAGGGATTAGGAGGAGGAAAGAAGAGTGTGTATTTCCATTTTCATTAGACCATTTTTATACGGGACACCAAATACATGCACGAGTGGTTATCCGAAGATTCTCTATGGTAACCCAAAAACTTCTCTACATTATTATGAAGTTTATGATAGTTTACTAACATACATTGTATAAGAACAACCACTATTTGTTTCACGATATGTATGTAATTTTTAATTACTATACTCGTCTTGTATTTTACTAACGGATGGCCCTAGATGCATTAAAGACGGAATAAAATAGGAGATGAATACGTACTTTCAACGTAGAGCTGAGGAGGTATAGATAATATACGACGACGTCCCATTAGAGATGAGTGGCAATGATATCTTTTAGACGACAAAGATGACAAACTCATTTCAACATGACTTGGAATTCCACCATCGCCAAAGCTATGATGTCATGTAATTGTAAAGCGCACGATCCACCCAATTAAGCCCAGACCTTCGATGACATATTCCTATTATAATATATTATTATTTCCTGAAAGATTAGGGTTTTGGCAGAGTCATAGTCTCATAGATCAGACTGCCTATATTCTTCTAAGTCAAATCTTGATTATGTCATTAGCTAGATTCTCTTTGGTACGTATCCTTAATTAATTATCATGATAAGATATATGATTAACAATTGATATGACACGAATAGCACTTGTTGGAGCCACAACAATGATAGAATTATCAATTTAAACCTCATATAATTAAATAGCCATCAAAATATACAGTAAACTTCATGGCTCGTGCTATATGTAGCCAATGCTTAATTGATTAATAAAATCTTGACCTGTTGTAAGATAAGATATATTATTTTGGCAATTGGCATTATGCTGCTAATCCATAAGTGATCAACGTCACTAATAACACTATAATGTTACCTAGTCATTTATCAAGAACTATAACATGTATTCATTTGCTCGCTTCTTGTTGGATAATTTTGATCATGATGAACAGTTTCGGAAATGCATGTTTTCAGTTCAATCTAAAAAGTTTCAGAAACACATATCATTTCTAGTTTCGGAATCGGAACTTTGGTTTTGGATTTGAATTGAATGGAATATTTCGGCTCAGAATCGGTCGAAATTGGATATTCCTATTCAAGTCATCTTTAGTCACAAACATTAAGCAATGACAAAACTCTAAATTTGTTTAGCAAAAACAGACATTTTTGGGGATTAAAAGCATCATAGATGGTGTGTCAGAGAAAATCCGCACATGTCATTAAGTATATTTGGTCACACCACCTTCAATGTTCGTGACCTAACCGATACCTTCCACACGTTATGTATTTATTTGAAATATTTTTAAAGATTGAGGCCATTTTAAAATCAAGCTAAAAGTTGGGTAATTTATAAAAATAATCATTTAATCCACATATTGATAGAATCATGCTTGTATAAAATAAAACAAAACTTGCCACTTAGTATTAGGTTCGATTCTCGTCAAAGACAAATTTGAATCACATTATTGCTAGCCCATATGTAGCTAAGACTAGTGTAGATAATATTGTTTGTTAAAGAAAAAACAAAACTTAACCCTAGCGCTTTATGTAGCATCGCGTTGGATATATTTTGTTGTCATTGCGATTGCTACTCTCATGCCCTCTCGCCCACTCTATCATACCTCCTCATCCTCCATTGATGTTGCACCTTGAAGGGAAGAAAATGTTAGAGTATAGTGCTTACATTGTGACACTTGTCACAATCTTACTGTAGTTAGTTAGTTAGCTGTTATATGTAACTATATATATAAGAATTCATCATGTAATTACTAACTCATTAAGAAATATATCAGATTGTTCTTCTCTCTCTCTAGCTTCTCTCTCTAGCTTCTCTCTAGTCTATTTCTCTATCTTCTCTGTTCTTGATTCAATATACAAGATTACAGTATATGTACAATCATTTGGTATAGCTTAACATGGTATCAATCGCCATTGTTGCTTACGCTTGAAGATTCGATCCTCTGTTGCTTCCGCATTCTCTGCTTCGGATTGGTTTTCTTTCTCCGATTCGACTTCGTCTTCTCCAATTCCTATTTTCTGCAATTTCTAGGGTTTCGTATCGTTCTTATGTTCTTACTCGATACTTGCTGAATTCTGCACACCTAGTGTTTGTTGTATTGTCTCCCTGACAAGTTGATCTTGAATTCACGATGGTGACTGCTTCGCAACTCCAACTACTTCAATCTCCGATTACGGGCCTGATTTCCTCTCTCTCTACGTCGGTTAAAGTCAAGCTTGATGATTCGAACTATCTCAATTGGCATTTCCAGATGCAACTTTTGCTTGATAGCAATGGCATCATGGGGTATGTTGATGGTTCGATCGTCTGTCCAACTCAATATGCTTCGTCCTCCGGTGAATCTGGTATCTCTTCTTCTTCTCCGACTGATGAATACATAGTATGGAAAATGCATGACAGAGCTATTATGCAATTGATTACTGCTACTTTATCACCTATTGCTATGTCCTGTGCGATTGGTAGTACTAGCTCCAAGGATCTGTGGCTTCGGTTAAAGGAGCAATTCTCGACTGTATCTAGGACTAGCATATTTCAGATGAAATCCAATTTGCAAACCATTAAAAAGGGGTCCGATTCGATTTCTCAATATCTTCATCGCATTAAGGAAGCTAGGGACTATTTGTATGCTGCTGGGGTCTTTTTTGCGGATGAAGACATTGTTATTCTTGCTTTGAATGGTTTACCTGCTGAGTATAACACTTTCAGGTGTGTTATCAGGGGGCGTGAAAGTGTGATTTCACTGAAAGATTTTCGATCACAGTTACTTGCAGAGGAAATCATTGTTGAAAATTCTGTTCATAATCCTCTTATGACAGCTATGGTTGCTAATCCAGGTGTCAATTATACAAAAGGGGCATCGTTTCAGTCTCAGGGTTTCTCTCCTCATCATGGTCAATCTCAGGTAGCCACTGGAGGTTTTAAACACTATCATGGGAACAAGAACAATGGCAAAGGTCGTTTCAATCAGGGCTCGAGATTGTATAATTCTAGACCCATGTTTTCCCCTATGGCACATGTGCTTCCCAACTCTAATCCTGGAGTTCTTGGTCCATCTCCTGGTCAACAGTTTGGAAGTCCTTCTGCACATATGCTTCAAATTTGTCAGTTGTGCAATTCTGAGGGACATACTGCCCCATTCTGTGGAGCTTCTTCACATGAGAAAACCAAATGTCACATATGTGGTCGAAGTAATCATACCACTTGGTATTGCTTCTATAATGATAAGGGTCCAAACTACATGGGAATGCATACCACTACTTCTGTTTCTCCACAGTCCTCATATGCTATGCAACCACAGCCTATTCAGTACAATCCATATTCAGCTCCTCATCAGCATTCCTCATTCACACCTTCTCAGTTTCATGCACAACAACCTTATATGCAAGCCATGCACACAGTGTTTAATTCTGCACCTCAGTCATCAAGCTCTTCCGGTCCTTCTCAGGTGTGGCTCACGGACTCTGGCGCCACCAATCATATGACAGCTGATTTGACTAATCTGTCCCTGGCCTCACCATATCCAACAAATGAAACCATTCACACTGCAAATGGGGAAGGTTTGAAAGTATCTCATGTTGGTCATTCTACTATTCATACATCAGTTTCTCCAATCAAATTGAACTCTGTGCTATGTGTTCCTCAATTAACTCAGAACCTGTTGTCAGTACATCGAATTTGCCTTGACAATAATTGCTGGCTTATATTTGATGTTTTTTGTTTTTGGATTCAGGACAAAGCCACAGGGAGGATCCTTTACAGAGGCTTGTGCAGTAATGGGTTGTATCCTATCCACTCTTTGTCCACTTCAAATTTCCAGAAGACTAATCAAGCTAAGGCATTTCTTGGACAACTTGTTCAATCTAATATCTGGCACCATAGATTAGGTCATCCCACCAATAATGTTGTCTCTCTGATGTTGCATAAAGCTAATGTCCATGTTCCCAAAACCTCATTACCTATGCTATGTCATACCTGTCTAGAAGGGAAATTTAGCAAACTGCCTTTTCCAAAACATGTCAATAAGTCTGTCATTCCTTTTGAAACTATTCATACTGATTTGTGGGGTCCTGCACCATGTATATCAGTTGATGGTTATAAATACTACACCATCTTTATAGATGAATGTACCAGATTTTGCTGGATTTTCCCCTTAATAAACAAGTCTGATTTGCTCTCTACATTTGTTGCTTTTCATTCATTTGTTGTTACTCAGTTTTCTGCCACAATTAAAATTCTTCAATCTGATGGGGGGGGAGAGTATACCAGCCACAAGTTGAAACACTTCCTTCTTGAAAAAGGCATTTCACATCAACTATCTTGTACATATACACCTGAACAGAATGGGGTAGCTGAGAGGAAGCATAGGCATATCATTGAAACCACTATCACCCTACTACAAACAGCCAAGTTGCCATGTCAGTTCTGGTCTTATGCTTGTCAAACAGCCACCTATCTCATCAATCGAATGCCTACTGCTGTACTTAATAACAAATCTCCTTTTGAGATCCTTTTTGGGACATATCCAATTCTTACACATCTTCGAATTTTTGGATGTGCCTGTTTTCCTCTCCTCAAACCATATAATAGTACCAAATTACAAGCTAAAACAACAAAGTGTGTGTTTCTTGGGTATGCCACAAAATATAAAGGCTATTTGTGCTATCATGTGTCTACAAAGAAAGTGTTTGTGTCTAGGCATGTTATCTTTGATGAACAACATTTTCCCTACCCAGAATTATTGACTACATCTTCCAACACAGTTCCATCACTACAAGTCTCTCCTAGTTTCAACTGTCATGTACCTATAGTTACTCCAGCAAATAGAGTTGTATCCTTTATCCCTGAATCACCTCATCCACCTCCTTGTGTATCTATTACTGCATCATCATTAGTAACACCTTCTGCCTTGAATTTACCTGAAGTCTCTCCAGGTTCTCAGTCCATTACTGCTCCAATTCAAGTCTCTTCTCAGATCCCTGTGGTACCTGCCATAAGTTCCAATTCTGGATCAGGAATACCTGATTTTAATCCTGATACTCTGCAAGTAGTTTTGCCCATTCCTCCACTTAACTTGCACCCCATGCAAACCAGAAGCAAAAGTGGGATTTTTAAAAAGAAGGCTCTCTTAGCTAGTGTTCAGGATTCTGGGGGAACTGATCTATCCTTGGTTGAACCAGCTAGCTACAAGTCTGCTATCAAGGTACTTGTGTGGTTAGCAGCCATGAAAGAAGAAGTTAATGCTTTACATGCTCAAGACACTTGGAGTTTAGTTCACTTACCTGCACACAAGAACCTGGTTGGATGTAAATGGATTTTCAAGATTAAGAGACACTCTGATGGGTCCATTGCCAGACATAAAGCCCGGTTAGTTGCTAAGGGCTTCAGTCAAGAACCTGGATTGGATTATGGGGAGACGTTTAGCCCTGTCGTGAAACCTACTACAGTCCGGTTAGTTCTTGCTCTTGATGCACATTTTAATTGGTCTCTTCGCCAATTGGATGTTAAAAATGCATTTCTGCATGGCATCCTGCAAGAGGAGGTCTACATGTCTCAACCTCCAGGTTTTGAAGATCCAACTCATCCTCATCTTGTGTGTAAGCTGCATAAATCTCTCTATGGGCTCAAGCAGGCTCCTCGGGCCTGGAATGAACGATTTACTCAGTTTCTTCCTTCTTTGGGATTTGAAAACACATACTCTGACTCATCTCTGTTTGTTAAGCATGTTGGTCATGAAATTGTGGTGTTGCTTCTCTATGTGGATGACATCATTTTAACTGGCAATGCTTCTGGTGCAATTACACAGGTTATCAGTGCTCTCACCACTGAGTTTGATATCAAGGACTTAGGCTTACTCCACTATTTCTTAGGAATTCAAATCACTAAGACTGCAAATGGTTTGTTTCTGTCCCAAACCAAATATGTTGAGGATTTGTTGGTTAAATCTGACATGCTTGAAGCCAAACCGTGTGATACACCCTGTCTTCCTTACAACAGGTTACTCAAGGAGGATGGAGAACCTTATTCCAATCCTACGTTGTATCGAAGTATTGTAGGGGCTCTCCAATACTTGACTTTCACACGGCCTGACATTGCTTTTTCTGTGCACCAAGTTTGTCAGTTCATGCAGAATCCAATGGTGTCCCATTTTACTGCGGTTAAACGCATATTACGATATTTGAAGGGTACAATGAAGTTTGGTATATCATATACTCATGGCGATTTGCAGTTGAAGGCTTTTAGTGATGCTGATTGGGCAGGGGATCCTAATGACAGGAGATCTACTACTGGTTTGGTGGTCTTTTTGGGTAATAATCCGATTTCCTGGTCTTCTAAGAAGCAACAAACTGTTTCTCGATCCTCAACAGAAGCTGAATACCGAGCTTTATCGTTTACATCCGCTGAGTTAGATTGGATCAAACAGTTACTAGCTTTTCTGCACAGTCCCTTACCTAGTGTGTGTTGGAAATATGCCCTGAAAGCCAATCTTTGGAAGAAACCTTTCAGGACAAATGAATAGATGTATAGATGATTCGTATACGTCAAATGGGAAAGACACGAATTAGGACTATCTCAATAAACGATATATGTCTTAAATAGTGTATCCATGGACAATGGATGGATTGAAGAAGTAATCTAATGATGTTAGACTACAGAGACTTTCTTCAGATAACCAAATGTCCAAAAGGTTCCTGGTCATTGGATTGTCGGAGGGAAACTGACAATGCGTAGATCGGTACATACTGTGTCTGCTTCAAATGGAAGGATGGAAAGTCTCATCCCATTCGTGTTGTGACACTAAGACAAGTATGTAGGTGCTCATTAGGGGAATGAGTTCACTGAACACAATCGAACGAGAGTACTTGCATGGAGGTCTACTCACATGTCAAGCAAGTAACTCTAATGGTTGGAATAATGTAAGTAGTCCTTAGACCTGAGGCATCGTCGTTGTCTTGTGGTTAAGTACTTGATCTTTGATTATGTCAAACGTCACTCTTTCAGAATGTCAACGGCATAGTCGGGGTTAAGCCACTTAGTCATGAAGGCAAGTGTATGCGCAACAAGGAATCTCTAATCCTCGATAAGAGAGGAAGAATACTCTAAGATATGATTCGGGAATCTTCGGCCGAAGTATCGAGCGTATTGAAAGGAATGCGTTCCTATACGACTCAAAAGAATCATATAAGAAGGAATAATCACATTAGGGGTTTGACATAATATATCCATACCCTAGTAATATGATTGAGAGTATTGTATTAGAGAAGGATCGAATTACATTGTAATTCCAATTGAATAGGTTCTCCGAATAAACTTCTACATTAGCTTGGGTAGCTATGACATATGGTTAGATGTCACTCATAGTTTGTGAGTTCTTCTAAGATAAATAAACATAGTCATCAAAGAAGAATGGTGAATTAAAATGAAGTTTTGATTCACTAGTGATTGAAATTAAATTGAATTAATGCCGATCACCTCACTGCCTTGCTAATTAGAACCTAAAAGATTGTTCACCAAAACACTATTGTAGTGGGTAATTAATGGATGATGGAAATAATTAATTGGATTAATTAAGTGTTTTGATTAATTTAGAAAGTCTAAAGAAATCATAAAAGCGATAAAAGATCGTTTTGGGCTTAAAGAAACGTTCGGGATTAATTGGGCCAATTGGGCCTAAACCCATTGGGCTTTTATTCAAGCATTGGATGACTTGAAATAAATGAAAGCCCAAAGCCCAAATGAACACAAGTAGGCCGGCCATACTAAGGGTTTGGGAGAGTTGTTTGGTCAATTTGTTGACTAGGTTTTTGATAATATATAAGGAACTTTATAGAGATTGATTCCTTTAATGGTTTTGTGAGTTTTAGAAACACAAAATCAAAACCACCATCTCTCTCTCTCTCTCAATAGGGCCGGCCAACCTAGAGGGTGAATTGGCTAACAACTTTTCATCCTTTTGGTCATTCCTTCATCCTTCTCATTATACTAGTGGGTGAGGATCTTTAGAGGTCTTCTACTTTGGGGACTTGAAGAGAACCTAGGAGCACTCATTCTATCAAAGTGGAGGAGGCAAGGAGGGAAGCTAGGCTCAAGGAATTCAAGGAACAAAGGGCTTGGAGGTGGTCCATCCTTGGTCTAAAATCAAGAACAAGAGGTATAGATCTATTCCTTGACTTTGTTCTTAAGCAAAATTGTTTTGATGCATTATATTTAAACCTATGAACCTTGAAGGGGATTTGCATGACTATAACTTTGATAACTTGTTATAAATGCTTCCGTTGCGTATGTATATAAATCTAGAATTGTATATGCATGCTAGTCATTTTGAAATCCCAAATCTTGAAAACTCATAATTTTCCCTTCAGTGTGCCTGTACTATTTTGTGACAATCTCTCAGCCATTGCCTTGTCTTTCAACCCTGTTCAGCATCAAAAGACCAAGCATATCGAAGTCGACGTGCATTTTGTTCGAGAAAGGGTCTCACAGAAACAACTATCTGTGCAATTTGTGTCTTCTCAAGAGCAGTTTCTGATATTCTTACCAAGGGCTTGAGTGGTCTTCTTTTCAGGACTCATTGTCACAATCTCATGCTTGGTTCATCAAAGCATGATCTTGAGGGGGAATGTTAGAGTATAGTGCTTACATTGTGACACTTGTCACAATCTTACTGTAGTTAGTTAGTTAGCTGTTATATGTAACTATATATATAAGAATTCATCATGTAATTACTAACTCATTAAGAAATATATCAGATTGTTCTTCTCTCTCTAGCTTCTCTCTAGTCTCTTTCTCTATCTTCTCTGTTCTTGATTCAATATACAAGATTACAGTATATGTACAATCATTTGGTATAGCTTAACAGAAACGACATCGGGCTAGCTAGTGGAGGACGCCGGTGATGATTGGAGTTCCAACTGTTACCCAGGTATATACACACACACACACATAATCTAAATTGATCTCAATCAAATATGGTTTGCCTAAAAGTGCCTGCTATGCATTTATCATGTGTTCAATTGTTTGGTCTCTCTTTGTTGGAAAATTAGTTTTAATATTATTGTTTTTTTATTGATTTTCTTGTGGGTTAGGATTAGAGTTATTTGCTCGTTAAATTTATGATTTTTTTGCTCTTCAGGGATTAGGGTTTGTTTTAGTTGTTTTTTCTTATAAATAGGATGTTTTGTAACTCGTAGAGTAACAAGTCAGTTAAGATGTCATCTTCAAATTTTGTACCCTTCTTGATAATAGTGTCCCTTTGGTTTCGATTCATAAAATATTATTTGTAGTTTTATAGTGTGTGTATTTACACTTGCAGTCGTACATGCTTTAGTTAGCCAAAACGAAAAACCCTCCAACTGATGTTGGTCCTGGAAGTACTGCTCTCGATAAAACTGCAAACTAAAGCAAAACCTTTATAAAGAAAATAAAGAAATAATCAGATAAAGACAAGAATTTTCAGATTCAGGCGTTGCTTTGCATGCGTATGTCATTCAAATTAGTAAGTTAAGAAGCTTTTTCATGCAATGAACAAAACAAAAACTTGAACATAATATTGCATATATTATAAAGAAATTGCTATATCTTAGCTACACAATCTTAGTTGCTTGCTGGGTCAGGGCCTTGATATTATTTTCTGATCTTGATTAATTAGTTAATAAACCATCAAACATCAAAGGCTAATCTCAGATTAAACAATTGCAAGAAAAATATATATATATATATATATATGTAGGACAAAGGTTTTGAAGAATTATATTTATGTGAAATCCATATTGTTGCTTGCATGTGCTTGAGATGGTTAATCAAAATTTAGCGTACGTAAATTGTTTGTCTTGTTATGTATGTTTATGTTGTGCTTCTTTTTTTGAAGTTACAAGATATCCTTGTTGGATATAATTAAAGGAATAAACTTTTATGTTGGTTCCTTCTCCCATCTTGCGAAAAGAGTGTAAGATTATGAATGTTTTTTTTTTAAATTATTATTATTGAAGGGTGGGAGAGTTTCGAACACGGGATGCAATAGTAGAAACCTAACACCCTATCTATTAAGATATTGGACCACATGCTTATATCTTTATTTCCTTGCGAAAATAGTGTAAGATTATGAATGTAGTTGGAGGACTATGTATTTATTTGTACCTATTTCATTATATCTCCATTCAGTTAGGTTACCTGTACATTCCCACTGTGCATTGTGTGTTGGTTTTATATCTAATACAAATATCGTTTTAGCTCGAAAAAAATTCCGCAATTTACATGGTCGATGGCTCGTTAGAGTTTTTTGGCAATCAAAATTTGAATGTCCGGTTGTGCATATGTATATTTGTACAACATTTAGCGTCTAGGGTTTAGGCAGGGTACTAAGAGCATCTTCAAAGAAGATGTCAAATATAATATGTTAAAATTTTATTTGATGGTTGATGTGGCAAATTGAATACAAGTGTTAAATTCTCTTCTTTTCTAATGGATGTGTCAAATATTTATTTTATTATTTTATTAGGTCTAGAGTTACATTAACTATTAAAAATAATCAAAATTAATTGTAGTTTTTATTCTATTGGATGTTAATGGGATTCATGTATTAAAAAATTTAATTAAATATATTTGATTCATTCGTTGTTTGTTGTAAAAAAAGGCAGCTAGAAAGTAAGGAGTCAAATGACTCACATGCCACATCATATATGGCATATCCATTGAAGAACACCTAAATGTCTTTTAATCCTATTTGGCATATTTGACGTCTCATTTGAAGATGGTCTAAATGTCTTTTTATCTAATCGGCCTAGCTCATTCCAAAAGATGAAACTCATGAAAGCAAAAGGCCAGTCCAGAGAAAGAGTGCTCGGTGCTTTGAAATGCTAGCTTGTAATTTGTAAGTACTAATTCCAAAATGGGGTAGCACTAGGTTTTATTTTTTATTTTTTATTTTTATTTTTGTTGACAAAAAGTTATTGTAGTTTTATTAGCAAACGAGAACAAATACCAGTGTTGTCACATCAATATATTTTTCAATGATCTGAAGATAATTTGCACAAAAAAGTATAAAGATAATTCCATAATTGGCTACCACAAGCACTATCGTACTACCACAAGTGTATAGGTGTAATCCACCACAAACCTGTACAAGTGTAATCCACACAAATACGACAGACGCAACGAACCTAAACTAGGTACACGTAATGTCATTGCCAACAAGTAAGACCACATCAAACCATCGCACAAGCGCACATGTTAGCGCTAGTCTTGAATGATAAGGAGTGAATCGGTCTGAGACTCTCAGGTCTTGGAACTTTATCTTCGTTCCTGATCGAAGACTACTCTATATAGTACCAAACTACCAGTCATTCATTTTAGTTTTTATCCTAGGGAATGATCTGATATTCCAACAGGATAGAAAAAGAGAAGGATTTATTTATTGGGAGTCTTAACAAAACACTTTTGGTACGGTTCACTTTTAACGATAAAGACATTTTTACTCTAAAAAGTCACTCATGATACTATTCACTTATAACACATTTTTGTCATTTTGGTTAAAACTCTAAGTTTTCAATCATTTTTCATTAGTTTTCATATTTATTATCCTGATAGAAATTTAAGGATTCGTTTAGAAGTGCTTTTAAAATGATTGAAAACGCTTTTAGCTAGATAAAATGTTTTTAGGTTCCAAACGCAATTAAAGTGTTTTCTGCAAGAAGCATCAGTTCTGTGTTTCTTCCAAGAAGCACTTTAAGTTCTTATTTCAGGATTTATTTGCATTTTTACTAAGGATTGGTTTTAAAAACATTTTCACCAAAAGTGTTTTTGTCAACACAGGGCACTTTTGAGCCCAAATAGTGGTGCAGGCCAAGACGAAAGCCCTAGCTAGGAGGCCCAAGAAAGATCGAGAAGACCAAGGCCCAAAGGGCTTAGAAGATGATATGTCCGAGCAAAACAACTGACCGCCCATCAATCCAGCATGGGAACGCAAGAAGACTTATGACTGCTATGGGCACGTGAACAGACTGACAACTTTATGGCACTAGTTCCCAAAGGACAGGTCTATCCAGATGCCAATCACGTCGCACGACAACCATCATTCAGTGACAGAGGCTTAGGGCAAGACTTAAAGGCAATCGGAACGGTGCTCAGGTAGGCAGGGTTGGATAATCGAGACTGAGCGGAGTGCTCAGATCGTAATATTATGACAGGGCATGCTATTCAAGCTGAGCACCAATCACTTCACAACTGAATGTTGGGATTGAAAAGGGAAAAGATGTTAGCACTCTAGGCTAAGTAAGTGGTGCATTAAATGCCAAGTGGGAAGACTTAAAGTTGAGGGGTTCATTGAGGGCCTATATAAAAGGGAAAGACCTCCTAAATGGAGGGAGGACAACTGAAAGGGTGAGAGCATTTTTATTTGCCGAGCGCCATTTTAGTCTTAATATCAATATGAATCCAAGTACCACAATGGATGTAGCTTAATTTTGAGGGGTGAACCACTTAAATCTTTGGGTCCAATTCATTTCATTTTGTACTTAGAACCCTCTAAGGGCTTATTATCTTAATTTGTTATTTGAGCGCTAACAGTTTTCAGCAATTTTAAAAGTATTTCCAAACAAGCTATACGTGTCCATATTCCATAAATTTTGGGATTGAGTCTTGCGTGTACGTAGTTAGAGAAATATCCTATCTTGATATTATCTGCCAACATGAACAATCGTCCAGACCAGTTGAAAAATTAATTTAGAGATGAGTCTCACAAATTACTTTTTGTTGAAAAATTAGGTTTTTTAGTTTATTATTATATAATTTTTTAAATGATTAATTTTCTTATAGATTAAGGATTTGGATTTTTTGTGTATTAGGATTAGGGCTAGTTCTCTATAAATATGATGTTTTGTAACTCGGTAGACGTAAACGTGTCAAGATCTTTTCGAGTTATGTAGCATTTTTAGCAATCTTGTAGTGTCTTTTTTGTTTTCAGTTATAGTTAAACCTCTATAAATTAATAACCTTGGGACCAAGGAAAATCTATTAAGTTAGGTAATATTAAATACAATGGAACCTTGATAATTTGATACTCGATAAATTAGTAACTTCATATAAATAATATCTTTGGCCGGTCTCGACTTGGGGATAACGTGCTAAATTAATTATTCGCTAAATTTGTAAGATATACATTATAATAAATTCATATAGGTCCCACGTAATATATAAATTAATAATTTCTTGATGAAGAAAGTTGCGGTTTCACCATAAAACCAATTAGAAATATGGGAAGAGCACAAAGCCCTTGCAAGGTTTCTCCTTTCACCAATGTCAAAGCCCTTGCTTTGGGGTTTCTCCTTTCACCAATGTCAATGTGGGACTCTTTTACCTTCACATCATCACAGGGCCCCTCACGTGTGGCGAATTTTTAAGCCAAACACGTGGACAACACGACTTGGGTGATGTGGAGCACATGTGGTCGTTGGGCTTCACACGTGAGCCAACCTACTCTGATACCATGAAGAAAGTTGGGGTTCCACCATAAAACCAATTGGCAATATGAGAAGTAGCACAACCTCTTATAAGTCCTTACAAAGTTTCTCCTTTCACCAATGTGGGACTCTTTTACCTTCACATCCTTACACCTGATGCATACTGCTTTTGCTTGGTTATATGTTTCATAGAATGAAATATGTAGTACACTGAACAATATTATCTATTTTTGGAAAAAATGAATAGATTCATAAATTTTACTTGGTTAAACAAATATAAAAAACTATTAATTCGTAAAACGAGCAACTAAATATGATGTAGAAAACTTAAGAAAATAAAGAACACCTTGATAAAACAATAAGTTATGAATTAATCGATAAATTAATAAATTATTAACTTATTAATTATTTAATATTCGCTAAATTAATAGACGACTTTTTTTTTAACAAACGATATTATCTACACTAAGAATGAAGGGGTGAGCTTAGCCTCACGATGAGTTATCAATAATTTTGTTCCCCTATTAAGGCTGTAACTGGCTACGCCCACTATAGTAGTATTGTATATATGCTTGTATATGGATATTACATGAAAAGGAGAGAAACCTTGGGCTTATTACAATTAGGGGTGCAACTCGAGTGAGTTAGATGGTCAGCCCAACTCTAACTCAACATTCCTAATTCGGGTTTGGGTTGGGTTCGGGTTCATGCGATTTTATTCGGGTTCGGGTTTAAATTGGTTCAAGCTTATTCGGGTTGGGTTTAGGTTTACCCAACTTTATCAATTTCAATATTGTAATACATTGTTTTATAAGATAAATCTCATATTTTGAACTAAACAACGTCAAAAAGATTTAAAATTCAAATTTACATAGACAATACCAACGTTTTAACCAAAAGAAACATCAAATCAACACAATCATTCATTGTTCAAATGAAACAACAAACTTCAAGTATAGCCCTCCCAAACTTGTATCTAGCTTATATAATAAGGAAAACTAATGAAAAGGGCATGAAAACTTTGAGTTTTAACGAAAAGGAAAAATTAAAGGGTAAAGTGAATAGTACCAGGATTGACTTTTTAGTGTAAAAATGTGGTTTTTCGTTAAAGTGAACAGTATCATGAGCTTTTCATTAAAGTTCCCATAATAATATGAAGTGGAAGGGTAATATGTACATGAACAATTTGGGCTAGAAATCGGATTGGGTTTGGGTTGACATGGACGGGCAAATCATATACCCAACCCAGCAAATAATCGCGTTGATGTCGGGTTAGGTTTGGGCAGGCTTTTACTTCATTTTAACTTGCTCAATCGGGTTTGAAATCGAGTTAAGCATCGGTGGATTCGAGTTGACCCAACCCAAGTTGCATCCCTAATTACAATATATAGCGATGACAACGGTTCGGTTTGGGGACGGAAATGCTATATCCATCCCCATAACCACGAAAATTAACCATATCCATAACCGTCAATTAACCATCGGGTATTATCCATAACCGTACCCACCGAGTAATGGATTCCCCATCGGTTAACGGTTATACCCATCTTCTTCAATGAAAAAAATATATTTGTTCAATTGACGCATGATAATTTAGTAAATATTAATTTCGTCATTAAATATTGATGTATAAAATGATTTAATGAATGGATCTTGTGGAACATAAAAATTAAAATTAAACATTGATAATGTTGGCTGATCTTTGATATCTCCCATAAGTACTATTGTTCTGGATTCTCATAGATTTTGATTCATATCAAAACTTTTTAACTTGCCCACAAAATGCAACTCACACAGTGCAACTTTTGTATTCTCAAGGTAATGGATTCAGTGAATAATATATATATATATATATATATATATTATATAATACAATTATATTATATTTAATTCGGTTCGGATTCGGGGACGGATATGGATTGGGGACCCCTATAACCATATCCAAAACCATAACCGAATATTATTCACGGTTTTTTCCCATATCCAAAATATACCCGAATTTTCATACCCAAATCTTATTATTTCATGTAGTTATCAACGGTTATCGGTTTTAACGATTAAAATTGTCATCCCTAACAATATACATAGAGAGGGAGGTCTGGTGGAGAATGTGTGGTCGTCGTTTTCTTGGTGCTTATGCCTTTCTTATATAGGCAACTTCCTATCCATTAGATAAATATCTAAAGACTAACAAAAATCTAGTCTTGGTTAAATAGTCAAATGACCTTCATTCAAGTGGTGGTCATTCCCGAAGAGGGCTAAACACTTGGGAAGAGTTGACCCCTTGGGGGAGGTGGTCATTCTGGAAGATGGCTGAACACTCTAGAAGAACTAACCACTGAGCAGACCATAGAAGAGATGGTCTATCACGTGCCAAAGGGTTTCTTATTCAACGGTGATCTAGGCCCCAATCAACAAGTCATCCATCCAACGGCGATCCCCAGTCAACGAGTCTTCCATCCAATGGTGACATAGCAAGAGTGGACCGGGTCAACCAGATATTCACGTTAACAATATCCATATCATATGCATTAATTCTTTCTTGTCATTCATGTGAAGCATAATGTTTTTATCCTTCAAAATGCATCATAATTAACGTTGAAAGAGAGGTATAGCACATTGTCTCTCTTTTCTCTTTATTCTCTTTATCCGTTAAATTACAAGGACACCTTTTATTTGCCGCCTTATTTACAAGGATGATCCCTTTGTCCTTTAAGTAAACTCAAACCCCTATCTTTTGGGGAAAGCAAAGCTCTTTGGGGCATCGCCAAAGGCGTTTCTAATCGAATTAAAGGGTTGCAGGCGTCAAATATTGATGCCATATATATGCCTTTTATAAATAGGGTTACCTCCTAGTCAAAGGACAATAATGTTCTTTCCGTCTCAACATTGATTTCATACGTGAATTTGTAATCATGTTGTCTCTCTTGTACAGCCTTGTTTAATCCCATTTGGCACCAATTTGTATGGTTGTCCTCCTTTAGTTCCCCTAACCCATTTATTTATATTTTATTACTTTTTGAGATCGTTTGTTGGCAATTTATGAAATATGAGAGTGACATCATTTTTTATACTAAGGACAGTGCTATTTACATACCTATTTTTACTTTTTACACATCATTTTTTATACTAAGGACAGTGCTATTTACATACCTATTTTTACTTTTTACACACTTATTTTTATTTTTCACACACATTTGTTAATTTTTGTCATTGATCTTCTTCAATTCGTTTGATCTGACGGCTGAAAATTGATAAAGGTGTGTGTGAAATGAAAAATGGTGCGTGGATAGCAATACCTTTTTTAATACATGTGAGCCATCTATAAAATGATAAGATATATTAGAGATTGTGTCAACAATAATATCAAATTGCATTATTGATCTTCTTAATCTCCTTTTCTTTATTAATTAACTAGCATTTGCCTACACACTTTGTGTGTAGATGAGGCTTCAATAAAAAACAGTAAAATTTGAACCTGTGAAATTACATTATTGCCCATCATTTTTTTTTGTGATAGAAGACTAATTTGTCTTTTCACCGTCTTTTACTTGACAAAGAGGGTTTAATTAAATAGTAGAGATCATTTTGAAGTAGATCAATTGGTTCTATATATTGTATATGGTTGTGAGATTGAGATTGCAGAAATTACTTGCAATCTTCCTTTCCCATGAACATGGATACAAAGTGACGCTGTCGAACCACGTAAGTGGTATCTCTTTACTCTCACTCTGTCTTTACCTTTGGCTATCTGTTTTGCTTATTCGTGAGTTTTTTTTACAATATAATTTCTACACATATTTCACAATATATTCGAAGGAATCGCTTTGCTTGAAAAATTAACAGTTTATTTAATTTTTAAAGTCGATATAGTATAGAACATATGTAAATCCTTTTAGCGCGAATCAGTAGTGAGAAAAAATTGCCAAAAGGAGAGGAGAATATGGTTCTCTCTTTTGGGCAATTTGGTAGTGCAATGTGAACTCAATTATGTAACATCCCACATCGTCCAGGGGAGTGATCCTTAAATGTATATTCTCATCCCTACCTAGCACGAGGCCTTTTGGGAGCTCGCTGGCTTCGGGTTCCGTAGGAACTCCGAAGTTAAGCGAGAAGGAGGCCAGAGCACTCACATGATGGGTGACCCACTGGGAAGTTGCTCGTGAGTTCCCAAAAACAAAACCGTGAGGGAATGATAAGCCCAAAGCGGACAATATCGTGCTACGGTGGTGGAACGGGCCCGGGATGTGGTGGAACTCGGGCCGGGATGTGACAAATGGTATCAGAGCCAATCCCTGGCCGAAAGTGTGCCGACGAGGACGTCGGGCCCCTAAGGGGGTGGATTGTAACATCCCACATCGCCCAGGGGAGTAATCCTTAAATGTATATTCTCATCCCTACCTAGCATGAGGCCTTTTGGGAGCTCACTGGCTTCGGGTTCCATAGGAACTCCGAAGTTAAGCGAGAAGGATGTCATAGCACTCCCAGGATATCCTGGGAGACCCATTGGGAAGTTGCTCGTGAGTTCCCAAAAACAAAACCATGAGGGAATGGTAAGCCCAAAGCGGACAATATCGTGCTACGGTGGTGGAAATAGGCCCGGGATGTGGTGGAACCTGGGCCGGGATGTGACAATTATCAAAAACTTTGCAGTCCCACATTGTTTGCTTATTATTTGTATAGCAAAACTAATTAACCATCTATTTATCTCTATTCTTAAGAGAGGAAAAAATATGTTTATATATAATTTGTTACACCTAATACGAAAAAAAAAATTTATACATAATTGACCACACCTAATTAAGAAATTAGGTGAAAAATAAACGCGTGATTGTAGATAGTTACATTTGAGTATTTCTCATTCTATATTTTTTTTTCTCTTTACTTTTTAATTTTTACACAAGTGATTTGTGGGAGAGGAGAATTGAATTTGAGACCTCCTGTGCAAGGGTGAATGTCCTTAATCAACTTAGTAACAAACTTCTTAGATGATCCAACCAAAACCCAATTGGTAATAGATCACCCAACTTCTTATAGGCCCTTGCAAAATTTTGTAAATTTTCAATGTGTAACATTTATTCACATTCTTACGTACTCCATCACGATTGATGAATTTGTGAGAGGCTCACAGACATACAATTTTAATTGCATGACTTTGAGAAATGCCTGCTTCTTTCTAGGCTATAGTTACTTGTATCATGCAAATTTATGTCCAACACTTCGGTGTTTTTTAAGATCATTTAGCCATTGGGATTCAGATTCAGCATGTGAATAAACATTCTTTAACACCATGATTGAAGTTGAGTTTCCACCTAAAAACTAAGTGGCAATACAAAAAAATGACTTAATTCATATAACTTATAAGGCTTTTATATAAATTTATGACGTGAAACATTTCTTTGACTCTCACACTCTTTTGGATTCTGGAGTTCTCCTCCAAAATAATACCTCATACCATATATGACATAATTTAACAAATGTGATGCACCCGATATGATAACTAATGGTCCTGTGGACTAGAACTTGTTGCATACGAAGGCGCGACTGATCACAAAATAGTATCTCAATATTGTGTAAATCTTTGATTACCAATCCAATCCTTCTCTTGGCTGTTTGCATAATTCACATCAAATAGAAATGTTTAGACAAAGTTGAAGTACGTTCCCTCTTGGGGTTTAACTAACTACTTGAGACTCGTATCCCAAGTATGCTATTACTAAGCAGCACAGTGAGTGACCACATTAGGGTTATTAGCCAAGGCCACAAAGACAGTGACCCTTAAAAATGGCAGGCCTGCCTTTCAATAAGACAGATTGAGACACCTCAAAAAGAGCACACTCTTCCACCCAATTACTCCTTTCTTGCCATGGGAGTATCATAGTGGATCCAAGCCAACCACTACAGTACTTGCATGTGCATGACAAAACCCTACCACTTTGTATATGTGAGAGAGAGAGAGAGAGAGAGAGAGAGAGAGTGTTAGAGTTCTTGTTGCTATAAGAGCACTCTTTCCCATGTATGAAGGGCCATGGATTTTTCTTTAGAGAGAGAGAGAGTTTGTTCAAGTTAACACAAGAGCACTCTTTTCCGTGTGAATTCGGAGAAGGGTGGGGGGGTCATGGATTTTTTTTTTTCTCTCTCTCTTTTCTTTCTTCTTTAATTTGCTTTTCTTTTGAAGTGGAAGATCAAAAAGCAGATTAAGCATGTCTATATATCTGCTTTTACTTTTGAGCCCTCTCTTTAACAGTGTTCCATCTTCTAAGAAATACTTAAATATACTACCGCCATCGATCTTACATTGTACATAGAGAGTTGGCCCCGGCTGGCCGGCTGTGTAGGGCAAGGAAGGAGATCGAAGGGAATAAAGCTGCTGGTGCTGCATTGCACAGTAAAAGCTTCCACTGCACTGGTTCCTTATTCCATGCAGCCTATATATTCACAAAACAAACGGAATTATATATTGATCATTCAAACAAACATAGTAATCATATATTAATAATCATCATCTTTTACTTCTTACCATCCACTGTACATGTTGCAGCAGGCACATGTTTCCAACTCAAGAATGATCAAAAGACTCTCGACTTATATATTACTCTACATATGGGAAATTACCACTCCCTATTTTTGTTTTTTCTGTTTAGTTTTTTTTTATTTTAATAAACTGTTTTTCTAAGGCTCGACTTATAGTTGTTATGGTGTTTTTTATTTTATTTTTTAATTATTATTGTTGGGGGTGGGGTTCGAAACACTATTACAATCATTTAAAAAATGGGAAAACTTTAAATCCAGAACACATAGGTAAAATCCAACACCATATTCACTAAGATATTGAATCACATACATTATTAAGAAAATTATCTATGTGCAATTATGCCTACAGATTGATGAAGCACACTGTGATGCTTACAGATTGTCATGACATGATGAGGCAAGCATGCATGGTTGCTATCATGTGTATTATATTTACTATTTGATGGGTCCTCCATGCATGATCGATCGAATAAGTGTTTATATGCTTTCTTTACAATTCCTGCAAACATAAATTTTATGACATGATCATGAAGAACAAAAGATGCTACCTAGCTGTACTATATCAATTGCTTTGTGGAAATCATACGAAAGTTATTTATGCAAACATTCTTGTACTAAACATTCAATAACTTATGTATAAAACCATGATTTAGTTTCCTCTCACTCTTTCATTGTCGATTAAAAACTCATAATTGATTTTATTTGTACGTATTTCTTCACTGCTATAACCTCGATTTTCAATCACACATTGCATCTTTGAGGCATATTTCTTCCCCTATCACCTTTCTTTTTTATTTCCCACAACTACATCATCATATAGATTTTGAAAAATACAGTCGTTTGCCAAAAGCTTCAAGATAATGTTACCATTTTCAATGATTGAATTGAAAATGCAGCTCCATCACCAGTACTCTCATTCAAAGCAATAAAGAGCTAGCATAGCACATCCATGCCCTTTGATTAAAGCTAAAGGGCATTTTTGTCATATAATAAAGAAAGCGAGAGCATCATCTCATGAACTTTTCCTTTCCTTCCCAAATATTAACTTTAAATTTGTTATCCAACGGCTCTTATATTTCATTGGTTCTCTTTTCTTTTTTTTTCTCAAAAATAAAAAAAGTTTTCAACAAACCTTCTTCTCTCCTTTTTCTTCCTGCTTTTTCCATCTTTGCTTTGACTGAAGAAGGCTCATAGCTTAGTAGAATTTCAATCTTCTTCCTCTCTTCCCTGAGAGAAGAGAAAAGAACAGAAAATAAAGAGACAAAAAGTAGAAAAGCAAAGGCTTAGCTTCTTCCTTGTATTTGAAGACTCTGTGTGAAAGAAGATGTTTGATTCCTTAACCCCATACTCACTTCATTTTTCTCAGATTCCTCCTACTTTCCTGTCCCTTATCGGAAAATCTCAAATGCTTAAATCCCTCCATCTTCTCTTTGAATACTTCCAACACCTATTTTCTTGACTATTTTCCAGGAAACAATAACACACATGCATGATGGTCTTCCCCTTTATTGTCTTGACATTTTTCTCTCTTGTTGGCACATCTTGTTTTGCTTCTTCCTTGGTCAGTGATTTTCATGTTTTAGTCACTCTCAAGCAAGGCTTCCAATTCCCCGAACCGGCCTTAAGCACTTGGAATTCTTCGTCTCCACGATCAGTTTGTTCGTGGGTCGGAGTTCGGTGCAATAGAGGAAGAGTTGTTGCAGTGGACTTAACAGATTTCAGTCTATCCGGCTCTGTATCTCCACTGATTTCTGGCCTCGACCGCCTCACAGACCTTTCTCTTGCAGGAAACAACTTCACTGGCAGCATTGCCATTGCCAATCTCACAAGCCTTCAGTTCCTCAACATATCCAACAACCAATTCAGTGGAGGACTGGATTGGAACTACTCAGGCATTGCCAATTTGGAAGTGTTTGATGCTTATAACAACAACTTCACTGCTCCTCTTCCACTTGGGATTTTGAGCTTGAACAAGCTCAGGTTCTTGGAACTTGGAGGCAATTTTTTCAGTGGGAAAATCCCAAAATCTTATGGGAATTTAGTCAGCTTGGAGTACTTGTCACTTGCCGGCAATGATCTCATTGGCGAAATTCCGGGCGAGTTGGGCAACCTCACCAACTTGAGAGAGCTTTACTTGGGATATTACAATGTTTTTGAAGGTGGGATTCCAAAGGAGTTTGGAAAATTGGTCAATATGGTTCACATGGATCTCTCGAGCTGCGAACTGGACGGGCGAATTCCCCGCGAGCTGGGGAATTTGAAGGCACTCGACACCCTTTACTTGCACATCAATCTTCTTTCAGGTTCAATTCCAAGGCATCTAGGCAACTTGACAAACTTGGTCAATCTTGATCTCTCCAACAATGCACTTACTGGTGAAATCCCATTTGAGTTTTCCACTCTCAAACAGCTCAAGCTTTTCAACCTCTTCATGAACAGATTGCATGGCTCGATTCCAGACTACGTCGTGGACTTGCCTAATTTGGAAACACTCGGGCTGTGGATGAACAACTTCACCGGGATCATCCCGCAGAAACTTGGCCAGAACGGGAAGCTTCAACTGCTCGATTTGTCCTCGAACAAGCTCACCGGCAAAATCCCACCAAACTTGTGTTCATCCAATCAGCTAAGAATACTAATTCTCTTGAAAAACTTCCTTTTCGGTCCAATCCCTCAAGGCTTGGGGACATGTTCTAGTCTCACTAGAGTGAGGTTGGGGCAGAATTACCTAAACGGTAGCATACCAAATGGCTTAATTTATTTGCCTCTGCTGAATTTAGCAGAGCTGCAAAACAATTACCTATCTGGCATGTTGTCGGAGAATGCTAATAGCTCGTCGCAGCCAGCGAAATTAGGCCAGCTTAATCTGTCGGACAATCTCCTATCCGGTCCTCTACCATTTTCGCTTTCAAATTTCTCTTCCCTCCAAATCCTCCTACTTAGCAGAAATCAATTCTCCGGTCCAATCCCACCTTCAATAGGCCAACTCCATCAAGTACTAAAGCTTGATCTTAGCAGAAACTTGCTCTCTGGCGAAATCCCACCAGAAATCGGAAACTGTTTCCATCTCACTTACCTTGACATGAGCCAGAACAACCTGTCCGGCTCCATCCCACCCGAAATTTCCAACGTTCACATCCTGAATTACTTGAACATATCGAGAAACCACTTGAACCAAAACATTCCCAAATCAATAGGAACCATGAAGAGCCTCACAATTGCTGATTTTTCCTTCAATGATTTCTCTGGAAAACTACCCGAATCAGGGCAGTTCGCTTTCTTTAATGCTTCTGCTTTCGCCGGAAATCCCCACCTTTGCGGCTCTTTCTTAAATAACCCTTGCAACATCACCACAATCACAAGCACACCCCGAAAAACCCACGGGGATTTCAAGCTAATCTTTGCATTAGGCCTGCTAATATGCTCACTGGTGTTTGCTGCGGCTGCTATCATCAAGGCCAAATCATTCAAAAGAAACGGCACTGATTCATGGAAAATAACTGCATTCCAGAAGCTGGAATTCACAATTGCTGACATCCTCGAATGCGTGATGGACGGGAATGTGATTGGAAGAGGGGGAGCAGGGATTGTTTACCATGGAAAAATGCCGAATGGGGTTGAAATTGCTGTGAAAAAGCTACTTGGTTTTGGACCGAATAGCCACGATCATGGCTTCAAAGCCGAAATCCAAACGTTAGGCAACATTCGGCATAGAAACATTGTGAGGCTGCTGGCATTTTGTTCGAACAAGGAGACCAATCTGCTAGTTTACGAGTACATGAGAAACGGAAGCTTGGGAGAGGCACTGCATGGGAAGAAGGGGGGTTTCTTGGGGTGGAATCTGAGGTACAAAATTGCAATTGAAGCTGCCAAAGGCTTGTGTTACCTTCACCATGATTGTTCTCCATTGATTCTTCATCGGGACGTGAAATCGAACAACATTTTGCTCAATTCGAGTTTTGAAGCCCACGTTGCGGATTTCGGGCTTGCCAAGTTCTTGATGGATGGGGGTACGTCTCAATGCATGTCTGCAATTGCAGGCTCTTATGGCTACATTGCACCAGGTATGTTAATTGCTTATTCTTCTCTATCAGTTTTACTTTAGTATGATTTTATTCCAAGGTTTGTGTAGTTTGTGTATAACGAAAGACTGCCAAAATCCGGCTATGCAAATTCAGTTGTCTAATGTATCGATGCATTGATCAAAGTTGGTACTACATTGGTAGTTAAGTTAGTTAATATGTGAATTTTTGCTCTTGTCAAAATTGTGGGCCACATCATTAGACAATCATAGTCATCAGTTTTCAATGCTTATGTATCGGTCCAAAAGTACAAGGCATTAGTTTGTTTTCTTGGTTGAGAACTTAAGGTGTTAGTTTGGGTCCCTTTTTTTTTTTTTTTTTTATCGAAATTTTGGGTCCATTTAGGTGTTAGAAATTTTTTCTTTAAATACTTAATTAAAAAGGGAGGGGAATTGCATCTCGAGACATCTTCTAACATAAAAAAATAAAAACCTAAGTTAATTTACTATATTTCTTATGGAGTTGATTTTCACACATATTTTTTAGCCAAGCACATATCATTTTTTTTTAAATTATTAATTAAATAAATCAAACGAAAATAATATACATAATTAAACAAGATTATATAAAACGAAAAAAAAAAAGAGTGTAAATCATTTTCTTATTCCTTATTTTCCTTTTGTTTATTGATTTTTGAGTTGTGTGATTGGGATTCCTAATACCTTTAATTAGTAAATGTGATTCCTATAGCATCACAAGCCCTGCACATGCACAATCTCTCGAAGTCCCTCCCATAAAAAATCTCTATACATGCAGTACCAGTACACACGAAACCCTAGAAAAAACCATGTGTTTGACAAGTCTATAAACCACCGCGATATGTGTCCACTGTCGACAGAGACAGAGAGAGAGAGGGAAGAAACAAATAAGATCATTATGCATGGAATTTTCTTGGTAACACAACACACAACCGGTTAATGTAAAACTTATCATCCTCTCTCTCGATCTGATATCAGAATCTGTACCCTGTGAGGTCAATCTGACAATGACACACAATACACAACATAGGACAGAAGTCTGACAGTGATGTCTAACCCAACAGCTCTTGACTGTCGTGAAAGCTAACCGGACATGCACGTCCATTTAAATTATATACGTACACACATATACATACATGTTTATTATATATAGGGTTCTTTAGATATAAGCACATGCAATACTTATTTTCTTGACAAAAATCCATCTTGTTTTAAACATTCAAATAAAACTCAAATTTGAAATAAACTGCCATGTAAACAAATAAATACCTATTATTTTCAAAATATTTACAATTGTACCACAACACCCTAATTATGTTGATGAATTTAATTATCCACCATAAATATGGCAAATAAGTGCATTATTATTACAAAAGTATATGCTTTATACTCGTCTTGCCATCATCTGTTCCATTTCTTATATTTGTTTGACAATCATTGTAGGTAAATTATTTTGCATGTATACATTAGGCACATTTCGTTATTATTATATCTATGTGAAATAAATTACCTATATTTTTAAGTATAATATAGGTAATTAATTAACTTTGAATCAATTGGCTAAAAACATCCTTTTATTTTGTAGGTAAATAATTTTTCATGTATTATTTATTACATATACTAGGCACATTTGTTATTATTATGTGTTGTTTGCGCAATCAACATTCATTTATTCTATAGGTAAATTACAAAAGTATCTACTTTATACTTGTCTTACCATCATATGTTCCATTTCTTATATTTTTTTTGGCAATCATTGTAGGTAAATTATTTTGCATGTATTATTTTACCTGGAAGTTATATTGATATTTTATATGTGTAAAATATTGGTAATTTTGAATAAAATAACATTTGAATGGAAAAAAAATTAAATAAAATAACATTTTTATATTAGTGAAAAATACTAATTTACTTGTTACAATTATTTGAAAAGGAAAAAAAATGCTCATTTTTACATAAATGTGAAAACAACTATATAAGGAATCAAAACTCTAATATCATGTAATTTTTGTTATTAATATGGATTGAAATCATGACACTAAAATTTTTCTTTTCCAAATCTACATAAAGATTTCAAAACGTTTAATTGAATGAAATAATATAAAATAAATGTAGATAATAAGTAATAGACCCAAAGTTGATGATATTAGGGGTAATTTAGACATCCAAAAATACCAATTTTGCCAAGTCATACTTAATTATGGATATTGCTTAATTGGAGTCTAGTCATTGGGTTTTTTTAAGAAAAATTTATAATTGTGGGTTTTAGTTAATGAAAATTGAATTACAAGGGGTCTACTCATATTTTCAGTTATATATATAGGCCACCACTACCTGTTGAAAGCCCCGACTGCTTTGTTTTCCTTTCGGTTCTCCCTCTTGCAACTTGCATCAATCCATTCACTTTTTTATTTTTCTGCCTTTAAACTACTTTTTGCTTTGTTTCAAATTTGGGCCTTGGCCCCTTTTTTGTGGGTTTATTTATCTTTCCAAGTTTTGTTACTGATGCTGTTTATATATGCATGCATGTGTTGCAGAGTATGCATACACACTGAGGGTGGACGAGAAGAGCGATGTATATAGCTTTGGGGTTGTCCTGTTAGAGCTTCTGACAGGGCGTCGGCCGGTGGGCGAGTTCGGGGAAGGCGTGGACATTGTGCAGTGGTCGAAGAAAGCAACGAATTGTCGCAAAGAGGACGTTACAAATATTGTTGATCATAGGCTTACAATATCTCTGCCCAAAGATGAAGCAATGCACATGTTCTTCATTGCAATGCTTTGCATCCAAGAAAACAGCGTCGAGAGGCCGACGATGAGAGAAGTCGTTCAGATGCTATCAGAGTTTCCTCGTCACTCTCCCGAATCCTTTCAGTCGTCCTCGTCCTTAGTCACTTCCCAAAAATTCAAGAATGTCGATGAAGACGGAAAATGTCCCAAGTTCAAACAAGATACTTTGGTTTAATAAGAAACGAACATGTTTTTTTTTTCTCCATCTTTTTTTGGAGTTTAATTAATATATATATATATATATATATATATATATAGCTCCTATATATTCAAAGCAAGCCGACTATATATATATATATATACATATATATATGGTCTTAGAGTGGCTTGATTTGCTAGGCAAATCAAACATATTTGGGAGAAGGATTAGATAGCGTTATGGAGGATGATAAAGTTGGGCATTTTCAGGCCCAAATATTGTATAACTGTAGTTGGGCAACTAAGAGCAAGCAAACTTAATGGGCCACTCTCTTGTATCATATTATAGCATATAGACGATATGTTTAATATGATCCATTCTTTGTCACATTTTATTTTTGTTATAAATTTAGATAAAATGGGAGAGAGTTTTTGTTAGAGATTCAACTAGAACGAGAGAGATGGATCTCCCTGTTTATTTTTTGTACTGATATTAGTCAGATAATTGGGTGGGAAGGGAGGTACGATAACACTAAGAAATCTCTTACTAATAAGTGAAGAGAAATATCATTAAACTATAGTATTAAGTAACACAAGATTAAGTGAAAGAATATGTGTCCATCAATTAGACGGGAGACATATATGAAATAAGCAAAATAAACACAGAAAATAAAGTCGAAATATGTGGAAAAGTGAGAACTTCTCTCTTTAGGGGTTAGAGAGAAATAAACTCCTCATTCCCCTCTAAACCTCCCACCTTCTTGCCACTCAGCTACGGTCTAGTGGTATTCCTCTTCACTGGTAAGTAAGAGGTCTTAGGTTCGATTCTTACCAAAGGCGAATTTGAACCACATTATTGCTAGCTCATTGTGAGGCTAAGCCCACCCCTTCTCTCTTAATGTAGATAATACCGTTTATTCAAAAAAAAAAAAAAAAAAACAAAACATAACAAAAAACAAAAAACTCCCACCTTCTTGTGCTCCACCAACAAACGACGTCTTTGTTTGCTGTTTGAGAGTCAGTGGTTGTTTTTCTGACATTTATTGCCATTTTATACTGTCTTTGTTCCCGTATTTTTCCACTATCGTTATTTTCATGTCATGTTTTTCAAATCCAAACAACCATCCTCCCCCCCCCCCCAATCTAATTTGTATGAAACGTTAAAAGTACGTGTATCATACATTGAAATTTAAAAAAAAAAAAAGGGTAAAAGACTGTTTACTACCCTAATGTTTCGTGGTTTTCAACATTTAGTACATAAAGTTTTTTTCGTCTCAGAGTCATACCTAAAGTGTAAATTTTGGGACAGTCTCATACATCCGTTAGTCAAACTGTTAAGTTTTTCGTTAACTGTGACGTGGCGCACTGACTGGGCGCCACGTGTCATCCACGTTTTTTTTTCTTTTTTTTTTCTTTCTTTTCTTTTCTTCTTCCTTCTTCTTCTTCTTCCTCCGACTGCAACTTTTTTTTTTTTTTTTTTTTGCTTCTTCCTTCCTTCCTCTTTCCTTTCCCTTTATTCCCCTTCTTCCTTCTTCTTCCTTCTCATTCTCCTTCTTCTTCCTCCGAAATCTGGGGAAGTTTGTTTGTTTGTTTGTTTTTTTTTCTTTCTTCTTCTTCCTCCTTCTTCCTTCCCCTTCTTCCTTCTTCTTCCTTCTCCTTCTTCCTTCTCCTTCTTCTTCTTCTTCTTCTTCCTCCGAAATCTGGGGAAGTTTGTTTTTTTTTTTCTTTCTTTCTTCTTCTTCCTTCCCCTTCTTCCTCCTTCTCCTTCTTCCTTCCCCTTCTTCCTCCTTCTCCTTCTTCCTTCCCCTTCTTCCTCCTCCTTCTTCTTCTTCTTCCTCAAAAAAAAAAAAAAAAAAAAAAACACTTTCATCTTCCCCCAAATTCGGAGGAAGAAGAAGAAGAACGAAGAAGGGGAAGGAAGAAGGAGAAGAAGGAGGAAGAAAAAAAAAAAAAAAAAAAAATGAATCTGGGCAGATTCGGAGGAAGAAGAAGAAGAAGAAGAGAAAAAAAAAAAAAAAAAAAAAAACCTTCCCCAAATTCGGGAAGAAGAAGGAGAATGAGAAGGAAGAAGAATGAAGAAGGGGAAGAAAGGGAAGGAAGGAGGAAGGAAGGAAGAAGGAGAAGGAAGAAGAAAAAAAAAAGAAAAAAAAAAGAAAGTTGTAGTCGGAGGAAGAAGAAGAAGAAGAAGGAAGAAGAAAAGAAAAGAAAAAAAAAAGGAAAAAAAAAAAAAAAAAAAACGTGGATGATACGTGGCGCCCAGTCAGTGCGCCACGTTACAGTTAACGAAAAACTTAACAGTTTGACTAACGGATGTATGAGACTGTCCCAAAATTTACACTTTAGGTATGACTCTGAGATGAAAAAAACATGATGTACTAAATGTTGAAAACCACGAAACATGAGGGTAGTAAACAATTTTTTACCCAAAAAAAAAATACAATTAGCAAACACTAAGTGTTCGTTTGAAAGTATTTTTAAAATGAATAAAAGTTTTTTTGATAAAATTGATTTTGAGTTCCAACAATACATTAAGTGCTTGCATGAAACATTTATAGTATTTTTTTCAATGTTCTTTTGACTTATCACTAAAAAAATTGATTTAAAAAATATTTAAACTAATAATATTTTTAATCATTTTAAAAATACTTTTAAACGAGCTTTAAAATGTCACCGCGAAAAGTCATGTCTTCAAAGTATTTGCTAAAATGGCTACTTTGATATGGGTCCAATTTTATAAGTCTCTTTTGATATAGGTCCAAAATTGGAGCTAAATCAAAAGTAAGTACACAATTTTAGGCTCCAAAATTGGAGCTAAGTAAAAAATAAGTACAAAATTGGACCCATATAAAAAAAAACTTGTAAAATTGAACCTATTTCAAGTTTCTGGTTGCTATAAAAACGGAGCGGAGGACAACGAGCAAAACAAATCATAAAAAAACATAAAACCGACCCGAAGTGACAAAATTTTCAAATCCCTCCAAACAATCAAACAACGGGAAATTAATGAGAATGCCCTTCCCAAAACGTCGGCACCCGCTTTTTTGACCACACTAATCCAACGGCTCCAAAACCTTCTTCAAAAAACTAGGAACTAATCGTGACCCTCCGATCATTCCTTTATTTCTTAAGGGCTTACACCACACAGTGCGTCAGTGCCGGTTCCCCTCCCACTTCTTCTTCTACAGTCGCACACTCGTCTCACTCTCTCTCTCTCTCTCTCTCTCTCTCTCACTAGAATTCGAATCGCAGAAGCGGTTCTTCCTTTTATCGCAGCAGATCGGCCTCACTCGTTTGGATCCGCGCTTCTTAGGTGCGTTCCTCTTTTCACTTTTTACGTTTTTTGTTCATTGAAATCAAATTTTTGGTTCTTCGAAACGCTTTCGTACGCTGTTTTGATTGGTAGAAGTTTCTTGTTTTTGTATGAAAATTAAATTAAAATTTCAACTTTTAATTTTTCAGTTTTTGCGTTTTACATGAAAATCGACTATGAATTCCCTTTTCTGCTTCTTTTTTTTGGAAATTATTCTTTGTTCCTAGTTTGGTATATTTTTGTTTGAATTTTTCTGCTTGTAGTATCGTTGAAGCCAGAGAGATTTTCTTGGGAAAAAAGGAAACGAGTTTTTCAATTTTAAAATTCAAAATTTGAAAATTTCCCCTTCTTTTCTTGCATTGATTTCATCAAATCAACAAATCTTGTGGAAGAAGAATTTCAAATGCTTTTGAAAAATATCTCAGGGTTGAGATTTTTTTTGAAAAGTCTAATTAGTTTGTCCTCATATTTTTCCGCTTCTTATATTTTTTAATTTATTTTTTGGTGAAGCTTTCAATTTTTTTTTATTTTTTTTTAAGAAAAAAGGAAGATGACCCAGATGTCCATATCAGAAAAGAAAATGGAATCTAGTGTTTTCCAAGGGAAAAATCGAATCTTTTTCACGACCTAATTTCATGGATTTGCTAATGTGCGCCTGTTGCATAAGTTGCCCCTCATATTTTTTAAATCTCTTCTGAAACTGGTCAAATTTTGTCAAAAAGGGGATAACTTAAGGGTTAAGTTCATAGTGAATTTTTAATTAGAATTAATATATTTATTTAATTTTGAAAGTTTACCAGTTAGGGTCACACTGCTGTGAGGCTTATAAACCCTAGGAGGATAATAGTGCTATTACATCTTACTAACCCCCATTTTCCTCCTATTTTTTTCCTTCTTTGTTGTTCGGTTCTAGGTTGAATTGGGTTTTAAGGATTGGTAATGGCGGGCGAAAAGAAAATTGAGAAAGGTAATTATTGACTAACTCTTAGTCTTTGTGGAATTTGTTTCAAGTTTTAGTAGACAATCATATTTGCAGGGTTTTTGGGTTAAATAATTTTTGGGTTTGTTTTAAATGATTGAATTAAGTGTTGGGGGTAAATAATTTTTGGAAGGCGTAGATATGTGCTTTCATGGTAGAAAATTCCATGAATTGTTGTGTTGCAGTGAAATTCTCCTTACTAAAATACCATGATTTCGTTTTGCTATAGTTTATGCATCTATGTAATGATTTGCTTGAAGTTCTATTTAATATGATTGACCCGATTGATATCAATTTTTGCGTAACTAATGGAAAAATTTATTTTGGATGGGCAAACATCTGATGTTTTTCTTGACTATCCGTTTCCAGTAGAGCCTGTATCCACTGTATTGCAGGCAGATCCTGTTACTGGATTGTGTGAGCAAGAAGTGGTATGTAAATCCTTTCTTTACCTGATGTTTCATTTTTTCTGTGTCTGTCCCTGCTTTCTGCGCCCTCCCTGCCCTTTAATTGTAGCCGTGTTGATTGTTTCTTGATTGATTGGATTTTGTATTCCAATACCAATGTTGCATGTGTTTTTTATTTTATCCTTAAAGTTTTGAATTTTTTTAGATTGCAAGTTGTGATGTTTATATTTGGACATGGGTTGTGTTTTAGATAATGTTTAAGGTTCGGCCTTGACTATAATATTCTCATTTCTGTTCTTCTCTATGTATTTCTCTTGCAGGTTTCTGGGAAAGACGGAATACCATCTGATTCAAATTCAATGTCTCCTTTATTGGATGTCACCTCTAGCATCAAAAGTGAGACCGATCAAGTCTCAGTTGGAGAGCATGATGCTTACTATCCACCTACTAGCTGTTACAATTATTATTACCCAGGTTAGATGTCAAAATGGTTCTTTGTGTTTGGTCTGACTTTCCATAGTTTATTTATGTAATACAGTTCTACTAAAGCCTTTAATTTACTTGGGAAGAAAGAAGTTATTCTTTATGCACCTAAGCAACATAAGATCTTTATTATCATCTTTTGCACGTTTAGTCTTATTGTAATATGATTATTTTTGAGTGGTGATTCCCATTGAGCAATACAATTTGTTTTTTCAATGAAAACTTTGCTGCTGTTACTAAAGGTTTATGTGTTATGCAATCCATCTACCTATTTGTAAGGATTGCAACTAGGCAATTAGCATGAGTATACAGTTCAAACATGAAATCCATCGTGAAAAGTGCAATAAGGATTATGTTGTTGAGATACTAAAGCTGTATTTATCATCAAAAACATGAAACCCTGTGTCAAATTTGGAATAAAAGACGTGAATACACTTCTAGAAGAGTGCTTAATGTAGTTTGGTTGTCTAAACTGTGCTTTAGTCAAAGTACATGTTATTTCTGCGACTCAGATTCATTTTAGTACTCAAATTTTGGATTTCTTGGGGGCGCAGGATACACTGGATCGTTTACGCAGATGGATGATCACGGTTATTTGCACGGTAATGGTTCACATACGGTATGTTCGTCTTTTAGCTGTTTCAATTGGGTCTTGGGTGCATAATTTATTCATGAATGTGATCATTTCTAATTGAGCATGCAATTGCTTCTTTTTCTTAATGACTGTTCCAGGGTGCGCAGTCAGACAATGGTTCAATGGTGTATTTCCTTCCCAGCTATAACCCCTATGCCCCAGGAACTCTGATGGGAGTGGACGGGCAAGGTGTTGGCCAACAACAGTATTATCCTTCCTCAGGATATATGCAACCACCTGTTTCATATGGATCAGAAGCTGCGCCTTGTTATTCCTGGGACACAACATTCGGTGGAAACGTCTCGACTGCAGGAAATGCTGGTTTTGGAAATGTAAAGGCTGGACATGCATCAACTGCTTTATCTAGGTCAAATGGTTTTATATCGACTAAAGCCCATGGCCCAACCAAGTTTTCCAAGCCTCTCCCTACACAACCTAGCAAGTCATTAAACAAGGTTTGGAACAAAATTTCTGCAACTTTGATTCAGTAACTTCCAAATTTATTTGCTGATATATAACCAGAACCTTCTAATTGTTGGTATAAATTTAAATCCACAGATTCCTCATCTGGGTAATGATTTCTCAGCGGGTGTTTTGAAGGGATACCCACCAGCTGGAAGATTCTCATCATTTACCAACCAGAAATATGGTTTGTTTCCTCCTACTGGTCAAACATACTACAAATCTAATGGAAATGATAGTTTCAAGTCGAGGGAAAAATATAACAGGAATGAAGATTTTGAATCCTCAGCTGAGTTGACACGTGGTCCAAGGTCCCACAACAAGATTTCTCCATTAGACTCACCAATTGAGAAGGAAGAACTAGGAATTAGTGTCCGTAGAGAGAAATATAACTTGCCAGATTTTCAGACTGATTATGAAAAAGCGAAGTTTTATGTCATCAAGTCTTACAGTGAAGACGATGTCCATAAGTCCATTAAATATGATGTTTGGGCCAGCACTCCCAACGGCAATAAGAAACTAGATGCAGCATTTCATGATGTGGAATTGAAATTGAGGGAGACCAGCACTCAGTGTCCCATCTTCCTCTTCTTCTCTGTGAGTTTGATATATGCAATTTCTCTTGATTTTTGGGTTATAGAGTCTCATTTCCCGGTCTTGCATTTGAGATTGAACTTTTATTATTGTTCTCAGGTAAACGGAAGTGGACAGTTTGTTGGTGTAGCTGAGATGATTGGACGGGTAGATTTTAATAAAGATATGGATTTCTGGCAAGTTGACAAGTGGAGTGGGTTCTTCCCAGTAAAGTGGCATGTAATAAAGGACATACCAAACTCTAAGTTGCGGCACATTATCCTTGAAAACAATGACAACAGACCAGTAACTTTTACCCGGGACACTCAGGAGGTACTATATATTTTTTTTTTATCTCATTGGCAGCAGTGTTTTTCCGTGAAACATTACAACCTCGTTTTCCTTGTTTGCTCTGATGGATGTTCTCTGTTTCATTGTTATGGCATGATTGTATTAAGACTGTTTTAACTTGTATTATAATTTCCAGATTGGCCTCAAGCAAGGTTTGGAAATGCTGAACATTTTTAAAAGTTACACAGCTAAAACGTCTTTGCTAGATGACTTTACGTTCTATGAAAATCGGGAGAAGTCTCTGCAAGCCAAAAGGAGCAATAAACCGGCAACTTTGAAAATGGAAAATTACGATAATGGTGATATCACTGTAAGTTTTCCTTTCTTTGTGTAATGCATTTTAGCACGACATCTACTCTATTGAGTTTACGAGCTGTGCTTTCAAATGACTATTTTCATCTGTATGGTATTCTATTACATATTGTACTTGTAGATGTATGATTTCCCTGAACTTAACGATGCTTTGGTGACACACTCGACATAAAGTAAATGAAAAAAAAAAAAAAAAAAAAAAGCAAATGTTCACTTTCGTTTGTTTTCATTAATCGTGACATTTGTGCAGAAAACTTTCGGTTAATTAATTTTGGTCTAACCCCCCCACCACTAACCACATTTTGCAGAAGCATATGAATGGTGGAGGGAGAAACATTGATGTCGAATCAGGTGGGATGAGGATGGGTTCTCTCATCTCGCTCACGAAAAATCTATCCCTCGACGCCTGCCCGTGATGACAGCGATGCTACAATAAGGCATGTTGAGTTATACACATGGCCTTAGGTCCAGAAGGTTTTGATTCTTATCATCTTTTTTTTTTTTGTTTTCCTTTTAATTCTAGCTATATATATTTTTTTTCAATTTTTCTATCAAAGCTGGTTTGTGAGTTTAGTTTTTGTGCTTGGGTTATTTAGCGGGTGAGTTTTGAATTTCATGTGAACAAGTTGTCTTACAAGTCAATGTTTGTCTTTTCGCTCTATATCGAAAGATTGATTTTTCAATAAACAGTTTGGGTTGTTTTTCGGTCATTTTGTTATCTCCGATTGCATCTTGCAACATATTAGCACAACAGATGTGACGTTTTATCACAAAAGGCCTTCAGTGTTATTTAGAATTACAACTGTTCATTACATTATTATTTTCGTGTAACTTTGTGACACGACCTTTTTACATTCGGAAACAAGAAACCCCCTTTACGCATCATGCAATTGAGGTACATTTATTCCATGGTATCGAGGCTGGTTGTAGTAATACCTTCTGTGGCTACGACCCTCGCTAAATTGGCAAAGGCTCTCCGTGCCTGACGGCGGTGCCAAGTTGTTTGTATGGAAGAAGCTGTTAAGAGCTCCGACTGCTCCGCCTGAGGATCCCCCGAGTTGGATATCTCCTTGCTGAAATGCCACCAGAATTTACTGAAATGCCACCATAATACGGGCATCAATATTAAACAATTATTTTTTTCTGGGAAATAAGGGATTTGGATCCCATTCGGATACAAATTATGAGGATCTTAGGGACTCTCACATCCTAAGTCATTCATCGTTAGATTATTTGAATTTTTTTATTTAAAATTAAACACAAATAGTATTTAACGAAAATTGGTTGCACGATGTATAATGAGTGGTTAGGATGTGACGATCCCTAGATCCTCATTAAGATGATCCGGAGAGGATTGTCATCCGGAAACAAGGGACTTGCATGTGTTAATAAGCAATTGAGCCACTCCCAAATTGTCAATTGATTTTATGGTAGAATTTCAACTTTATTCAGCTACGTTATTTTTCAAGTGGAAAATGAGCTCATCCCTTATAGAGGAATGCAAGTATTATCCTTAATTTAGTCTTTACGAAATAGAAAATTTAGTTCGGTTATAATTCAAGTGATTGAAGACTCCACCATTTGGCAAAGCATATACAACTCAAGTGATTGAAGACTCCATCATTTGATTTAGCTCAAGTGATTGAAGACTCCACCGTTTGATTTAGCTCAGCCATGTTATGAACTTATTATAATAAATCTTTACGAGAGTCAAACTTAATTAAAGTTAACTATAGTCAAATTGAGAATCATTTAGCCATTTGATCATTGACCTAATCATTTCTTTGTAGTCCGATGACACTGTTCTTGTCCTTGTTCTGTGTCGCAATTAGATAAAAGAAAAAAAAGGCCTAATCGGATAAATGGTCCCCGTGGTCATAAGGTATTCGGATGATAGCCCCTGTGGTAAAAAAATTCGGATTTAAACCCTTGTGGTCACAATCTGTTAGGATTTAAACCCTTGTGGTCTAAGTCTGTTAGGATTTATGCCCTTCTGTCATTCCTCCATTAGGTTTAGGTTGGCCAAATCGGATAAATGGTCCATGTGGTCATAAATTATTTGGAAGATAGCCCATGTGGTAGAAAAAATTCGGATTTAAATAATTTTTAATTCATTTCTTCTTCTTTTTTTAAATAATTTTTTTAAAAATATGTAAATTAATTATTTAAATAAAGATATATATCTACATATATAAAGTGAGCACCCTAAAATGGTGAAACATTCAAAATACCATAAATTGTCCTTTAAGAATTTCATAAATTACAATTGAACCAAAAGAAGCTAAAGTATTTAACCATATTTTTATTTTGAATGAATTTAATATTTAAAATTATAGAAAAACAAAAAAAACAAAACCTCCCACATTAGTGGGTGGTTTCACGTTTTTAATTCATTTCTTCTTTTTTTTTTAAAATAATTTTTTAAAAATATGTAAATTAATTATTTAAATAAAAGATTGATGCTGCTCCTCTTCTACCTTGTAGTTTAAGAACAAAACCAGATGAGATGGAAAGGTTTTGTTAGGGTGGTAACCCAGCAAAACCAAAGGAGCCCCACCATAGTTTCACAATAATATATCTCTCTCTCCATTTTAACAACATATCGACAAATAGACGACCCCCTCCTGAAAAGGGTCAGATCGCAGTCGTTGAGCAGATTGAGGTCTACAACCCAACGTATTACTTGAAGTGGGCGAAACGCTTGGTTTTGCTATTCACTTCTCATGAACGTTGAACGGAAGGGATGAATGACCATTCATTCTCAAAGATTTATAATCACCATTGATAAACATAGTTCCAATCACTAGGCACAACATACTACCAAAAGACATTCAATCGTTTACGAAATTCAACTTTCTTGACCTGATTACAAAAGAGCCAAAAAAAAAAAAAAAAAAAAAAACAGGGGACTCCCACATATGAAAGTATCAAAACACAATGTATCCAAAATAAAATAAAAGCTCTATCAGGTTCTCTTCTACCATAGGTTCTGATTTTTGTGGACAAAGCTCTTACCAGGAGGTTTCCATGGTGCAACAGTGTGTTTCGTCTACACGATCCCTCGTAATAGTTCCTAATAATGGCAAGTCCACATATTTATCAAATAGCAAATTATCATCTTCTATAGCAGCATCATTCTCACTGTCATAGAGCTCGTAATCAGAATCATCACTATCCGTTCCATGCTCGTAATGAAAACCATTAGTGCACTGCCCACTCTCTTGTACAAAAGTTTCATATGGACCATGACCTTCCTCACCAGCAATTACAATATCATTCACACCAACCCGCTCCTCATTGTTCACTTCATTAGGGTGTGAATAAGTTGCTTGAGAGAATAATTCTACTGGTACTTGAGAGAACACATCATCTAGTATCTCATCGAATACATTGGAATAATTTGATGTTTGATCTTGAGGGGGTTCTGTAGCTATATATGGTGTATCAACATCATGCTCTACATAAATAGTCATCTCCCTTGATCTAGGTATAAGCTTCACCATGTCCGTTATGTCATTGTCAGAAACTAGTGGATGCAAACCATGTTCGGGCTCCTCTCCGAGTTTAGTATAATGGTATTTTTTCACATTTGTATATCCAACCTCTTCCATCATGTACTTCAGTTCAATCGTTCACAACAAATCAGGATCCACATTGTCAAAGTACACTGTCTTACCACCGAAATATGTATGCTTGGGCGGTATCATCAATTGCCCTCCACATATAAACTTCAGAGTTAACCTATCAGTACCTATAATTAAAATAAAATTGCATACTTTATCAATCAAATGGCAGTGCACTATATGACAATAAAGTTGCAAACTTTAATCAATCAAATGCAATTTTCAAAGGTAACCGACAAGCGATGGAATGTGGAATCCAAAAAAGCAATAAGATTTGTTCTACTACTATTAAACAACTAATTGGCTTTTTGCCTTCTAGTTTGCACTGTTTGTTTCCTTTTTGTTGCCTTTTCAAAACCCTACACATAAACCCCTATATATACCACTAAGAAGGAGACCGATTGGAAAAAAGAAAATAGAACCCATGATTCATCCAACGAAAAACCATCAAATCCAACCTTTGAAGAATAATAAGGAGGAGACCTTCAAGCATAAAACCGCACATTGTGGATACGATTACGAACAAACGATTTTCAAAATAGAACAATCACCTAAAGTTATCAAGATTGCAGCAATACCTGGGTATGTTGGTGGGATGTCTCCCTCAATTCTTCGCTTAGCCATCGATGTGGCTTTTCAAACACGAAACCTCTGGGTATGTTCGTGCTTTAGAATTGGGAACGGGTTTGATCTTGAGGGGGTTCTGTACCGAAGCTATTGGCATGCTACTAATTATGAAATGACCATCTTATCCTCAAATGAGACTATTACTAACGGAGGGATAACAGAAGTTTTAATTTTGGGTATAAATCCTAACAGACTTAGACCACAGGGGTTTAAATCTGAATTTTTTTACCACAGGGGTTACCTTCCGAATACCTTATGACCACGAGGACTATTTATCCGATTAGGCCGAAAAAAAAACATCTTTTCGATTTGGATGAATTTTAGTAAAGATAACCATTAAAGAAGATTTATAAAGCAAACGGTTCAAATCACCCAAACAGGAGGGCAGACAATCTGCCTCCTACTACATATATGTAAGTCTGTCTTGATACTTTTTTACACTGTTTGGATGAAGGAAATAAACTTGAAATTTGGATAAAAATCAGAATTTGTAAATTGACATGCATCAATTCTCTTGTTTGGACTCATAAACATAAGAATTTAGAATTTCCGTGTGGAAAAAACTTGGAATTTGAGACCTCCAATTCATAAGTTTAAATTTCATGTAAATAGGTGTCATTTCCCAATTTATATGATTGAGAGCTTAAAAATAACAAATTCCGTATTCAATTCCATTGTTCTTTTAGGTTAATCAAACAAGAAAATTCCTAAATTCTAGAAAATAAATTCTCTTCAATTTAATTTCCGTCATTTTAAAATTCTTTAGTAATCTTAAATTTATTCGTTTAAATATAGTGTTAGTGTATTTTTTTTTAGAGTGCATATGAAACGCGGGTCGGGTTTCGGGTACAACCCTGCATTCAAACAATGGCTGCTGTTAAACCCTGATTTCCCAAAGTACAAAACTTTGCACCCCCAAAACTGTAGAGTCCAATGTCAGAAAATCTTAAGCACCCACTCGAACTAGATAGCATCAGCAACTCCCAATCTCCCCAAAGGCCTTCAAAGATTTCCAAAACCGCCGACGATCTCAGCGACGGCGATCAGGAGTCACAGCAACCGCAATCGATGAGCCAACACCCTCGAATCCAGCGATATCTTCTGGCAATCGAGTACATTGGTACTCGCTTTTCGGGCTCGCAGCAGCAGTCCAATTGCCGCACAGTTGTTGGCGTTCTTGAGGTGATTTCTGTGGAATTTGAGATTGAATGATAAATGCTCAATCTTTTTTCGTTACCAATGAGAATTTCATTACCATTGAAGTTGTATTGTCCTTTCATTTCCTCCGCTTCGTCATGGGATCGTTGCAATTTTTGTATTATTCGTATTGAGAATTAGTTTCACGTTGATGGGAGGAGGGACCTTGCATGAGCTAATAAGAGGTTGGGCTACGAAGATATTGCTAATTGGTTTTATGATGGAATCTTAATTTCTTCATGATATTAGAGCAAGTTGTCACACGTGTGAAGCCAAACAGCCACACGCGCTCCACGTCATCTTGTTGTGTTGTCCTAGGCTTGACATTTCGCCACACTGTTGACAATTAGTCCCTTGTTGATGGGAGGGGGACCTTGCATGGGCTTATAAGAGATTGAGCTACTCCCCATATTGCCAATTGGTTTTATGGTGGAACCTCAATTTCTTCAATTCGAAATGCTAATTTTGCTGCAAATCAAGTGGTTGGTTAATTGATCTTTTGATTTTTGTAGGAGGCATTTCGTAAATTTATTGGGCAGCCGGTTTCGATATTCTGTTCAAGTCGAACTGTAAGTCTACTTGGGACTTGGTTGTGTTTGGAATTTACTATTGCTGGTTTTCTTCTAATTGTTATCTCGTAAAAAAGTATAAGATTAAGATTATTAAGTGTCACTTTGTCGTCTCTATTTTCTAGCAAGCGTTATATTAACAGGGAGATGCGGTGGATGTATTCTTTTTACTGTTGTAGGATGCTGGAGTCCATGCCTTGTCGAATGTTTGTCATGTAGATGTTGAGCGCGTTAGCAAAAGGAAGCCTGGCGAAATGGTATGTCATTTAAAACTTAATATGTTATAATAGTGATGCACTGCATATAATTGAAGGGACAAGTGAAGCGAAATGCTGCAGTTAAATTTGATGTTTATCAATCCGTTAAGAAGCATCACATTCTGAAGCTAAAGACTAGGCCTTTGAGTCACACTTAAACTTCAAGGAGTTTTAGTTAAAGAAGTGTGTCGGTGATAACTGTTGTCTTTTAATAGCCCTATTTTGGTATTCAGCGTGGGTAGAGGGTCATTTTTTTGCATGCATACACAGAGGCACCCTCATATTTGAACGGTTCTGGTTGATATAAAAGTTACTTTTATTTTGTTGAAATGCAGTTAGAACCCCATGAATCTGCAGTGGTCAAAAAAGCTGTGAATCATTTCTTACAGGTGTGCTTTCTTTTGATTGTTCGAATCACAAAAATATCAGATGGAGACTTAGTTTGACTGTATATCTGGAATTGCGGATTTGAAACCATAGCCAATATATACTTTATAGTTTTGTTTTAATGAGGAGATCCTGACACTTCATTTTTGTTCCATCAGAAGAATGAAGGTGACGTAATGGTGATAGATGTTCGAAGTGTTCCAGCTGATTTTCATGCTCGATATAAAGCCCAAGAGCGCACGTAGGTACTCATGAATCTGAAATTATGTAAAACAACTGCAACCTTAAGTTATGTCTGGGGACTCATATATGTTATTAATGGTATGCATGCATATTTTTCCATGCTTACTTGACTTGTAGATTATTCAAGTTAGTCTGGCAAATGTAAACTAGATTGCAGCTATCTGCCATTTTACATAGTATGGTGGTATCCACCAGATAAACTTCTGTAGAATGGATCATAACCTTTCAATGGTTGAGTTACAGTAAGCTAATTTTGTTTAGAATATATAACATAGCAGTATTGTTTTGGATTGTGTCTGAATAATGATGTAGTTAGGCCTGAAATTCACATGAATTTCTTTTGTTGGCTTCGTTGAAATTTCCTCAGGTACTTCTACCGTTTTCTGTCCGGACCAGAGCCTTTGTCAACTTTTGAAAAAGACCGGGCATGGCATGTACCTGAGGAGCTGGATCTTTGCTCTATGCAGGTTCCTTTGCAGTTTTGGCAAATATTATGTTTGCTCTAAATATATCTGGTCATTAATTTTTCGTCTAATGCAATCTCCTTGATTCAAATTGATGTAGGAAGCATGCAAAGTTCTGGTTGGACATCATGATTTTAGTTCCTTTAGGGCAGCAGGTTGTCAGGTTGTTCCTTACCTCCTAATTGGTTGGGATTTAATGTACTTCCCCTTGTTTACTTGCTGATATTATACTATCAGGTTTTTGTTTCTTTTCTACCCACAAAAAAAAAAAAGTATATGATGAGATGTATCTTTATTGGTTGATGAAGCATCTGTGAAATTCCCGTCTCTTTATGGTCTTTGGTATCCATTGTCTCTTGAGATATTCCTTTTCTTAACCTTCATTCAGATTGAGGAAGCATCTGTGAGTTAAAGTTCACCAAAAGGTTGGCAAGAACTTTTATGTGACATAGTTAGTAAATTCACATATAATACGCTTATTATACATGTAAGTACGTATTTTTCAAAAATACTTCCGTTTTCCGTACATGTTTTAAGGATTCATAAAATTCAACCTTTTTTATAACTCCAAAGTATTAGACACGTACGTACATATGTTTTGTGTGTAGTATATTATTGAAGTATTAAAAATAAATGAATATTTTTAATAAATAAAATATTAAAATTAAAACAAATGGCCAAATTTTTCAAATTATTTTTTTAGTAAAGTTGTGGAATAATACTTGTACTTATTTTTTATGTACTACCCTTTCCGTATTTTACTAAGTACTAGGAAGATATTTCAACAGGTTCTGAACTTACGTAATTAGGAAGATATTTCAAAGTGTTGTATGCTTTACTGTTGACATTATACCATAGCATACTCATTCTAGCTTCTCTTGTATATTCTTTCCTTTTATTTCCTGTATGTGTTGTATTTGTTTGATGTCTTGAAATATAAGGAAAAGACTAATGTTTTTAACTTATGTTATTTATAGGCAAAGTCGCCGATCAGAACGTTGGATGAATTTAATGTTTCTGAGGTAGTGTCAAGTCCTTGTTTTCCATCAATAATGGAGAGGAAACAAAACCATTTAGTGGAGGAAGATGCTCATGCCCACACTAACAAATCAGAGACTGATACACCCTCTAGTTTCAATGAAGGACAAGAATTTGGTGTGAGAAAAAAGCACCGTTGCTATGTGGTAACCGCACGAGCACGTTCTTTTCTATACCACCAGGTTGAGTTTCTTCTTCCTAAACGTCTTGCTTATTATTTCTTGTACGTGTTATGCTTTCTTCTTCTTCCTAAACGTAATTTTTCTTGTTTTTTTTTTTCATTCACACCCGCTGTTTATGTTATCTTGATTCCTGTTCATAGGGAGAGGGTAACGTTTCTCGAGTTTGCACTGTTTTTGGTTACTTTTGGGTGTGTACTTTGCTAGCCTAAAAGTATTTCAGTGTTCCCGTCCCTAATGACAATACCACCATCCCCCATAAAATAACTTAACAAATCTATCATTAGCGAATTCGGACATAATTAACAGGGATTTATTTGCGTTATACGTATTACTTGAAATTTTTGTTCTCCTTTTTGAGTTTTCAAAATTTTATATTGTAAATCTCTTGTATAAATGCGTTGTGCCCTCTTTATTTAGCACTGTGTCATGAGTTCTACAGAATCGTTTAATTTCTACCACACTTATATTTTGGGTAATTTATTAGTTTTTTTTTTCAAATGATGCCAACTGAAACTGAGTTGTACCGAAAATTGATTGGAAATTCATCTTGGAGTCTAATTATAGTCTATCTACCTCCAGTTCAAGCGGTTTACAACCTGTTTACTGAGGCTGTTGAGATTTATGCAGGTTAGACTGCTTGTTGGTGTACTCAAATGCGTTGGCACCGGAGATTTAAAAGTACCTGATGGTGGGCAGCATCGATTCTTCCATGTTTTTGGTTCTTCGTAATTTGATCCTACTCTTGTAATGAGCTAACCCTTTTTTTCTTTCCTAAACAAAATGGAATTTACAGTCGAGAGGATCTTGAATGCAAAGACGGTGACTGCTGCTAGTCCCATGGCACCTGCCTGTGGTCTGTACCTTGGACAAGTGAAGTACGATTTGCCATGAGATGAACACGGCTACTCTGTCAGATGCTTGCGGTGGACTTCTGTGGAATCTTAGAGAAGACGTGGTCTTCGGGGGTTGCATGGAGGGCAAACGTTCTATATTTGCACCAGTTCATCGGACTAGTGCGCGAATGCACCAAAGCCTACAGTATCCTACAGTAGACATTGTTGATTCAAATTTCAGGGGTACACTCGTCGCCAATTTTTCAAGCCTACCGCGCAGACATTGTCGACCCAAATTTCTCAGAAAGTTCATAAACACAAGCATTTTTGAATAGTAGATGTCAAGTTGATGGTTAGATAGAGATCGATAGCGGATTCCATGTACACTGTTTTATTCCCGTATTAAGGTTTGCCTCGTTGTCGATACTAATAGCTCCTTTTTCCGGAGTACCAAACGTGGGATGTGATTAGGCTTGACCCTTTATTCCACGACTTTTATTTTTTTTATTTTTTACACACAATATTGAGAAGATGAATTTAGCCCCACAATGGGCTAATAATAATATGATTCAAATTCGCTTTTAACGAGAATCATACCTAAGACCTATCACTTACAAGTGACCGAAAATATCACTAGACCGTAGTACTTTTGCACAACTTGTTAACCCAACAAGAAGCGACATGAATAACAAGTTTTGGGTCAATTTGTTAATGAGTCGGATCATTATTGGATCATCAGTTCAAGAATCCGTTACCAAATCGGGTTACTTAAAAATATCGTTTGCTAAATCAATAGGCATGACAATTTCTGTGACACTAGCCGTTAACCTCGGATCTTTGTCGGGTCATTTGTTAAGAGCTCCTTAAGATAACCAGCTTGACATGACATGATCGGTTAAGATAATCAGTATGATCCAAAAATCATACAAACACAACCCGTTTTCCAAGCCTAGATGTGAGATGACACTAGTACATGTTGAAAACAGACTAAACCAAAAATCACCAGCTCAATAATTGTTACCTCCATGGATTCGGATATGACTGAAGACCTAACTCTCCTAGTTTAAATTAACTTAGTATGAACTATTGCTTGTATCAAAAACAAAATGGCCTGGTAAAGTCATACACAACGATCCTCTTGAGCCTTGACAGCCAACTCCAAACATTCACATTACAAAAATACTTATTATGAAAATAGTACACTAGTCATACACAACATTAGTCATTGAAAGAGATCCAAAGTTCGAATCTCCTCTCCTCGGAAACTAAAATAAAAAAAATCCGGTTCTACTTCAAGACTTTACTAGCACCACTCGCCACAATTCCACAGGATTAAACAACCACAGGCACGAGTTTTGCCTCACATTCATAGAGTGCCAAACGATGTCAGATAACCATACATACAATGGATATAAGATTTCCATATGCTCCTAAGAGAGCCAATTTAGAATCTATTGCTGCTACATCATTTGTAAATAACGTATTAGGTCTCCGGCTTGTCCTTGGGTTCCGACCAAGACTGACCAGTATGCAATCGGAAAATCTCAAGCTATTACTTCCCAAACACAAGTAGAAAGAAAGTAGAGAATGACTGGAACTGGAAGACTACTATCTAGAACATTTGTAGCTGAGTTTCCATCCTATTGCTCGATTTTCCATTACGCATCAGTAACAACTAAACGCTGGATTTGCACAAACATGCATGTACCGAGATATGTTCAGTTACCTCATATGCCCAAAAGATAGGACCTACTTCATGAGCATGTTAATAGCTGCGTGAATGGAACTGGTACGAGAACTGCGATGTTGAACCAGCGAATGGGGTCCACTCCAGATAGACTTACTATTGTTAGGGAAGAGAGTCCCACATAGATCCAAAAGCATGGGATTCTCAAATTGCAGACTTTCATATGCTTTAACTTTCTTATGCCTCCTTTCTTGCGATTCCTGCGACTGAATTAGGCCAATGAGTGAGTAATTTTCATATGCACCTTCGAAATTGAATAAAGTTTCAAATGCAAATTTCAAACCTCATAAAAATATAAAGATTAAAACGTGCTCCTTTTGCAGTTTAGACATAAAGACAGTTAAAACAAATACAGAAAAGAAAACAATGTGTATCCATTGTGACCTCGATTCTGTTACTTGATAGAGAAATTCTTTTGCATTGTTGTTAAATATATGTTCAACCAGGACGCCAACCATTATATCTCCTGCTATATCCGGTTGCCTACTCAAGTAAGAAGATAAATAATAATTTGAAGTGTATCTACTTTCTATTGGTATGAAGACAGGTGAGGGTTCTGTAATATCTGGATGCTATTTACGAAAAGATTTTTCAAACATGGGTGATGCCAAAGAAAGCAAATTATTATACCTTAGGTTGTTTATCTGCTACAAGTCCTTCCTCCTGCTGCATCGATGTATTATCTTTGTTTGCATCTGTTTGGACTCCTGCAGAAACCTCTGCTGTTATTGGTTGCAATTGTTTATTAGGCTCTTCTCTTGATTTCTCAAACTGCTCTAGTGCTTCACCATTATCCTCATCTTTCATCTCTGTGTCACTATCTTCTTCCTCATTCCCCTCATCATCATCATCCTCCTCCTCGTGCTTCTCCCCTGAAGGACCATACTGCTGCTTGGATACCCCCATTTTCGCATCCTCTCCTTTTTCTTCTACCTCCACATCTGCGTTGGGTTCCAATGATCCATCCATATCCGAAGATGAATTCCCACCCGGACTTTCCGCAAGTGAAGATTCCTAAAGAGAGATGATTCAAAAGTAATAAATTAATAATCATCTAATAATAATAGTAGTATTACCACCAGCAGCAGTAGCAATAATGAAAATATATACATCAATAATAGATAATAAGAACTTACATAAACCAAGTTTGCAATTTAACTATCAAATGTCTTTTTTCACAAGTAAAAGGCTACTGTCCAAGGCAGTCCTTTATAATGTAAAACCTCAAAGTATAATTATTGGTGATGGGAGATACGTATTAAGGGGTAATCACACAACACCTTGCTTTCAAAATAACACACACTACAACCCCAAGGCAATGGGAAAATTAAGAAAAATGACGATCAACGTTTACAGCTCTATCGAAATGCACCAAAAAGGTGATGAGCTAATATTAGGCCTCTTCTTTTCAATAGGTCACAGGTATCCACTGTCCCTTGAGCCATCCATGCTAAAACTTGCACATCACAGAGTACTTTAGCCTAATAAATCATCAGGGATGGACTCCAAGTAGGAAGAGGCAGGTTACCAACCAATTGACTAATGTAAAATTTACACAAAAAGCTAACAAACTCAAATTTCCATACCCTTCTGTCTAATCATTTTGGTCATGTGGCTGTGATGAGACGTTTTCAATAAAAGAGAGAACTAGAGAACTCAACAACTTCAAGGTTAGTTGAGTTTCTGAAACTGGGTTCAAACCAATGACAAAAGAAGAAGAAAAAAAACCCACAAACTAGCTATGGGTTCACCCTACTCTTACAGTATGCAACAAGCCTTTAAAGGAAAGGCAAAAAGACAATACTCAAATATCAATGCGCTCGTCCTCCTAGAAATGCTCCCTAAGCATGAAAAAAAAAATAGCCAATAGTTGCTTCTCTATCTCTTAATATTCATTTGTGTAGAGCACAAGATGCTCCAATCAATATTAAATCAACTGGTTATACTACTATTCTCATGAAAAATTACAGTTAAGAAAATTCCAATTTCGAATTCCTATTACTCTTCCTAATTTCAATACTTGTATACAAATGAAAACACCCTCCAAAGAGCAGATTAGATCTGTAAAAATAAACACTGAATGAAAATTGCAATTTAAATTTTTAAATGTGAAATAAAGAGCTAATGGTGAATTAGCAAAGATTTTACTAGTTCATGACGTCTCTTAAAATTCCTCATATAGTTTTTATGTATTTACTAATTTACTTAATTACATACTTAGCAATGCATCTGATTGCAGGAATTCAAAGGAAAACCCACTTTAATAATCATTTTCTGAATGGATCCATTGGCTAAAACTTCCAATTTACCTCTTGCTTGAGTTCTTGAGCAAGACTATTATCACTAGCTCCATGGCCCTTTGCAATTTGATCATTCTCCTCACGCTCCCTTCTACGGCGCTTTAGAACACAGATAGCACATAAGCAATCCGCTTTATGATGCCTTCTGAAAATGGAAGAAATCTCAAAACATAAGAAAACCTTTTTCTAGTATCGCGCTATAAAAGTTAGAGATCAAATTGAATATCATTTTGAAGTTGCAACACTACATGCAATTTATCTGTGTTTGTGTTCATTGCATGGGGAGAACTGTGGGATGTGATGTTCACTTCTAAATGTTAACATTACAAAAAATTAAAGGAATAAAAATTACTATACTACAACAATCTTGAATACAGTACCTGCATACACAATTTATAAGAAAAAGCAACTACAACAGTTGTGGTCGACTTTGACTCACATGTATCATATGAAACATGCCTTTACCCAGGCATACGCTATAACAATTTCCCAGAACCCAAAAATTCCCTCCACCTCAAGAAACATGTCAAATTGATTAAAACATCATGGTTTTGAGAATGCAATAAATGAAAGGAATTACATGGAACCAGAAAATTATATAAGGCATACCTAAGCTCCTCAGCACAGAAAAAAAAAAACATTGTTTATTGACCATAAGAAAATGAGACACGAAATAAATACAGTGAATGAGAAAGTAGATGTTGTAAGCATCAGGAAATAAAACATCCCTTTGCATAATACTAGTGTAACACTGTAATCCAACGTAGCAAGGGAAAAGCCTTTTACCACGGCTTTATAGCCTTGCCCAATTATCTGCTAAGAAGGGACTCATAGTTAGTTAGTTATACTATGACATATATATGCTGGTATGAGCTTTAGAACCTACTGCCCAACAACTGTAATGGCTATTGCTCTCGCTGGTGTAAAAGCCATTAATAAATCCTCTTGTAATTTTTGGTTCCTATTAATAAATCGCTGTATCGTTGCTTGTCCAAAAAAAAAAAAAAAAAAAAAAAGCATTTACGTGTAATTACATATATTGGTAAGGAAGGTGCAAACCCTAAACCATAAAAGGAAGTTTCTCGAAATTACTACACTCAGAACAATCTGCACATCATATTGATTGATAGTTTCAAGGAACAAAACACAGATTAAATGCAAAAACATACCCATGACCTTTTCGTGTTTTCTGCTTTGATTGGCCACCTTTAACATGTACTTTTCCCTGATCAGAAGGAGCCATTATCTCTTGAGGGCTTTCAACACCTAGCATGAAGATAATTAACAAAGCTCAGGTAGCTGTCATAAACATGGACACTAGGGACTCCAAAAATCTAAACCAACCAGAGAAGCCACCTGAAGCAGAGTCAATAGCTGAGCATAACTTTACATATTACAAGCAGAGAAACCCATCAACTACATATAAACTTTCAGAGCAAACTATTTGCTTAATTTTTAATAAATTCTCAGATCCAGCATAAAATACTTTTGCATTTCAGCAAACATTACGTTCAATTCTTACATTATTCTTTTCAACAACTACAGTTCAAAACATGAACCTACAATTAGTGTCATATCACATATATCCAATCGACGAGCAGTCATTATTTACATCCTCTTCTTTCAATAAGGTTTCACAACCATTGCCTTTAAGTGCATCTTGTAGTTCTTTATTACTTCCGGGGTCAATGACTCTGGTAATCTTGCAATAATACATGGGTAGGTAATAGGTAAATTCCCAGAGAAGGCTATGGTATTATCATCCAAAAGGAGGTTGGTTGTCGAGTTCAGGACAGAAAAAGAAGATTAAAAAGTATCAACAAAGCGAAAAGGCAAAACTGTAAAACCCTCACCATTAGTTCCTCTTGGTTGTCCATTATACAACCCGGCTGCAGTCCAATACTTAGTGAAATTCTTTTTCACCCGCCTCATAAGATCCAAAATGTAGTCACCTTTACTGTTATACTTATAACAATTGTTCCAAATGTATTCAACATCTCTGAAAACATCCTCGGAATTATTATACTTGCCACCCTGTTCAAGATTGTTGCATATTGTTCCAAAATCCATTGGTGTATCTATCACATCAAAATAATCCTGATTCCAGACAAACCCCACGCCCACAAAACAAAACACAATGCCATTAATAAAAGCATGAAGAAAAGAAAATGGGTATGATGCAGCATTCATAGCATAACATTCGGAAATCAAACCTCAAAGAGATGAAATGGAGCATACAAAAAAAACTACCAAGGAAAAAAGGTATTGTTCAAGCTCAAATCCGCGTGCAATGTGTATCTGACAAGAGTCGCATGCAACAAACATAAATAAACTATTCAATAATCTTATCAATATAGTTCCTCGAAACTAAGCACTTTTGATGGACTTGAGTCACAACGTGAACTTGTAGGGGTCTTGTCATCATCCAATTGAGGCACACAGAAGTCTAGCAAATAATCGAGAGCAAAGCCAAATCAAATCAACTGACTTTTCAGTATGCATATGCTTTGCACATTAGGGAGCATGGTTACACTTTGAAAACATCCATATAAAATCACTTTGTGATTCTAGCTCTGAAGACCAACTCATCAGGCACACTTGTATCACATCCCATTAAAAAGCACATACGCAAAACAATGGGCTATACAAATGAATCAAGCCTCAGGCATAACAAATATAAGGTAGCATCCAGCCAAGGAAACAGAATCTGGTGCCACAACCCTCTGAAAAGCCCTCAATATCCCAAAAATTAAAAGGAATAAAAAACCAGAACAAGCTTACAATGCCTACTTCATGGAAAATGAACATGCCTGATAGAAGAGAAGAGATACAGTTCCTAAAAATTAATAATTTAACATAAGATTTGTTGAAAGCAACCAAATTTTTTTCTCTTCTCATTAGTGCATACTTTGTGAAAAACATGGGTATTCAACGCACCATGAGCAGCTGTTTCCTTTGTTTCTGTAAACATGGGTGACCAATGTATCCGTGCTTCATAGGATTTAGTAATTTAAGGAGAATAATGTATTTTGTAACAATGTGAGCTTCAGTTTAAACTGCCTATCAAGGAATTTTCAGAAGTTCTCTCTTTTAGGGACTGTAGGAGTGTTATTGAGGATTTTTCACCTTTCCCCTTAATGCTTTGCATTTTTCACCTTCTAGTTCTGAAGACCAAAACATGCATGTACATTGAGCACAAACGACAATCAAACTTACAGGTATTCCCAAAGCTTCAGGATTCACAGGGACATTAAAGGGTTCAGAAGCATCCATTTTCATCACCTTCTTTATTATCTGTGTACGTGATAAGTGAAGACAAATATAAGTATGTACACAAAAGCACACTTGAAACAGAAACAGATGACACTAAATTAAAGGTTTACATGACCCAAAAGAAATACGATCTATTTCATAATTCTCAACATACCGTCAGTGCAGTATCTAATTCTTGCTTATTATATCGAGAACTTTGGTCAGCCATCTTTGATTCTCTTTTATGTGGACTCTTAGTCCGTGCAGGAACAGGATCAGTACTGTGGTTGACACTAGACCCCAACACCTTTGATGACTTAATCTTTATACCCCCAGTTTTCTTCGACGCGTTCACAGAAGCACCAACGTTTACTTCATGCAATGAATTGGCACTATCCTCCATTTTCTCAGAAACCAGACCTTGTCTTTCCAAACCAACTTGTTGGCCACTTTTATCTGTATCACTTTGTGTGTATGCATCTGATGAAGTAGGCTGAGAATCCATTGTTCTCGAAGTCTTAAGCTTCACTTTAACTCGTCCCACTGATTTCCCAACCCCCCTATCAATTGAACCATCAGGATTAATATTGGCAAGATTGATATGCTGATCAGTTCCAGTCGACGAAGGGGTATCAACTTCCATTCCAGACTCATACTTATTATCGTAATTACCGTCTTCATCCATATTTGTACCATCCTCCAAATCTACGATAGCCCCACTTGAAACCACCTCATTTCCTCCCCCCACAGACCCTTTGGGCTTTCCTTTCTTGTTCTTTCGCTTCCGCTTCATTTCCTAACCAAAAAGTAAACTATCCCTGCTCCACACTGCACATACCACAGAATTTCCAATTCATTCCACATAAGCTATAACGATTAAGTCATAATTTCATACAAGTTCACCTTTTTAAGCAAAAATTAATAATAACAAAAAAAACCAAGAAATTAAGTTGCAATTGGGGAAACCAAAATATAAAAACTTTCAACTATTCGGTCAATTAGAAACTTCAATGTTGATGTTAAACGTCTCGAATTTAAACAGACTCTAAAGCATTACCAAACAACCCAAACAAATAATTATTCTTTTTTTTTTTCCAGCAACTCTCTAACCCCAAATTCAATCAAAGCAACACAAAACCCTAAAAACAAGTAGACCAAACAATTGCAGAAAACCCTAGATTCCTCAACACCCAAGGAACTAATAAAAATTCAAACTTTATTCGAAAGAGGGAGAGAACGATACTGTACCAGTGCAGGCAGCTGATTATTTGAAGAAGAAAACGTTTCGCTGTGGTTTTTTTCTACGTTTCGTGGAGAAACTTTTGAAAAACGGGTATAGCGCGGAGAGTTTTTCAGTTTCCGCGAGATGAAGGTGGGAGAGAGAGAGAGAGAGAGAGAGTTGTTGCGAGCTTAGAGAGCGAGAAGTGTATTGATACTGTTGGGCAGTCTAATTGGGCTAAAATGAGCCCATTTGAGGGTATTCAAATTCAACAGGCTGGGGAGAGTAAAGGGTGTTTTGGGCTAAAATTCATATTTTTCTCCTTGGGTAAATTATAGAGTAAATTACATAGTAGCCCCTCAGGTTTGAGGTCAATTACAACCCCATACAACAACTTTAAAACATTTCACTTTCATACATCCAGTACTATTTTATTTCAAAATAACACCTCCGTTAGATTTTCCATCCATTAGTCTGTTAAATGCTGACGTGGCAGCCACATTTGTTTAATTTTTTTTTAATCTAATCTTCTAAATATTAAAAAAAAAAAAAAAAAAAAAAAAAACTTGAAAACGCAGAAACCCCCCCACCTATCTTCTTCCTCTCTGTTTCTTCTTCTCCGCCCACTCTTTCTTTTCTCCCTCTTTGCTCTCTGCTATCCTTTTTCACTTTTTCTTCAGCCTTCCTCCCCTATCTCTCTCTCTCTTCTCGGTGTGGCATCGTTCCGTGGTTTGAGATTAACCATTCAAAAATCAGAACTTTGACCGCATTCGTAAGCACCCCAAACCCACTAACCAAGCACTGAAAAAATTCAAAATTTGAATACATACCTCGTTGTTAGAGCCGACGAGATGAGCACTGGGTCCGGGTTTTTTTGGGGGGGGGGAGGGGAGAGGTTTCGGATCTGGGTTTGTTTGGGGGGGGGGGGAAGTTTTCTGGGTTTGGTTGCAGATTTTTTGGGGGTGGATGTTTCCAGGTTTGCTTGCGGCGTCGGGGGGGGGGGGGGAAGAAGAGAGGTTGCGGCGCGCGGGGGGGGGGGTATGTGGGTTTGTATGCAGAGAGCAGAGAGGGAGAAAAGAAGAGGTTTCGGATCTGGGTTTGTTTGGGGGGGGGGAAGTTTTCTGGGTTTGGTTGCATATTTTTTGGGGGTGGATGTTTCCAGGTTTGCTTGCGGCGTCGGGAGGGAAGAAGAGAGGTTGCGGCGCGTGGGGGGGGTATGTGGGTTTGTATGCAGAGAGCAGAGAGGGAGAAAAGAAAGAGTGGTTGGTGTTTTTCTGTGTTGGGCGGAGAAGAAGAAACAGATAGAGGGAGAAGAGGGGTGGGGTGGGTTTCTGCGATTTCAAGTTTTTTTTTTTTTTTTTTTTTTTAATATTTAGAAGATTAGATTAAAAAAAAATTAAAAAATTAATTTTTTTGCCACGTGGCAGCCTCATCAGCACAAATGTGGCAGCCACGTCAGCATTTAACAGACTAATGGATGGAAAATCTAACGGAGGTGTTATTTTGAAATAAAATGGTACTGGATGTATGAAAGTGAAATGTTTTAAAGTTGTTGTATGGGGTTGTAATTGACCTCAAACCTGAGGGGCTACTATGTAATTTACCCAAAATTATATTTTCTCCTTGGATAAATAACTCTTTATCATTTTATTTCAATTTCATACATCTGTTAAAAAATTCGTTAAGTAAACCGTTAAGTGATGACGTGGTAAATATGAGATCCATATTTGTACTAACGTGTCTACCAAATTTGTGCCACGTGACAAAAAAATTTGGGTTAAACTTTGTTTACTACCATCATGTTTCGTGATTTTCAACATTTAGTACATCGAGTTTTTTTGGTACTATAGTCATACCTAAAGTGTTAATTTTGGGACAGTCTCATACATCTGTTAGTCAAACTGTTAATTATCTCATTAAGTGATGATGTGGCACCCATGTGGACAATGACTTGACGCCACGTGTCATTAAAAATATTTAAATAATTAATTAAATAAAAGTAAAAAAAAATCCATCCCTTCTCCCCCCCCGGCCCCCAACCCAGAAGAAGAAGGAAGAAGAAGAAGAAGAAAGAAAAAAAACCGAATCTGTAACCCAGAAGAAGAAGAAGAAGAAGAAGAAGAAAAAAACAGCAGCCCAAACCTAGTTCGTCCTCCTCCCCCAACGACCCACCTACCTTCCCCACCCCTCCCGCGACCCCACCTTCCCCTTCCCTGATACCCACCCGCCACCATTTAAGCAGCCATTTTCAAACCCTAATTTTCCACCTAAAAGATTCCCATCGATTCCTTCTCATGTTCCAATTCGGATCAAATCAACCATGGTGAAGCGACGGAGTTGGGCAACATTCATCCCGTCAATTCCTCCTTCTTTCTTTGCAAAATTAAAACTCCTGAAAGTCAAAATCTCTCCCCCACGCAACAACACACTTGCAGGTCTGCTCTAACCCGACTGCTTCAATTGTGCAGCCTTCATGGCTGAGTTTGGAAGCTTGTGGGTCCCACTAAAGGAGTGGCTGAAATTGGGCATATGGAACAGACTGTTGTGCTCGAATCTAATATATAACTTCTCGTCCTCATCCTTGTCGGGGAAGTTATGACTGTTATTCTGTCTACGACAGTAGAGGAAGAATGTGTCGATGACCATCACGAGACGGCGGAGAGCACATCGGTGATAGTGAGGTCGATAAGCTTGTAGGAGTTAGAGTTTTTGTTGGGCTGGGGGACGACGAGGGAGGAATTGGAAAATGGGTAGTTTGAGGGAGTTGGGTTCGGAGAAGAGGAAGAGGGATGGAGATGGTGGTTGAGTTGTCGACGGCGAAGAAGATTCTGTGGCAGATATGGCTGATCTGGGCGAAGAAGAAGATGACGACGTGGGTTGATATTAGGAAATTGGGTTTTGATCTGAAATGTAGAAAACAGGGTGAAATGGGTTTGGAATGAGAGTCTTCGAGAGGTTATTTATTTATTTCGTCCCAATCGTGGGTTTGTCTTCTACATCCTCCGTCCCTCCGTCCCTCGCTCGCTCCATTCTTCTCGCTTCCTTCTCTTTTCTGCACGAACCCACCAAACCTATCCCTTCTTCTTCTGGGTTGCAGATTCGGTTTTTTCTTTTCTTCTTCTTCTTCCTCCTTCTTGCAGATTCGGTTTTTCTATTTTTTTTTCTTCTTCTTCCTTTTTCTTCCCTCTTCTGGGTTGCAGATTTTTTAATTATTTTAACTTTTATTTAATTAATTATTTTAATATTTTTAATGACACATGGCGCCCAATCATTGTCCACATGGGCGCCACGTCATCACTTAACTGGAGAATTAACAGTTTGACTAACGGATGTATGAGACTGTCCCAAAATTAACATTTTAGGTACGACTCTAGGACGAAAAAAACTTAATGTACTAAATGTTGAAAACCACGAAACATGAGGGTAGTAAACAGAGTTTAATCCAAAAAATTTCTATGAATTTAAAAATAATAATTTAATCAGAATTTAAAAAAAAAAAATCTTCATCTTCCCCACCCTCTCCATCGTCGACAGAACCCCAAACCCCAAAAAATTAAATCCAGACTTCTTCTCTCATCCGGCTGCAACATCTCATTTTCTCCTCCCGTCTGCAACACCTCCTCTCCTCGCAGCATGTCGTCGAAGAAGCCCCAAGACGCCGACTCATTCGTTGCTCTCTCAAAGACGTCTCCCACCTCCGTCCTATCTCCTCCTCCTCTTCTGGTTCCCTCGAGACTCGCGGCCTCGTCGCATTGTAGGGAGGTGTCGACAGAGCCTCCGCGTAAAACTCATTGTACCCTCTCTGCGCATTCTGGTACACTCTAGAAGGTGGTCCTCCTCCACCTCCACCATAGAAACCATAGTCCTGCTTTTAATTCAACCACAAAAGCCAAACAACCAAACAGCTTAGATACAAAAGTATACCATCAGATCTACAACTATCAAAGCTTCAACATTTTAGTCAAAATCCCACATGGGTCTGATCAGAATGTACCCAAAAAAGTTTTTAATTAAAAAATTCAAGGGAAAAAACAATAAATGTTGATTACTATTTACCCAAATTTCAGATTTGGTACATCGTTTTAATTAAATTCGGATAGGTTTGATTGGAAAAACAAAAAAAAAAATACCTGAGGAGGAGAACCATATGAGTTGGAAGACTGAAGGTGTTGAAGACCAGGTGACTAAAGCCACCTCCCGTTGGACGAAGTCTCCAAGAAGTTATCAGAGTATTGCCGCGGGTGGTGCACCACCGCCGCACTAGATCTTTGTCCTTGCCTCCCAACTCCGTTCATCTTTCTCTCACTTCGACCCGATCCAAATCTCAATCGGACCCTCCAATCAAAAATCCATATCGAAACCTCAACCCCTCTCTCTCTCTCTCTCTCTCTCTCTATCTTCAAGCACACAAAAAAATCTCGATCATTTATTCGCCATGTTCGACAACAAGTTCCTAGACGAATTCACCGCCACTTATCTCACCCCCTCCGAGAAGGGAGAAAGGGGGTGGGGTGGGATGGGGTGTTTGGATTGCAGGGAAGGGGAAGGGCTCGGGGAAGAAAATGGGTTGTTGTTGTTGTTGTTGTTTTTAATTTTTTAATTTTTTTTTAAATAGGGTAAATTATTATAATATTTTAAAGGTATAAATTTTTTTTTTGTTACATGACACAAATTTGGCAGCCACGTCAGCATAAATGTGGATCCCATATTTGCCACGTTACAACTGAACACTTTACTTAATGGATTTTCTAACGGATGTATGAAATTGAAATGTTTTAAAGATATTGTAAGAAATTGAAATCGACTCCAAACCTGAGAGGTAAAATGTAATTTACCCAATTAAATTTATCCCGCTGCTTTTTGTTAATTTTTTAAAGAACCAAACGGAATGATGCAAAAAAAAAAAAAAAGCGGAAATGATGGCATGCGTTTGAATTCCTTCCGTGACTAATTTAACATCTGCTTACTAACGTTATCACTCGACTCAAAAAAAAAAAAAAAACGGAATGATGCAACTTTTTGAAGTTTGTCATTTTGTGTTGTTATGGCTTATGCTTATGGTTTCTTTTGAGTACTAAAATAAAAATATTTGAAGATAATCAATATTGGACTCATATTGAAGAACTTATTAAAATAAATTCAATGGTATAATTTTCATGCATGTTAAAGTAATATAAAATATTGATTTAAAACACACAATTAAAATTATGCGTAATTTTATTTTGTAAAATGTATGAATTTCACTTATTAAATTACCATTAGTGTAGCAGTAGTTATAATTACCAACATCATGTTGTTTGATTCTTATATATAAAAGTATCTCTCAATTAAATTACTGTAAGGGCGAGTTTACGTATAAGTAATCAGAATGAAAATGTGGAATTGAATTTTAATTACGGAGTACTCCGGCATTTATTAAAAATTGAGGAATCAAAAAAGCAGTGGGACCCACACAAATTTTGGAATTCAATTCCTTGTATTGGTGGAATTGGATTCCTTAGATGTAGGTGGTAATAAGGGTGGGCTGGAAAAACTGAAAATCGAAAAAAAACATGACTGAAAACCGAACCGAGGCCGAAAAAACCGAACCGAAGTTTGACGTCGTTTTGTAATTGTTTTATTAATTAATAATCTTTATTCTAAACGACAACGTTTTAGTGTTTTACCAGCCCTAACCCAAAGGTCCTCGTGTGTTCCTCTCGTGACTCTCCGTCTCTCCCATTTCCCAGTCCGACTTCGTGAGCATCTTTTCTCTCTCGGTCTTCAAAGTTGAATCACTCTCAAACTCTCTGTCTCTCATTCCCAGCGGCGACCTGCGACCCTTCTCACTCAATCTCTCACACCTCGCCGTCAGCTTGGTCTGCCGTTTCGAGTCTCGACAGCAAAAGGTTGGTCTCACACTCTCACTTCAAATTGGTTCTGATTGGACAAAGATTAGGGAAGGATTCATACTGTGGCCTTTACAGATTTTCAATTATTAATTTGCATTTTCTGTCGATAAAGATTAGAGGGAGGGATTCATACTTTGCATTTTCTGGATTTATATATACAAGTTGGTGTGCTTGATGCTTAATTATTCCCTTGTTGCCTTAATTACAATGATTAGGACTTGTTATCCAGAATGGGATACTAAAGGATTTACCTGGTGGCCGAAAATGTTTCAGAAACTGTATCTGCTGTTCTGTGGACACTTAAATATCTCATTTGCTCGAATTTGAAGGGAAAGATCTTTCCTCTTTGCGTTTTTGTACTAAACAATTTGGACCTTATTTGTAGCAACCGTTTAGGTGACAATATGTTCGAATTTGAAGGGAAAGATCTTTCCTGTTTCCGTTTTTGTACTCAACAAATAAGACCTTATTTGTCTCGGAGGATTATAGAGTGTAAGCTTAGTGTTGCTTTAGACTAGTTCTATTATAAAATCTGTTAATAGCATTATAAACTGGTGTTGCTTTTGAAACTAGTTCTATTGAAAAGTATGTCGTAATTCCGGGCACTAAGCAAACTTTCGTTTGTTTATTTTTACTCATTGCCAGGCTTTCGTTAATAGCATTATAAACTGCCTTTCTTCATTAGTTTGATTTAGGTTGATTAGGTGAGGACGTTGCAATTAAGATAGTGACTGTTAAGGTTTTGTTTATGACTTAAATTTAATAATGTGCTTGATAGCTGGGGTGATTTACCATTAAGGTTTTACTGCATGATTTCACTCTGCATATTTCTAATGGATAATACAGAGAGTGCTCTGTACCTGAAGATGTTCTCCGGAAATTTTTAAGTGTGGGAAACTCATCTACCCTCGTAAATTCGTTGGAAAATTTAATACAAGTTTGTAGAACCGTGGATGGTCGTGCAAGCCTTGCGTCTAAGGATATTCTTCCCTCTATCATCTTGCTCATACAATCTCTCCCTTACCCTTCTGGTTGCCATCTTCTCACATTGCGTCTAAGGATATTCTTCCCTGGTCCTGAACATGCTCGTTTGAAACGGGCCGAGTTAGGTCCGGTTCCAGTGATCAGATTTGCAATACCCGGCCCGGCTCGTCTCGTTTCCTTTTTAAGTGGGTCCAGTCCGGTCCTTCCAAATTTGGGCCTGGCCCGGCCCGTGCCCACCCCTAATTTGGAGATTCAAATGTTGGACTCTTTCTAACCTGTGACTCTTTGAGGCTCCGTTAAGTTTTAACCCAGTCTTTGAGCGGAGATGAATTTTTATCCAAATTAGACCATATTTTCACCATTTAGCCGTCTACCCCTTTCAGTTTCACTGTTTCAGCTTCGCAGCTGAGCAAAATTTCAGTTGGGTCTCAGGCAAAGAACAAAAATTTCAATTGTGTTTGTCCCTTTCCCTACCATCGATTACCAATTGGGTTTTGATTGACCTTGCCAGGTAAATTTACTTTTACCCTGAATTTGCTGTTTTTTCTTGTTCAAAAAAATTTGTGAATTGGGTTTTTTTTTTTGCATTGAATTGGTGGATTTGGATTCTAGGTGGGATGAAGTACTTACTGTCGTTCAATTCAATATATATAGTTTTTGTTTGATTTCATGTTAGATAAGAAATGATTGAGATATAGTTTTTGTTTTTCAACCACGGTTATTTATCCCCAGTTTAGTTACTGAATTTTCTGCATTTTTTGGTTTTGATATCAGTTGATTTGATCAGTAATGGATAATACAGCACTGCAAGAGTGCTCTGTACCTGAAGACGTTCTCCGGAAATTTTTAAGTGTGGGAAACTCATCTACCCTCGTAAATTCGTTGGAAAATTTAATACAAGTTTGTAGAACTGCGGATGGTCGTGCAGGCCTTGCATCTAAGGATATTCTTCCCTCTGTCATTCTGCTCATACAATCTCTCCCTTACCCTTCTGGTTGCCATCTTCTCACATTATGTTTAAAGCTCCTAAGAAATCTTTGTGCGGGAGAGATTGCAAATCAGGACTCATTTATTGAAAGAAATGGAGTGGCAATCATATTGAATGTTTTGAACTCCGCAAGTCTTTCTTCGGAGCCAGATACTGGGATCGTTCGGTTGGGGTTGCAAGTCCTCGCTAATGTTTCATTGGCTGGACAACGGCATCAGTGTGCAATTTGGCAGCAACTTTTTCCAAAAGAATTTGTTGCTATAGCAAGAGTTCAGAGCCGGGAAACTTGTGATCCCTTGTGCATGGTTATCTATGCTTGTTGTGATGGAAGCCCTGAACTGTTTGCCCAACTTTGCGGTGATCGTGGGATAACTATCGTGAAACAGATTGTAAACACTGCTGCTGCAGGTAACTTTGTATATTCATTTTTTTTTATCTCACCAATATTTCACCGATACCATCCGCCTTAGCTTCAGTTGAGTTCCTTTGCTGAAACCTAAATATTAATGAAACGAACCCTAATCTGTGCCTTGTTTTAACCTTTCGGGTGTCTTACAGTTGGTTTCGGAGAAGATTGGTACAAGCTGATTCTTTCAAGAACCTGCTTAGAAGGACCTTACTTCCAGTCACTTTTCTCAAATTTAGGATATGTTGGTGCTACTGAGAATGGCGAAGACACTGAATTTAGAGAAGACGTTTTCTCAACTGAACAAGCATTTTTCTTGAGAAACATATCTGACATCTTGAATGAGCGGCTTCAAGAGATTACTGTGCCTAGTGATTTTGTACTGTGTGTCTTTGGGATATTTAAGAAATCTGTTGGGATTCTTAATAATGCCACAAGAGGCAAGTCTGGACTTCCAACAGGTTCTATTATGATAGATGTTCTAGGATACTCACTCACAATCCTGAGAGATGTATGTGCTCAGAAGTCCGTAAGAGGCTCTGACGAGGACCTGGGGGATGCTGTTGATGTTTTGCTGTCCCATGGCCTCATAGAATTACTTTTATGTTTGCTTCGTGATCTTGAGCCGACATCAGTGATGAGGAAAGCTATCAAGCAAGGTGAGGACCAAGATGGACCAAAGCCTTCTTCCTTAAAACCCTGCCCTTATAAAGGATTTCGGAGAGATATAGTGGCAGTCATTGGCAATTGCACATATAAAAGGAAGCTTGTACAAGATGAGATTAGACATAAGGATGGGATTCTTCTGCTCTTGCAACAGTGTGGCCTTGATGACGACAATCCGTACTTAAGGGAGTGGGGCATTTGGTGCGTGAGGAACTTATTCGAAGGCAACGAAGAAAACGAAAGGGTAGTGGCTGAATTGGAGCTTCAAGGGGCTGTTGATACACCAGAAATTGCTCAACTTGGTCTTCGAGTAGAGGTGAATCCAGAAACTAGACGGCCAAAGCTTGTTAACATCCCATGAAGAAGGTAGTTAAATCTGACGCTGATTAGTGATCAAGAAGCTGATTAGATTCGATTAGATGAATCCATAAATGCGTGATTTTCTCGTTATAAATTTTTTCTTTGAGCTCAGGTGTTTTGCGCGGCTGTTTGTATTTGATCTGGTTAGTAAGCAAAATTTCAGAGCAGTGCAAACAGCATGAAGGGATGGATTGTATTGTATTGAATTGACTTCCGAATTTCTTGCAGTGTCAAACCTTTGTCTCCTTGTTGGTAGGGATGGACAATGGTTATGGCGGGCGGGTAACCGCGGTTAATTTACCCATAACCGTTTATGCTCATACCCGCATAACCGTTTACTCGTTGGGTAATTGCCTAAACGGTTATACCCATACCCATAACCGTTTATAAACGGTTAACCATATCCATAACCGCATACTCATTTAACCGTAACCGTTTAATACCCGTTTACCTATTTATCCTTTTTAACCCGTTTATCTTTTTTTTTTACTATTACCCTTTTTTTACCCGTCTACATATTTTTTAACAACTTGAAAATTAAAAAAAAATTGTCATAATTTTTTTTTTTTACAATTAAACATCGTTATAGGTACATTCATCATACATTTTCATATTTTAAATTTTTAAGTTTTTACATATATAAAATAAATGGGTAAACGGTTATCCGTTTATAACCGCGGTTAATACCCATAACCGTCCATTTAAATTTCGCGGGTATAGTTTATTTATCTAAAAGGATATCCATAACAATAACCGTTTAATTTAAATGGACGGGTAACCGCGGTTACCCATAACTAATGAATATTTGTCGATCCCTACTTGTCAGTTAGTTTGTCTGTTAACTGCTGATGTGGCAAAAACGGCTTACCAAAAAAAAAAAAAAACTCTCTTTCTCGATCCCCCAATCTCCAAATCTTTTTACTCTCTCTTTAAAACCTCAATTTTTTTACTTCCTCTGTCCCCTCCTTCCTTGTTCTCCTTAAACACGGCCAATTTTGGAATACTGGATCTAAGTGGAGTACACCCGAAGCGGATCAAAGCGGGGAGAATGACTAGACTCCACCTTCCAGATTTGGGTACGCCGCAGAGTTTTGCCATGCCGAAATGGCATATTTTGGCGCAGACGTGATGTGGTTATGGGCGAAGGTGGAGTTGAGGCCGGAGCAGTGGTGGATGTAATCGAGGCCGTGGGCGCGGTCAGTGGCGATCTGAGGGAGAGGCGGCGCTGGAGGTCGAGGAAGGATTCTGGGCTAGTCCCTAGTGTCTCTGTCTTCTTCTCTGCCATGGAAGCACTAGAGGTTGCAGCCAGCTTGCCTTGCGCTTGCAACGCCACCGCCGAGCACATCAAATCTAACTCGAAGAAAAGGGGGCAATTCAGTTGATATTTTGAGAGAAATTTTGACAAAAGAAAAATAATGGAGAGAAAATGTGACTGAAATGTTATGAGAATCAAGGAGAAAGAAAGACGGAGAAAGAGGTTTGGTGTTGGAAGCAAGAACTTTTCTAGGGGATTAAACTGGACCGTTCATTTGGGGTTGAACGGTAGAGATTGAACAATCCCGAGGACCTAGACCCTAAATTTAATTGTTCAATAAAAATTAAGGAAAATTAATGATAAGAGCTTGAAAACTATAAGTTTTAACGATTTTTGACAAAATAAATGGTAAAGTGAATAGTACTAGGATTGATTTTTTAGTGTAAAAATGTGGTTTTTCGTTAAAGTGAACAGTACTGAAAGCTTTTCGTTAAAGTTCTCTAAAAATTATTAGTCTATTATTAATTAATTAATTTTTTATTCCGGTTGGCAAAGAAGTGGGACCCGCTCCTACCACGTCATCATTTAACAGCTAAATTGACAGAAAATTTAATGTTTGACATTGCAACGAATTCATAAGTTGAGGCATAACATTGCAATGTTTAAAATATGATGTATGAGATTGTGGTTTGATCTATAATTAAGGTAGTTTTGTGTAATTTACCATTTCTTCTTTTATCTTCCAATTCAAAATTCAATCAATTTCAACTCCAACTAATATTTCATCAAGTTACCAACTTAAAGCCTTTGATTTTGGACACATGTTTTGCTCACGACACAAGTGATGGTGATACTTAATACATTATTGATTATTGTTTGATGATTTTAATTTAATCTCTGTTTCACAAATCTTAAACTTTAAACTAATATGACGATAACTAATCAAAATTAAGCGCAGTTGCATTTTAAGATTCATATAGGACCCCACTTTGGGAAAATTGGAAAACTCACTGGAAACTGGGTAAACTTTAAATGTTCATAACTTCTTCAATACTCAACGAAATCAAGTGATTCAAAAACAAAAATAATACTTCTCACTTAGATGAATAGAATGATACCTTTTTTTTTTCAACGGCTAACTCGTCGTGGTTTAGCCGTTGAAAAATGCACTATTCTTTTCGTTTCATTGAGAAGTATGATTTTTGTTTTTGAATCACTTGATTTCGTTGAGTATTGAAGAAGTTATGAATGTTTAAAGTTTACTCAGTTTCCGGCGAGTTTTCCAGTTTTCCCTTGGACCAGTCAACTTTGAGGCTATTTTCCAACCATCTCCGTCAAACATTGGGCTTCCAAATATGTATAATCTTATTCTACACTTTCCTATCTTCATTTTGATATATTATGGGTTGAATTTGGTTAAGAAACAATTGAGTTACGAAGTTTTGAAAATTGCCTAAACTTCCGGCCAAGAGCTCAGGGACACTTAACGAAGTTTTTAATGGAAAGATCAAAATGATGGATGGTGGACAATCTTAAGGACCACTTCTATTGATTTGAAATCTCAGAACCAGAGTGAGAAGTTATGCAAATTTCAGATACCATTTTGGCTAAGAAACCTTATTCTTATTAGAGATGTTATTTTAACACTCACCCTTCATTTCTTTTTATTTTAACCCGCACTTTTGTTTCGGTGATTTTTACCTACTTTGGGTCAAGATAATGGTAAGTAGTCTCGAACTAATCCTAAATATTTAAGGATAATGTGTTAAATGCATATTACCTCTATTATCAATTTTTTCCCCACTTTTCTTATTTTCTCCCAAATTATTTAATTTTTTAACGTATAACAAGCTGGGCAATCCTTAACATTGTGAAGATTCCCTTGTGGGTTGAGTAATTAATATGAAGATAAGGATGAACTAATGATATAGTAAACGTCCAAATGGCTTACTTTCCAAATTGGTCTGAACGATTTAAAACCATATCGGACCTGTCAAAACCTGATGCGGCACACATGTTTGAGCCCATTGTATTTGTAAAACCGCCGTCTAGGCCCTTAATTTTTGCCAATAAAAGGAACCGAGATTTCTCAAGTCTTTGCACAATTACAAAAAAGATACATCTTGATCTAATTTTCTTTAGGTTAATGTTTCACAGAGCAAATGATGCGAAGTATTGAGGCATCCGAAGACCAAGACGAATCAGTAGAGGACTCGATCTCTAAAGGGTTTGACGTGTGCCTGATTCTCGAACATCGTATCCATGATTTACCAGAGGTACATATACACATCAATAACACGACTCTTTCTAATAACTTGCATTATCATGACTTCAAATCTCACGTATAGTCCCCAGAGTTCTAGCATATCTTATTGGCTTCACCTTATTTATTTAGAATCTATGTATTGTTGTTCATAAAAGAGTGACATAATTTGGCATGGTTGTTAATATACAAGTATAAGAAGAACTAGACAGTAATCTCATAATGCAACTCTGAGGGTAAATTGCGTTTTATCCCTTCAGATTTGGGTGTAATTGCAACTTCATACAACATTTTAAAAACATTTCAATATCAAACATTTACTTAATATTTCATTGCAATTTCATACATCCGTTAAAATTTCTGTCAAATCAACCGTTAACCGATGTCCATTTATTATAATCCAGATTCACATATATGAATGGAGTTGTGTATTGGATCACAAAGGAGCCTTCTCAACATTGCACTTGCATCCTTGCTTTTGATCTCATAATTCTAGTGTTTGAGAATTCACTCTCCTTGTTCCAATCGAGATCGGACACGCTTGGTTTGTACCGTGACATATGCTTGATCCACACGGTTCCTTTTCCATACTCTAAACTAGCATGGCCATTAGGGATGAGAGCAAATGACAGACTTCATTTGGTTATGCGAGGCGCTCAAATGTTATTTTATTTGATCCCGAGTCAATCTCAATTACGGTTACCGGAATCAGATTCAATTGTGGGCACACGAGAAATGATAAGATTAAGAATGAGGATATCCGAGGTAAAATAGGAGTAGCCGAAATTGAAGGAAAGATGAGAGAAAATCGGTTACGGTGGTTTGGACATGTGCAAAGAAGGCCTACTAACGCTCCGGTTCGAAGATGTGACTACGGGACAGAGGTTCAAGACCGAAGGGGTAGAGGAAGACCTAGGAAAACTTTGGAAGAGACCCTAAGAAAAGACTTAGAGTGCTTGGATCTAACGGAGGACATGACACAGAATCGAGCGCAATGACGTTCTAGGATTCATATAGCCGATCCAACTTAGTGGGAAATGACTTTGTTGTTGTTGTTGTTGTTGTTTAGAATCATATTGAATTGTAACTACTTATCCTATGTCGATGCTTATGCTGAGAGTCTAATTTTACTCAATTCAAGTCCAAGTTTTGAGTTACACATTTTGGGTTTTTATGCCCACCCTTAGTAGATTATCTTGAACGCTTCTTTAGCAAAATTTGCTTTTGGTTTAGTGTTATGTAATCATGAGTAGACATTTGAATTTCTTAAGTGAGAAGTTTTAGATTCGATACTCGCGAATGACGAGTTCAAAACCAATTTATTCATCTACCCCTTTGTGTAAATATATAGTTATATCAAAAGATTTAGTCTTGCAAAGTTTCCTTTGTGGGTTGAGTAATTAATATAAAGATAAGGATGAACGAATAATATAGTAAATGTCAAGATGACTCACTTTCCTAATTGGTTTGAACAAATTAAAACATATAAGACCTATCAAAACTTGATTATGCACACAGATTTATACCAACTGTGTTTTTATTTTTTATTTTGTCAAACGATAGATTTTGTTAGATTAGATGTTAGGTTAGCCACTAACGGAGAACCGCCTTTCTAGTCATTTACTTGTTATTAATATATAGAACTCTAGAATTCTCAAGTCTTTGCAGTTACGAAAAGACAATCTTTATCTAAATTTCTTTAGATTTCATTTTTATAGAAAAAATGATGTGAGGTATTGAGGCATTTGAAGACCAAGATGAAGTCGGTTTGATGTGTGTCCGTCTCTCAAACATTGTATCCATGATTTACCAAAGATATATTATATATATCTGCATCAATGCCATCCATCGTTCTAGTCACTTGCATTTTATGTATAACATTGCGTATTAGGGTTCTGAATAGTTCTAATCATACCAGACGAGTCTTTAATTCTCTCAAATTTTGCTTATCAACCAACGTTACGGTTACCATGTATGTTAAGATTAATTAATCAGAGACAGGTGCTCTTTGCAGTTGAGTTTGAATCTCTTTTCTTAAAACATCTTTGTGAAGTAGATTTGCTGGCTCAGATAGCTCATTCAACCCCAACCAGCATGTCTTCGGAGACAATTTGCTACGTCGTCAATGTTTAATGTTTGATTTGATCAGTTCATCAATTAAGATTTGAAATCTGATCATTTTATGTTATGTATGGCCGTGCCTAAGGGCATATCGGTTAAAGTAGATTCTTCTTTTTGATCAATCAAAACCGCCGTTCTCACGGTTTAGTCTGCTTCCATTTCACTCGCCCAACGATTTTCCGAAAACGGTAACACCCTTGCTGCTGATTCTTTGGCTTCTATCGGTTGATCTTGCCATCACCCGCTGCGGTTCTGGACAGTAACTCTAAAAACAAATACTGGAGGTTAAATTTCCGTTAAAAAGTCCATAAAAACCCTAATGATCCATTGATACAAGTCCATCAGTCACTAATTGAACAGAGAATCCACTAACCATCCATAGTAAATTGAACACATTCATCCGATTCACAAAAAGCTTTTGATGCATCAAATGAAATATAATACAATGATCCGAATATATTACTTCAGCTTCTTGATGGATAAACAGAACATAAACATAGCTGATATGGATTTCATCTTCTAGGTCGGGAAGTCCGTGACCGACCTGAGAAAAGAGAACAAAAACAACAGTTGTTACAAACGAATTGAGTATCGAAACATATCATGCACGAAATGAACCAGAGGGCGTTCGGCTACGAGTAATCTCAGAGATAAACTTAAATTTATGCAATGCAAGCCATGAGTGAAATTATCACAAGTAGACAACTAAATGGAAAACTAATTTGAGGAAGGACCCCGTCAAAACTATTAAATTTGCATACTTCATAAAAACCATCGTTCCTACACAACAAAGAGACAACGCCAAAATTTCACTAGGGAGATGCAGGGCAAAGTATTTCGGATCTGACAAGAACCATCCGCAGTAACATCGCACGATGGTGGAAAACCTTGGTATTTGTCAAACCAAACCAGAAACTAAAAATTTTGAGTTTTTAATTACACCTCCTATCACCATTCTCATTGGTTCCACACATTACCACTAATAGTAATAGGAGGGTCAGTCATTCATGGAACCAATAGCTTTATTAAGAGGACTACAAGAAACAAATATCCGAAAAGTTGAGACGGTTGAAAAGTTGCCTCTGAAGATATAGAATTTCAAAGGCTTTCTATAACATGATGTCATTAGCAAAAATAACACATGTACACTCGACCTTCATTAACTTATTTATCAATGAAGAATTATGAAACACTTGATATGTTACGGTGCCTCATTCATATTCTTCCCTATCAGTCTTTTACCAGACAAGAAAATAGAAAATTAAATTCTCAATGCAAATGAATCATACTACAATATAAAGTATCAAAGTTAGTAAATCCGTTTTTCCACAAAAACTTATGCAATAACTCCTTAGAAAGTAAGTATTCAAAGATGCCTACCATTTCGAGGGAGTTGATTTTCTGTAGGCCTCTCAATCTGGGAAGGGGGTTGCATATGACTAGTCAACTGTACTAGTAGACCTTCAAACCGACTCATTTGCGCTGATAGCAAGCCCTCAACCCGACCAAGTTGCTCTTTCAAGCTCTGTACCTCAGCAGCACTTTTTTGTTCAGACTCCTCTTGTCGCTGCTTTGATTCCTCAAGTTGCCTTTTAAGTTCACTGACAATAGACGCCGACGACGATGATGGGTCCATTAACTCTTTAGGTGTTACACCATCCCCATAACCACGCACCCTCGAAGGACGCTCAGGTCCAAAAACCTTTACAAAAATCTCATCTTCAGTCATCTGTGAGTTTTCCGCTGCCATTTGAGCATAAAGTCTCTTGAGCTTTGACTGCGTTCACAAAATGGAACAACTAGGTAAAATTAAATATTATTCTCATTTTTTTACATAAAGAAGAAATGAAACCAAACCTAAATTAACTAAAAATTAGGTATGCTTGCATTTTTATAATTTAATTCCAGGTTCAATATATACCAATGCCTCCTGTGAAGCTGGATTTGCAGCTAGTCCATCAGGCCGCACATGGGTGAGTTCCCAGAAAAGTGTACGGCCAGGCTCATTTCCAGTCTTCTTTTTCTACCAAAAACAAAGAGAACAAGAAGAAGTAGAAAGATGAGCAACTCAGTAAGATATTACTAAACACAAGACACAGTGAATAAAACAGGTCATTACCTCTTCCTCACGGATTTGCGAGAAACTCTTGGAGCCAGATGTGTGAATAATGTTATTTTTGGAACCATTCTCCCTGTTTTGCTTACTAAGTACCTGCATTTAAGGAAAAGACCATTAATGTATACAAATAAACAGAGTAGAGAACTAAAAGGTAAATAGGGAAATGTAAAGTTCTTGATTTTTTTCTCTTGTTATCTTCTTTGATATGTAACATTTGGCAGTACCTGCCATTCAGGTGAGCTCCACAAATTTACAAGATACTGCCAATCATCCTCTGCAACATTTGGTGGTACTTTTTCGCGTGCTTCCTCAATCGTCTCACATGTTTCATAGCACGTCTTCTTAAGGTGATGCCGATAACTGTGGTAGGATCTATGAATCTGATCCAAGACCCATTTCATGTGATCTTCAACTTTGAAACGCTTCTGAGGAACATGTACGAAGAAATATTACACGATGAACATGCAAAAATAAGGATTTAAGGGAAAATTAATTGGTCTACTGTGAACTACTTCCAAATTTTTTGTTGTACGGACCAAAACATGTTCAAATGCCTTCTTTTTAATATCAAATGGGATTTCCTTCCATGACTTGACTTGTAGGGGTATCTCCCGGGTTTGCCTAACTAGGGCTGTACACTCTGATTTGAAAAACGTGGAGCCTTCACCTACGGCCCTCCGGTTCTTCCAGCCGATTTCAAATCTTTCTCCAGGAGGAATTTGAGCTAGTTTAAGGTTACGGGTAGGTCCTCGTGTCTTCCTTTTCCCCACATTAGAGCTTGGTAAAACTAGAAAGAAAATAATCAAAATTTAATAAACAGGAAAGAAGTAGCCTTCAGTGGTAATGAAATATATAATATGCATGCCCCATCCTAAGTAAATATCATAAGAAGCAATTAAAAGATTAGGGTTCATTTGAAAATGATTCTGGGAGGACCAAAATCACTTTTAGGGAGTAGCAGCTCCCATGCGCTTCTTGATAAAATTACTGAAAAATTATTTGTAGAGAAACACCTCCCGTGTGATTCTCCATAAAATGACTTAAAATTATTTTTAAGTAATTTTATGAAGAAGCATAGAGGAAGTGCTTAAAAATATTATATTATTAACATTAATCAAGTGTGAATATAATATTGATATAAAATGAACTCAGATGTAGATTCTTTTGATCTTAAACAATATACTTAATATACAAATAGTAAGTGGCAAAAAACTTGAATAATGATGTATACAAAGGTTCTATCGATTTAGAAGATTTTAAGTGCACACACCTATACACAGTGGGAAAAGTGATAAAACTGTGTACGTACACACTTAAGTGCAAGCGCTTAAGGAATTAATCAAAGGCAATCCATATTTGATCAAAACCACAACATGAAACATGCAATGACAAAAAAGTTCAACCATATGTAATACAAGTATCATTCAAGCATGAGAACTACAAAGCCCTTATAGAACAATACAATAAACGTACTTCCACGATAAGGTTTTTGTGCAACTGCAAAGTTACTTCATATCAACCTAAAGTTGCCAAGTTTAAAACAGGACTAGCTTCTCTGCAAGCAAGGGTAAGGCTGCATAGATCTGAAGCCCACAACAGAAAGAGCCTTAAATGCAGGTTTTCTCTCGAACTTATCAAAGGCAAATGTATGTATGAAATGCATTGTTTATCAATTGTTTAAGGAAGATAGCTAATTTCTAGGCATTCTAGCAATAATTCCATTTACACATTTTGGCTAAGACATGCGCTATTCTGCTGATGCTTATGCTTATACTATCTGTGGTAAACTGACACTTCTTAAATAAAATAATAAAGACCCAAAATGTCTCAAGTCCCTAACACAAATAATGTGAAGTAGTGGAAATGGAATGGATGAAATGGCTTCTCTTTTTGGAATTGCTTTTTGAATGTAGTAAATGGTCTGTGAGTTATGTTTGTTTCGTTTCTAAGTTTGAAAGATTGTTGAATTATATGGTGTTCGTTGATTACTAGTCAACATACTTTTAACTATAATGTATTTTTATTATTATTATAATTCGAGCCTCAGCTTACCCTTTCACATTTTTAAACATTTCAAAATAAAGTAACAAAACAAAAGGAACATGAAACCTTACCATTACTTGTCCCACATTCTTTACTGCACAAACCGGCAGCTGCCCAATATTTCAGGAATTTCTCCTTCACCCGTTTCATAAGGTCCAAAAGAAAGTTACCCTCACTGTAATAGTTGGTGCAGTTCTCCCAAATGTATTGGACGTCCTTGAATACATCCTCCGAGTTTGTATACTTTGTACCATTTTGAAGATGGTTGCAAATTGTTCCAAAATCCATTGGTTTTTCTATGACATCAAAGTAATCCTGGTTCCAGACGCCACCACACCCAAGGAAAAAAGAAAAAAAGTAGAAAATAAAACAGTAAAGAGCGAGAGGAAAATTATAAAAGAAGGCAGCAACGCATTTCAAAACACACAACATATATAACACCAGTGTGGCGTTTCAGGTCTGTATGTAATAACATCAAATAAAAAATTAAAATCATCCCTCAGAAAGCTAACATTTCCAACTTGTGAAATAGAACCTTAAGAATTTACAAAAAGCCTTGTTTTTCCTTTTTGAAAACATGATATTCTACATAATGTCTAGAAAAGCATATGAACCCCAATGTGCATTCACTTGCAGATGTATGTATGTATATAAAATAATATGGAGAACAGAGATTTTTCTGCATAAGTGGATAAGAGTTCCACCTAGAACTGGGAGTAACGAGCAAGGACCTTTAAGGTAATGCTAATTACACATGGTAAAGCTAAACCGTATCATTTAACGGCTGCTAACAAATCCCTTAGAATAGAAGAGAGAGAGAGAGTAATCTCTAAACGCATAGGATATCCAAATCTTCCAACAATACAGTATTCTGTTTCTGACCACAATTAAGTGCTTTTCAGGTTTTTACTGCAGCGGTTTTTGGTACTTTTGACCCTGGCTTTGTAACCTTTTTTCTATATACATTAGGCATTACTTATTATGCAAGCAAGATAGAAAAAGTATAATAATATGTATGTACAAATACATAAATAATCAAAACCGATGTTTTCATACAATCAAATGAAATCAAATCAGGTTTTTTGACCTACTTGGTAAAAGAATGGAAATATATGTGTGCGCCAATAAAAATAATAGGTTTTGACTCCAGCCTTTGCTTTCCACTCAAGCCCAAAACCATTCTTCACTGCAAGCCAACCACACAAGAATAGAGGCCCCAACCAAACTATCCTACCCCTCACTCTCTCTTTTGACTGTGAACTGTTATAGGAAACGAAAAAGTGAGGGAAGTCGGAATGCAAGGAGGAGCCGCCAATGCTCAATTGGAATTGTCATGATTTGAAGAACATAGAAAGTACACCTCCCACCTTGTGATGTCTCTTCCTAAGATGGATGAGTGAGCAATTTTGAGCAATAACTAGAGATAGATATGACGCTCCCCCTTGTCACGTCCAGGTAACAGCCTCCAACATTCAGCATAAAAGAGTGCTCACTAAGCACTCAGTTTGTATACCTAGATAGCTAACTCATATTATAATATAGTCCCATGCAGACAAAACAAAACATTGAGGTCATAATTCAACAAAATTTACAAGCTTAGTGGTAAGCTTGTATCATTCAGTTTAATAATGCATGCCAAACACTCATTGTGTATACTTAGATAGCTAAGTCATAGCATTAATATTATACTTTGGTGCAGACAAAACATCTCATTCAGGTCATTTTCCCACTAAATGTACAAGCTCTTAGCGATAGTCAAGCTTGTACCCCAAAAGCTAGTTTCTTACATGTTTAACAGGGTATCTTGACATACTTATTGCTAGAAGCCACAATCCCTTTTTAAAAGCTTTTTAAACGCAATAGAGATAAAAGACTATACAGAACCAGAAGACATATTCCAGAGCATTATATCATGACGATCACCATGTCATGTTATCACTTGAGAAAAACAGTAAGACAATACACAAATAGAAAGTCACACTCACAGGTAACCTCAGAGCTATTGGATCCACGGGAATGTTGAAAGGTACAGCTGCATCCATTCTCATAACTTTCCTAATAACCTAAAAGTAAAATAATTTGAGAACATCAGTAAGTTCAATCACATTAAGCACAATCTGGTTAGATAAGCTTGGGTAACAAAATATCTGATTAAGAACATACAAGAACATAAGCAGGGCCTAAAATTGTAAACCAAAATGTTATAACAGAGACCAATTACAAAATATTCATTATACCGCGAGGGCAGCACCCAATTCTTTCTTGTTAGAACGAGGTTCATGCACAGGCGATTCTTGCTCATTCTGGAACCTACACCTAGAGCCCGAGACTGCCAATGGCATCACTTGCGCACCGTCAATCTGCTTCGATGAGTTTGCCATCTGGTGATTCACTTCACCATACCTCTTAAGCAAGTTCTGCACTGTCCTATCCAAAGAACTCACATTTTGATCCCCATCTGACCAGTCACTCCCCATTGAAGAAGAATTACTCCCCGAATCAATCTCCAATTCGGGGTTAAATTCCTCGTCATTGCGGTCCTCATCATCAGTTTTATAATGCTCAAGAATATTATTTCCTTCAACATTGTGACTTACAAAATTCAAGAAAGCATTTTCTCTCTCATTGACCACTCTCTCACTCACCACCCTCTCACTCACCACTCTTTCACTCACCACATTCGGGTTCTTTCGCGGCCGTCCCCTCCCCCTGCACGCTTGTTTCCGCTTCATGATCTACCAACAAACTTCAAACAAATTACAAATCAAAAGAAAAAAAATAAAAAATCAGTAAGATCAAACTGGGTTCCTCAAAAATATCTCCAACTAATTCAAACTACAAAAATTAAATAAGAGCAGTAATCATAAGCTAAAAAGCTCCAAAATTGTTTAATTCGTTCAAATAAGAAAACAAAAATCCATCTGAAAAATCAAAAGATAAAACAATTGAGAGTGAGAGAGAGAGAGTTACCTTCTTCGGTATCGAATGGATCGGAGAGATCTAGGGTTTGGAAGATTTGGGGATCATCTTGCTTTTCTGTGTGGAATCGTGGTTTGGTTTGGACACAGAATCTCGGCTGTAACAAGTGTGTGTTATAGATGTCGCAGGTAAAGCCTATGTTAGTTGGGTTCCCGGCAATAACTATGGTTACATTTTCGTAACTGACCAAACCAGATTATTGTCACTACTGATACTTTTAATTACAATGAAAAAAAAAAAGGAAAGTAAGCCTTTGATCCGATTCTCATTTTGTACTTACTAGGATTATTTCTAACTAAGCTCCTTAGAACTTGATTTGATTTCGATCCCACTTTGCACTATGAAACGTAATAGTCATCATTTTGCTCTCTGAAACTTGATTTCGATCCTAATTTGTCTTCTAAAACTGAAAAATCGTTACTTTACTTCCTGAAACTCAATATTCACTCTACTTTGAATTGTTTTTATGTATTCCGTTTAATAATTGTTCAGCTAACTTATGCAACATAATTAAAGCCTATTTATGGCTGATGTGACATAAGTTCACATATTTAATGAAATAGAAAACTTCATTTTAATCCTTCGCAAAGATGACTTTTTAATTAAAACCATGAGTAAGATCAAAATCTAATTTTAGTCCCTTGATACATTAATAACCTCATTTATTAATTATATTTTGATTTTTTAATTATTTATCTTTTTCTTTCTAATTTTTAATGTATTAATTTTATTTCATTATAATTTTTATTTTCATTTCATTCATCGTAATATATTTTGTTGTGAACATTTAGATAAACTAATTTTTGTTATACAATATATTTTGATGTACTTTATCTTCTTCATTTAGGTATATTAAATTCATTATAATACATTTCGGTGCTTACATTTAGGTACACACATTTCGGTACATACATTTCGATACAAACATTTAGGTACATTAATTCAATATAATACATTTTCGGTACTAACATTTCGGTACATACATTTAGGTACATTAATTTAATATTAATACATTTCGGTGCATATATTTAGGTACATACATTTCGGTACTAACATTTAAATATATTAGTTCAATATAATATATTTCGGTACTAACATTTAGGTACAATAATTGAGTCTTTCAAGTTTGAAGAATGTTAAATAAAATTAATAAATTTAAAAACTCTTTTTCGGTCAAAAAATAAATTAAAATTTGTGTATTAATAAATTTAAATATTTAATGGAAGACATTAAATAAAATGCACATTAAATATTTTGAATTAAGGGCACATTAGGGACTAAAATCAATATTTAATCTAACACTAGGTTTTTTTTTAAATTTTAATCTTATTGAGGGATTAAAGTTCAAAAACCCCTTAATGAAATGGTGCCACATATATAGAAACCAAGATATTAAATATCGATGATATCGGAAATATCGGTAGTTCAAAAACACGGAAATATCGATGGAAATATCGGGATATTATCGATATCGATAAAAATAATATGGAAGGAATTGTAAGAAAAACTTGGAAATTTTTATTGAAACTTTGCAGGATGTTTATTTAGTCAATTATCTATTAGTTTATCACAAAAAATTGGAAGGAAATGCATTGCATGATGGATTTAACTGATTTAAGTTGATTATATAGCGAGCTGGCAAACATTGTGAGTGTAGAAAATATGTAGTAATTAATGAAAGATGTTTAAACACACCATAATCATTTATATATAATTTTTAATCAATCTAGTTGTACAATTTTCTATTAAAAAAATATTTTTATTTTTTCTTTTCACATGGTGCATCACACCATTCCAAAACCTTTATTTATTTTTTATTATTTCTTCTTCTTCTTCTTTTGTTTTTTTTGGCAAACATTTTTTCTTCTTGTTTTCAGATGGTGCCAACGCACCACTTCTTTTTCTTCTTCTTTTCAGATGGTGCCAACGCACCACTTGGCACCACTTTTTTTTCTTCTTCTTTTCAGATGGTGCGCCAACGCACCACTTCTTTTTCTTCTTCTTTTCAGATGGTGCCAACACACCAATCCGAACCAAACATCGTCATCAACCTTTAGACTCGAAAGAGAGAGGGAAGACCCTGTAAACTCAGCCACAATCATCCTCCTCCGCATCTCTCTCCACACTTTCTCTCTCTACATTTCACTTTCAGTCACTCACTCTCTCACTTCACCAACTCCAAACGCCACACCTCTCTCTCTCTATCTTATGCCCTCATTGGGCACCTAATTCACCAGATCTGTGCCCGACCGCACCAGATCACGCCCCTAGAGAACCCTAAAGTTGCTCCGATGGAGGAAGCGCTGGAGCTCGCGCGTGCCAAGGACACCAAGGAGCGCATGGCGGGAGTGGAGCGCCTGCATCAACTTCTGGAAGTGTCCAGAAAGAGCCTGAGTTTGTCGGAGGTGACGTCGCTCATCGACTGCTGCTTGGATCTTCTCAAGGACAACTTCAGAGTCTCCCAGGGCGCTTTGCAGGCACTGGCCTCCGCCGCCGTGCTCTCCGGCGACCACCTCAAGCTCCATTTCAATGAGACTTTTCAGTTATCGAGGAACTTTCCAAAATATCGCGATATTTTGACGAAAACCCGTTGGATACCTATTAAAATATTGGTACCGTGAAAAACCGATAATATCGGCGAAATATCGCCGATATTATCGGCATTTTGTTCCTTGATAGAAACATAAAAGCAAAAGAAAATTTAATTTTCAAAACATTGTATAACATATTAAATAAAGAAAAAGTAAGAAAAATAGCAAAAGCATTTCCTGTGAAATCCCGTCCCTGGATTTCACAGTTTAAAATTACGAATTTTGTATTTCGTATTCGTATTTGTAGTTTCAACGCTTTTGTATTTATGGCGTATAACTTTTTTTCAATGAGTAAAAGGACGAAACGTCCTTAATGAACTAAACGGAATTTTCGCGGACGTATTTTATCCTTTCATGATTTTCCAAATTTCTTTACATTTTCGGATAGTATGTCTCGATACGAGCTCATAGGCTAAAAACGTTTGTGAAACAGAGTTATAACAAATGAGATATAAACGAACAAAGTCAAGGGAATTTTGGTCATTTTGACCCTTCAATTCTAGAAGGCTCCAACTTTGTTGGAGCAAGAATAGGTGTGATGAAGACGTGTGTGGTTGTGACGGGAAGAATAGAAGAGAAATGATAGGGGGATTGCCTAATCAGAAGAGAAATCAATGAGGGGAATTGAGGGAGGAGAGAATGAGGGAATCAGATCCCTCTTTGACCCGTTTTCTTGCGTGACCCGACCCGATTCTGGGTAGCCAATTCCGATGATTTTCATTGGTTTTTTCGGTGAATTGCACTGACCCACCACCTATAAACGGATCCCCGACCTCCCTTATCCCATTTCCACCAAAAATCCGAGAGTTTTTTTGCCTCAGTTTCCCAAGAATTACAGTGACGACCTCGCGGGGTGCACGGTGGCGATCCACCATATTTGAAGGTAATTCCTTCAATCACCAACACCAAAAGACTTCTCTTAAGACCAGGAACAAAGCCCAAACAAGTTTGGGGGCGGCAGAGTTGCGGATTTAACGAATTAGAGAACACCCAATTCTAGGGTTTCCGACGAATTGAGGGTGATTTCAGGTGTTTCCTGGCCGAATTGGACTTCCGCCCAGGTGTGAAAATTTTTTTCCTCATTGAGCTCTACATGTTTGTAAAATTTGGTGAATTTTGGAGTTGGTCAGAATATGTGGTTTTCGTTTGTCGGAAACCGCCACCTGCGGCGGCGCATGGTCAATGGGCCGACATTGCCTTTTTAAGTAATTTGATGTCCTGATTTCAGATTTGATATCCGTTTGATGTGGTTCGATTATTTGAATCAGGTATGAATATAACCGCCACTTGAATTTGCAATTGATGGAGATTCGACCGTCGGATCGTGATGAAATTTTAGTATGTTGTTCTAGAAGCATAATATGGACTTTAGGAAGTTACGGATCAAAAATTCAATGTGCGGATCTTCTGGATCGAGTTATGTAGGGTTGTGGACCCTACCGTTAACCTTTGACCGACGGTTGACTTTTGGTCAACCGATCCCAAATCATTCTAAAATGTCCTAGATGACGTGTACAAGCTACGATTACGTGTTCTATCGATAAAATTCTGAGACGTGATTTGATATTTGTTCTAGGCGACGATTATTCGTGACGCCTCGATATTCGTGCTTGGGAGTCGTAGTGCGAACTCTAGGTGAGTGACTTTAATACATATGATCTGATTATTACCCTGAAATCTCTGTGCTAGTATTCTTTGTGGATACGGCATGATTTAGAACTGTGTTTTATATTAAATAGTTATTTTATATTTAGCCATCGATCTATTTTTATTAAATGTGATTTGACTTATGGATTGGAAATATCTGTGAAATATGATTTGAAATGCATGTGAATTGTTTGTGAAATGTGAGGGCTAGTAGTGGACTGTTAACATTGACATGAGGATTTGTTGCTTCGAAACTTGTTTTATATCTCGTTTCTTGTTTCATTTTTCCATTGTTGAGCCGTTCTAAATTGTGTAACTTGTGCTTTGTTTCATTTCGTTGAGCCTTTATAAATTGAGTAACTTGATTCATGTCTTGCTTCTTCGAGTCGTGGTTATGTTTCTTGGACTTCCGCTCAGTTCCGTTGAGTGGTTCAGAATTGGGTCCCATTAGGGTTCCATTGAGTGGTCTGGTTCCCTGTTCCGTCTGGATTACGTTGAGTGATCTGGAATCCCTCGTACTCTACGATTCCGTTGAGCGGTCCAAAATCGTATCCTGCTTTGGATTTCGCTAAGTGGTCTGATATCCATTGTACTCTGCGATTTTGTTGAGTGGTCCGGAATCGTATCCACTTGAATTCTATTGAGTGGTTCAGAATCGTATCCACTTGAATTATGTTGGAGGTCCGAAATCCCTTATACTCCGCAATTTCGTTGAGTGGTTCGGAATCGTATCCTGGTTTGGATTCCGTTGAGTGGTTCGGAGTCTCACTTGGTATTTTGGTTTCGTTGAGTGGTTCGGAACCCGATGTTGTTGGATTTGTTGAGTGGTCCGAAATCACATTCTCGACTTCGTTGATTCGTTGGATTGGGTCTAAATTGAGAAAGCTTCAGAGATGTGGGCTTCTGCCGAACTGTGTCGCTCTAGCCTTGCATTTTGGCTTATTGCATGAGTTATTGATTGCGAACCTTTGTGATTTGTTTCAGACATGCTGATGGATGTCTATGTGACTCCTTTGGGATTTTCAATGGCTTGATTATGATTTCATAAAATATGATTTTATATTTGATGTTTATAAACCGTGATCGATGGATGGTTTTTATTATTATCACATACGTTGCATTATTGTCACTCACACGAGCTTCACGACTTATCCGAGTTGTTGTTTGCCCAGTGCACCATTCCCACAATGTAAGGGGCGTTGTGCAGTTTTTAGTTGATACGTGGAGCTTTAGGGTAGCAAACAGAGTTCAGAGAGCTTGGAGTGATTAGGTTTCAGTTGTATTCCTGGCATCCCCCTACAGTCTACGGTCGCACGTCAATCCTGGATGTATGTCAGAATCGGGGTGTGACATGTCATGGGTTTCATCTCTCTGACCCCTCTCTATCCCTTTTCTCTCTCTAATCGTTGTTCATACATTCATCCTTTATCCCTCCATCTCTAGCCACCTAATCATTAATTCCATTGATTTCGTTGTTTCTTATGTTCTTATGTTCTTAATAACGGTGGCTAATCAAAAGAGAAGATGGTTCTTTTGTTCTTTTTTACTATTTATTTATTTCAGGGAAAATTTGACATATTATCAATTATAAATTTTGATTGGAAGAACTTATTTTAAAAAACATAAACAAGGCAATGTAGAGCGAATTTTGAGTTTCATGGAATAAAGATGCGAGTTTTGAGTTTCAGGGAGAAAAATGAGATCAAATTGAGTTTCAGAGATTAAATTGACGACTTTTAAGTTTCAGGGGCAAAGTAGATTCAAAATCGAGTTCCAAAGAGTAAAGTGAAGACTTCTAGATTTTAAAGGGCAAAATAAAATTAAAATTAAGTTCTAGAAAGCGTATCTAAAAATAAGCATTTTATAATAAGTAAACATATCATAGAGGTGTAAACCAAATACAACTCGATTTGGCTAAAAGAGGTAACGATTTTTTAAAGAGTAAATTTGTTTTCGATAAGTTCTAAAGGATAAATTAATAAATTGTCACATAAGTTTCATTTACCGATTTAAATTAGTATTTTCAGTGCAAGTGGCTCTTTACCACAGTGGTGGAAATGTGTTGAGCCCTTACATGATGACATGGGTAACCTAACATCTAATCTAACAAAATCTATCGTTTGACAAAAAAAAAAATTAGTATTTTCAGCCAAACAAAGACGGAGATACATAAAGTGGCCTAACTTAAAATCCGCCACCAAATGTCACATCCCTAGCACACGATGAGTTTTGATTGTCAGTCATATTTTCATTAATTAAAATTTTAAGTAAACGATGTCACTTAACACTATAATCTAGATATATTATTCACTTGGAACTATAATCTAGTTATAATATTCACTTGGAAGTAGAAAGCCTTAAATTAGACTCCCGTGAACAATGTTAAACCCTCTCCGCAACACACTCAAATTCATGATATAGTTAATCATGTCCCTAATCAATAGTCGTGAATGAAAATAGCAAATCAGCTCGTCGTCTACGAGTTGAAGCTTCTGAAAAGCAATGTTCCCTTGGACATAAAAGAAACATATCCTCTCTATTCCTACCATTTTTGGAGGTGATTGAAATAAATAAGCGTTCTTAACTAAAAATCTCTCGGTGTCATACATTAACAATAATGCCTTATCACACTAAGTGGAATCGACTGTCCTAGAACGCCACTGCGCTCCACTTTATAAAACCCTGGTGTCATAAAGAAATAAACACGAGAAACTACTGCAACGATCCATTGATACAAGTACGTGAGTTACAAATTCAACATTTATCCACGTAATTCACACGACACGTTTGGGCCATTGAAAGTAACAAATAAATTACTGTCAGGTTCTTAATGGAGATACAATACACAAATATAGCTGATGTCGACTTCATCTTCTAGGTCGGACAGTCCGCGGCCGGCCTGAAAAGGGAGAACAGAAAACAGTGGCTGTTACAACCTCCAACACTAAATGAATTGGGTATCAAAACATATCCCGGACGAACTGGACTGAAAGGTATTCAACTAAGAGCAATCTCAGAGATAAAGTTGAGTTTGTACAGTGCAAGCCCGACGGTGAATTTATCTTCGATGAACAAGGACCCTGTTCAAACTATTACATTTCCGCTACTTAATAAGAACCTGTTGTATGTATGCACTTACTTATAAAATAGGCATCTAATATAGGTGAGCCAAAAGGCATTCAAAAATGCAATCTCCTTTTATTTTGTTTGCTTTAAATTTTTGTTTATAAAGTTAAATATATGCTTCTGGTATTGTGCCATCCCTAAAGCAACTCCTCAAGCGAAAGAGGGTCACCAAGATGTATGCACCGCTATCTACATGTCGCTTTAGAAACTAATGGAAAATTAAATGACTGCAAAAATTTATTAAGATGAGGAATGAAATGGGAAAAAACACATAGGCAAGTATGATTTCACTAGGGAGTTGCAGTGGTAAGGACAACAAAGAGCAAACACAGCGGCAAATGTTCACTATGGAGATGCAGGAAAAAGTATTTGGGTACGCAGTAACATCATACGATGTTGCAAACTTATGGTATTAGTTAAACCAAATCAAGTGCTGAAAAATTTCCACTTTTAATCACACAAGAGGTAACAAAGAGTGGCAAATGATGAAAATGACACCTCCTGTCGCCATTCTCATTGATTCCACACACTACATATTTACCCAAGTAGGATGGTGTGTTATTTACGGAACCTATATCTTCATTAACAGGACTATAAGTAACATGTACCTAAACGTTGGGATGGAACCTCTGAAGTCACAGAACTTCAGGTCCTTAAATACATAGAACCATGGTACAAAGCCACAACATTTTACAAAAACCAAAGGCATTTCTTATGACATGGAGGTCGTGAAATAGAACGGCATACTAACTCAACCTTCACTGAATTTTTATCATCAGTGAAGAATTATGAAACACTTATAGTGGTGTCCGACTCATACTTTACTAACCAAGAAACAAATAGAATTCTCAATGCAAACGAGCCATACTTCTATGTAAAGTATGAAAAGATTGTAATTCCTTTTTTTTCTGGACACCATATAGCTAATTCTTTTTTTGGTCAACCATATAGATACTTCCTGGAAAGTAAGTATTAAAAAATGCATACCTCTTTGGGAGGGTGGATTTACAGTAGGCCTCTCTGTCTGCACAGGAGAACTAACTTGACTCGCCAACTGTACTAGTAAACCTTCAAACCGATTCATTTGCTCTGAAAACAAACCCTCAACTCTACCAAGTTGCTCTTTTAAACCCTGTACCTCAGCAACACATCTTTGTTCCGACTCCTCTTGTCGCTGCTTTGATTCGTCAAGTTGCTTTCTGAGTTCACCCCATAACTCTTTGGAGGTTATACCACGTTCCCTCTGCGGACGCTCAGGTCCAAAAACCTTTTCATAAATCTCGTCTTCAGTCATATGCAAGTTCCCCGCAGACACTTCAGCATAAAGTGCCTTGAGCTTTGACTGGATTCAGAAAATGGAACAACTAAGTGAAATATAAGAACAAAAGAAAAACAAAAGTATACCGAACTCAACATACATAACTAAATAAATGTTAGGTATGCTTGCATTTTTAATTTAATTTTTGGAATCGGTATACATACCAATGCCTCCTCTGCAGCTGGATGGGCAGCTTTTCCATCAGACCGCAAATGGGTGAGTTCCCATAGACGTATGCGACCAGGGTCATTTCCAGTCTTCTTTCTCTATCATTGAACCGAATACAAAGAAAAAAAAAAAAAAGAATTGCGAGCAACTCAGCAAAATATCCCTTAATATTTAAGCACAATATTCACTGGACAATACAGGTCATACCTCTTCCTCGTAGATTTGCGAGAAACTCTTGGAGCCACAAGTGTGAATTAAGTTATTTTCTTTGAAACCATTCTCCTTGTTTTTCTTACTCCATGCCTACATTTAAGGAAGACAACGTTTGTATAAAAATAGAATTAGGAAAGAGTAGAGGAACTGAGAGAAACATAGAGAAAAATAACTTGACTTTTTCCCTCATTGTCTTCTAAAATATGCAACATTTGGTTATACCTTCCATTCAGGTGAGCTCCACAAGTCAGTAAGATACTGCCAATCATCCTCAGCGACACTTGGTGGTATGTTTTGCCGTGCTTCCTCAATTGTCCCACATGTATCATACCACAACCTCTTGAGGTAACGCCGATAACTGTGGTAGGATCTATGAATCTGTTCCAACACCCATCTCATGTGATCTTCAACTTTGAAGCGCTTCTGAGAAACATATATGAAGAAATATTATACAGTAAGCATACAAAAGGATTTGAGGGAAAATTAATTGGTAGATAGTGTGAACTACTTCCTTCCAAATCTTTTGTTGTATTACTAACCAAGATACGCTCAAATGCCTTCTTTTTAATATCAATAGGGATACTCTTCCACGACTTGACCTGTAGGGGTATCTCCCGTGTTTGCCTAACCAGGGCTGTACATGCTGATTTGAACAATTTGGAGCTTTCACCTACAGCTCTCCGGTTCCTCCAGGTGACTTCAAGTCTTCCCCCAAAAGGAACTTGATCTAGTATACGGTTAACGGTGGGCCCTCGTGTCCTCCTTTTCTCCACATTAGAGCTTTTTAAGACTAAAAAAGAAATTAATCAAAATCTAACAAAAATGAAAGCAGAAGTAACCTACACCGATGGTGAACCACACACTATGCATGCCTCATCCTCACAATACAACGTAATGGGCAATTAAAAGATTTATCAAAGCACAATCACCACAGGCAATGTATGTCTGAAATGCATAGTCTATGGAATCTTTCTCCTACCTCTACCTCGGGATCCAATCCATTCTCTACCAATCAGCGGTCAAATATTATTAACTATTTATTTATAGGAAAGTGTTCTTAAACGTCAAAACAGAATGGATAAAAATCTATAATATATGAAAAAAGAAATAAAAATAAAAGGTGAAAAACTAAAGGATACCTCATAGCTAATGATTTTATACCTTGAGAACTCAAGTTGAAACATATGCTGAACTGCCAATTCAAATGTTCTACAGTCTATAATTTAATCTTTTTGTTCGTAATTAATTATGCATGCAGGCATGGATCTTTTCACATTTCAACCCATAAAACGAAAATCTAGTAATCCTATGCATTAACCCAATTAACCAACCAATTAAGTCTTTAAAACTACTGCATTAGCATACAGGAGCATTCCATCACCCAGTACCTGTACAACAAACCAAACGACACTAAAATCTTGTTAACTTTGCTTACCAATTGATGTAAAGCATTCAATCTTATGCATACTTGTGCCCACTAATAGAAAACATATAAATTTACAGCAAAGAGATTGCATAAATGACAAAGAAAATGACCAACATTGTATAATTGCATAAATGACATCCATTAAGTTTATTTTATGCTTAACTGGCTACTGAGTAAAATTTTTATCACCAAGAATAACAAAGAGGGTCTTGTTGAATTGTACCAGATTGGCTGATTCATATGTTGAATGATAGTTGACGTTTTTTAACCATAACATAATTGTTATAGTTTGGTTATTATAATTATAAGGCTTATGCCCGTACACCCTTCCATACAGGGCATCAAAATGCCATGTTTTGTGCTTTCATGTTTTAAAATACTGCAGGACGACTAGAAAAATTAACAGAAAAAAAAGTAACGTGAAACCCTTACCACTTCTTGGTCCTGGTTCTTTACTGCACAAACCAGCTTCTGTCCAATATGTCATGAATTTCTCCTTCACCCGCTTCATAAGGTCCAAAACAAAGTTACCCTCATTGTAATAGGTGCAGCAGTTCTTCCAAATGTATTGGACGTCCCTGAACACATCCTCTGAGTTCATATATTTAGTACCATTTTGAAGATGGTTGCATATTGTTCCAAAATCCATTGGTGTATCTATGACATCAAAGTAATCCTGTTCCAGCCACAACCACCCCCACACCCAAGAAAGGAAAAACAAAACAAAGTACATGATAACACAATAAGAGACAGAGAAAGAGAGGAATTGTGAAATAAAGATAGAAACGCATTTGAGAACACATATGACATGTTAAACAGCTATGTCACGTTGTGGGTCTGCATGTAATAATATCAAATAAACAATTAAGAACATCCCAATAGTTCCAACTTATGAATTAATCTCAAGACCTTACACGCAGGATAAAAGCTTTGTCACTCTGTTTTGAATACATGATATTCTACAAAATGTCCAGAACAGGATAAGAACCCAGAGGTACAATAACTTGCACATCTATACATACAAGAATACACTGTGTTTCTGACCAATTGTTAAATGCTTTCGAGGCCTTTAATGCAGGAGTTTTTGGTATCCTTGACACTGGCATTGTAAAAATATGCATTACGATAAGCATTATGAATATGCATATAGAAAGACTCACAGGCATTCTCATAGCAACTGGATCCACAGGAGTGTTGAAAGGTACAGATGCGTCCATTTCCATAACCCTCTTAATAACCTAAAAGGTGAATAATTTGAGAACAAAAGTAAGTTCAATCACATTAAGCATAATCTGGTTAGATAAGTTCTCATGGAAAAATATCTGGTAGGAAAATCACGTTCATTGTTGTAAAATGAAAGTAAAAAGGACTACACCTAAAACTGTAAAACCAAAAGTTTACGACAGAAACCAACTATAAAGTTTCAAACATACCGCCAGGGAAGCACTCAATTCTTTCTTGTTAAAGTGAGGGACATGAGAAGGAGCCTCTTGCTGATTCTCAAAACTAATCCAGGAACTCAAGCCTGCCAATGGTGTAGTTTCCGCGCGATCATGAGAAGGTGTCTCTTGCCCATTCCGAAATCTACTTGAAGAACCCAAGCCTGGCAATGGCGTGGTTTGCACAGGATTATGAGAAGGCGCCCCTTGCTCACTCGAGAATCTATTCCAAGAACCCAAGCTTGTCAATGCCTTATTTTGTGCACGATTATGAGACGGTGCTTCTTGCTCATCCCGAGATATACTCCAAGATCCCAAGCCTGTCAATGCCTTAGTTTGTGCAGGATTATGAGAAGGCGCCTCCTGCTCATTCCTAGATCTACTCCAGGAACCCGTGCCTGTCAATGCCTTAGTTTGCGGACGATTATGAGAAGGCGCCTCTTCCTCATTCGGGAATCTACTCCAAGAACCCAAGCCTGTCAATTGCTTAGTTTGCGCACGACCAATCTTCTTGGACGATTTTTCCCTCTGGCGGCTTTCTTCAACATACTTAAGCAATTTTTGCACTGCCTTATCCACAGAGCTCACATCTTGATCCCCGTCTTGATCCCCACCTGACCAGTCGCTCCCGATTGAAGTAGAATTACTAGCTGAATCAATCTCCATTTCAGGGTTAAACTCCTCATCGTCACGGTCTTCGCGACTAGATTCATAACACTCAAGAATATTTCCTTCTTCAACATTGTGAGTATTGTGATTTACAAAATTCAAGAATGCGTTTTCGTTCTCATTGACCACTCGCTCGCTGACCACCCTCTCACTGACCACTCTTTCACTCACCACATTTGGCGTTTTCCGTGGCCTTCCTCTTCCCCTGCACGGTTGTTTGGTCCTCATGATCTACTAACAAACTTCAAAAAATTTAACAAGGAAAGAAAGGAAAAAACAACATCAGTAAGCAAATCAGACTACAATATCTAATTAAGAGCAGTAATCGTAAGCTTGGAAGATCGAAAATTGTTCGATTCGTTCAAATGAGAAAACAAAAAACGTTCAGGAAAAATTAAGCATGTTGTTACCAAAAATGTTAACATCTAAGTCACAATCTGAGCAGCATTGAAAGCTTAAGAACTTCCATTTCACTTCAAACCCACCAATACGCATACCACCAAAAAAACACGCATACTCTTTAGATTTAAGTTTATCTGAAGCAAAAGGAAGGGGAGAGAGAGGGAGAGAGAGATAGAGAAAGTGACCTTTTTCCTGGATGAACTGAATCGCAGAAATTAGGGTTTGGAATAGCTGGCCATTTGGGGATTAGGGTTTTGAAAATCTTGCTTTTTCTCTGGAGTCGGGGTTTGCAGGTAGTAGCACAAAGAATCGTGGCTATAGCTGCAATACATCACGGTAGTACATTATAAAACAAATGAAATGGTAACATCACGGCAACAACCATCGTTACTTTATATACATCACGGCAATAACCATGGTTACTCTTTAAAACCACGAACCACATTCAAGTGGCAATTTTTAAAGAAGCTGTCTTCACAGTTTGACGCTTAAAATGTCACTGTGCACTCCAAATTCGATCAAATCTAAGTTTATTATATGAGTGATGTTAGAGAAATCATCTATATGAACTATAATTCGTAAATTATATTGTGTTGATTGATGATTGGATTTCTAAAAATATAGTCTCTTTAATATTTTTCATACTATAATATTGATCATTGGGTTTTGAAATAAACGCACAATTTTCGTTTTACTTCTTTCAAAAACTAAAAGCTATTTTGTTTTTGTTTTTAATTTTGACAATTTGTGCGTAGAAATATTTAAGATGATATATTTGATCCATGCATAATATCATGAAGAAAAATGACACAAATTATTGACACTATTGTGCCCATTAAGGAACACCAAGTTAGAATAAGGCCTTGAAAAAGCCCAAGGGACATAAGCCCAAAAGGTTCGGAAGCCTGGGGAAGGACATGGCCGAGATCCCCGCATAACGACCTGGATGTCAGCCGACCAGGATAGGCCTTAAATGCCGATCGGAGAACACGTGAGTAGAGTGACAACTTCATGACACAAATTTCTAGAGAGAGGCCTACTCAAACGTCATTCAAGCCACATGGCGACTTGGGGTTGACGTTGAAGACCCAAGATGGGACACAAAGTGTGTCGGAACGACCCTTAGGCAGATTAGGTTAAGTAATTGAGGTCGACCGAGAGGAATATGCTACTTTATTCTAGGCCGACATGCATTTAACTGGATATCAGTCACTTCACTGCCGAATGTTGTTGACAGGTAAAAAAGTGTTAGTGAGCTAGTCCATGTAGAGTGGCACATTAAATGCTCATTGTACAATCAATTGAATTCTAGAAACTGTGGACGTAGTTTAGGTTTTGTGGGGTGAACCACTTACATCTTTGTCTATTTAAATTTCATCCCAAATCCTAAAGCCCACCAAGAGTTATATATCTTTGATTGTTAGGTTTAAAGTTTGTTCGTGTCCACCTAGATTCATTTGGGTTTGACTTGCAAATTTTGAACGTTAACACAAATTTTTTACTACTTAGTTTTGGCAAAAGAAGAGATGAGGAAAATATAAAGGAGGAATAAGGAGTGAAGAAAGGTGGTGGGCAATGGCGGAATGCCGGCAAAGTGGTTGGAGAAGGTTCTCCAAGTACCACATGGAGATAGAGGTCTTTTATGCAAACCTTTGATGCATGTACTAAAAGCACCCTTCCACTAACTTCTCGCCAAAATGCATTACTCGACATTCTTCCGCAGTCTTTGCTCCGAGATCGCGCCACAATACACGAGGACTTTATACAAGTGTTTTATATATCCTCCTAGTTAGAGCATTTCTAAGGGAAGTTAGCAAAGTTAGATATGTTGTGCCACATAGAAAAAACGTAACTCCAACGAAGGTAGCAACCCAATTAGCAAATTAAAGAATTAGCAATTGACCTTGCGTGTGTTTGTTAGAAACTTATCTCTGTTGAGTCCTATTAGATTAGGAATGTGATTGTGTAAATCCTAGTGTATCTAGGAATATCTCTTATATTTCTATTAGGAGTTGATTACCTATTAAGAGTTGTAATCCTAAAAGGGTAAGGAATTAACCTTCCCTACTACTATAAATAAAGGCACAATGGGGTGGAATATAACACACCTCACAATTACTCATCTCTCTTTTTTCTCTCTATGCCGCACCTTTCTCTCTCTCTCTATGGGCTCCGTAATCGTTCAGTAAATTATGCCTAAAACACAGTATTAGCACGCTCTTGACGCTGCGCTAACAAGAGAATTTATTCTTCAATCAGGGGAGATTACGTTTTTAATCATTCTTTTTATGATTAATCTATTATTTTATTGAATTGATCTACATGTTATTGATTCAATTTAATTTTTCTGTGTTGAACGTGATACAACGCATTAGAGATGCAATTCCGGCTTTTTGAGAAGGATCTTCTACAAATTCAAAGGTTTTTGTAGTTTTCTGCCAATCAGGTACGCTTAAAATAAAGGAAGATATTTGAAACGACCATGAAGTATGGAAACATTCCTCATGATGCATGAACCCCTACATTTATATTTACCTTCCAATATATATATTGTATATGTTTTATATATTTGTTTCATGCATTACGCAATTAAATTGCTATGTGGAATTATGAGTCAAAGTATATTCATAAATTAGAAGCAAATATAGGGTTTGTAGAACCCTAACAATTTCGAAAAAAAAGGATATTGGGACTTTGCGGCACCACCATCGTGGCACCACCACAAAGACCACCGTGCGGCTTGAAGCCTAGCCGTGTGGAAACCCTCATTGACACGACATCGTTTGACGTCTCGGACCTTTGCCGAAGCCTTTGGGCTTCACTGCACAATGTGGACAACCATGCCGTGTACCTGGTTTGGTTTCCTTACCACGGTCCTACAACCCCGACCCACACCAGCGCATGCTGGGCTGGTCCCTTTTCACCTCGGCCCATGCCAGCAGTTTACTACTAGGCTCTGCCACTACCACGGCCTGCGCCTCAATCAGCCAGCCCATGCGGCTGGGCTTAGTCATCGCACGCATAAACCTGCAGGCCAGCATTTCGATGGGCTTGACATGTGCCCGCATTCGGCCCAAACCAGAAACCCAGCTGCGGCTGGGGTTTCCCTCACACCCGTAAGCCTCTGGTGTCACGCCCTAATCCCAACATATGTCCAGGATCGACACGTGACGTCACCAAGTATCCATATATCTAACATACCCCGCCTCTGGGATATGTACAAAGCATAACTCAAGCATCAGTTCGCATAGTAATTTTCGTATACTTTATGGCTGCATCTAACCTCCTCGTTAGACTGTCTACGTACCCTAAAGGGATCAAGTCATTCGTAGTTCACCAAATCATGCCTTCAGTTATGGTAAGGCATGATATGAATTTCAGTGATACAAGTAAGTTCAATAGAAAATAAATACATACATATATATACACACACACATAGTATCCTTAATAAGAAACAATTCCATCCCTTTCAGGTTTTATACATATATAATCGTTCCAACTGCAGACATGTGCAACAGGTCTGATAATGTTAAACAAATGGAAACGTTAATAGATATTTCATACATATGACAATTACCATATATGCCTTTTAAACATTTATACCCAAGAGGTCCAATTGTTTCATATGTTAAAATAGGCATTTGTAAAGTTGGGAGAGCATTGGTTTGTCCAGGGCATATAATCTAATACTGCATAAAAGTAGTAAGAGACAAAATATATGTTAACAACTTACTCGAGTCCACTACTATATAAAGCTATATCAAAGATCAGAAGCAATATTTAGTATAAATAGTCGTATACCTTCACTCTTATCACATGTGCAATCGAACTGATCTCTAATTAAAGTCTAAAAGTCATGCATCCTTGCAGATATACATATGTATATAAACCACCAGAAGATGACCTTATGAGTTCTACAAATGTAATATAAAGTAGCTATGGAAAAACTAAAGAAAATATGAGAATCTTTACTGATAATTAGCATGCCATAGGTTTGGCAAATGAAATCGCGCTTTTGCCCGATGGTTTGGATCAACCTCAATCCATTTCTTCTAATCCGATTGCAGACAAGGAGGCATGAAGCAGATTTCCTCTCTCTATTACTCAGAAAAAGGAACGGAGGTGCTCTGCCATAACTTGTTCCTTCACAAGGAGGAGGATTCCCCTCTCTGTTCAGCTTTCCTACTTTTTCCTCATTTTCTCATTTTTTTCCCCTTTTCTCGATGATTCTCCCCACTTCCTCTTTTTTTTATTTTATTATTATTTTATTCTATCAATAATATTTTATATTTAGTGATCTTATCTTTTCCCTCTATTGTGAATAAAATGATTGATACTTGTTTTGTAAAATCTTTCTGGTTCCAAGTTCCAATTTTCACTACGCATGTACTCAGTCGTTTGTAATAACGAGATACGTAATGAATAGTGAAATTTTGAGGATGGGATTTCACATCTAGGCCTACCCCTGCACTATGACCTTGGCTGCTGGGCTCCTGTCACTCGGCCTGTGGCCTGAAGCCACCCAATTGGCTGCTATTGCAGCCACACCTGTGCCCAATGCTCACGACACTCAACCCAATTTTTGAGCTATGGTATTTTCAACCCAATGCTATTATTTTAGAATTATTTTTGCTTCTACGATCAACCCCGTTTGGTCTCAATCTATTGAATTAATTAAAAGTGACTTGTAGTCCATTAATCTGATAATTAATCAAAATTATTGACCTGAAGATCACTTTTGGACATTAACGATTCAATAATTTATTTTTATACTTTGAACCGTTGACATACTTTCATAGTAATGAAGCTCTGACACTTGAGTTCCTGAAGAAACTCAAATCTACTACACTTAAATCAGCATATTGCATTATGTGCTCTTGCATGAACCTCTCTTTAATGAACTAAACGTTCATAAACTAAATTGAACTTGTAGTTTCAAATTTAGTGCCTTTGAAACCTAAAGTTTTCATAAAACAATACACCCATGAAAACCCAATGTTTTTCATGAAAACCATGTCTTAGAACTCTAATGTTCTAACTTTGATGCTTATGGATGATTCATTCCCATAGCACCAATCACAATCTTGTTCCCTCTAATTCAATGGATTGTCGAACCGTCACAAGTTCGATTTCCCTTTATTTGGATGTTTATAATAGAAACCACTTTATGTAGGGTACAAGACATTGCCTGAAGCACACCATGATTACGTCTATGAACGAGTACAATTATGAAGTTTATAAATCCGATCGAATTTTGACTGAATAATACTTTTCTCATCCTTCCATGTTTCTAACTTGCTCCTGAAGCAGCAGTGTAGAAAGCAGAAGTTTACCAAATTCTCGGATCTGATTATTACCACAAATGTGAGAGAAAGGTATGGACCCAGTTCAACTGGAGTCTACCGAATGGCTTAACCCAGTTCGGTCAAAGCCTACCTAACGGTGATTCCCTACTTCAACATGGATGCATTAAAGGGCATGCTCTACTTCGGTAGAGGTGCACCGAGCGGTACTACTCTACTTCGGCAGAGACCTACCGAACATACCCTTCCAACTTCGGTTGGAGCCTACCAAACCCAAGTTTGGGTTAGTCTCTCTCACGATCCAATTTCGAGTTTGTTTTTACAACCTATGGTAGAATCAGAACCTGCCAAGGTGTGGCATCATGCTCGAAGCGTGATTAGGTAGGAATGTGGAGAAGTTAGTTGTCTGGATGAATGCAATACTACACACACTAACTTTACACCTAAATCACATCTCTAACAACGACTTCAGGTCTATCCAATTTGATTAAGAGCATTGGCACGCTCATCGTTGTATGAATGGTACTGCATCACCATTTAAGGGACCTTAAATTCTCATTGTCGTTGAGTTTTTAAGGATATTCGAGATGACAATGATCATGAATGAAACCACTGAAGCAAAAGAGTGAAATATATTTACACCACTTCCAAAAATGAGCCTGAAGCTTTGATTTGGGGCTAATGGGTTGTCTCATAACTAGGGTACATGCCACAAGTGGCTGGCCTGGAGCCGAGTAATTCGAGTAGTTTACTTGTCTTGGCACTACCATTTGGGACACTTAGGTCAACCAACGATGCTACGACGCATCTCCTTACCCGAAGTACGAATCTTGTGCCTACAAGAACACTTGCCAAAGGCCGCTCGTTTGGGAAATTTGTTTTTTATATCATCCCTTGCAAAGATACGAAACGACTCTCTTTTCACAGTGGATTTAAAGGAATATATGTGGACTAATCCAACCAAAATTCGTACCATAAAAATACTTATGGTTTTGATTGATGAATCGATAAACTGGTCATATGTTTGTCCACACACATTGCTGCTAAACCTCCTGGCCGATTAGGGGTTCACCACCCTACTTATCCCATATAGTCTGGGAGACTGGATAATGCCAGAGAGTTTATGTTGACGATTTTCGATAAAGTATTGCATGTATTTTGGATTTATAATTGAACATCAAATTTTTTGTTTCTGCCTAGGGCTATGCAATCTTGTACGCAGTTATGTTGGTCCGCCTTGAGGCCCATTACCACCCAACCTGTCACATCCCTACCCGGGCCCCCACCACAAATCAGGCTCGACTCTACAGTAGCACGATATTGTCAGCTTTGGGCCCCGATCACGCTCTCAAGGTTTTGTTTCTAGGAACTCACACGAGAACTTCCTAGTGGGTCACCCATCTTGGGATTGCTCTCGAGCGAACTCGTCTAACTTCGGAGTTCCTACGGAAGCCAAAGCCAGTGAGCTCCCAAAATGCCTCGTGTTAGGTAGAGATGGGAATATACATATAAAGCTCACAGGATCCACTCCCCTGGCGATGTGGGATGTTACAATCCACTCCCCTTAGGGGCCCGACGTCCTTGTCGGCACACTTCCGGCCAGGGATTGGCTCTGATACCAAATTGTCACATCTCGGCCCAGGCCCCAACCACATCCTGGGCTCGACTCCAATGTAGCACGATATTGTCCGCTTTGGGCCCGACCACGCCCTCACGATTTTGTTTCTGGGAACTCACACGAGAACTTCCCAATAGATCACCCATCATGGGATTGCTCTCAAGCGAACTCGCTTAACTTCTGAGTTCCTACGGAACCCGAAACTAGTGAGCTCCCAAAAGGCCTCGTGCTAGGTAGAAATGAGAATATACACATAAGGCATACATATAAGGCTTACATGATCCACTCCCTGGGCGATGTGGGATGTTACACAACCTATTTGACGTTACAGTTGGTTATTGGGTACGAACCTAACGATTTTCGTATTTACGCATTTGGGTGTGCATTCCATGTGCCAAGTTGCACTGCCGCAACGTACCAATATGGGTCCTCAAAGAAGGATGTGAATCTTTGTCGATTATGATTCTCCTTCACACTAACTCTCTTAGAGCCCTTGCATGCGTTCTCTTTACCGTTCATTTGCAGGTTGTCACTTTAACGAGACAGTATTTCCGCAGTTAAGGGGAGATAAGAACGTCAACGTTATTGGAGAACGACGCGAATTTGAGTGGACATTGCCCACTTTGTCTCATCTCGATCCCCGTACCGCACAAGTGTGATAAGCAAGTGTGATGAATTCTAGCTTTCAAAATGTTGCTCCAGACGCATTCTTCTGATCTAGCTAAAGTGACGATATCATATACCAGTTGCAAACATGCCTGCAATGATAGACGTACTTAACAGATGTCGAGTCAACATCCCTAGATGGTGTGCTGCCCCTGTTGGATGGTCTGGTACACTAGCGGATAGCCAATCAATCTTTCTTGGCCTGGAGCACGACAAATCACTCGGTTCGTAGGATTTACTTCCCTAGAAGAGGAAAACATGGCACAACAATGAATCTATACTTTATCGTTGTCTCAAATCATTTCCATCTCATGAGATTAATCTGGATTACTCCCGAGACTTGAAGTTCTTAGTCCAGTATACTAGTTTGGATGAGACAATGGAATTGAAATGAGATTATCATCGATGATATTTTCACTTATATGGTAGCTACCGACATAAATGAAAAGCGATGATATCGAACCATGTTTCGTTGATTAAGTGACAACGTAGAACTGATTGGACAACTGAAATTACAATCCAGGTCAAATTCCTTACTAAAGTGTGTTTTGGACCTATTGTTCCTACATTGCCTAAGGTAACCCTGTTGTGTTGCAAGTGGTAAATGAAGCGTTATGAGATGAATGAAATAGTACGAAATGATGCACGCCTTACGGCACAAAGTTTCTCTCAAACGTCATGTGATTGATAGCAGCATTATGAAATGTGGTTAGTGTTTCTCCATGGGGATATAGATACAGAGATTTACATGTAAGTTCCCGAAGAATTACATGTACTGATTCAAATAGTTCCAAACCACAGAACACTCTCTTAACTCGTTTTGAGGCATTCACTTATGGATTGAAAAATCCGACGGAAGTGGTATACCTGTCTAAGTGATTATTTGACCAATCAGGAATATAAATTATGCCATTGCGTGTTAAACTATGAAGTCTTATTTCGAATTGCTAGAGTTATAGTTTATGTCGTTGACACGAATCTCACTAAGACTCCGAAAGAGCTTGAGAAAACTACCTTGCACTTGAAGATGAAATTTGAGATGGAGGATCTTAGGAAAACTCGTTTATGCCTTGACTTAAAGTTGAAGCATTGTTCTAACGGTATTTTGGTCTACCAGTCGAACTACACCCTGAAGGTGTCACCTTTGAGTATACCTTTGATCGTCTATACGTTATATGCAAATGAGACCTTTGAAGAGGTTATGGAATCTGGAATTCCATATCTGAGTTCAACATTGTGCTTCGTTGTATTTAGCTCATTGTATTTAGACAGGACATCTTATTCGCTGTTGATTTATTGGTAAAGATGCAGCACCGCGCCTACATGCATCCACTGAATTGGTACTAAAGCCGTACCCTGAAGGTACTACGAGGGCAAATCCCAACGCATCTTGACCGGATTCAACCCCCCTGATCCTCGAAATGATGCTTGCCTTGTTGTTATGCTGACACAGTTTACTTATCAAACCCGCACAAGGAAAAATCCCCGAATGGTTATGTCTTTACTGTTAGGGATATCGCAATATCTTGGATCCACAATATGACCTTAGTTGTGAAATCTTCGAATCGTTCCAAGACTCTTCTTACTTCACTACGCCACAAGTGAGACATGGTTAGGAGTTCTTGTTGAGCATATTCAAAGTACTTGTTGTTTTTCACCCATCGTTGAGTCCCAACAACGATCCATGAAGACCATGTCGCATGTATCAACCCGACCAAGCCGTGATACATCAACGAAGTCAATGCCAAGACATATTGTGTCTACATCAGCAAAGCATCAGGAGATTGAAGTCATGCAAGCCGATCCTAGACAACCTTGCCGACCTCTACACGACGTCACTGCCAAAGTCAATCTTCCAGAAATTTGTCCGAGGAATTGGTATGCCTAACTATCATATGCAATGCTTGTAGTTCTCATTTGGAAGTTCTATCAAACTCAGGGGGAGTATCCAGAAGTATACTCACTTAATCTTAATGTACTCTTTTTCCCTATGATTAGGAGTATTTTTCCTACTGGATTTTTGCTACCTAACTAGGTTTTAACGAGGCACCATAAAGCTCGTTTTCAACTAATCACTTTTGAATCAGACATGGTCCTCTACATCATAATTTTGCTCCGTTTCAAGAGTCAAGGTCTAAAATTGAAATTTTATTTCGATTTTATTGGTGGCGTGCATGGATAACATTGTTTTGGTTGATCATATGCAATGCACCTTTTGATTGAACATTAATCCAGTACCGTCATATAGGGGTTTTTCAAGTAACGCGGTATTCCCTATCCACTGCCAAAAGTGATGTAGAAGCCCGAAATTCAACATGGCTATTATTTTTCTCCATGTATGTCGGAATACAATCATGTAACATTCAGTTAAAAACCATCAAAGACATCTTCAAATAACTGAATTGAGTGAGGATTTATGAGTGGATATTAAAATGAGTGTGGAAACCCAGAAAACGAAAATAAAAAACAATTTAAGTATGTGAATGCCCCATAAACTACACATTCTTATAAATTTTTGTGAAGAAACAAACTACCATACCAAATTTAATAATTAAGACGGAGAAATATTACTGTGCAAAGGCAGGTGCTAGTACAAATCACACTATGGTAAAAAAATTCATCATTTTACGATTATTCTTCCCTTTTATTTGCGTGATATTAATTTTTCTAAGATGGAAGTCTATTGTTCTTTCTAGGAAATTTTTTTTTTATTAATGACCTAGAAGCGAATAGACGTCAGAAGGTTCCTTGCTTACTTAGAAGCTGGAAAATCATGACCTGTATTGTACAAATAAGTCGTCGAAATTTATCAACGTGATTCAAATATTTTCAAATTTTTAAATACTACTAAGCTTAGAAAATTAACACTTAAATTTTGCATTACATATTATTGTACTCGAACTCGACAATTAGGAGTAAATTTTGAGTGTGCCGAGAACTCGTCTGATACACAAACTGTCATAATATAAGTGATTGAAATTTCTTTTCAATTATCTAATAAATTGTATTGTGATATTTTATATACTGAACCGCGTTCCCTGCACTGAAAAATCTATCGAAAACTAGACGTATATATTACTGTATTGTGCATATATTGATCGAAATTTTTTTATTATATTATGCATTCAGATACATAACTTTACGCATTTAAACGTGTGAGATAGCCCCTGAACATTGAAGATGTCAAAAGCTTGACCTAACAGGAAACTCCATGGAAATACTACCTTCCAAGACAAGCAACAACTACGTTCTTATCATATCATATCATTTTCCATCAACCTAACTCTTACTATCTCTCTCTCTATATAAGTCCTATGGCACTCCCCCTAATTAACCATCCCAACAATCAATTTTCTAGCTATCCCTATACGCCAAGTCTCTCTCATCCAAATACACCAACAATTGATCTCAAGATCACCACAACTACAACCATATCGCTCCCTCCGAGCGGTCGTACAATTAATATATATACATACATATATATACTTCTAAACCCTTGTGCAGCTAGGCTGTAGCTAGCAAACATGTCTCTTAGACCAAGAGCAACTTCCACCATCACCCCTGCCGCGCCACAACCAACCTCCACCTCCTCCTCCGATACAGAGCCTGATGAAACCCCGAAAAGCCCCCAACCACCTCAACCCACCTTCTCCCAACGTGCCATCTCCCAAACCCTAACGAGCACAGCAAACCTAGCCAACCTCCTCCCCACAGGCACCCTCCTTGCTTTCCAACTCCTCATCCCAATCTTCACCGGCAACGGCTCTTGCGACACCGCCACACGCCCCATGACCTTGATCCTCCTCCTCCTCCTCGCCCTCTCGTGCTTTCTCGCGTCCTTCACCGACAGCGTCAAGGCTTTGGACGGACAAGTCTACTACGGGTTGGCAACCACCAAGGGCCTGTTTGTGTTTGACTACCCGGATGCTTCGGGTTCGGGGCTGCCGGATTTGAGCAAGTACAAGATAAGATTCATTGATTTGGTTCATGCAGTTTTGTCTGTGTTTGTGTTTGGTGCTGTGGCTTTGAGGGACAAGAATGTTTTGGGGTGCTTTTATCCCACACCAGACCATCAGACTCAGGAGGTCTTGGACATTGGTCCAGTTGGTATAGGGCTCATTTGCAGCTCGCTCTTTGTGGTCTTCCCCACCAGGAGACACGGTATTGGATTTCCTCTTACGCCTGGCAAATAACTGGGTTATCGAATCTGAGAAATGTTATTTAGACAAGCAAAATTGTCATTTTTTGTCATACTTTTGCGTGTCTAAACAAAATTATTGAATTTGTTGTTTAATCATTTGTTCTCCTTTGACTTCCAAATGCCCTTTGGTTTTGCGTGTAGTTTAATATTCTTTGTTAATAAGTCTTAATTTATTGTAGTTAATTACCTGGAAGTGTAAGGATTAAGGAACATGTACAATTGTCCATTTTAGCAGATCAAGAATAAATTAATGACATGTGTAATTTGATTCCTTCAAAAATATTGCGAGTGCTATTTTCTATTCTATATATGTGTGCATTTTCTAACTACTTCTATGTATAGCATTCAGCAAACTTAACTCGAGTTTATAAACAGTGGTCATCTTTGGGTTGGTCAGAATATAAGTGGTCAACTTTTGAAAGTTAGTAAATTATCTTAGAGTAATGTTAAGTAGACTAACTTTTTAGATAAAATTTACAAATTTTAAAATGTGTCACTAATAGAAAATAAACATATTAATCAACACTTAAGTAATAATTCAATAATCAACAACCACATCATATAATTTACAAAGTTTAATCTAAATAGTTGATCTCTCTGAAATTGCGTGTTATCTCCAATTGGTATGTATTGACTATAAGGGTGAAACTGCATGACCAGGTCACTTAAAATAAACAATATTAATACATCAATGTGGTATTTGCAGAAGTCATTACGTACAAGAAGTTAAAAAATGAAAGGAAAAAACACCAAACTGCCATATAACTAAAGCATGCAGAAATCATTGCGTGTAACATTTAATGCCATGTAGCATGAAATCCACAAGTACTAATGTATTTCATAATAAAATGAAGCCTTTCACCTTTATTAGACATAATAAAAAATTACATTTGACTTTATATATAGCTAGTCACTTAATGAATTAATGTCATTTAGTGCTACAAGGTAGTGATATATATATATTCCTCTTCAGTTATAACTGCAAGATTTTAGATTCAAATCTTGTAAACGATAAGTTCGTAACCAATTATTCTTACCCATCCCTTAATGTAAACATATCATTACATATATAGCACCCTAAGGTTTATAGACCATAAATTCTCCTTAACAACCTTGGTTAAATAATTTAGGATAAAAATACCCTAAACGTGAAGGGAAAGGTGAAAGAGAAATTTTATGATTTTCATTTGACTGGTTGTTTATGAATGCCTCATTGTCCTCTTGTTTTCCAGGATGAAGGGCATAAGGATATTTGTTGATGATCCTGCAAAAGCACAATACATGTAAATACAAAAGTAAATTGATTAGGTATTAATTATTTTTATGGGTAAAAAAAGACTATTAATCTCTAAAAGACAAACAACATTTTTCACCCAAGATTTGGTTGTCATTCTTAAAATGGGCTATGAGGTTTGAATTTTTTCATATTGGAGACCATGTCGTTTTCACATAAATAACCCCAATATAACCTTTAGGTTTGATTGATCATTTGGTTAACTGTTAAATGTTGACATGTTAGGTTTTGTCTACTTCCAAATCACACAAAGCCCTCATAGTTTATCAAATGATCAAATATACAAAAGTATTAAACCAGTGCAATCTGAGAAAATTGAAATGTATCAAGCCAATGATCCTTAAATGATGGGTGTATATTATGTTTACTTTTGTCCTCAATTTGTACCAATATGAGGAAAATTCTACAAATTAATTAGGTCTATAATTTTTCTTTTGATACCCCTAGAAAGCCAATTTAATTTTTTTATTTAACCGAAAAAAAAAACCAAGGCTTTCTTGCTCCTCCAAGTTGACGCCAGCATGAGCTTTGGACTCCTTTAGGTTCGGATATAGCCTACTCTCTCTCTTTTCTCTCCTTTCTAATCTGGAACACGGTCCGGTATATCATATGTCATAATATAAATAAATGGACACTAAAAGAAAATTTTATTTATACTTATATTATTACACATAATATATTAAGTTGTGTACCGATAACTTTGAAAAAATTCTCGATCTTGATGAAGAGTTGGGGTCACAAGTGAGTGGGGAAGAAAAGGAGGGGAAAAGGGGAAGATGTGTTGCAAGTTTGAACGTGGACACAATTTGTTAATTGTAGAAAGTTAGGGAGAATTGAATTTATTAACATGTGTCAATTAAGGATAAAAGTCATAGATACTACACACAAAATACGTAAACTCATGAAGTATAAAAGATGAGAGAATACTCATTACCTGCCACGACGCTTTTCAAGAAAACATTGCAGGGAATGTCTCCTTGCCATTGGAACCCCTGAAATAGTTCAAGTGTAATAAACTAGTTTGTAAAATCTATGGAGAAGATGCACCCACAAGTTTTCATATTTGCAATATATACCAAAAAATTACAGGCAGCCCCATCTATAAATTAGCCCTTTTCTTTTTCCCGATAATAACTAGTGCGCTTAGTAAGGAAAGCAATTTTCACACGTTATTTTTAACTTTTCAAATACCAAATTTATCATCATTTTACGGTTTTACTTCATAAAGCTTAGGAGTACTTGATTAAACCTATGGCTTTTGTTCTCATATTGGCACAAATCATGTTTTTGAGCTTTGATTTTGTTTCTGAATCACATGTCAAAAGAAATCCTAAAACTTTCAAACCCAAAAACCCTTGAAAAGCTTGAGCAAGAAACGAATTAGAGAATGAGAGGCAGAAAAATAAGGGAACTTAATTGAAAATTTTTGCCAAAAAAAACTTCCATCACATGAGAAAAATTAATAAAAATTTAATTATCTATAGGGGGATATTTGAAATTTACAAAGCTTGAAAGCCAAATTACATATATGTTTAGAGGGAAAATTGAAACACGACTTAAAGCCAAACTACAACCATTTGCAACTTTGTAATGAAAGAAAACAAACCTGCTCTTAGTTTAGAAACTGATAATTGCGGTCTAAGAGGTGGTGGTGCCTTCTTTAACCTTTCTCTAACAAGAGGTTTGGACGATGAGTTTTCACTAGCAAGACACAGAATCTCTTTTGCCTACAATAGGTACGTACATTGTGATACTATGAAATTGAAATGTATGAAGTGCTTGCGCATATATATATATATATATATATATATATATATATATATATATATATATATATATATATAACATTTATGTCATGTTTGTCTACATGGATTGAGTATTAGAGTGATTTTTATTCTTGATTTACCGCATTAACTAATCACTGAGTATATGGATATTATTCCAATTCTTAACAACTCTTGTGCATATTATCATGCTTTTAGTAAATTTGACATGCGCAAAATGTATAAAATGGACATCATGTTTAAAGAGCGGCTCTTGGTGATAGTGGTTGTTGCTAAGCCGGCAGTGGCGGTGGTTGCAAGAGTGTAGGTGGTGACATGATGGTAGTTTAATAATCAATTTCTTATTTTTCCTCTTCCACATCTGTCGTTTTCTCCCTCTCCAGTATGTTCCTCATTAACTTTCATCATATGCATCATATGCGTAATGCCCTAGTTTGATAATCAATTACTATTCTCATTCAAAGTATGCAGGCCTATGCTTACTATGAAATATTTGAGAATTTGGAAAAAAAAGAAAGATTAATTGAGGACACGAAATTAATATGGCAGTCAGAACTTGTATACTCACCTTATCAGCAGGAATATCATCATAGACATGGACAATCCCATTGTAAAATATTGTAAGTTGTTCTGTTGTAGAAGTCTTGTTGGATTGATCACCACATCTTTACACATATACATACACAACAAAAGCACGAGGATTAATTTCACATTTACAATCAGCGTTCAATTGTATAATTTAGCAGACAACAAAAAATAAAGAGTAAAGATTTTGGTACTCGCTATATGGCTTGTTAGGAAGCACTTTTAAAATGACTAAAAAAATACTTTTAGAGAAAAAGTTTTTTATTTCTAAAAGCACTTAGAGTGTTTCTTGTATGTGCTTATTATAGGAAGCACTTCAAGTATTTTTCCAAAATTCACTTACATTTTTATTAAAGATTGGTTCCGGAAACATTTTCAGCAAAAATACATTTCATTTCAAAAGCACTTTCAAACGAGCCCATATATACTTAATATAACATAATTTAATGTACAAATTAAATGCAAGAGTGCTTCAAAAGCTAAACCGAGAGTGTCAAAATCGCAACTCCAAGATAATACTCGTAGATAACGGTGACTATGTAGAGGAGAACATACCGCAACCCCGGAAGAAGCTTTCGCTCTAGCAAAGACAGCCGGTCTCCTCGAAAATCATTACTACCAAGAAGCATAGGTGGTACTGAAGGGCGGGGTGATGAATGCCTTTTGACAATTTCTGATTCAGATTCAGCTTCCGTGCTGGATTTACCAGTGCTATTACTATGACTTCTTGTAAAAAGATATTTTCTGAACAACCAAGACATATCATTCGATGGCTTTAAGCTGCTGTTTTCTTGCTGGCCGTCATTTGGGGTACTTGCACCTTTTTCACCATCAAAACCAGCAGCATTGGAAATTATTGCACGATTTTTCTTCTTCTGATCTTCGAAGAATTCTTGGATATCTGATGAGTTATTGTTTTCTGTCTTCATGAAGTAGTCCTTTGTTATCATTGGAGTGCTGCGGAAGCATGCAGTGAAACTGTAATACATATATATGGCATTGAACTTTAACTTGTATAAAGGTTGAAAATTAAGAGGTAGTGTGTGTACCTGATCGAGCAAGTTTATGCTTGTTTCTCAATGTGCATATATATAACCTAGCTCAGACGATGGTGGAGATCTGTGAATATGTGGGTGTGGGTGTGTGTGTGTAGAGAGAGAGAGAGAGAGAGAGAGAGAGAGAGAGAGAGAGAGAGAGAGAGGGAGGCTGATTGGGTGTTGATTGGGAGTAACGCCTGGGGAGTTTTGTTGGTAATTTACAAATGAAGCAGGTTAGGGTTTTCGATGCACACGAAATCAAATTGGAGTTGCTGCCAAAATTAAGTGCATGGCCTTTCCATGCTACTCAGACAGCTGCCACCGACACCAAAGTGATTATATTTTCATTGGTTTTTAGCGAAGTCCTTAAATAAAGTTGAAGTTTCGTTAACCTTAAAAATAACTGAGAGCATAGGAGGTGTAGCTAATTCTTTATAAATACATGTAAGGTCTTTTATTTTTTGGAGTTTTAATGAAAAGGGTTTCTCAAAATTTTTAATTAATTAAAAATCATCTACTAACTTTATTTAATAAAAATCGCTGAAACTTTAATAAAAAGAGTTCAAATTTTAATGAAAATGACAAAACTTTTACACAAAGAAAAAAGTCAACAAATAAAATAGCTTAAACTTTAATAAAGAGGGCTTAACTTTTAATGAAAATGGCAAAAGTTTTACATAAAAAAAATCAACAAATACTGACACGCATGACCACACATCACATCACACACATACACAACACTCTCCCTTCTTCCTTCAATCTCTTTCTCTCTCTCCTCGCTCCAAATATTCCCATCAATTTTTCTCTCTTCTTTCACCTCACCTATTCACATCAACTTTTTCTTTTTTCTTTTCACCTCTCCCCACTCCTCTCTCATTTCACCTCACTCCATAAACAATTTATTTATTTATTTTATTTCTTTATTTGTTTATATGACTATATATTCTTTCAATTTTTTTTAGAACAAACTAAGTAATAATATTACAATATAAAAAATAAAGAAAATTGTCATTATTCGGTTGTATGAAGACTAATACTGGCATTTTTTTTAATGGTTTTTCATTATTTCTATGTACATATTTTTTAAATTAAAAATTAGAAATTTTAGTTGTTTATATAAATGAGATTTTAAATTAAAAAAACCATAATTTTTGGGATTAAAAATATTAAAATATAAATATACTATTGTGTGTGTGTATATATAAACATGGGTATATTCATCAAAATTAACCAAAAAATTTATTGTATCAAAACATGGGTACATTCTTCAAACTCACAAAAAAAAAAATTAGGCTTAATAACATTAGTAAATTTCTTCGATTAAACTTGACATGGATACATTTTAAAATCAAAGAAAAAATAATGTACCCATGTAAGTTTAAAAATGGAGAAAAAAATTGAATAGATTTTATATAAAAAAAGGGTACATTTTACATATAACAAATTTGTATATTTAAGAATGAGTACATTTTAAGATAAAAAAGTTTTACATGAATGGGTACATATAATTAGCATGGGTACATTTAGCAAAATAAAAAGTACAAATACAAAAAAATATATGGGTACAAATACAAATAAACTTTAAAATATATGGGTACAAAAAGAAATTAATATATGGTTACAAATTAAAATTGAAAAGAAAATTGGTACATGACACACCCCGACCTGAAGCGAGGCATGTTGGCCGTCACGCGAGAGTGACGTAACCATGTGCACAATGCGGAAGCAATGAAGATATAAGGAAATGTGAATCAACAAAAACCAAATCAACTAGAGTACTAAATAAGATAAAGTGCAAGTGCGAGATTAAGTGAAGTATACAATCAGAGCATAAATAGCATAAGTGCAGTCCGATTGGACAAGTACTAGATATAAAACACCTAAAGGTGATCCTACATTTGTGATGTTCTGTCAGAACCACCGTCAAAATCCCCGTGAGCCACCAAAGCACTTTTACCTAAAACCTGGAAGGGCGCAAAACAGAAAGTGTGAGTGGGCAAAAACAAAGTTTTTCAAAATCATTTCATTTCTCAAAAGTTCTAACCCCTCGCCGTAAAACCTGTATAATTTCCTAGAAAATAATATATGCTATATCAGAAATCATGCTCAGGACAAAATCCATAGAAATATACCATGCCAAAGTATCTCAATAAAATGCCATAAATAATTCAGTTAAAAATGTATCAATGCTAGATATCATATCAGCCGGATCCACCTAACGTCACCTGTGCGGCTGAGTATATAGCTCATAACCAATCTCATTCATATCAAATCTTGCACATGAGTCGGAACCACCTAAAGTGGTCTGTACGACAAGACTAGGTGTAAAATAAATATGCTCAAGTGCTACGATTACGTCAAGACTGTGCTAATAATCGTGGGTCACCTACGAGTCGGAACCACCTATAGTGGTCTGTATGACAAGCATGTGCACCTAACTTGGATCCAAGGTGAGCATATGGTGCAGAAGGTGAACATTAAGTGAATGACTGTGCCTTAACTCTGGGTGGGAGCACTAACACCGGGGTGCAGGTTTATGAGCTCTCAATACATCACATCATATCTCGTATAACTGAAGCAATCTCATATCTTTAATTCATAAACTTACCTGGCAATTACATGTGCATCCGCCACACCAATCATAAATATATGCAACTACTAATGCATAAATAAAATAGGCAGATACTTGCATGGCATTTCAAAACGTATAATTATTCAAACTTTATTTTCTGAGAAAAATCTCAAGTATATAGGTATATACGGAAAACCAAAAGCCCACTCACTGATAAGTCGAAGGGTCGTAGCCCCCAAGCCTCGATTGATGGCGCGGTATCACCTATATGCGAAATAACTAAATAAACGTTATTTAAAGCACATATACAAAACTAGGAAATAACTTCTCATACATTGCTCAAATTGGGTATTTAAATATACCACCGTGACCTACCCAACCTCAGGAACATCCCCATATTTTTAGAAAAAAATTTCGACCACCCACGTGCTGCTCACGCGCAGGCACGTGCCTGACACACCAAACGGATTCCCTAACAGCGTTAGGGAATATTCCGTTAAATATAAGCATATACCATTAATTATACCTAACGTCGTTAATCGCCGTTAGGAATATTCTATCAAAGTTGACGAAATATTCATCTTCTTCTTCGGTGAGTCACCGGATCCCTTCGCCATCGCCGAAAACTGGGAAAAATTTCTAAACTTCATATCTTCTTCAATTTTCAACCAAAATTCATGAAACTTAAACCAAATGAAGCTTACAACGAGTAGAACAAAACCTTACTAATTTTAAATCCACGGGATCTTGCCGGAAAAAGGCACGATAATCCGGTCACCTCTGCAACTCGTCGAACTCGAGCTTCTCGATGTCCAAATCACTCCAAAGTTACTCCCCAAGCTTCGTGAAGATGTTTTAAGGATTCCTATGACCTTAAAACTCGTTGAAAGGTCCACATTAAAGATTGCATGAACAGTAACCCAAAATTGGGTTCTTTGGTTCTCGGGAAAATGAGGTCTTCACGTCCAACCAAGGGTATAGATGAGCTTCTTAGCTCACAAGGAACACAAAGACCACCTTCACAGCCTTGATCCGCGACTGGAAGGGAAGGTTTGAAGTTTGTCCGTACGCTTGTACGGAAAATGGAAGAAAACAGAGAGAGGGATGAGAGAAAGAGTCAACGTGTGTGTGTGTGGGTGTATGTGTGGTCCGGATTGGTCCCCAACCAAAAACAAGAAAATAACTGAAGTTCCAAACACTTAGGAAAAAAAAAGAAATGGGTCCAAATCCTAAGCTTAAACCCCACAACCCCACAAAACGTTCAAGGGTACTTTAGTCATTTCACGCCATAGAGAAAATTATTCGGGACGGGCTGTGACAGTACAAGTTAAAAAAGAATTACAAATTAAAAATGGGTACAAACTAAAACTAAAAATATATGATAAAAAATTTAGTCATAAATATAAATATACTAATTGTAACATTTTTAACATTAAATGAATATATTTAGAAAAAAAAAATTATTATTGAAATAATTAATGATTTTATTAATAGAGTACCAAAAGGAATGATGAGAACCTAATTTCTCCAAGAAAAAATGTCATTGAAGCTTCACTCTCTCTCACGTTTTCCTTCCCAATGAAATGTTTAAAAAATAATTTATTGCATCCACCCATTCCATTTCATCATTTATTGTACTACTTCCACGAGAGATTTTTCAGTGTGACTAGTAAACAGGGTGGTACACCACATATCACTATACAAATGGTGAAATATGTGTGCTAAAAAGTTAATAACTTAAAAAATAAAATTTCATACCACTCCTATTAAAACACGTGGTGTACCACTCGTATTCTCATCACAACTAAAAATTTCTCTACTTTCACTACTTTTGCACTGTACGTTAGCTTTCTTCTCGGTTTTATCTGCTCACAATAAAGGCTTGATTTGATATTTCAATTTGTTGGCGCGTGTTACACACGGTTGGGTAGGATTGTTTTTTGTTTTTTTTTTGTTTTTTATTTCTTATCCTTATCATTAAATGAAGTTTGTATATAATTTTTGGTTAAAGTTTAAAATTTTGAAACCCTTTTAATTAGTTTTCCTTTTATTTTTTCAATCTTACATACTTAACTTAATCTCCAACCGGTCCTAGAATTTGTTATGCTTTCCTAATATATAATGATATTACTAATGAATATGTATGTACGGAAAGATAAATGCTAAGGGAACTCTTTTAAAATTGGAATTCTCTATGTATAAACTCTATGTCATCTCATAGTTTAACGTCAGTTATCATGCAAACATTATAAAACATTACGGAAAAAACATGAAGTGACAGAGAATCATGAAGAGTTATACTTTTAAGAGAGTTTACAGAAAATCTTCTATTCATTTGTACAGTTTATGAAATTGTAAACGCTATTGTTGAAAGATAAATAACTTCATACATGTAAGAATCCAGCAATGTGCATAGCTCCTTGCCGAAACTCCAAAACACCAAATTTGCATGCACTAGATGGTGATTGCATCAATCTTTTTGTCATTTTTAGCCACAAACGCCAGCTGAATGGAATCGAATGAGGTTAGATGTCCTTGTCAGTTGTCACCATCAGTGAAAAACAACAGAGAAAAATACATTTTCTTCAGATGAATACATGCACGTTTAATGTGTTGCATACTCATGTGCTTTTCATGAATCATAAAAAAAAGGACCAATGAGAACGACGACCCCTGCTATAGCTGACAACTACAGGCATTCATGATATTATACATAAGCTAAGCATACAGTTAAAAAGAAAAAAGAAAAATCTCTATGACCAAGACAAAGCACAAGAAACTCATGCCGGGCATTGCAATGCATGTCATTCATTTGTATTGCCCAAATAAAAATGTATTTATTGTAGTTATTTTAGTGAATTTATTTGTATTTACTTGGTTGTAGCATCTCATGTTAGTAGGTTCTGATTTTTAATCCACGGGAATCTGGGATAAATCAATTTATTGACATTGAAATTTTCTTTTTTAAATTTAGACGTTTTGAATCTTGATGTTTGGAAATCCGTTTTCATTTTACTTATTAAGAAACTTATGAACCATTTTTTAGTGACAGTCAATTAAATATTAAAATTATATGTATTTTATCAATTAAATGAAATAAGTATACATGCTAACTCAGCCCAAAATACACTATACAGGCACAATTAGTTCTAACGAATTTGATCGGACCAGCCTTAATGTCGCAAATAATTGAGACATGTCTACAACTAGGCAAGTTTGCAACAAGGACAATTTTTTGTGGTCAAACAACTAACTACATATTGATTGTCAACCAAATTTCCATAAAATTACCATTTTAACATTCTAATCAAAACTGAACATAAATAATAAACATGGACATAATGTAATTTCACATAAACCAAAATTCACTGTTTTCTCTTAAGACCCACTCACATGTGATTCTAACATATCTCTAATATTGAAAAATATAAAATATAAAACAAAAATCTCTCTCGTCTCTATCTTCACTCCCACATTTCTCACACTCTCTTCCTTTATCCTTCTACTTTAAAAACAAAAATAAGTCACTTAGTACTACGTCTGGTGGTATTCATCTTCACTTGGAAGTTAGAGGTCTTAGGTTCGAATCTTGTGGATGGCGAATTCGATACCAAATTAGGTTGTTGTTGACCCTAAAAACTACAAAGCCTACGTGGCGCGTAGGTCGAGTAATTAAGAAGCTAACTACGTCCTTCGGTTGTATGCGGGCGTGCCAACTCGTCGGCCGAGGAGTAAAATGTGTTGATGTTGCGTTGGGTGCGCTGCTGACTTCTTGATCTTGCGACTGCGGCCGAGGAAGGAACACGTCTACGACAACAGTGCTGTTTATCCAAACTAAAGATATTCGCCGGTTGCCTTCACAGTGCTGTTTATCCAAACTGAAGATGTGTTGGTGAAAAAGGAAAATAAAAATCTCAAGGTTGTTGAGAGGTTTCGCGTAGAGCGAGGGTTTGCGCAGGACAATTTTTGTGTTGAGTTGGAGGTGCTTTTTCCATTGCCATTGCATCTGTATTTATAGGACTGACGTACTTGCTTGGCACAGTTAGATAATCGTATAGAGTCCCTTTGCAATTCAAACTCTGTCGAACATCATTTCAGAATTGGTGTCTAATCATCTTGGCTGTTAAATATCTCTAAGATATAATAAAGGCTATCTCCTAATTTCCCTTAAATATATATATATATATATATATATATATATATCCGCATACGTGACCTCACCAAATGAAAGCATCATATTCCAACTAAAACTTCTCTTTTTTCCACCATGTTAGTCTAGGTGTGACCGTGCATGCATACTAAATTGCATTTTATCTGCAATACAACCTGATCACTTTAAGAGACCATTCTCTATCAAAACCCATCTGACAAAATCTCAAGATCCTTTATGATTATCCATGACTTTTCAAAAACAACACCTAGGCTTATCACATCACTAGGCATATCCCCCTAAACCATCATCTTTATTGTTGCATTAACACACGCATGTGTTCATCCATCCTTGCATGCATCATTGCCGTGCATATCCCAATATCCCAAATGGTCAAATCAATGGGGATTTAGACAAATATTAGGCTTAAATAATTTAATATATTACTAAGAGATAATATCATGACTAAAATCAAAACATTATTTCTCAATAATAATTGAAAATCATTTTAACCACCCTGTCATTTAACGGCACTTGATTACTCGGGCCGATAATGTAAAATGGGTCCAAACAGTTGCCCATTGTGTAGCGTAGCCGAACTCTCCCTCCTCTTAGTGTAAAAATATCGATGTATTAAAAAAAACAAAAAAAAAATGTTCACACTTGTGGTGTGGGCATACTAATTTCATTAAAAATACACAAGGTGAGGCAAGTCCAAGGGCAATTCACAACTTTGAAGTAAAAGTGCATCCCATTACAAAAGTAAAGTAAGAAAACAAGCCCCAAAAGTGAGCCTATAACAATGCCTAAGTCGAAAACCCTAAATTTGAAATTGAGGACCAACCTCCCCCACCAAAAGTGATACAACAATATATTATACTAAAAAAAAAAACCATATTATCTATTCTAAAATTGAGGAGGGATTTGACTGTAACTTAGCTATAGTCAAATTTTTGTCCCTTAATTTTGCCTTTTTTACACCATTGCCATCACATTTGTGGCTGGGTTGGAGGGTAATTTTTTCATTGAATTCAAGATATTTACATTTTTACCACTCTTCACAAATTAGACGCGTGCGTTCTCCTCTCGTCTCTCACTATTCCCCTTTCTCTTCTACGCATGTGCTCTCTTCTCACCTCTCTCTTCCGCTTTCTCTCATTCTCTACTAGAAAATCCACAATCTTTGATCCTCCTTTCTCTCCACGCCCCATATCTCTCGCCGTGAAGCCACAAACCAAGTAGTGATGGTCGAAAACCTCAAACATGGCGGATGCGAAATGAGGTACAATGACGATCGACAACCGCTTTCGTTGTTGATGAATTTGGCCATCGGAAAGCGTCCTCGCTTTAATTATGGTATGTTGAATTTCTTGAATTTCCCTTTATTTGGGTTTCCTCTCTCAATTTTGCGTTTGTTTGGGGTTTATAAATTAGGGTTTCCTCACTCTTTTTTTTTCTTCAGAATTTGCACTGCATTTCTTAGATTTTGAAAAATGGGCCAAATTTTGATTTTTGCTTTCGTCTCTCTGGTAATTACTCTGAACCCCAAAAGATTTGAAATTTCTGGTAATTTTTCTCATTGTTTTTGACAATTTGTTGTTAGAATTTGTATAAATTGCTGCCATTATGTTGTGAATTAGTAGAAAATTGGGGTTTCAGGCAAATGACGAGATGGGTATGACACGCCCCGATCCCGATGTTCCCCGAACACTAGGGTAGGTATGTGCTGATCGACACCCGAGGGTGACGAAAGCCATTTATTAAAAACATGAGAACCAAAATATGAATAAGATAAAAGAAATTTAAATATAATTAAAATACAAATGAAGAACGTGTTCAGAGCACACAACTAACTAGAACACTAAAGGAAATAATATAAGATTTGTTTGTACCATACTTGACCAATCCCAAAACTACTGAGCACCGGTCAACGTTATACCATCAATGACCCAGAAGAGTTTCCCTCCAACCAGGAGGCCAATCACAGCGCGACACGTGTCGACATCAGAAGCCAATCATAGTACGACATGTGTCAACATCAGAAGCCAATCACAACACGACACGTGTCAATGTCTGAATGAAACTAGAAACTCTCTTCTATAAATAGAGATCATTCTCTCACAATATTTCCTAATGTCATTTGTACTAAATCATTCACTAGTACTCACTAAAGGAAAGCTTGAACCTATCTACTTGTGTAAACCCTTCACAATTAATGAGAACTCATCTACTCGGTGGACGTAGCCAATCTGGGTGAATCACATACATATTGTGTTTGCTTCCCTGTCCCTATCCATTTACATACTTATCCACACTAGTGACCGTGACCGGAGCAATCTAGCGAAGGTCACAAACTTAACACTTTATGTTATACCAAAGTCTTCACTGATTTTGTGCATCAACATTTGGCACCGTCTGTGGGAACGACGCTTATTCCCACTTTCTTCAGCTTTGCCAAGCTGGTTTCCATCATTTGTATACTATCTTTTGACCAGGCATCCCTCTGCAACATGGGGAGAGAAGGAAGCCACAACACAGAATGACACCCCTCTTGCACCTAATGCGAAGCAACGAAAGAATGAAGGAAAGAGGGTTGCTCTTCAAGCTAAAGTCGATAAGCTAGAAGCTCAGAACAACAAGATAGCAATGAAGAATGAGGTCCTCCAGGAACAGTATGAGAAGCTCTTTGAGACGCTTCACGAAACTAGGCGGACTTAAACACGCGAGCTCGTTGCCCCTGTGGGCATCAACCATCATCTGGGTGCCCCCCAACACAGAGGGTCACCTCCCTTCGATATAGGTATCCCTGATGAGGAACGAGCTAATCATCAAAACATTGATCAACATGAGACTTCTTTCAACCTAGATGCTTCGACCCGAAGTAGAAGAAGTGGAGGAAGACACCTCCTTGCAGAAGGATTGGAAGGATCGAAAGCCGTTTATCGTGACTACCGAGACTTCATAAAGCAACTTCGAGAGAATCCCCTCCACATATACTCGAAGATCAATGACCCAAGGGTTTCTGAAAGACTCGGTCCCCTTCCACGACCCAGGCCAGCTGCCAATCTAGGGAAGGAACGACAGGTCCCAGAGGAACATGAAGGTACGGGGGACTCTGAGGTATTCCAACAGACTCGCCCCAGAAGTCAGTACGGTGAGTCCAAGAAAAAACCACACGCCCTTGCTCAAACTTTCCTACTTCCAAAAGGCGATGGAGACTTACGAAAGAAAATTCCAGTTATACATGACTCCACTCAGGACTCCCTTGTCCTACAGCTCATTGAGGAAGTAAACAAGTTGAAGGTCGAACGTCAGGCTGAGATACCTGATTGGAACCAACCCAAGCTTGGCCCTCTCACAAGAAGGATCATCGACACCCCATTTAAGCGAAGACAAAACAAAAGCTTGGTTTACAACTCTATACTGGAATGGATGACCCAATTGAACACCTTAACCTCTTTGAGTCCACCATGGCATATCGGATGCACACCGACGAAGAGCGATGTCTTCTCTTCTCCTCCACCCTCTCTGACGGAGCTCTAAACTGGTATTGCCGTCTTCCACCTGAGACAGTAGACTCATTTGAGGAATTGAGGAAACTGTTTCTCTCTCAACACATCTTCCAGACCGATCACTTGCATTCTGTAGATGACTTGTACACTATTCGCCAGAAGCCGAACGAGTCACTACGAGAGTATGCCGGTCGCTTCAGCCATGAGTATTCCCGCTGCGCTGAGGTAGATGACAAGACCGCCCTCAAGGACTTCACGGCAAGCCTACGTGATTGTTTCTTCAAGTACATGATCAATGCCAACACTTGGAAGACTTACTCTGAGGTGATGACACATGCTTACAACCACGCCTCCGCCGAAACAAGGACATACCAAGGGAACCCCTATATGGTTAACCCATATCAACAAATGGGAAGTGGGAGTCAAGTTCTACCAAGTGAGGAGATATTGGCCACTCAGACACCCATTGCATCATCTTCTGCCTCATTTAGCTACTCGCTAAGTCACCAAACGTATCTGTCTCTTGGTAAGAGGAAGGATTTTTACTCTCAACAAGCCCATTACAACAAGAGGGATAAAAGTTCGTATCAAGACAACCAGGGGTGAACGTACTGTCGACTATTATGACTATGGGGCCAAGCCTCACTCTTTCAAAGTGGAGGACTAGGTACTGAAGGAAATGCTATTATAAAAAGGCATACACATTACAAATGGTTTGACTCTCAACCGTTTGAGATCTTTTGTCACACAAGCCATTCAGCAAATATTTAAAGAAGAGGAAATTCAGACAACTTCTTCTGAGTCTTTTGCGTTCCTAGCACTGGAACACTTGGTCTACGATGACCTACCCTTATACTCCAACTCAGAGCTTCAACATGCGTACTTTGACACAAATTATGTGATACTAAGTGTTACAACCAACATGGTTCACATATCAAAAACATGGATCCCTTCATGCATAGCAAAACGTTCATAAGCATCACTCATATCAATCAACATAAACATTATACATTCCAACACATTCATACATAAACATCATACATTCCAACACATTCATACATAAACATCATACATTCCAACACATCCATACATCAGCCAACTGTGCTTCGAAAGAGTTCAACATACTTTGTGTCTTCGACACTTGCTACAATGTGCCTCGACACCTTGCCCTTATTCTCACCAACCAGGTGATGAAATGTGAAGAAATAACTCATCTTCATGCCACCAACAAGGTGATGAAATGTACAACCCGTACTCTCCTTTATGCCACCAACCAGGTGATGAAATGTACAACCCGTACTCTAATATCATTTGGTAACTTGCCACTCATGCCACAAACCAGGTGAAGAATGAACTCATCTTCATGCCACCAACCAGATGATGAAATGTACAACCCGCACTCTAATATCATTTGACAACTTGCCACTCATGCCACCAACCAGGTGAAGAAGGAACTCATCTTCATGCCACTAACCAAGTGATGAAATGTACAACATGTACTCTCCTTCATGCCACCAACCAGGTGATGAAATGTACAACCCGTACTCTAATATCATTTGGCAACTTGCCACTCATGCCACCAACCAGGTGAAGAAGGAACTCATCTTCATACCACAAACTAGGTGATGAAATGTACAACCCGTACTATCATTCATGCCACCAACCAGGTGATGAAATGTACAACCAGTACTCTAATATCATTTGGCAACTTGCCACTCATGCCACCAACCAGGTGAAGAAGGAACTCATCTTCATACCATCAACCGGGTGATGAAATATACAACCCGTACTCTCCTTCATGCCACCAACCATGTGATGAAATGTAAACCCGTACTTTAATATCATTTGGCAACTTGCCATTCATGCCACCAACCAGGTGAAGAAGGAACTCATCCTCGTGCCACCAACCAGGTGATGAAATGTGATGAAGGAACTCACATTCGTACCACCAACCAAGTTATGAAAGCAACTCACCATTCATTCCACCTACTAGAAGACGAGTGGTACAACTTGTACATGTGAACTCCTAGCATTCACAAATAATCAAAACCCTCAAGCTTGACAACTCAACTAGGGGAGCACTGATGCCCAACAAGAGTTATAGTCACCAACAAAGTCTTATTGCAAGCTAACAACAACTTCAGTGCATGGCATACGAAGATCAAGCTATTCAGCCCTCTTGCATCTGCTTCAGACATTTCCCCTCTGTAACAATGCAAACACTACAACTCGTAGAAAGCTTCACACACTCTTGATCAAGACAGTGTGAAGCAAAACCAATTTATGGTGCCAACAAGAGCTTCATCAAGCAAAACCAATTTATGGTGCCAACAAGAGCTTCATCAATGGAGGGCAACCACAATTCTCAAAAGCTTCACACACTCTTGATCAAGACAGTGTGAAGCAAAACCAATTTATGGTGCCAACAAGAGCTTCATCAAAAGAGTTCAACCACAATTCCCAAAAGCTTCACACACTCTTGATCAAGACAGTGTGAAGCAAAACCAATTTATGGTGCCAACAAAAGCTTCATCAATGGAGGGCAACTACAATTCTCAAACCTTCGAAGCAAATTCAATTTATATGGTTCATCCAAACCTTCGACTACTACAAGGTGTGGCTTGCATCACAATCTCTTGCTCAACAGTGTGGAAGCAAAATTTGTATATGTTGTCTCTCCCACATTTTCAAATTTCTAGTTTCCCAAAAAAAAATAAAAAATAAAAAATAAAATTTAACAAAGCTTCATCAATGGAGGACAACTACAAATTCTCAAAAGCTTCACACTATCTTGATCAAGATAGTGTGAAGCAAAATCAATTCATGGTTCCCAACAAAAGCTTCAACTCCAAAGCTTCACCTACAAAGCTTCAACTCCAAAGCTTCACCTACAAAGCTTCAACTCCAAAGCTTCACCTACAAAAGCTTCACCCAACAAAGCTTCACCACAAAAGCTTCACCAACAAAAGCTTCATCAATGGAGGACAACTACAAATTCTCAAAAGCTTCACACTATCTTGATCAAGATAGTGTGAAGCAAAATCAATTCATGGTACCCAACAAAAGCCTCAACTCCAAAGCTTCACCTACAAAGCTTCAACTCCAAAGTTTCACCTACAAAAGCTTCACCCACAATAGTTTCACCTACAAAAGCTTCACCCATAAAAGCTTCACTAACAAAAGCTTCACCTACAAAAGCTTCACCCACCATAAAAGCTTCACCTACGAAAGCTTCACCTACGAAAGCTTCACCCAAAAGCTTCACCCATAAAAGCTTCACCAACAAAAGCTTCACCCACAAAAGCTTCACCCACCACAAAAGCTTCACCCATAAAATATTTACCAACAAAAGCTTCACTCACAAAAGCTTCACCAACAAAAGCTTCACCCACAAAAGCTTCACCCACCACAAAAACTTCCCCCACACAAAAGCTTCACCTATAAAAGTTTCACTCACCACAAAAGCTTCACCCACAAAAGCTTTACCTTCAAAGCTTCAACACAAAAGTTTCACCTACAAAAGCTTCACACTATTTTGATCAAGATAGTGTGAAGCAAAATCAATTCATGGTACCCAACAAAGCTTCACCTACAAAGCTTTAAACTATATATATATATTTTTTGGAAATTCGAAAATTCAAAAATTCAAAAAAAAAATTTCGAAAAAAAAAAATTCAAAAAAACAATTTTGCCTAGGCCTCATCTTCTTTGGGCCTACAACTTTCATAACAAATCTTTATGAAGAAGGAGTTTTGGGCTACCACTTAGAAAGGAAATGCCTCATTCGTCAACTCATTCGACCGAAGACTTGGGCGACTCCTACCATATGCTACTGCACCTTGATACTCGGAAGTCTCACGACCACTCAGTGACTTGGATTTTTCAAGTCTCCAAACGAGAAGTTTTTCTCACTCAGGAAATTAAGGGAGCACTACCTCAACCTACATGCTTCACTCACAAAGCTTCAACATACAAGCTTCAACAAAAGGAAAAATTCAAAGAACTTAGTGAAGAAGGCCTTGGTGTATTTAACACAATACATTGAAATGAAGCAAAGCTTGTTTATTGATATCTCTGATAAGTTACAAATATGTACATATACATGAATCAAAATGAACAAACAAGAGGGAGCCTTCACAAAGGTTGCTCAGGAAAAGTCTCAGCAGTCGGCAGAGCCCCAGAAAGAGGAGGCACCAGAGGGTGATTATTCGGAGCCTCAGTACTAGGCAAAACCCCAGAAGGATGAGGCACCGAAGGTTGATCATTTGGAGCTTTATTACCCGGTACAGCCCCAGAAGACGAAGGCAATAAATGTCTTTGGAACAAACCCACAAACCTCTGATGATCAAGTAAAATCTGACCATTAGATTCTTGCAGCTGGTCGAGCTTCCTCTTCATGTTTGTAGCATAGTCATGTGCGAGCTTGTGCAACTGTTTATTCTCATGCTTGAGCCCTCTGATCTCCTGTTTGAGACTTATCACTTCAGCCGCCAATGATTCAATTTGGCGGGTTCGAGCAAATAGGCGTTGGGCCATATTAGACACAAAATCTGCACACTGAACACTGAGAGCCAGATAATCCTTAACAGCCAACTCATCAGACCGTTTGGAAAGTAGTTTGTTATCTTTGGGAGTGAGAAGGTTCCTGGCCACCACCGCAGCGGTCATATCATTCTTCATCACAGAGTCCCTAACGGTAAGAGGACCAGTAGGGGATTAGAAGAATGGGCGCCATATGTTGTCTTGAGAATGCATGACTGCCTCTTCACCAAATTTCAAGTCAAAACGACGGTCAGATGGGCCGCACATTCTCAGAAATGATGAAGGAGAAATGAAGTGCAATAAATCTCTGAAGTAAGGGGAAAATTCCTACAAGCAATAACTCTCTAAATGTACTTCTTGCACACAATTGGTGCCCTTATAAAAGAAATGGCAACATGGTCGTTGGTTCAAAACTCGAAGAGGCACCACTCTCCGGATTCCGAAGAGGCACCACTTTCCACACGCAACATCAGCTCCTCGGGTACCACAGATAACTTTGCCAAAGATCTCTAACAAAGTTTAGACACATAAATTTTGAAGGTCCAGCTACCCTACTATTACCCACAAGGGTAAAGGAACAGCACCACTGCTTAATAACTAGAAAGTCACAATGTGTGTCAACCTCTGTGCTCCATGGCAAGGCAGACTGGCAAAAATGCCCAACCTTTACTCACATTCAAGAAAACACTCCCAACAAGATTGCTTGCTCAAAAATTGAAGAGGCACCGCTCTCCGAATCTCGAGAGCCAGACTCCTAACAAGATTACTTTCTCAAAAATCGAAGAGACACTGCCTTCCGAATCTCGAGAGCCAGACTTCTAACAGGATTACTTTCTAAAAAATCAAAGAGACACTGCTCTCCGAATCTCAAGAGTCAGACTCCCAACAGGATTGCTTTCTCAAAAATCAAAGAGGCACCGTTCTCTGAATCTCAAGAGCCAGATCCCTGACAAAATTGCTTGTTCGAAAACCAAAGAGGCATCGCTCGCCAAACTTCGAGAGCCAGATTTCCTTGGATAAAGCTTGTCTGCAATCTTCACACGCAACATCAACTTTCCAGATACCACATACCACTTTTTCAAAGTGCTCTGACAAAGTTAAAACACGTGAAGCTTGCAGCTCCCACAACATTGCTATGACCAAGAAGGGTAAAGGAATAGCACTACTACTTGTTGTTAGGGAGACTCCTATATATGTCGACCTCCATCCTCCACAGCCAGGCAGACCTGCAAATAAAAAAAATGCTCAAGTTTTCTTCACATTCGAGAGGGCACTCTCAGCAGAGTCTCTCAAAATACTTAGCTTCTTTTCCTCCCGATAATACCTCTGCAAACAAGCCACACCAGAGCAAGAGTATCTCATATCATCAGGGTTAAAAGCAAGAGTATCCCATATCATGCTTTTTCCCTGTCTTTTCCTTTGGCCTTGTTCTTACCTGCAAGACAATGAGAAAAAGAGCAATCAGTCAGCACTTGGAATCAAGCTTCCAGTCAGGAACTGACTGCCTGGAACCCTTGCCTGATTACTTATCTGGCATTGCTCTCGAGTACTCATCTTCAACATCTTATGCTTCTAGAGAAGATACCACATCTGCCTGAGGAATAGATAGGGCAAGTGAGAAGGATACAAGGAAGCATGTGGAGACAAGCGTAACAGAACACGTGCCGATACATCCACTACTTTGTCAACATCAAAAGTATCCCATATCATCAGGGTCGAACGTACTCTAGATTTGATGGACTTATTTAGACCCTCAAATTCTTGAGTCGGCCTTATACTCTGGAGGAAACTAGAAAACCCTCCAGCCAAATTCAAGAATAAGCCTGTGGAAAGTTACTTCTTCAAAAGCAAAAGTATCTCATATCATCTCTTTTCCATTTGCTTCTCCTTATCCTTGTTGTTGTTTACGACACAAAGAGAATGAGAATAATCAACCGGAAGCCGAAGTCGAACCTTCGATCCAGGTTGCTTGTTTGGAAATCTGATTGCATACCTTGTCTGTTACCTCCTTCGGCAAATCTCCTAGCTCGGCGACTTGGGGGACTCCTACTATAGGGTTTGTATCGCACTTGACCAAGCCCGAAACTACAAGTAAGCTTCAAGTGAAATTGATACATTAGCTTGTGCATCTTCATCAGTTAAAGATACCACCCCTGGATAGAGGAAAAATACTTCCAGAGAAGATGCCACATCTATATATGAGACAAATAAGGCAAGTGAAAATGATACCACACTTCGGTACTTAGAAGTTTCGTGATTACTCAATGGCTTGGATCTTGCAAGTCCCCAACCGAGGAACTTCCCTCACTTGGGAACTTAGGGGAGCACTGTTTGTACCATACTTGACCAATCCCGAAACTATTGAGCACCGGTCAATGTTATATCTTCAAAGACCCAGAAGAGTTTCCCTCCAACCAGAAGGTCAATCACAGCGCAACATGTGTCGACATCAGAAGCCAATCATAGCGCGACACGTGTCAACATCAGAAGCCAATCACAACACGACACGTGTCAATGTCAGAATGAAACTAGAAACTCTCTTCTATAAATAGAGATCATTCTCTCACAATATTTCCTAATGACATTTGTACTAAATCATTCACTAGTACTCACTAAAGGAAAGCTTGAACCTATGTACTTGTGTAAACCTTCACAATTAATGAGAACTCATCTACTCCGTGGACGTAGCCAATCTGGGTGAACCACGTACATCTTGTGTTTGCTTTCCTGTCCCTATCCATTTACATACTTATCCACACTAGTGACCGGAGCAATCTAGCGAAGGTCACAAACTTAACATTTTCTGTTGTACCAAAATCCTCACTGATTTTGTGCATCAACAAGATTGAATGAACAAATGAGTGAATCCTACACTGAGAGGACTCGGAGATGTCGATGTGGAAGTGCCTTGATGTCGGGATTGTATGCCTCGATTCTAAGTCCAGAGGGGGCAGGGCACAAAACAAACATGAGTGGGCTAAGTTGATATACATAATAATAAAACAGTTATTCAACATACTGACCCCCAAAGTTTTATGAAAACATAGGTAGCATAATATGTAGTAGGTTTTCCGAAAACCCTAGCATGCCATAAAACCTTCATAAAACATATCCCGTATATAATGCTAACTAGTGGTATCAATATCAGTATCTATTCAATCAGGACCCTTCACTTGCCAAACAAGCCATTTAGAACACTTCCTTCATTTGCCAAACAAGCCCAACCTACGCCCGGCCGAAGCCAATAAAAATATCATTGCCAAACAGGCCCACCCTACGCCTGGCCGAACCCAACATAAATATCATTGCCAAACAGGCAAAACAATGACCACTAGATACACACAGAAACATTGAATATAGTCTTTCCAAACATAGGTACATATATCTCAAAAATATCTTCATAGTATAAAGTCATCCATCATTTATACTATAAAGAAGTGTGTAAAAACATGTTCTAAATAGTATATCGTCATCCATTATATATCTTACAAAGAACATGGGTTCGATAGAAAATATGGTAATCCAAAATATTCTAAGTAAGCATTATATCTCATAAAACGTTTCATAAAACGTAATCAATAAATCATGCTTTTCATGTATGTATTTCTATGATTAAAACCTACATTTTAGAAGGGGTCCACTCACAGATACGCCGTCGTAGAAGAGCTGTATGAATTAGAAATGACAGATTCGCCGCTAATAATTGTACCTAAGCACATAAAGGGTACAATTAATAAAAGTATACTCAAACAATTTAATTTGGAAAAACAAACGTCAGAAACAGGTCCAGAACGTCGAAATTAGCCTAGAAGGGGTTCCAGACGTCGAAATTAGCCTAGGAGGGGTTCCAGACGACACCCGAAAAGTCAACAAGTTCGGGTCGGTCAAAGTCAACGGGTCCGGATCGATCAAAGTCATCGGGTTCGAGTTGGATCAAACCGGGGTGGACTGGGTCAATGGGCTGGAGGCCCTAGGTTCTTGGGCTTGGGTTCTAAGGCCCAAAGGGTTTAGGGTTAATGGGCTGCACAAATGGGACTTGGGCTTAAAAGCCCGGCCTAGTTGTTTTTGGGTTTTTAACTAAATAAAATAAAATAATAAAAAGAAAAAGGCTTGGGCTGAGGGTTTAACGAGCCTACGACCCAAATCCTAAAATGGCCCAGAGGCCTAATTAACAGGGTTTAATGGGTTGGGACTTCATGGGCCTTAGGCTTGGAAGCCCAGCCCAAAGTTCTAGGCCCGAAGGCCTAGGTTCGACGGAGGGAAGAAGACCGAAGCTCGGGAAGCTCCGATTGACCCCGATCTTCAACTCTAAGACTCGATTCCACCACCAAAACGAAGAGTAGGAAGATAGGAAGAGATTGATACCTTCAATTCATCGTGAAAGGGCCGGAGGTCGCCGGACTTGGGCTCGCACACCCACTGCTCGTCTGGAGCTGGGTTTAGCACCTCGTGGTATCTCTGTGCAACTTATCGCCTCAAATACAAAATCTAAGTCAAGTGTTTCCGAAACTTACCAATCGTCGGAAAGACAAGGGACTTGACGGAGTTCCTATGTGCTCCACAGAGATGAAGAGATGGAGGGAGAGAGAGAGCTAACACGGTGACGATGATGGTGATGTTGTCCTGTGTATGCATGTGTGTCGGGTAGAGCTCGTGGAAGGGGAGGGTGCAACGATGGAGAAGGAGAGAACTGTGAGATAGAGAGAGAGCTTTGAGAAATGTGTAAGGTGCACGGGAAAGGGAAGAAAGAGATGGAGCGAGACTTGGGCCCTGAGGGGAAAAAACTAAAACACGTGGGCCCCACAGACACACATTAAAACCCAAAACAATTTTTAAAATCGGGGGTGGGGTTTTACAAGGTATGTGGGTAAGACAATAAAAATCCATGCTTTCATCTATTTGTTTGATTAAATATAGTTTTTGTCCTTTTCAACCTTCTTTGTGTTGTAAATAATGGATGTCCACTCATCCACTCAACAAGTGGATGTCCAAGAAGCTTGCTCAACACTACTCATTTTTTCTATAAAAGCAAACCCCACACAACATCAAACGTGTGATTCACGGAAGAGGAAGAGAGAAGAGAGAGAGAGAGGAAAGAAGAGGAAGAGAGGAAGAAGAGGAAAATGAGGGAGAGATTAAAGAGAGTTATCTTTGTATTCCTATTATTCCAAATTATAATGAAAGCACCACTGCTGCCCCGAGGACGTACTCCAGTCACACTGACTGTAGAGGAACCTCGTAAATTTTGTGTCTTGTTTCATTTATTCCACTACACTCACAGTCGATTTTACAACACGTTATCAGCACGAGAAGCTCTCATGTCGGTGGAAAGCACAACGCCATAAATCTGGTGAAGCACTACCTACCTTTCACCTCTATCGACTGGAATCTCACAGATAAGAAAATCTTTTCATTCCATTCTCATATCTCTAAATGACTAATTTTCTTAAAGTAAATATACATGTGGTTATATAACTATTGTCATTATTATTGGCAGAAAATCCGACAGTCATATGAGCTTTGAAACTTCAACTTCCAGTGCTCATACAGAAACCCTTCCTTCATAAAAGTTGTTCCTTATCCTCTCTCCCATAACATACCAAAATTCCAGAACCATCCAACGGTTAAATCATTCCAGATCTTAGAAATAATACTACATACTCAAAATCCGTAGAAAATCGGGCAGCCATGTAAATAGCCTCTGAACTCCAACTTCCTGACATCCGATTGAAATACTTTCTTCTTGAAAGTTGTTCGTCCGCCTAGTACCTAGAACATATCCAAATTTCAGAAATTGTCAACGGTTCGATCGTCGCAGATGACTGAAACTTCAACTCAGCTTCCATTTCCGCAGAAAACTGGACAGCCATCTTATGAGTACCAAACCTTCATTTTCAGAAGCACGGCTCGAAACTGTTTCTTCACGAAAGTTGTTTGGTATCTTCTAATCCATATCATACTAAATTTTGAGTTAAATCTAACGGTTTGATCTTCTTATAAGTAGCAGACAAAGAAAGAAAAAATATATATATAAATTGAAAAGGGAGCAAATGGATGGTGTGTCGGTTGGACTATGTGAAAGAAAACAAAAACCAAAGTTTTGGAATCATGCAGCATGTGAATGTATAAGAGAAAATAATAAAATAAAATAAAAAGGAAATGAGAACAAAGATTATTGGACCATGTGAATGAATAAGAAACAAAAAATATATATTTATTTATGTGAATGATGTTGGCTTAAAACACTTTCACAAGCTCTATTTATTTAAAGCAATTTATTTACAGTGGGTAGAATTATTACCCTTTGCTTTAAAGCTTTGATATTTATGTGCATGGTGTTGGTTTAAAGCCCATGTCACAAGTTCTATTTACTTTAAAGCAATTTATTTATCATGGACGGTTTTACCGCCTACTGCTTTAAGTTTTGATTTATGTGAATGGTGCTGAATTAAAGTCCTTGTCACAAGCTTTAATTTATTTATTGTGCAATTTATTTACTATGACTGGAATTACCACCTATTGTTTTAATTTATTTATCTTTTGTTACTATGAGTATATACAGGACCTGAAGTTCCTTGATCAGATCAGAACCTGCAGTTTCTTGATCCTCATCATATAAAATGATTGGACCCGAAGTTCCATCATACAAAAAGATCAGGCATGAAGTCTTTTGATCCTGAAGATCAGGACATGAAATTCCTTGATGAGTACCGTAAGTTTAAAGTGCCGCAGTGCCTCAACTTAACCATGATAAAGAACATAAGAGTCTCAGTTCACACACTATTAAACAAGGACCAGAAGTTCCTCATGTCCATACTCAAAATGGTTTAGCAGAAGCATTTATTAAGTGGGTGAAATTAATTACCAACGCTCTGCTCATGAAAACGAAATTGCCAATTTTCTACATGGGAACATATAAACTTTACATGATGCATTATTAATTCGGTTGAGACATATTACCAACCATCAATACTTCTTAGTACAACTCGTGTTTGGGAACCAGCCAAGCATTATACATCTACGAGTTTTTTTTTTGTTGTGTTATCTATGTGCCTATTACACTGCCACAACGTACTGAAATGAGACATCATCGCTGATTGGGCATTGAAATTGAACACTATCTATCATTCAATATTTGGAACCCTTGACTGGGGATATGTCTACCGCATGATTTACGGACTATGATTTTGATAAGACAATTTTCCCACCATTAGGGGAGAAAATAACATCGTTCCAGAAGAACGATGAGAAAATATCATTCCAGAAGAATGATGAGAAACGACCGTTCCAGAAGAACGAAGATAATTTGTCTTATTTTGATTCACGAAACAAACAATGAGAAAATGAAATTGAAATAATTGAATGATGCTACGAAAGTGATGAAATCACATATACTTACTGCAAATGTGCCACAAGAATTGATGTCCCTGTTGGACAAAATAATGAGACAGTAAATGATTTATCTATTGCACGCCTGAAGCGTGGCAGATTTTTAGACTCAAAAGGTTCGGTTATTCGAAAGAAGAAGAATATGGCACTATTGAACTATTGCATTCCCGAAGCATAACTGTTGCATGCCAGAAGCATGACAGTCGTTGCATGGATACACGTCCCAGAAAGGACAATCCGCAGACATGGGAATGATGATGTCTCATGCATGAAGCATGATTGACGTATAGGTTCTAAATGACTCAACTCTTGGAAGTGGAGATTAACATTCAAGCTCTATAATGCTCAAAAGGAGGTTATGATCCACATTCTCTAAATTATGACTATCCTGGAAGAGATAGCGTCATGCCCTTGAACAGGCAATGGATATCCAAAGAAATGAAAACTTTTATGCATGCGCATGCACATGAGAATATGAGATCACAAATTGATGATAACCAATGGTAATTTTGGTTTTTACAAGTAGCTACTAAATTCATCAATGAGATGTGTTAATATTGAGTCACGTTCTTTTGTTCGTCGACAAAAGGAAAATTATTGGCCAAAATGGAGAAAGGCAATTCCATTACAATTTTGTAAGAACGTGGAAAAATGGACCTATATATATTTGAATACAATACAAATAGCCAAAAGATGTTGAACCAAGGAGGTTACATATGGGCATTTGTAATACATACACTCACATGATATGACACAAGGTTACTAATTGAAACCTGAAATCATGTTCTTGTAAACGAGTTCATATAAATGGAGAATTATATACGAAGGGTTGTGAGTCACCCACATTATATCTCCATAAGTAAATCCCTCAAGTATACATGAGAGCAAATTGCTCTGTATAAATTCCAAAGGAAAATGTGTCATGAAGTGTAGAAAATCCTTGAAGGATTCAAATTGCTTGAAGTAAGCCCCCGAAGGGTAAAGCATAAAATATGTACTCAATACCAATGGATGGTATAAATTGCCTTAGTGAGTACTATCATTATGATATTGTTGCAACATACTAAAATCTCTTGCAAGAGTCAATGACATTAAATTAGAACTCTTGAAGAGTTGATGATATTAAATTGGGACTCCTGAAGAGTCTAGAAAAATTATAAAGTGTTGAAGGAATTATTGTCTCGAGCTGCAGATCGAACAATCTACCAACACGAATCTTATCCATGATATTATGATATTAAAAGAACCATATGGATTGCAGATTATGAGTTGAATACTCAAATGATGAAGACACTAAGAATACTCATTTATCTTCGTGAGGGTAAAGATAAATTGATATTTGGTCCAGAAGTACCACATCTTAGTGAAGTATATGCTTTATTGTATTTGGCATAATACATTGAATGAAATAAAGCTTATCTATTAATATCTCCAAGAAATTACAGATATGTACATACACATGAGGATAGAGCCTTCACAAAGGTTGCTCATGTGAAGCCTCAGTACTCGGAAGTACCCCAGAAGGGGGAGGCACTGGAGATTGATCATGTGGCACCCCAGTACTTAGCAAAACACCAGAAGAGGAAGACATCAGTTGCTTTCGGAATCTAGCAACGAACATCTGGTGATCACTTTGAATCCGACCTTCAGATTCCTGCAGTTGGTCGAGCTTTCTTTTCATGCTCGTAGAGTAACTATTTGCAAGCACGTGTAACACCCTATTCTCGTGCTTGAGCCCTCTGATCTCTTGTTTAAGACTTGCCACCTCCGCCATCAATGATTTAACTTGGCAAGTTTGAGCAAGTAGGCGTTGGCACATATTGGAAACAGAGCCAGCACACCGAACACTGAGAGCCAATGAGTCTTGAACGGCCGACTCTTCAGACCGTTCTGAAAGGATCTTGTTATCCTTTGGAGTGAGAAGATTCCTAGCTACCACAGTAGCGGTTATGTTATTCTTCATCACAGAGTCCCCAACTGTAAGAGGACCATTAGAAGATAAGAAGGACGGGCGCCATATATTATCTTGATGTTGCTCATCTGTATCACTCATAAGACTCAAATCTAAGCAAATGTTAGATGGGCAAGTCATTTTTCAGAAATGATGAAGGAAAAACAGAGGTCAAATAAAATTTCAGAAGTGCAAGAAGGGGGAAATTTCTCAGGCAGCAACTTTCTGAGCATACTCTTGAACACAATTGATGTCTCTATAAAAGAAGAGACAACAGAGCCACTTGTTCAAAGATCGAAGGTGCACGACTCTCCGAATTTCAAAAGCCAGATTTTCCTGAATAAAGTTCGTTGGCATTTTTCAGACGCAATCTCAGCTTTTTCGGATATCGCGTGCAACTTTGTCAAAGATCTCTGACAAAGTTGAAAACGCGTAAATCTTACTATTCTATTTACACCACAGTTGCTGACAAGAGTAAAAGCACAACACCACCACTTGCTATTGGAAAATCTCTATATATGTCGACCTCTGTTCTTCATAACAAGGCAGACCCGCAACTCTGCAAGAATGTCCAACTCTTCCTCATCTTCGAGAATGCATCTTCAACATAGCATCTCGAAATACTCAGTTTTCTTCATCTCCGAGAATACCTCTTCAAACATGTCACACCAGAGCAAGATTATCACATATCTTCAGGGACCAGAGCAAGATTATCTCATATCATGCAATCTCCCTGTCCTTTCCTTTGTCCTTGTTCTTGCCTGCAAAGACAAGGATCAAGAAAGTAATATGTCGGAACCTCCACTCAAACTCCCGGTAAGGAACCGACTGCCTGGAACCTTTGCCTGGTTGCTTACTTAGCATTGCTTTCGAGTACTCATCCTCAACTACTGTCAAGGTCATGAATTCCACCGGCAAATACCTCATGACAGTTGATCAGATAGTGGCTCTTTACACTGAAGCTGCCAAGCATAGATGAGTCGTTGTGAGGGAATGTTCTGAAGGACCATCCAAATGCAAGGGTTGCATTCCACTCCTGCATCAGGGGACAAATCATACAAGAGAAGATGCCACACATGCATGGGGGAAAACCGGGGGAAAACCAGGGAAAATACTACTTAAGCAAGGGGAGCAAGTAAGGAAAGTGAAAATGATACATTGAAGCATGTGGAGACAAGTACAATGAACACGTGCTGATTCATCCCCAACTAAGCCGAAGATCACTTCTCACGTGAAGCTCCTCATGGTCCAATTTCATTCAAGATCAAGCTTCGAATGTCCTTAAAGAAATCACAAGTCCGATTCAAGATCAAATGTCCACCACCCTTGAATCAAATCTGCTCCAGATCTTCGATGCAAGTCTAGCAGAAAGTCCTACAACCCAGTTCAAGAAAAAGCCTGTGGAAAGTTAACAACAAGTAAAGCACCTATTTCGACAACTCTTTTTGCTAAGAGATTGAAGCAGAATGATCAACGATCAGCCTAAATGATTTGAAATCAGGGGGAGATACTCATCAGGGGGAGCATCCAAGACAGATCAAGATTTTAACAAGACAATCGAAGACTTGTGGCCATCCAAGGGGGAGTGTTGTAAATAATGGATGTCCACTCATCCACTCAACAAGTGGATGTCCAAGAAGCTTGCTCAACACTACTCATTTTTTCTATAAAAGCAAACCCCACACAACATCAAACGTGTGATTCACGGAAGAGGAAGAGAGAAGAGAGAGAGAGAGGAAAGAAGAGGAAGAGAGGAAGAAGAGGAAAATGAGGGAGAGATTAAAGAGATTTATCTTTGTATTCCTATTATTCCAAATTATAATGAAAGCACCACTGCTGCCCCGAGGACGTACTCCAGTCACACTGACTGTAAGGAACCTCGTAAATTTTGTGTCTTGTTTCATTTATTCCACTGCACTCACAGTCGATTTTACAACACTTTGTCAATTGTGTAGGAATTGTTTCATTTTTCTTGGGTTTCTTGAGGTTTAGCAACATCAGGTACTTTTTGACCCAATCAACCACAAAAAATTGGTATGCTCTTTTCAAAATTTTCAATTTGGTACATTTAGAGTTGTATTCATATAATTGTATTCTTAATTTTTCAAAATCCTAAATATTTTTCAAAATCCTAAATATTTCATGTATATTAGATTCTCCAATATTTCTTCTTAGTAGCGTTTGATTTTTTCAGGTCTGTTTCCTGTTGGCATGCTTCCTTTGTTTCAGATGGGAGTCAACTCAATTGGTAAGCCATTTGTTTCGATCTTTTGTCTCTATGATTTTTCCTCAAGAAATTACATTATTCACTCAATTGGTAAGACTAAAACTGGTACTCCTTGCATGCCAAAGTACCAATCCGGCATTTTTAAGTTTTTAGTATTATTTGCTTAGGGAGTATATTGTTGGGAAATCGTATTTATGGGGAAGGTGATTTTGTAGTTGTTAGAGCGCATATGTGTGGGATGAAGGAAGAAATTAGGAACATACTGACTAATTCTATAAGGATGGTTTAAGGGCTTAAATTGAGATTTTCTAGATGAGACCACATGAATTATGAACAAGCTCTTCTTCATTTGGGGAGCATTCAACTTCAAGGAAAATATTTTCTAGATTCTGCTGTGAATAGTAAGGTGAGATTTGCTATGTGTTTGAGTGTCTATTTTGATGATAAAATTTCTTTTATGAGGTTAATTGAGTTTTATTCCTCATTTCTTTCCGTTATTTTCAGTTGGTTTTATTTCATGATGTTTTTTTTTTCTCCTTACTGTTAGATGTTGCTTGACCTCTTTATTGGGACTAATTTTTCATGATTTTTTTTTTCATCTCAGTGAAACATATATCAAACCAACAAGGCTGTGGTAGTGGAAATAATCGTTTTAAGGTATGTGTCTAACAGTCTGAGTGTGATAGTATGCATTTCGTTTACTCTTTGTCACCAATGCTTATTTGCTTTTTGCTAAATACTTCATCAACAAACAAGGTACAACACAAGAGAAATTTTACTGACCCAAAATCTCCCGAGATTCAAGCTTCACCAGGATCGTGCTCCTCCACACCAAACGAATCCATTGTGCTTCCAATGCAGAGGGCATTGTTCTTGAGATGTGCAAGTGAAATTTAGTTAAATGTCTTTTCCATTAAAAATCCTAACGCATCCATTTTAGCTAAAGGCTTTCAATTTTCATTCTTATTACGTTAGTATGGTTCATTTACCTTAACAAAAAAAAAAAAAAAAAAAACGCTTTTCTACTCGGACAATAATATAGAAGTATGTATCAAGCATCATCTTATTTTGAATCGTTGATTTGTTTGACTGATGAATGAGGGGATTTTATTGTAAGCTCACCTTTTATGTGATGTGATTTTCTGTTTAGGACATTGCTGCTGAATCTGTGAAGCAAAAGCGTCGCTCGACCAAGAAGCCCTATTCGAGGTCCATCTCCACCGCAACCTAGCTTTTGCATGTGTAAGTTCTGTATAACATGTGTCCTTTTACTTGATAGATGTGTTCGGTATAATATCATATTTTTCCCATATGTTAATAGGGTTTTGGAGTTCACTAAAATCCTATTCGAATTTGGTTCTTGTGTTCGTCGGGAATATCTCTATGCATCTGGAGACTTGGCTCGATTTCCAACGACGACGAAGGTTCAGATGGTATACTCTGCTTCAATTTGTCCATTTCTTTGTGTAATTCAATTCAATGTGCTTTGTTTTTATGAAACTAAATACATAGTAGTGATATTATATTTCAATTCTCTAGACACATGCGCTTCTCTTTGTGATATATAAATAATAAAGTTGTAGATTTGCACATTCGATAAAACATCATCTTGCTTTGCCAACAAGCCGAATGATATTGAACTCCCAAACCTTTGAGCAGTATTTTTACCAATTATTTTTTGTTTTTTTCAGTCTTCTAATTTAGACTAAAAATTTAACATTCTAGAGTGTAGTTAATCATAAAACATAGTTAATTGAGGTCTTCAATTAAGTGAAATATTGACAAGTTTCTGTACTTCCATTGTCGAAAATGCGGTGTTGACAACTTGAATTTGTATGGCATTGAGAGCCTATAGTGTCATGATTTAGTCACAGGTTTAGTAGATCATTCTTCATATAACTGTTGGAACTTTTATGATTATGTGGGACTCCCAGTCCCACATCACCCATTTCCCATCTTTAAGTCATCTTTATAAGTGTGTTCTCACACTTATGGTTTGAAAAGAATTGAGCCAAGGCCATGGGCCTTAGATGTGGAGGGTTTGGGTGTATATATTAAATGTCAAAGATTGGGCTCGGATGGACGAAAACACAAGTTATGTTTTTTGATTTTTTGGATTCAGTATTTTCTGAAAGGATAAAACTGATTGAACAGTTATGTCCGTTTTATAACTAATAAGAATGAACAGTTATGTCTGTTCAAGTTATGCCATTATATATATGGCAATAAGATCAGAAACTAAACATTGAATTTCCAACGCTTCCTTTTTCATCTTGCACAGAGAATCCAAAAAATAATCAATTTATGCCATTATATATATGGCAATAACTGATAAGAATGAACAGTTATGTCTGTTCAAGTTCTTGCACTCGAACTTGGATTAGATAGTTGTATCCTGCAAGATAGACGTCCATTGAACTACTGCACGGATGTAGGGGCAAATTTATGTCTTCAGTGATTGCATTTGCAAGCCTCTATCTTCAAGAACAAGTCAGTGATTTGTGATTTTATATGCAATTTACTTAAGTGTTTGTATTTTGATATTTATTGTATTTGTTGTTGAATTTCTCATTCGAAATAAACTGTGCAAAATATATATATTGTATCAGTGACATTTGATTGGTTTATAACAATAACTTTGATAAACTTTGTCATCAGTAACTTTTTTCTGAATAGAGAATCATTTTGATCTTAAAATGACATTTGGATATCCCCAGTAGCATTTTCCTTTGGTAGCTCAAATTATCTCATATCAGTAAGTGGAGTTGCATGTTTGATGAGGCATATTTATAAGGGTGTAATATGCACACACCATTTTTTACTTCTCCCACACATTTTTGTTTTTGGTGGTCGAATCAGATGAATTAAAGAAGATTAACGGACATAAATTAACAAGGGGTGTGTGAGAAGTAAAAAATGATGTGTGGATAGCACATCCCTATTTATATAGTTATTAAGGGCATAAGTTTATTTATGCCTTTTTAGTAAAGAGGATACCGAGCTTTCATGATTCTTGATTTTTTTTTTTTTTACATCCCTTCAGATTACATTGGTTCAGCCTTCCAATGTAATTTTTTAGGCTGAGGAGGCGGAACAAAGGCTAAAGTACCTCTAATTTGTTCAAATGACTACATCTCATGTCGCAATTTGCTTCACGAACCTCTAAGCTTTGCTTCCACACAATATATTTGAGAACATTTTTACATCTTAATTTTTGTTTTTGTCTGATTTCTGCAAGTTTGAGAGTTGGGTATAAAAAAAAATGCAGACCCTTGCATAAGTAAAATACATTTTGCTTCCAGGTTTTTGCTTTGATCGTCTGTGTGCTTTTTTATGATCATCTATTTTTGGGTTTCGATCTACCGGTGCAAGATTGTATGTTGTGTTTTTTGTCTATTAGAAGTGTTATCTGATGCTAAATTTTTTTTTTAATTGTTTGGTAATTTAGAATTTGGGTTTACGGGTTGAGTTCAGTTTTAGAACTATAATTAAGGTAGTTTAGTGCTCTGATCATGCAGGAGTAGGTGAGTATTGAGTTTCTGTGAAAGGTCAAGTTATAAATGGAGACTTGAGGTCAAGACTCAAAAGCGTACTAAGCTTGATGATGATGAGTTGCCGACCGACAGCAGCCCTCCAATTCCTATACCATTCTTTTCGGAATTTTGGTTTTATATTTTAATCAGATGTAATATTTTAGAACTTTTCGATTCAAAGTGATCGGAATTGGAAATTCCTATCCAACTTGCATCCCTAGTACCACATCATGTGCATTTTCATCTTTCGTCTACATCATTCCCACCACCCTTAAATCCTTATTCAACCAAAAATTACAATTTGAACTAAAATAAACGAAGCCATTTAATGCTACAGTTTAATGGTATTATTCCTCACTTGTAAGTAAAGGTTTATGTTTTATTCTTGCTCAAAGACGATTTTGAGCTATATTATTATGGTTAGCTCATTGTAAGGCTTCGCCAACTTTCTCATCCTTTTAGTGTAAATAATACTGTTAGTTAAAAAAAAACCACTTAGTACTTTGGTATTATGGTATTTTTCTTCAGTTGTAAGTGAAATGTCTTAGATTTGATTCAATCATATTATTGCTAGCTCATTAAGAGGTTAAGCCGACCACATCTCTCTTAGTATCAATAATATTGTTTGTTCTAAAAAAAAAAAACTAAAAAAAACGAAGGTTATCAAACAGGCCATAAGTCGGCCATGTAAGACCATCTCCCACCGAAGGAGGGCAAAATTGCTCGTTTTAGCCCTCTGTTCCTTCAAGAAATTAATATTTTAATGAACAGTGCATGATTATATTTCTTACCGTCTCCAACTGAGGGTCAGGCCAAACATAACCCTGTCACAAAAAATCATCTCCAACCGAGGGCAATAGGGCCAAACATAATTTATTATTTTAATTGAATTACTATAGTTACTGAAATTGTCACATCCCGCCCTGGGGTCCACCACATCCCGAGCCCACTCCACCATCATAGCACGATATTGTCCGCTTTGGGTCCCGACTACGCCCTCACAGTTTTGTTTCTGGGAACTCAGACGAGAACTTCCCAGTGGGTCACCCATCATGGGATTGCTTTCGCGCGCTACTTGCTTAACTTCGGAGTTCCGATGGAACCCGAAGCCAGTGAGCTCCCAAAATGCCTCATGTTAGGTAGGGATGAGAATATACATATAAGGATCACTCTCCTAGGCAATATGGGATCTTACAATCCACCCCCCTTAAGGGACCCGACGACCTCGTCGGCACACCACGGCCAGGGTTAGGCTCTAATACCAATTTGTCACATCCTCGCCCGGGGTCCACCACATCCCGGGCCCACTCCACCACCGTAGCACGATATTGTCCGCTTTGGACCCTGACTACGCCCTCACGATTTTGTTTCTGGGAACTCACACGAGAACTTCCCAGTGAGTCACCCATCATGGGATTGCTCTCGCGCGTTACTCGCTTAACTTCAGAGTTCCGATGGAACCCGAAGCCAGTGAGCTCCCAAAAGGCCTCATGCTAGGTAGGGATGAGAATATACATATAAGGATCACTCCCCTGGGCGATGTGGGACCTTACATAAATTAAATTACCTCAATAATTTTATGTTATGGATTGTCAATAATTTTTATGTTGTTAAATGTTTTTAAAAATGTTGTTTAAGTTTCATGTTGTTAATTTTTTTTTATGTTGTTTAATGTTACTTAATGTTATTTAATGTTCTTTAATATTGTTTAATATTGTTTCATGTTACTTAATGTAAAAAAAAAAACTATAAAAAAAAAACAAATATGACATCAGCATGTGGCCCAGCCCGGGGTCGGCTGGCTGGCTCATTTGGGCCAGCCGGTTGGCCCTTTGGCCCTTTTTGTCCAGTGGGACTCACGAACCCTTTGCCCTGGCCCTCGGTTGGAGACTGCTTTCGGCCCTCTGGATGTTTCGGTTGGAGATGATCTAAGAGTATTGGTGAAGGAAATGTTAATATTTAGCCCAAAATATCTGAAATGGGCGTGTGGCTAATTCGGCCCAAATAAAAAAGCCCAGTGAGTAGTACCTAAAACCCCGAGCAAATCTTAGCCGACACATCATCGCTCCATGCCCACTCACTAAGCCCGCCCGTCTCTATTGAGTGAAAGCGGTTTCCTTCCCGCCGCCGGCTCAGACGGTCACAGTGTTCATCTCGGTTTCTCGCGGCTGAGTTGGCTGGTGAGTTTGGAAACGTGGAGTTGTGAGAACAATTTTTGCGTTGCTAGTTCTGGTCTGCCCTTTATTTCATACTGAACAAGCTCATACTTAGCTCTTTCAATTGGAGTGTTAAATTTGGCTTCTTTCTTTTGTCTTGATTGCTATTAAGTAAAATTAAAATTTTTGTTTTGGATAGTTTCTGCAGTTTTTGCAGAAAAAATAATATGAAATTGAGTCTTAGAGAGATAAAAAATGGTGCTTGGACTTGATAGGAGTGATTCTTTTTGCATTGGGTGTGAATTTTGAAATGGGTTTGTAGTGGGTGAACTGAAGTTGTACAAGCTTTCATAGCCAAACTCCAACTGCCTATGCAAACCTTAATGATAACATACTCATGGTGGGGATGGAGTTGGAGTTGGAGGACTGAGAATGCTATCTATATTTCTTACGTTTTTAATTTGACATGCATTTGGTTGACAATTATTCGTTAGTCGATATATAATAGATTAATAGGTTCAGATGTTGAATTTGTCCTCTCTTATTTTGTTTTTTTTTTTCCGGGTTTGCTTTACTTTTGTTGTTATGACTTAGGGTTTGCCTTCTAGTTTGAATAAATGCCTTCCACATGAAGGTTGAAGTTCTTTACATTGGTTTAGTCTAGAAATTAGACAATGAGGATTGGCTAGTTCTCAATATTTTGGTTTGTTTTCAAGGGAATTGAGAATATGAAGATACACATATCTCTAAGACATCAGTGTGTATTTCAGGTTTGTAGTTATTCTTGTGCTACCACCTTGAAGTATTGGTGGAAGTACACAGTTTAACTCTTATGATTCTCTTCCTAGCAATATGGATGATTTAGATTACAATTTTAATCCTATGTCAATGTCTGGTTGGTGGATTTTCTTATTTTTCTTTGAAAATTTTCTATTGCTGGATGAATTGTTTCTGATATGGGCTCTGATGATAGGTTTGATCATCTGAGTCATGGCTATGTCTCTGATTAGGAAACTCCCCCATCGGTTCAACACCATCAGGACCTTTGTGAACGCCAAGGTAAAATGGGTCCGAGATCCATACTTGGACTACGCAGTTGAACGAGAGAAAGACCTTAAACAATCCATTTCTTTGAAGAACCAAATCCTCTCCAATCCTTCCCAGTCCCTCCCTCTCTCTGCAGCCTCTTTGCTCAAACCCCACCTTGACCTCCCCACCACATCCTCCAAATTTTTCCATAAATATCCTTCCTTCTTCTCCATATTCCAGCCCTCGCCTGGCTTCCCTCCCCATGTCAAGCTCACCCCACAAATCCTCTCACTCCACAAAGAAGAGTCAGCCATTCATACCTTCATGCCTAACAAATACAATGCCATTGAACGACTTTCTAAGGTTTTGATGCTCACCAGAGTGAACAAGTTGCCCATGCACATGATTAACAGGTTGAAATGGGATCTGGGTCTACCTCATGATATTGTGGGTACACTTCTTGCTGATTTCCCAGATTATTTTCAGGTTTGTGAGGTTGAGGATGCAGTAACTGGGAAACTAGAGCTTGCGTTGGGGCTTGTTTGTTGGAGAAAGGAGCTTGCTTTCTCTCAATTGGAGAAAAGGGCAATAATGGTTGACCTTAGTGAGAAGATGTCAAAGCACATTGCATTTCCAATGAATTTTCCAAAAGGGTTTGATTTGGATAAGAGGGTGAAAGATTGGGTTGAGGAATGGCAGAGATTGCCATATATTTCACCATACGAAAATGCAGCCCATCTTTCAGCAAATAGCGATCAGGCGGAGAAGTGGACGGTTGCAGTGCTTCATGAGGTTCTTTGGCTTATGGTTTCCAAGAAGACCGAGAGAGAAAATTTGTATGTTTTGGGAGAGTATTTGGGGTTCGAAAGGTCTAGGTTGAAAAAGGCTGTGGTGCATCACCCAGGAATCTTTTATGTTTCAAATAAAATTAGGACACAGACTGTGGTACTAAGGGAGGCATATAGGAAGAACTTCTTGATTGAGAAGCACCCATTAATGGGTATTCGGTATCGGTACATTCATCTCATGAATAAGATACCAAGAAGGCATAATTCGAATCTTGCTTTGGCCTCTGGTGGTAGAAGACTGATTTCTGTCAGCTGATAATTGTGGTATGGAAGAACTGGGAGAGGAGATCAATGAGAATTGCTCTTGAGATGCTGCATTTGATGATTCTAATGATGCTGCAATGATGAAATGGAAATTTGAGGGAGGTCATATAGAGATTGATGTGATAATTATAATGCTTTGGTGGCATGATGTGTATTTCGATTGAGAAGATGAGTTAATCTATTGGATGATATGCCATACTGTTGCTATGGAAGGCATAAATGCTGCCCAGGATCTGATGCGGGCGAAGCTGGTTTTACCTTTAGTGAGAGGAAGTGGGTTGTTGAAAGGACAGCTTTTATTTTGGAGACATACAGGAAACTTAGTATCTTTGGCAAAAAATATAGTGGCAGTGTAGTTTATAAATAACAACGGTATTGCATCAAGTTAAATTATTTTCTTTTTCTCCTGCATACAAATTGCATTCTTTTCCCATGGTGTTGTCACATTTTTCCGTTGAGGTTTTAAATTTCATCCTAGTTGGAGTTAAGTTTCTGCCTAATTGGATCTTAGTTGTTGTCTGGTGAGTGTGTGACTTAGTGTTTTCTGCTTTTGAGATGATTTGTTTAAATGCTTCATTACCTTGATAAATTTGCGTTGTGTTTGAAGTTTTGAACAAACGAGTTGTGTTAAATTATCTTGGAAAGATTGCCCTTTTGTATGCTAACTTGCTAAGGCTTGGATTTTATTGTGCAAATAATATTTCAAATACCTCCTTTCATATCTTCTGTGGGTACTGGTATGAGTATTAGAAGTTAGATGTTTGATATTCTTTACGTGATTATCCTACTGTGTTGCCTTTTGAGAATGAAATTTGAAATTCAAGTAACAATTTTATAAATGATAATGGGTTTCTAGACTAGAAGTTTTTTAATAGCTAACATGTTGGAGAAGGAAACGATTTGATTCAATTCTTATTAGGAAAGCTTTTATTTTGTGGATAGAATAGATACAGGTGCTTGCGAGCAAGCTTTCTATTGTATTCATTTTGTGCATTCTATCGTGTTTAGGTTGGGTCCGCACATTATTGTGACTTGACAGTTTAGGAGCCATACTCTTGGTGTTCATTGTCATCTTTATTTTTACCATTCCCTTCTATTATTTATATGGTCCGCTATTATTTTATAATCAAGCACAAGTGAAACTAGAGATGGTTTTGGTGTGTTGTTGATTTTATGTTGGGTTGATAATGAAGCTAGATGGTGCCTGAGTTTTGATAGAACAAGGTAACTGAACGACATAAACCTGTCTTTTACTTTTAGGGTAGCTTGTCAGTTTTATTCAAGCATTAGGGCTTTTGGATTGATCCAGAGCTACAGTAGCTCAGCAGTTTTATTTAGTGCATATAAAACCAAAAGAATTAGACAATCATGTTAATGTTTCAGTTATGGCTGAATTTATGATGATATGTGCTTTAAATAGGAGTATAGAATATTAAGTATTGTGCATCAGAGCTGAGAACTCTGGCTACCTCTTGAGCTTTAATTTGGAAAAGTTTATTTTGTATTTTGTATAAAATTTCCTAATGCTATTCTCTCATCTGTACTTGTTTTTTTGTTATTAGTTGTGTAGAGGTAAAGCGAGTGGAAGAGTTGTAATGGAAGAACTTTTGGGGTTTACGGAAGAGTCAAGAGATAATGATGAGTTGGGTATATCAAAGTCGTCATCATCATCACCTTACAGCTACAAATTGGTGCCTTGGCTGAGCTGGGACGAGTGGCTCTTTGTTGACAAATCTCTCTTCTCTAATTCACCTGATCTTGTGGCTTCCGCTTTGAGAAGAGTAAGAGAAACCCAACTTCATGTTTTCATTTTGCTTACCGTGGAAAACACGAAAATGATATGTTAGAAATTTCACGTGGATATTGCTTGTTTGAATCTTGTGTATCCATCGCTATAATTTTGAAAAATAATGGACACAATTACTTTTTAAAGAGTATTTTCCTTTAAATGCATTTTTTTGTGAGGTTTCTGGCAATGACATAAATTCTTTTTATGTTTTAATTGTTGTTTACAGATATCAACATGGAGAAGCAGAGGCTGTCTTCCTATTACGATTGAAGTTACAGCATCAATTATTGAAATTCAACGAAAAGATCCTCACTTTAGGTAGCTTTTACTCCAACTCCTATGCACGATCAACTTATATCTGTTTTTACCCGGTGGGGGTGGGGGAGGGAATACTTTATGCGAAATGCTGTTTGCTTTGTGGTTATGTTTGTATATATTTATAATATATCTCATATATTGTTTTGAATTTCTTCAAAAGATAATGTATTAGTCCTACTTTGCCAACAACTTTGTGTATCTGTTTTTGAATTATAGAAAGGACCAGTCAAATGATGCTTTAGATAATTCCAGAACAGATCAATCAATTGATGCTTCACTCTCAGAGGAAATGCTGGCCATGTTATATTGTATGGCAATCATGAGGTGAGGTTCCTTTAATTTTGTGCTCTTAAATCTCTCCATTCTTTTCTTTACTCCTTATCATTTTGTGATGTATGGATGCATATTCTTAGTAATACTATCATAATAAGCACAGTGCAATAATTAGTAGAAACATGGTCCTTGATAAACTATAATGCTGAATCAAAACTATAGTCCTGAATCAGAACACACACACAAACACACACACACACACCACTGTTCTAAAAATCCCCGCCTAGCGCCGCCTAGGCCCCGCCTAGGCGCTAGGCGGCTGGTCACCGCCCCGATTAATGCCTAGGCGTTTGAAAATTAATAAAGGGCGCCTAGACTAGTTGAGGTGCCCGCCTAGACTAGTTGAGGAGCCCGCCTAGACCGCCTAGCCCGTCATGACCCGCCTAGGCACCTGCCTAGGTTGCGACTCACTTTGATAGAAAATAGATAACTTTCAATTTGCATTTAATTTTTTTCAATAAATTGTAAGAGACTTGTTGAATACTTAAATGGGCACACACTATATGCTTGTTCCCCATGTTTTCATTATGTTCCAATACTTTATAATACATATGTCATTCTATTTTGTAGTTTATGATGAAATTATATATATATTTTAAGTATAAACAGACATTTATTTACACGAAATATAATGGATTTACTTAAATCCGCCTAGTCCGCCTAGGCGCCCGCCTAGACCCCGCCTAGCCGCCTAGGCGCCCGCCTAGACCCCGCCTAGCCGCCTAGGCGCTAGGCCCTAGCCCGCCGCCCGACCAGCGCCTAGCGTCTTTTAGAACCTTGACACACACACACACACACACTTTCTCTTGCTCGCTGTCTTTGGGAGGTAGTTTGTAGTAGGTTTGACGGAGAGGTAGACTACTTCGACTCATATATGGGCAGCAAGCATGTTAAATAGCTAGTTGCATCAAGTGTTGGATCTTTTTTCATGTTTCTACAAATTATTGCATAGTCTTTGACTTATCCCAGCTACATTACAGTTTCAGCTATACCTGGAACTGTATAGAAGAAAACTTTTGACTATATAGTTCTCCCAAAGAGCTTCAGCTCGAGATTATGGATGTATAGTAGATGTATATGTCCTTAGTAAGGGTCATTTGGAAGAGTCTTTAAGCATCCAAAATTTTTGTCAGGAATTATTCGTGTACATGCATTCGCTACTTATTATCTTCAATTTAAGATATCTTGTGCAATGGGTTCTTGTAAGTATAGCATGCATAATTTTTTATAAGCTGTCCCATCACATAACTGATATTAGTAACATATCAAGATAATTTTTTGAGGTTTACATCAAGGCTCATCCTTAAGTCCTTACCTTTTTGCATTGGTAATGGATGAGTTAACGGGACATATTCAAGATGATATTCCTTGGTGTATGCTTTTCGCAGACGATATAGTGTTGATAGATGAAACTCAGGAAGGGGTAAATGCGAAGCTTAACCTTTGGAGAGAAGTGTTGGAATCTAAAGGTCTTCACCTAAGCCTATCAAAGACAGAATATATGGAGTGCAAGTTCAGTGCAAATGGAGGCCAAAATGAGTTAGGGGTGAGGATCGGAGATCAGGAAGTACCAAAGAGCGACCGCTTTCGCTACCTAGGATCTATCTTGCAAAAGAACGGAGAATTAGATGGAGACCTCAACCATAGAATACAAGCTGGATGGATGAAGTGGAAGAGTGCATCCGAGTTGTTGTATGACCGCAGTATGCCACTAAAGCTCAAGGGAAAATTTTATAGGACGGCAATAAGGCTGGCGATGCTGTATGGCACGGAATGTTGGGCGGTGAAGTATCTACACGTACATAAAATGGGTGTAGCGGAGATGAGGATGCTTCGTTGGATGTGTGGGCACACAGGAAAGGATAAGATTAGGAATGAGGATATCCGAGGTAAAGTAGGAGTAGCCGAAATTGAAGGAAAGATGAGAGAAAATCGGTTACGGTGATTTGGACATGTGCAAAAAAGGCCTACTGACGCTCCGGTTAGAAGATGGGACTACGGGACAGAGGTCCAGGGCTGAAAGGGTAGAGGAAGACCTAGGAAAACTTTGGAAGAGACTCTAAGAAAAGACTTTTGGATCTAACGGATGACATGACACAGAACCGAGCGCAATGGCGTTTTAGGATTCATATAGCCGACCCCACTTAGTGGGAAAAGGCTTTGTTGTTGTTGTTGTTGTTTCATAGTAGACATAGAACAGAGAAATTCTGTATTCAATTCATAGGGGATTAATGTTTAAGCTTATATTTATTTTGCCTCCTTTTTCTGTTTGTCAGTCTCATGTGATGTTAATGACCTTCACACTAGTTGGCTTGTTTCTGAAGGCTTGTGAATGGTGTGGTTGAGAAGACACGGAAAAAAACAGAGGTTTCAATTGCTGTGGCTGCAGATGCAATTGGCATTCCACGTACACTGATTGATATTCGTCATGGTGAGCGGCTCCAACTTTTATCTTGTAATCTTTTGTTTGTTGGTTAAGCCTTTAGGCTTTTCTGTTAGATAACCAACCATGCCCATTCGACATATGCCTACTTTGCGCACAGGGTTTGGGGTATTTTAAATAATTTTTTGAACACTTATGAATTATGATAATGTGCATTGAGCTTTATTTTTATTTTTCACTTTGTTATTGATTTAATTTTTTAGAGGGATCTCACCGTGAACTTCCCACACTTGACGTTGTTCGTACTGCTTCAGTTAAGGTACATATCATGCTTGGTATATCAAAAACTTCCCACCTTCAAATTCTTTAAATGCTTAATCAACTTCTAGATTTTATGTTTGAGAAATCTAGTCTATTTGGTGATGAATAATTATAATAGAATCCAAGTTAGACATCGTTTGATGTTTGATTAAACTACTTGTGGGTGCTGCACAGAATGGTGGGTTTATTTAATAATGTTTCTGAACTCTATTAAGTTGTGAAAACAGGTTTTGTTTTTCCATATAAAGTTATAAACATAGAAGACACATTTTCTGATGAGAGCAGATTCTTATTTCAGGTTTCCCACACTTGGCGTTATTCCAGCCTATTTTGGCTGGAAGACATCATATTCTGGATTTCAATTGTAGCAAAATGATATTATCATCTCAATATGTTTCTAGCTATCACTTTCGTGGGCTAGAACTTTCAGATCTTGAATAGGGAAGATTAATTGACCCAAAAAGAGAAAAAGTGAATAGGGAAGATTAAACTTGTTTCTGAAAACAAACCCTTTACGGTTAGTCTCGTAATAGTTTTGACTTCATGAATATCACCAGATATTATTAAGTTATGTTTGAGGATAAAAAGGGCCCTCTACAGTTATCGTAACCCTTTATGGCTCTGTTACAAGTTCATTTTAATTCATGACAATTTGTTCGTTTTTACCCTTTTTTTTCCTACTGGAATACTTCAGTGATTATATACGAGTTGTTTTGAAGAGGATGACTTGCTTTAAACTTGAGAAGTTAAACATTATCCCTGGTTGGTATTTTTAGGCCCTTGATTGGTTGAAGTGTTATTACTGGGAGCCTCAGAAGAAGGAAATTCCATTTCATGGTAATGAAACTGATAATTTCAAAAATGAAATAAGGTCTAAATTGCATGAATTGGCCTTCTACTTAAGAGTTAAGATGACTCCTCAATCCCATTCTTCAAACGTCAAGAAAAAGCGCGGTATGAAATTTTCATTTATTCAAGTTATATTGATTATAGTGCCTAAATCTCTGATATATATAGGATACAATATCTTATCATGCTTTTGCATAGAGAGAAAATATGCGGTGCACCGTATATATCTTTTCATATTACTCGCAGCTACATTTTGTAGGGATTGTGATGTTTTCATCTCCTGGGGATGTTTCTTGGTTGTATGGTTAGGACTTTCTTTTCAGTCTTTACCCATTCTTTGTAAAGGAGTAATCTTAGACAATACGTTTGGAGTTATTTTCTGATAGAATTTTAAAATGTCTGTAAAATTAGGAATCCGTTGATTGTCATGTTGTGTTCCAAGGAAATGGAATTTACATAGCTAAGCTGTTGTAAAGAAGTCATTATCGACATGTATCATGTCTATGACGTATACTCTCTACTGAGACATGTCCATGTAGCCCATGTGTATGTCATGTTTTGGGTTTGATTTAACACGTTTTATTTGATGTAATGCCGCCTGCATATTTCTCTTTTTATACTTGTATGCCTAATTGCTATTGTTGTATTGACCAAAAAAAAAAAAAATTGCTATTGTTGATAAGAATGTTTAGAAATTGTAGTAGGTGATTAGAACGTTTTATTTGATGTAAAGCTACACCTGACTTACTCTTATACTGTGCACACAGCCATCTTAATTCTGATCGGATGTCCGTGATTCAAGAACACGATGTATTTTAAAACATGGATGTTTTGTAAGTATGGTTATTAATTGAGGTACTTCATTTCCAGGTTTAAAAAAAGACCGTACAAGGATATTGAAAAGTCTTATTGGGATGTATTCTTCCTTCTCCTCAGAAGTTGTTTCTGTACTGTTGGAGTTCTTGTTGGAGTCTATAAATTCCTCAGACACCTCGGAGCTTCCAGTAAACACCCAAAGTGGCCCAAGACTACTTGTTTCGTTGAATGAGTGGAAGCTTGTGATAACAAAATTTTCAAACAAGGAACCAGAGTTGCTTCTGGCTCTTCTGAATGCAGTTCTTGATATGATTGAGACTCGGGATACAGTGATATATGAGACGGGTAATCACGTGACCTAATTTTTGTATTTTTTGTATTATTTGTTCCTTATTCAGATATAGACTGGTAGAACATAAGCCGAGATTGTGTGTAGATTTTAATTATATATACATGGTAACTGAGTTGCTTTTTTATGCTGGAGATGGGTAAGTGATCTAGCCTGCAATAACGGTCACATCAGAACAGTGATTTCTATAGAGTGTTTTTGAATTTGCATGCTGAGATATATTTCCTCTGGCTTCCCCTGATAGAGTTGCATATTTCATTTCTATATTACATTTGGTGACAACTAAACAGCAACGTACCTTCTTTAGGTCGGAAAAGCATCTGGTTTTCAGAAGCTCTAAAGCATGAGCTGCTGAATTAGGTTAGATGAGTAATCAACATTGAGTATAAGAAATATCTGTGTAAGGTGTCCTTTTTAGCATAAAATACAGCACAACAGCTTAAGGAGAGGAGCCCTCCCATCGAATCCTCAATCAGTTAAGAGTTTAAGCCGCTTTCTTGAAAGAATGTTCATGGTAGCTGCTTATAATCAGCTAAAACCAGATGCCTCTTTAGGTGCATGATCTGCATTTGATTTCCTAGCCTAAATTCACAGTGCAGGTTCAGACACCTGCTTTTGAATTTGTTCGATTATGTATTTGATATTCTCAGTTCATAGCATGAATTCAACGTCATTTGCTACAGCTAGACTTACCAAAATTGAGTGTGTGATTTGTATTTGCTCAAATTTTAAATTATCCAAGCGTTCTTATCTTGGTTGCTGCGTTTATGAATTTGTCTAGGAGGAGGGATTCACACATCATCAGACCGCAGGGCTGAGGTACTCCAAGTTGAACACCTTTCTTCTCTGTTTGCGTGGCTCGTTCAAAATTGTGAAGGATTAAAGCCTCACCATGAAATAGGCTCTGCAGCCGAAATCAAAGTTTCTTCAGCAGAAAAAACTATCTCAAAAGCAATTCTGATGGAACTCCTACGTAAATGTCTTATTGTATCAGCTTCTGCTAATAAAACGCTCATGGATTCTGCCACCCATCTTGTACAGCTGACTGGGGACAGCTTCCTAGTGGGAAAACTGCACAAGCTCTCTTCGTTTGTTTCATCAAATTCAGATGGTACTGAAGAAGATACTGTTCATATAAATTCAAATAATCAATTTAAGAAGCAAGAAGAATCTATAAGTCAAGCAGCAGAGAAGCTAGAGCTGATTAAACGTCGCATAGTGAAGAGCAAAGTAGTGACGAGGATCGATGCTGATGTCGGAGACACTAACAGATGGGTTCTGGCAAAATCATGGAACCCATGTCCAATTGGAATGTTGCCTCGAGCTGTGGGGTCTTCTGGCCGCCTTCCTGTTCTGGACGTTAATGTCCCGGAAAAGGTTCCTGAGTTATTAGGAAGAAAAGAGAAGTGGGAGTTGAACCAATGCAGTGTCAAGAGACCTGGTTCCGATATGCAGCTCCTAGATAACCCATGTGTTAAGAAGATGAGGGCGACAGTGGATGGTTCTGCGTCGGAAGGTGAGGATGTTTCATCCTGGGAAGATGTCGACGGACATCTCATGATAGGCGGGGTGTGGAAGAAAGTCGGGGAAGAAGAACTACTCGCCATCAAGTCTGCTGTGAGGATATTAATCTAAGCCGCCGACGGCCGTCGACATTTTTCATTCTAGGGAATACAAGGGTAGATTAAAATTTGGAGGGTAACTGTGTTGGCTCGCAGGATAAGCTTCAAATCTGGGTTGCCAGTAGTTTTGGATTATATTTTCCAGTGATTTATCTTTTGTAATTTAATTAAGAGGCTGTTAGATGATTATTTATCACTTTTAATCTTATGCTATTCAGGTAACAGTAATTACTCGAATGTATTTGTTTATTTTTGGATCAAACTCGGTCACTCGTTACATTTTCACAAAAGGGAAAATCCGATAATAAAAATAAAAAAACGAAAAATAAGAAAGTATGAAAACACTTGAGAGAAGTGATTTATGCCCGTCCGATTTTGAATTGAATAAATAAGAATGTGCGGAAAATTATTTTTCTCCTCCTACACGCGGCATATTATTTAGTTTTCATCAACAAAAAATGTGAATTAAATATCATCGTCCGTCTAATCTCATCTTATGTTGGGCATTAATTCATGTTTGTGAGACCAAAATTAACAAAAAATCATAATGAATCAAAATCCCATTTCAAAAGCAAACCTATTGAATTTACAAAATAAAGAGTAAAATGAGCTTTTCATACTACATTTTGTTCATTACAACAAAAATCTACCAATTTCTAAACTAAAAATGGCTTCCTTCGAATGGTACAACATAAATGCCGCTTCTAATCCCATCATTGGCTCAACTAAGTGCGAGTTAAGTTACATCAACCCATTGATACAAAATTCGTCTGGGTACAAACATCAATCTTCGCTATATACCGATAATTTTCAGGCGGAAAGGGATGTCATCAATGGAAAGAGATCCTCTCCGGATCTCTTCCACCAAAGCCATCGGATCAAGTGATCCGGGCCTTTGAAACTTCATCCAACGGCCTACCTGTTTCCAAATTTTTTATTTTTTCTATGGAAATGAGAAAGTATTAAATAAAGTAAGCACGATTATAACCAGTTCCGATACAACCAAAGAGATACGCCTTATTTGCCATAGGAGGCAACGGCCTATCCCAAACATGAAAAACCATTAAAATGAAATCATGTATTAGTAATAGCACCTGTCAAGAAATTTGCTTCTCTGTGTGAACACGGAAATTCCTGAAACAAGAACAGCGTGTACAAAGAAAGATTTTGGTGTTAATGGATTTGTAGGGTTACAATCTCTTTATCTTGATCCTCTGATTCGATCTCCGTAAGGTGTTGATTCATGGATATTTTGTTGATCCAAGGGCCGTCAAGGCTTGATCTTGGATGAACAGTTGGAAGTTTCTTCAAGGGCTTTTGGGCTTGATCTTGAAGGTTGACGGATGAACAGATCTTCAAGGGCTTTTGGGCTTGATCTTGAAGAACGGTTGGATGTGTGGATTTGTTGATGTTGTTGATCCAAATGGCCGTTGGGGTTTGATCTTAGGATGAACGGATGATGAACGATGAACACTTTCTTCAAGGGCCGTCGAGGCTTAATCTTGAATTGGTGGAAGTTCTTCAATGGCCATTGGGGCTTGATCTTGAAGGAAGATTTGACGAAGAATGAAGAGAGCTTTCTTGATCCTTCGGGATTTGCTTGAGAGTTTTAGAGTTTCAAAGCTTCAAGGATTTTGGATATGTGGGGAGTATTCTCTTCCATTTTGGGAGTAGAGAAATGTATTTGTGAATTTTAGGATGATTGATACCTTGATGGACAAGCCTTTTTATAGGCTTTGAGAATAAATTACCACCATCCATTTTTTTGGTGAAGTGAGTGGATGTTGTAGGTGAAGTGAGTGTATGATGTTGGTGAAATGAGTGGAGGTTGTAGGTGAAATGAGTGGAGGTTGTAGGCGAAGTGAGTGTATGATATTGGTGGAATGAGTGGAGGTTGTAGGTGAAGTGAGTGTATGATGTTGGTGAAATGAGTGGAAGTTGTAATTTTAATGCGTTGGTGAAGATTTATGTATCGAAATTTCGATGTCTACACTCTGTAAACATGAGATCAAAAATTAGAGTCGAAAGAAGAGACCAACCACTTGATATCTTCAATAATATTTCTTAATTGCCACAGAATAGTACAAGAAACTTTGACCGCATCGATCACGAGCTTTGAGTCGCCCTCCACACACATCTTAAAACCTCTTCCTTTTGCCATCCAAAGTGCATTCCTTGAAGCAATTTCTGAAACAAGAACAACGTGTACAAAGAAAGATTTTGGTGTTAATGGATTTGTAGGGTTACAATCTCTTTATCTTGATCCTCTGATTCGATCTCCGTAAGGTGTTGATTTATGGATATTTTGTTGATCCAAGGGTCATCGAGGCTTGATCTTGGATGAACGGTTGGAAGTTTCTTCAAGGGCTTTTGGGCTTGATCTTGAAGAACTGTTGTGCGGATTTCTTCAAGGGCTTTTGGGCTTGATCTTGAAGGTTGACGAATGAACAGATCTTCAAGGGCTTTTGGGCTTGATCTTGAAGAACAGTTGGATGTGTGGATTTGTTGATGTTGTTGATCCAAAGGGCCGTTGGGGCTTGATCTTAGGATGAACGGATGATGAACGATGAACATTTTCTTCAAGGGCCGTCAAAGCTTGATCTTGAATTGGTGGAAGTTCTTCAAGGGCCGTTGGGGCTTAATCTTGAAGGAGGATTTGACGAAGAACGAAGATGGCTTTCTTGATCCTTCGGGATTTGCTTGAGAGCTTTAGAGTTTCAAAGCTTCAAGGATTTTGGATATGTGGGGAGTATTCTCTTCCATTTTGGGAGTAGAGAAATGTATGTGTGAATTTTAGGATGATTGATACCTTGATGGAGAAGCCTATTTATAGGCTTTGAGAATGAATTACCACCATCCATTTTTTTGGTGAAGTGAATGGATGTTGTAGGTGAAGTGAGTGTATGATGTTGGTGAAATGAGTGGGGGTTGTAGGTGAAGTGAGTGTATGATGTTGGTGAAATGAGTGGAGGTTGTAATTTTAATGCGTTGGTGAAGATTTATTTACCGAAATTTCGATGTCTACACTCTGTAAACATGAGATCAAAAATTAGAGTCGAAAGAAGAGACCAACCACTTGATATCTTCAATAATATTTCTTAATTGCCACGGAATAGTACAAGAAACTTTGACCGCATCGATCACGAGCTTTGAGTCGCCCTCCACACACATCTTAAAACCTCTTCCTTTTGCCATCCAAAGTGCATTCCTTGAAGCAATCCCTTGTGCTACAGAAATTATATTTTCCCCCAGACAACAAGCTCAAGCTACAATCGGAGTTCCACCTATTACTACTGTGCCAAATGCTAAAATTTGACATACTACAAGACAAATTTTTAAGTTTTCAGACAGTTTTTCACCTAAAAAAAGTCGTTTAGGCTCAATAATTTAATTATATGAACATTTTAACCTAAAAAAATTCAAATTCCGACAAACAAATAACAAAATCCCAGGTGGCAGTGGAAAATGTCAACAAAGAAATGCTGGGGGTTTCGGCAGCATTGAATTTTGGTACATTCAGAACCTACTCATGTTTGTAACGTTAAGAGTCGAACAAATTCAGGCAATTACAGTACAAGGCTGCAAGGGCGCGGAACCAAAATTTATGGCCGGCATGACTCTACTAAAATACCATCCATGCGTATACTAAAATGGAGACGAAGAGGAAACAAATGACATGTAAATTCAAGAATCAGCTACCACGGGTCATTTTTATCTTCGGCATTGCCTTCTTCATCTGACGAGCACGCTCTTTTGCTTCTTTCTTGCGAATACTGTCTGCACTGAGCTTAGCCTCGACCTCCTCCATCATCTTTCTCCTCTCCGCCTTCTTTCTTTGCAATGCTTCTTGCCTTGCATTTTGGAGTTCTTTGTAAGCCTCTTGAGCCGCCTTTGATCTGATTGCTTCAGTTTTGGATCGAGCCTGCAACAATCAGAATTAGAAAATAGGACCAAATGGAAATTTTGTAGAAACTTGATTCCACAATATAACCGGAAGCTGACCCACCTGACTGCTTAGCTTGTAGCGCCCAATCAAATCAATATAATAAGGTACCAACGCCACCAGACGAGTCATATCAGCCATGTTACCAGCATCCGGTAGGGCAAACTTGAACAACAGCATCTTCTTTTGCGAGCCTGGATGTTGATCTGAAAAATGCATGTAGATGAAACCCTTTCCAAATTTCTGAAAAGCCTTTTCACCGAAAACCTGCAAATGCCAGATCCATTAATACGAGGAACTAAGCGTAAACAAATAATAAAAAGTTGTGCGGAATCAAGAAACAGTATGGATAACTCATGCAGAATGGGACCTAAGAGGAATAATGTAAAAGGGCTGAAGCACGATAAAGTTGAATGTTGCGGTATGGTTGCATAAAGTTGTATACATCCCATGCAATTCGATCATGTGATACACTAAATGGAAGTCAATTTGTACAGAAGAGATAACTTATAAACAGAAGGACCAAAGAAACAAGCAAGACCCTTTTTAAACTAGAACAAATGTGATGAAGCAAGCGACTTTTCCATGCCTCTTATGATAAAGAAAACACAGGTTATCGTTCTCACAGATGAAGGCACCGACAAGGGAAGTACCCAAGGGCGAATCGTCTAGGGAAAACACAGGTTATCAGGTTATCGTTCTCAAAGGATCAACCATCTTAAACAGGGTTTAATCAGTAGTGGTCAAACAAACGAAGAAGAAAGATCAAAATCCCTTAGACAATTGAAAAAAGCAATACCAAATTGATAATGTAATGTAATTCCACATTTAGAGTGTACTAAATTACTAATCATTTCGCCTAACAAACTGAGACTTGGAACCTCAGCTTGGCCATCCTCATGGAATTCCAACTGTTATGAAAAGCATAAGTTGTTCGGCATTATCATCGCAGAAAAATATTCTTATTCTCGAGATAAATATGTGCATATACAGCCTATCTACCACTACATTCAAACACGAATTACACAATCAAATACATTGCATATGATCATGAAAATTACGAAACACTTGAAAGAAAACTCATTTCAAGTGCAAACTAACACGTAAACACACAAATCAAATACCATTTAACCGAATTTTGTACCAATATTAAATTGAACCGACCTGTTCGAGCACAGCCTCAGTGATCAAATCACCAGCCACTTCCTTCGATTCGGAGATAACCGCCAGGTCCTCAGAAACCCACTTCCTTCCAGTAGGCGGAGACAATATCCCGGCAAACTTCTGCAAGTCCCTAACCTCCTTCTGCATTGCCTTGGCCGACTTCTTCCTCGCCAAGGCAAAAACCACGTGGTCCATCGCTTCATCGTTCATATAAACCTCGATATTGATCTCGTCCCTACTGGGAACCACCAAGTTGAAAATCGAGGAGATCAAATCGTGGCGGCTCTTGAGCTCCATCGTCGCCAGAAGCCCCTGGCAGCACCTCCGCCCACTCGCGTAAAACTTGAACACGTTCTGCCCTTCCTTCAACAGCAAGGGCGAATCGTCACCAGCGCCGCCATCTCCGACGCCCAAAATACTGAAGTTCTTCTCGAAAATCGAGTCTTTGGTGGCGAATTTCGCCGCCCAAGCCAGGGCGATGTTCTCGTTCACCCGCTTCCCGGTGAAGTAGTTGATGATGAAGACGATCAGGAACCCTCCGCACGCGATCTCCACAACAAAGGATCTCGGCGCGGCGGGGGGCTTGGGGTCAGCGGAGGGTTTGGGATCGGAATCGGAGGAGGGAGTGGCATTTTCAGTAATTGCAGGGTCGTGGAGGGGCGGTTTCTGCTGCGGTTGGACGGGTAGGCCTTCGAACTCATCTTCATCCCAATCCTCAAAGCTGGTGGAGGAAGGCTTCGGAAGATCGGTGGATAGAGAATCCGAATCGGGAATCGGGTTGGGATCCGGGTCGGGTAGGGAGGGATCGGTGGAGGGAGGTGGGTCGGGTTGGGAGGTGGTGGTGAGGGAAGGATGGGTGCGAGTGGGGAGAGGGAGTGAGGAGTCGTCGTCGTCGTCGTCGGTATCGTCGATTTCGTCGGCGTCGTCGAAGCCTTCGAATTGGGAGTCGGCGAGGACGGAGGAGGGAGAGAAGGAAAGGTGAGAGAAGAGGAAAAGGAGGACGAAGAGGCAGAGCAGAGAAAGGAGGCGCGTGTAAGAGAGTGACGCCATCGCCATGCTTGCTGCTCCTGCTACAGAGAGAGCGTACAGGAAACAAGGAAGTGTATTCAGTGAACGTGGGAGATCGATACGAGGGTGTGACCAACTGGGTAATTATATTTGTTTCATATATTTTTTTATTTTAACCTGAATAACACAGTACAAGTGACGTCAGTAAATGAAATAGTCAGTTAGTTAGTTGGCAAGGCGGTACTAAGATTAAACTCGCACTAAAATTCATAGGTAATATTATTTTTTTTCATTGAAGTAAGGTGTCATCTGTATATTAGTCGTACACGTTATATTGAAAAAAATTTGCAACTTTTAAGCAAAGTAAATATTAAATTTGGAAAACTAGTAAATCAAATTCATGATGATTGCAGTAATGACCTAAATAGGTGAGTCTATTTGGCATAGCATAATGCTAGAGAGACCAAAATTGCAAATCAAATGATAAGAAATAACCACGTTAATCAACGTTTAAGTAAAAATTCAATTATCAACATCATCTGGTTTAAAAATTTAGTCTCATCATTTGTCATGGTATTAGCTCTTGGGTGGATATGTTTAAGTGTATAATTATTATGTTCTGAAAGTGTATTTTTTCGTTTAGAAGTGTGTTCAAAATGACTGAAAGCGTTTCTGATAATTGATTTTAGGTTTGAAGCACCAAATCCATCCAGTTTAGTCTTTAAAACTAGTACAGTACCCAAGACAAAAGCATACAAAAAGAAAAACCGATCCATGAACTCAACAGCCCAACTTGCATAAGACTTTATTAACTTTGATTTATATTTTGAGAACTTTAACGAAAAACTTCTGGTACTGTTCACTTTAATGAAAAACCACATTTTTACACTAAAAAGTCAATCATGATACTATTCATTTTACCCTTTATTTTGTCCTTATCATTAAAACTCAAAGTTTTCAAACCCTTTTCATTAGTTTTCCTCTATATTTTTCATCTAATTTCACTTCGTTCATGAAATATTTGATTATTGTATAAATTAATGTTCTGTGTTATACTAATTTGATTGACTTATTCTTTTCTTCGTTGGTTATCATCCCAGACTCCCAGTACCTTTTCCTCCCCTTCCCCTTTGGGCGGCATGTTTCTCCGTTTCCTCTTCAAATTTAAGATTTTTTTTTTCGTCAATGAGAGAGAAAGTAGTTTGTAAATTCATGTATATTATACACATAATTACATATTTTTCAAAAATATTTTTGTGTTCTGTACGCATCTTAGTAATTCATAAAGTTGCACGTCTATTAAAATTTTAATATATAATACACATACTCAAGTACATATGTACTTTTTACGTTTAATAGATGTTACTACAACATATTTTTTAAGAGAACTGCTAGACCCGCTCGGTGACCCTTTCACAGTTTACCATTTCCACAGCTTCAACTGCGCTTTCGTGTCTCGGACATCTTGCTCTCCAAGTTCAAAAATCCACATTTACATGCACCCGAAAACAACTACTATGGAAGCAATCGGTGTACAAGTACAGTGGACAAGCATCTTGGGGAAGAAATGGTAAAAGTTTATGAAGCAAATTATCTTAAATTCAACAGTAATTAGTCACAAGTCATCCTACATACAGCATAGTCTGTGGACTTCAGTCACAGCATCACATTGAATACGTTATAGATAACGGGGAACAAAATTCAAATCGCCTCTGCTAAGAAGAGCAATGCGTTATCATTTGCCAAATTTGATGGTGACGTTCCTTGTCTTTATGACTCTTGAGCACGATACTCAGCCCGAACCTTGACATCAATCAACGAATTCTTTGTCTTTAATTAACCAGAGTGGCAATGATATCGTTATACAGAACATTTACCGGAAGCAGCATAAAAGCGAGAGGGGCAGTGAATACCTGCTGAATATGTTGGGATTTATGCTCTAATACAGAATGAATCCTCCCAAATGGTGGTTAACTTGTCAGTTTGATAACAGTCAGCAGGTGCAAATGACAAAAGAGTTAACCGCAATCACGAAGAGAAAAGCATGTGTCCCCAGTCTGTGATCGAGCAACTGTCCGAATCAAGAACATGAAGACATACCTTTGATGCTAATATATTATTGTGGGGGCCTGTCTTCTTCTAACAACAAATGGATAATCGACCTTAAAACCTCATTATGAGCAACAGTGGAATTCTGAAAAAAAAAAAGGGCAAGAAAATGCAAAACCAAATCGTTATAAGGTTCTAAATAAATAACTATATGATAGCATAAGCCAAACTAAATTGATACTAAGGATTGAGTTTAGAGAAATGGGTTTTCGGATTAGCATGGGACAGTGAAATCTAGCTCACGACAGACAACTCATGCTGTATGCATTGAGAATGATAGAGGCAAGTGAAAAGTAACGGCACAACTAGATATTAATACGCTAAGGATACATTTGTAGCAATTGACAAGTAAATTACAACTTGGAAGCAACCTGAAATTACCTCTGGCTTTCTTATCAATTCCTTCAGAACGGAATGAAGAGTTAAACGGAGTTCCTTGAACAGAACAGCAGTTTGTGCTGGCGCCGTCAGTTTTAACCATCCATCAACAATAACAAGTCCTGTCTGAAAGATGAAACATCAATGCATAATAAAATAACTGAATCCATTTTTTGCTTCTGCAAACCATAGAAATGGGAGGAAGAATTGGAATATAAAGACAATAGCACATAAACTCATCAAAGTCATCAAGCACGAACTGAAATGACATGTCCAAGAACCGGATACATTAATTCAAAAATTATTCACCACAACACTTAGGTGAAGCAGGCATAGCTCATACAAACCTCAAGCGGATAGAAAGATGTCAAGATGACAAATTCTTAGCTAGCCATAGAAAAGGCCCAATTGTACTGCTTTGTTTCTTTCCCCTTCCTTTTCTGATTTTCTGCTTTTTTTTTTATGGTTGGTTATAAAATAAGGGGAGTGATTGCTCAGACTTCTCTCAGAGAAGTATTTATAAGATTATAGAATCCAGGACTTCTATGACCAAGGAACACTTGGTCGTTTGTCCTCTGGTTCAATTACACAAAGGTATAAAACAGACATCAAGATCATGTTATTGGACAAGGTCAGAAGGAGCACTGACCTGTCAACTGAAAAGAGCTAGAAGCATTTACATTTTCAAATTCACCTACTTTAAATGCATGGTTTTCAAGTGCACATATTTTATGTCTGGGAGAACATTAAAAACTAAAAAGAAAAGAAGATACCTGATGCTGGATGTTGATGGAGCCACCAAACAGCAAAATAGAGTTGGGAGAAATGACTGTAGTATCTCGGAGAAACACTTTGTTGGTTTCGACCTGTGGAAATGATATATTAAACTCTCATCTTTAAGTCCAAAGAATCAGTAGGCTGAACAATTATTGTAGGAAATGTATTTATGTACAAAATTTCGTCTAACTCTCTCTCTCTCTCTCTCTCTCTCTCTCTCTCTCTCTCTCTCTCTCCACACTTAATAGAGAGATTAGAAAGGTCATGCTGCGAAGGTTATTATTTTCCTTTCTGCAATATGTAATTATTAGTGAGGCAAGGGTATGCCGTATTGATTACTTGTTTATTCCCTTTGTTGTTATAGTCACCATCACCGTATTACTGTGAGAAAATGTAAACAAATTAGATTCAAAAGATAATAGTGCACAAACCTTTTCGAGGAAGACGAGGAAGGGGTACCGAAATTCTTTTAAATTACTGTTAATAGAAGAAGGGTGTATACTAACTTCTCTTCTTCCATCAAACCAGATTGGGCGTTCCTTAGTTGCTAGACCGGCAGATTGTTTAAGGTTACTGAGAGATGCTTCAGCAATGCCTTTCTCTGTGGCTGCAACATTAGGATATAAACCTGCACATAATACTGCCTGCAAGGAAAGGGTAGACTTCAATTCAAAATCAGATGTTTGATATGAACTCCTCAGTTACCTAAGTGACAGGCACATACTTAGGGAAAATTCTCACTTGAATAACGACAACAGTTCACAACACGCAAGTAGAACAAAGGTTAATATCTCACTACTAAGCATTCAACTCTATATATGTATTGAAGAAAAAATCCGAGGTGAAATGAAGCTGCAAAATGTTAAGATAAATTTTGTTGGAACTTTCCCATACAGATATTTCCCATCAGCTTAAGTTTTCGGTCTGTAATGGTAGTCTAATTTGTTATCAGATCTTCAGTTCGAATAGGTCCTGGGTTTGAATCATCTCTGCCCCATTTCCCAAATTATTTGTTACTTCTAAGCTTGTATGTTCGTCTACCTCTCCACGTGCAGGATGAGACTGCTTGTGAGGGAGGATGTTAACTTGATATGTCCTATCCCATGACAGGTTAAGCTCTTTGGGTACAGTGATGTTTAACAAGTTTAATTTAATCTCACCCTAAGCCTTAGCTTAAGCAATAATGGAGTTAGGTAGGGTGAGTAAGAATACTAACTTCAAAGAAAATAGTTTGAAGATGACTGGTACGATATCAAAGGAAGATTTTATAATATAACTGTCTTGGTTGTTTAAAAACATTATCAGGCTACATTTACAATGATGTACTGTTCTCTAAACCTGAATTATGAATAAGTATTCAAGTAAACCAAAGAATGGTCCCTAAGAAATATGTGAAATCACATACAAGAGAGAAACACCATAATAATAATAATTACAATAATAATGCAACATGACATACGACATAAAGTGAGGAGCACCGAACAATCCTCTGCTGATTCAAGATAATATGCAATGACCAAACTTTACCATATACAGCGCAGATCAATGCGTAAAAACAGAGACAAATCAGTCTACCACTTCCTCAGAATCAAGCCAGAAAGAACTTCATCAAAATCACAAACCTTTATAAGCCATTGAGTTTTACCTTTACAATTGATGAATGGTTTGAATACATATTGAATGGTTGTGATGCATCTGAAAACCAAGTATCAAGATTCTCTTTCTTTCTCCCATCAACCTGAAACAAGACACAGTTCCTAGGTTTAACTCAAAGTTTCTGATAAAACTCTAGTTTAGTCTGGATAGCAAACTATCTGACATAGAAATTTTGCAACTTTGCATAGCAGAAAATAGCGTATGGGAGCATAAGATTGACTAACAGATCAACATCTTGGCATCACCGGAACTTTGGAGTTTTAAGGAACAGACTGTTCCACAGATTTGACATAATGGGAAAAAATATTTAGAGAGTCAAGGTTGAAGGGGGTGACTTCCAGCTTCACATGTTTCTTCATTTTTCAAGAAACACTGCATTGTTGGTGGAACAGATGTAGAACAAGTAACGAATATATAGAACGTAGCAACGATTTTAGAATAGAAGAGGATAAGGGATCCAGAGAAGAAGAATAGAAGGGGAAGAAGAAGAAAAATACTGACATCATAAGGATAAAGAATAGAAAGAGAGTATTCAAAACAGAGTTTAGAGAGGAAGAGGTAGATGAAAGACAGAGAGAAAGATATGCATGGAAAAAAATTTGTGTATCCAACCATTCAATTCTGCCACTACTGAATTACAGTGGATGCACTATAATGACAAAATCTTGCTACAAACAGGAAAGCAAACCTAACCGTGCTAGAGACAGGAAAGTAAACCATATATTTCTAGAAACAGGAAACTGATAAATAAAAATAGGAAGTATACTAGAATACCCCTTTCCACTTTCCTGAATCCTAATTCATCCTACACAAGAAACAGGCGGCTGTTTTTGTTTATTCACGCTGATTCTGTGTTCCTTCAGTTGTAAGTTTACTTGCATGTTTTCATCCAATCCAATGGAAGAGAACCCTCCCTCCCTCCCTCCTTCCCTCTCCCTCCCTCCCTCTCTCTCCCCTAAAGGCTTCCTTGATTTCCCAGTTAGAAATCTAGGCTCCAACGGTGATTGGAGTAAATCGTTTACATCACTAGACAAAAGTGACTGTTGTAAAATACTAGATCCTTTTTGGAAAGAGAACTGATTTCTGCACACTCCCTCCCTCCCTCCCTCCCTCCCTCTCCCTCCCTCTCTCTCCCCTAAAGGCTTCCTTGATTTCCCAGTTAGAAATCTAGGCTCCAACGGTGATTGGAGTAAATCGTTTACATCACTAGACAAAAGTGACTGTTGTAAAATACTAGATCCTTTTTGGAAAGAGAACTGATTTCTGCACACTCCTTTTCCTTCATGCATACCCTATTTTGTTTATGACCTTTGGATTGAATTAAACCTAGGAAAATCACTGGAGAAAAATTAATGGGGTGTGCAGGAGGAGAAAAGGTGTGCTGAAATCATTTCCCTTTAAAAACCCATAAAATCATTAACAATGAAAAATAATGCATGTGACCAGAACCCTACATGTTGTATTACTACTTTCTAGAGTGATTACAATTTACCCTCCCTCCTCCCTCCCTCCCTCCCTCTCCCCCTCTCCCTCTCTCCCTCTCCCCTAAAGGCTTCCTTGATTTCCCAGTTAGAAATCTAGGCTCCAACGGTGATTGGAGTAAATCGTTTACATCACTAGACAAAAGTGACTGTTGTAAAATACTAGATCCTTTTTGGAAAGAGAACTGATTTCTGCACACTCCTTTTCCTTCATGCATACCCTATTTTGTTTATGACCTTTGGATTGAATTAAACCTAGGAAAATCAAGGGAGAAAAATTAATGGGGTGTGCAGGAGGAGAAAAGGTGTGCTGAAATCATTTCCCTTTAAAAACCCATAAAATCATTAACAATGAAAAATAATGCATGTGACCAGAACCCTACATTACTACTTTCTAGAGTGATTACAATTTACCCTCCCTCCCTCCCTCCCTCCCTCCCTCTCCCCCTCTCCCTCTCTCCCTCTCCCCTAAAGGCTTCCTTGATTTCCCAGTTAGAAATCTAGGCTCCAACGGTGATTGGAGTAAATCGTTTACATCACTAGACAAAAGTGACTGTTGTAAAATACTAGATCCTTTTTGGAAAGAGAACTGATTTCTGCACACTCCTTTTCCTTCATGCATACCCTATTTTGTTTATGACCTTTGGATTGAATTAAACCTAGGAAAATCAAGGGAGAAAAATTAATGGGGTGTGCAGGAGGAGAAAAGGTGTGCTGAAATCATTTCCCTTTAAAAACCCATAAAATCATTAACAATGAAAAATAATGCATGTGACCAGAACCCTACATTACTACTTTCTAGAGTGATTACAATTTACCCTCCCTCCCTCCCTCCCTCCCTCCCTCTCCCCCTCTCCCTCTCTCCCTCTCCCCTAAAGGCTTCCTTGATTTCCCAGTTAGAAATCTAGGCTCCAACGGTGATTGGAGTAAATCGTTTACATCACTAGACAAAAGTGACTGTTGTAAAATACTAGATCCTTTTTGGAAAGAGAACTGATTTCTGCACACTCCTTTTCCTTCATGCATACCCTATTTTGTTTATGACCTTTGGATTGAATTAAACCTAGGAAAATCAAGGGAGAAAAATTAATGGGGTGTGCAGGAGGAGAAAAGGTGTGCTGAAATCATTTCCCTTTAAAAACCCATAAAATCATTAACAATGAAAAATAATGCATGTGACCAGAACCCTACATGTTGTATTACTACTTTCTAGAGTGATTACAATTTACTTCGGTTAAGAATTTATAAGGTCTCTGAGTGATCATACATCCTAAAACTTAACAGTGTCAGTTGAAAAGTCACTGGCTAGCAAAAAACTAAAAATTAATAAAAGGAGTTTAATATTAAAATTTCCAACATCGCGCAAACTAATTTTACTACTAAAGTGAAATAGTGAAGCACTACCTTATTTTTTCTCGGAAGGTCAATGAGCCCAATATCTGCTAGCAGAGTCCCAAACTGTATCCTCATGTCTCTGAATAATTAAACATATGAAGAGGAGTTGATGGATTATAACAACTAACCAAACAAGAAAAAGGACTCTTAACAAACTTTGACATACAGATACATTAAGTTCTGGAGAAAAGAAGCTGCACCTTATCATGTACATGACGGAACTGCTCAAGAAGTATGAATTGCAAAAATTTTGCGCAGCCTTAACCCCTTTCTACAACAACCAAACTTATCCATGTCAGCAAACGTTGTGTTCTACCAATAACATGTCAGAATACATTCAACAACTTAACTGTTTCACTGGCAATGGTATAAGAACTTCACATGCATGTATGCTTTAGGCAGGCTATAAGAAGTATGTGGCTATGATCTCATGGCATGAAACAACCAAATAGTATCATGATTCATGACATATGATCCAAATTGGTATTGGCCTCAGGATTTGTGTGCACATGGCACATGCACACTCAAGTCCTTGCATGCAAAGTGCAAACAAACATATGACAAACCTCACGTAGAATCTTTTCCCATTTACTGTAAGCACTCATCATTATAAGATGGTCTGATTGCCTGTCACTATCATTTGATTCACTTGGACCATCTAGCTTGCCGGTCAAGAGTGCCAATTTAGCTCTTTCAACATTTTGTCTCTGTAATTTAAATGTAGTGATATAGGATAAGTATATAATTGAAGTTCCTCTCTATAGAAATAATTAACAGTAACTTATTTCAGCATTGAGAGAGGGACCTCGTCTTTGGGATATATAAATGGAGATTTGTAGCTCAAGTATGCTGAAATTGAGAGAATCGGCGACAAGCAACCAAATATTCCCCCATATAACATCATCTGCAGTTCCAAAAGAAACAGCATGAGAAATCAGTATCAAAAGATTTTACATCAACATCATCTGCAGTTTCAAGTCTTTACATCAACATCATACAAAGACTGCCTGAACACATGAGTACCAAAATGTAAAGCCCTAGACTAATAAATTGCCTTTTACTTTTTGAGGCTGCAGTTGTTATTCACACGCATCCTATTGAGTGCGGGAAGGAAAATTGCATACCTTCCCAATCAATACATCAACGGGAAGTTTTGCCAGATGATGCCCAAGAGGAGTCAACTCTTCATCTGCTTCAAGAGCACCAACCTATAAAATAAGCCCAGTAGTAAAGATTCAGCTTACAATGTGTCGGCATTCCTTCTTGGTGCCCAAATAAATGAGCATGTGCTGACGAGTTTACACAAATATAAATTGCAAGAATTTTCACTATATGCACAAAAGTTGATTCTACCGCTACCATGACTAATGCAAATAAAGAGAATCAGCTTTTTCTGGATAAAGAATAATGAAATTTATTGTGGATATGCATAATACAAAAGTATGATGAATTATGAAAACTTAGTACTTCCCTGTTTTGAAAATAAAAGTATGAAGATAAAAGACAGGAGAAACTCATTGCAGAAACAACAAAGAGAAAAAAGAAAGAAAATGATTGACCTCTTCCCCAGGAAGAAAGGGAAAAAAAAAAGAGTAGGAATTAACATTGATCCCAGAACAATTGGCAACAAACTCATGAAACCAGTAACTGGGACAGATTATTTTTCCAGAGTTCATCAGTTCCACTTTTTATCTATATCTGGAACGGATAACACATTCAAACCAATGCCATAGCTGTTGAGAATAATGTTTTATTTTAGTTTTGTGGGAAATAAAAACTTTCATTAAAAATACATGTACAAAACTCTTCGTGGTATTTTTCCTGGTCCTCCTATACTCATCCTTCTTTACAAGACCCTTCCTGGTATCCTGAAACAAGTGCCTCCACCCAAATGACTGGTAATCTGAATCTCCTACAACAGCACCTCCCTATACTGGTAAAATGATTCAATTCACCTTGGCAATGGTGACTAGAGGCCTATCTCCTGTATAGGTAAAATGTCACTTTCCTTTGGCTCCATCTTATGTCTATGTTGTTCCTTCTATGCATAGGAATCTGTTGTCTATTGCTCAACTCTATTGCGACAATAATGTCTTTGATTCTAACCATTTTTTAAGTCTTTGATCAGTCTATGTTCCATTCCTTTTTCAAGGGTCTAAGTAGGAATGGTCTCTGTAAGTTTCCTTTCCATCTTGAATTCAGGCTTTTTCTGCCTGAAATAATGTTTATGGCATAGTCATATGGGTCATCCTTCTAGTCAAATAATGTCTTACTCTTTGGCAAAATCATTTTTTAGATTCTAGTTTTAAAATTCAAAAATCGTGTTGAAGAGTTGTGCCTAGGGTCTTCTGATCTTATGAAACGTTCGCTTCAATTTGAATTGTAATTGGGGGGAAGTACCTTGTGCATAATGCATGTGCAATTGGCTTTAGTTTAGAAGGTTGAAAGACAACTACTACATTGGAGGACCAAAGAAGGTTAAAAGAGAATAATTATAAGTTGACATCTGATGTGTTGGATAAATAAACAAAACAAGAATAAATTTTGTTTCACTCTAATGCTTAGGCATTTTCTTCTATTTCAGACAATATTTTGTTTCACTCTACTCTAATACAACGAATCAACAGTATGACAAATTATATCATTATGGAACCAGAATAAATTTATGGGATGTGCTATCCACACACCTCATTTTACTTCTCACACACCCCTTGATAATTTATGTCCGTTGATCTTCTTTAATTCATCTGATCGGACGGCCGAAAATTAAAAAGGTGTGTGAGAAGTAAAATAGGGTGTGTGGATATCACACCCCTAAATTTATTAGTGACTGTAGGTTATAAAGCAAGAAGTGAATACAAAATGAAGAGCTTTAGGATTTAGTCATAGATTCAATTGTTTGTATGCATTGTGGTTCTGATTTGAATAGATAAAACTATACCTCATACAATAACTTAATTGATGAGGTCATAGCCTCTTCCCTTGGAGGTTCTAAAGCCTGATAATAGAAGTAAACAACCCAAACCGGTCAGATGACATCATCATTAAACAAACCTCTTATAAAAATATAACATGACTTACCTCGGATAAAAATGACTTTATGTAACCCAGAGAAAGCAACTTAATTTGTAAACACAACTCTACTAATGGCATTCGAAGCATCTCCGGAACCTTGGCATAATTGTACAGTACAGTTAGAAATTATATAAGCTGATATTTGACTGTTTCTTATATAAAAACTTAAATAAAATAACTGATTAAGTGGATAGCAGTAGAAAGCATATGAAAATTGCCCCGTCTTAGAAAACCATTTTAGGGGCAAGTACCTGAAAAGGCCGCATGAGCTTTTCAAATCGATAACGTGTATACAAGCAAAAACAAATTCCAGGTTTCACACGTCCAGCTCTTCCTCGCCGTTGCCTTGCATTTGCTCTAGATATCCAATCTTCGACCATGCTTGACAATTTCTGCAGTTGTTAGTAAACCAAATATTAGACCCAGCAACACCAAAGGTATTCTAACATCCATGGAGACACAATTTCTGCAGATGGTATCTGCTGATAAATCCAGTGGAGACATATATGCAACGAAAGGGTAAAATGAGATTCTAAGTTACTCAAGTTTTTTTTCGCTTTTAGGAGACAGATTTTATATCTAAACAAAATTGAGAACATTCACAGTGAGCAAGATGGCGAATTCAACAATACATAACCGAATTAGAACAATATATTGTCCCTCAAACAGCAAAAAGTAAATAAAAATATTTAGATAGATAACAAACAGCAGCTTTCCAATATGCCAAATAAAAGGACATTGTATAACCCAAAATTAGATTCAACTTCTTCAGGGTCAACCTTTTATTTTGATTTTATGGAGTGAAGACAAGAAGAGTGGATGCAAAGTTGCAAACTGGCAAAGGGGCAAGGACGGTTATCAGGAGAACTAAAGTGAGAGACATCGTGCACACACAAACTAGTGTAGTTCTATCGTCTTTGTCAGTTCTACTGAAACCATTATTAGATAACACAATGTTCTGAAGGTAACACCAGAACGGTATGAAACCTACCATGTGTTAAGAATGAAATCTGGAGTGCTAAATAGATTATACAGTGGGCTTCTGTGGAAATGGAAATGTTTAGCACTAGCACCAAATGAAAAACAATACAAAATTGGGCTCCTTCCATACAGTACTAAGCTTCTAGCAACAAATATAGAATAAGTACAAATCTGAAAGAGTGCCGAAATTATTGCAAAAAGAAAGGCCTAATGTGTATGATGTATCTGAATATAGATACTACAGAAGTCACATATAAAATACTAAGAAAGTCACAATCAAAATCAAAAGAATCACGTGGTCATTCATTAAAAACGTTAAACAACAAACCTTTTGTGGATTATAACGATTCTCCTTATGCTTTCCACAGTCTATAACATATACCACATCATCTATTGTTATGCTGGTCTCTGCAATGTTTGTAGCTACAATGACCTATTAAGATATTGAAACAAAACATCAACGAAATTTATAGCAAGTCAAACAAAAACAAAAGCGTTATGCACTAAAATTTATTTACACATCGATGTTTTAATCAATGTAAGCATTTCATGAATTGTTTTTGTTATTCATTTTCATTGAGCAAGAGTAAAGTATTGGTTGTTGTTAAGCTTGTATATATGTTAGTACACTTTGCCTTGCTTGACTGCTTTTGAATACACTTTTATATTTCTGTAACTCTTTTTTCTCGACAAAACAGTTCCATTTTCCGATATGAAAAAATTGGTAGTTAATCTGAGCGAAGCTGTCCATCTAGATCTGCCTTCGTCAATATGAATAACCAGCCAGACTGGATGAAGACAAAATTCGGCAAAAATCATTTTTCCAACTCCGTTCTCTCCGCTGATGGAATTATTTGGGTTATACTTACGAAACATTAAAAACTGATGCATGAAACATGAAAAAAAGCCATACATGATATACACACGAAAAGATAATGCTAAACCTTTTCAAGTTTCCTTCTTCCAAAGTTTAAACTCTTAGTTCCAAGACTGGAGGTTCACCTTAAATTTTATTTTCTACTTCGGTTGGACTTTGGTAATCACCTCAATTCATTTATTTTCTAATGAAATATCCAGCTATCATTTCCTCTGTTTAAATGAACTTTCAGCTTTTACCCTGAACTTAAATGATGTTTTATGAAACAACTGTAAGCAAATTGCTGTAACAACTACATAAGTTAAAAATTTCCATTTATGTAAAGATAAGAAGTGCTGATTAGACGACAATCTAATGAAGGACCACTCCAAAAGTATAACAAACAATCTAACGAAGAACCACTCAAAATCTATAACAAGTACCATAATAAAAGGGTAAAACAATAAATAAAGAGCAAAAAGAGAGAAGAAATTAAGTGGAAAACATGCCTTCCGTATGTTCTCAGGAGCCCGTAAAAACACCTTCTTTTGATCAGTTGATGCAACGGAAGAATGTAGTGGAAGAATCCAATCAGAAGCTGGTCCACCAAATCGATACGAAGCAGATAGCTTATCAACTAAAGTGTAAATTTCAGATACTCCCTGTTAAGGAACATTTAAGTACAAGAATAGTAATATGTTATTAGTGGCGAGGCAAACACAATTACATGTATGACCTATAAGCACACAAAAGTGTGAAGAGGTGGATGGCTTACAGGCAAGAAGACAAGTATGGCTCCCTCACTGCAAGTTTCATCAACATGGCACACCAAGTCTTCAAGAAGATCATAATCAATGACATCTTCATTCACTCTTTGCTGTACAAATTTTGATTACCATGTTATATGGTCCCCTTACGAAGAGGGAAAGAAAATGAACCATATCTCCAGAAACAAAATCTCAAAGGCAATTACCAAGTTTTGTCGAGTTTTCTCTTTGTACGATTGATAACTATCTGGTACATAATACGGATTTATAGTTTCTTCAGAGAGCAGAGAATCATCACCCCAACCAGATAAAACAAGATTCTTCTTTCCCCTGCGATTGTTTACAGGACCAGCCTGGTGTTCTCAGAATGCAGGAATTTGAAAATTAGGTAATGAACATCAAAATGTTACTGCATGACCGTGACTTAACCATAGTAGAAGAATCTCAAAGAAATTAAAAGAAAAATTGTGGAATAATATGGCTGCAATTATTCAACCCAAATTCCAATCTAGTGTGTATAGTAATACTATAAATATTGGGAAGACTAATAAGTACTCCTCATCAAAAAATTATGAGTGAACACTGAATAACCAGGTCCAATAAAACGTTGCAAACATATAACATGGTTTCTATACAGGCATTCAAATCTTGTAATGATCATTTTGGTGTTGACCTTGTGCTCATTTATAGAACTACGTAGTTTAAACACTCACTCCAAAATGCTTGACCCTTAAACCCCCAAACGATGTTGTTTCGAACATTAGCCCAATATTAGAACCAAAAACATAGGTGATCCTATTTCCCAAAGTAGACATGTAATATGTGATAATTCAGATATTCAAAGAATTTACTGCACATGAATCCATAGAAAAGGAAAGTTAAAGAGAAAAGATACTTTTGGAAAACAGAGAAACTTCTCAGGACTAAAAGACGAAAGGAATGAAAGAGAGGTGTACAATTTGGGTCACCTTTTCTTTGGTCAAAGCTCCATATCTCATGGAAGCTGGAGAGTCTGAAGCAATCTGATAATCTATGCTTTCATATATATCCTCAAGATAGTATGTTGTGACAGGATGTGTTCTGCCTTCTGCAGTAATCACTGGGCAATTACCAAAGTATCTCGAAAACAAATTTGAATCAACAGTTGCAGACCTGTATAAATGGGAGGTCAACTATCAACACAATTTTCTAAACACACACATTTATGTAATATAAATTTGAGGAAATGTAGTACAGACATACATCAGAATAACCTTCAGTTTTGGTGTGTTAAGAGCTGATTGCTTCTCAATCAGATTCTTCAACACTATGAGCAGGAAATCACCCTGTTTATAGGAAGCGAAAAAAATATCAATCTGTTAGAATTCCTTTTTTTTACCAGGTTACACTTTATTTCTTAATTTCATCCCTTGACAAGGAGACGCATTCTGACAGCACTCAGGAAAACGTAAAAGTAAAATGATTTGTGAACCCAGTAAAAGTAAAAATGAAATTAACAAGTTATGTGGTATTTCTCTTCTATAACATTCTTTATTTCTCAATTTTCACTGCTTGACAGGGAGATGAATTTCTAACAACACTCAGAAAGGGAAAACAATCTGTGAACCACTAAAAGTTATGTGCTGTTTCTATAACACACGACCATCTGTACTTGCCCCCACCTCCCCTTTCCTCCTATGAAAAATGAAAGGCAAAAACCAGCTGTGTTAAGCTTCACTTGGTATTGTTCATCCATAACATTTCAAAAAAGAAAAATTAAAGATGTAAACCAAAGGAGTCAACCTCTTTCACCTATTGTTCAAAAAACAAAAAATTATGATTTTCATTCAAAAGAAAAAATATAGTATAGCAGAGGATACAAGATACAAGTCACTGTTTTTTTTTTTAATGAAATTTTTGTTTCTTATATATCAGAATAATGGGATCACGAAATAGTTATAGGATGCCGTGTCTTTTTTTTTTTTGGAGGACATGGAAGGTTTGTGCTGGCCATGAGCATGAATAATACCAACAAATATTTCTCAAAACCACCATGGGAACCTATAAACTACTAAAGCTACTACTCACCAAAAGAGACCGCTCATGTACTTCATCAACTATGACATGAGTAACTCCTGTCAAGTTTTTATCCCCCTGCAAATGAAAAGCTGTAAGTATAAGATTTGTTTAGTATCTTCAATGAGATTTTCAACAGATATAGCATTGAGCGAAAGAATTTTCATCACTCATGCCACACAATAAGTGTATTGCTGAAGATACATACATGTCATGATCTTGCACTCACCAATGGGCACGAATATTCATGCTCAATGACCATCGTTAAAATTCAACAGTTTATTCAAGAAATAAAATTACATTACCAGGATTTTAAATATCAGTCATTGGATTTTGAACCCACATTTGGTGAACAATGATTTAGTACTCACGAGTGACTAAGGAGTTCAAAGCAAACTTCAAACATACATAAATAAAAGATCTCTTAGACGGCCGTCCACTCCACTTTTTACAAATTTTAGGGCCAGAACAAAAATCCTTTTTTTACGAATATGTGAACCAAGCCTAAGCCCCTTGAATATCAGTTGAAAGGGTTTCAGTTGTGAAACCTAACAAGTGATTTATCGTACTTTGAACTCAACAAAAAAAAAAGTGATTTATCTCCGATAATGTTCAAACAACATGAATATATTTGGCAATGAAATCTACAGTCCTCTAGTTTCTAAATAAGAAGACTAAATTAAAGTCTTACCACGAATTTTCTCAGAAGAATGCCCGTCGTACAAAAGAGAAGCTTAGTCTTGTCATTGCTGACATAAGAGAAAACCAGAATGCAAATTTTGGTGACAAAACAAAAGACCACCAAGATGCAAATAATAATAAGAAAATTAAAGTAATGAAAACCTTGGCATACAAGCATAACAACTCACCAAAAGATCAGACAGATTAATAGATGTCTATACTAGTGCAGATAAAACATAAAAGACACAAACTTTTACGTTGATATGGTGTAGTTTCATGTAAATGAGTAGAACAAACAAATAAAAAAAAGTAACACCTTGCACTATCGAGACGAACTTGATAACCAACCAAAGAACCTTTTGAACCAGGTGAAGGTTCACAGCGCTCATCAGAAACTCTTTCAGCCACAGAGATAGCCTACAAAAAAAAAAAAAAAAAAAAAAAAAAAAAAAAACTCACATGAGCAAGTAGTTAGAACCATTATATCTTCTAAAATTTGCCAGAGCAGAGTCCACCGCAAATACAGACTAATATATAAAGGAAATTCATGTTTTTACTAACATTAATTTTCAAGCTCTATCAAATTTATTTCCTCCATACAAAGGTAACTTGTTTTTGTTAATTTAATGAAACATTGTCAATTTTCAGTTTAAGCAAGGAAAAGTCAATTAATAATTTTGGGCATATAAGGATTCTAGTGAATAAATTAAAATCTTCTCGCATATGTTCATAACACACAACCACGACCATTTTTTGAAAATGACACTATTTTCCCTAGCTAGAATTCATACAACCTAATTCACCTGTGAAGGGTGTTTCTCTTTTGAGAGCCAATTCACTTAGCCTGTTAAACTAAGGAATAATATCGAACACAAAAAGCTTTCGAAAGTATATTAACAGGTCACACTGATGCAAAAGGCCATCAACATCTCAGCAAAACCTTTTCACCTAATTGATATCTGTGGGTTCATAAAATGGAAGCTTCAATAGAAACTTAGGAATGCAGATAAGGACTATTAACTGAAATTTCAATGGTTATGATCATTTGATTGTAAAGGTATATACGCTGATTTACAAATGCAAATCAATATCTTGAACAAACTACTAGAATACTTCACCCTTTCAGGAAATACCCTAAAACAGTGCTACCTGATGTGAAGGAGAAAGACAAAAAAAACCACACGAGAAACCAGGAACCTGGTCCTAATGAGAATGTGTAGAGCAACACTGAAAGTATAATTTTTTTTTCTGGTGCAATGCATGTGATGGTCATCCAGTCATGTCACATGAATTTTGGTTTAAACTTTAAACAGAAGGGACCTAATGCAGTGTCGTACATTCAAGCAGAGAAGATTGCACCCACCGCTATTCTCCTTGGTTGTGTGCATATAATGTTACAATATCCACCATGTCCTGATTTGATCATGTCATCCAATATGAATTGCGGAACCTAAAAGTATGGAAAATAGGAGAGAAAACAATTTCTAATCAGCCTTAGAACTTCAAAAAGTATTACAATACCAAAATCATAATAATGCAAAACCAATGAAAGGTAGATTTCCACCTGGGTTGTTTTTCCAGAACCTGTTTCACCACAAACAACTAGAACATTATTCTCACTCAGCAGTTGCAGTATATCACCCTTCAAACCAGCAATGGGAAGTGCAGCTCTAGTTTTCAACATGTCCTAGAACAAGTAAACATGTAGTTAAGTACTTCTTTTTGTACGAAACACAAGATTTATTTGGAGAAAACACGAAGAGTACAAAAAGCATGGACAAGTAGTCCATGAAGCAACTAAAACAAACAGAAGAAACATACAAATCCAACCATCCCAGAACGCCCTCAGTACAAAAAGCATGGACAAGTAGTCCATGAATACAAGGGCAGACAAGAAAAAAGAAAGAAATAGGGTCACCAAGTTTGTTCATCAAATGATATAGCAGCATTCTATTTATTCTAACGACTAATGTACTGATGTCAGTACACCCAGCGGTGAGCAACAAGAATCAATAAATAAAGGCAGGTCAGTCTCTTTTGAAACAAACAAATTGCAACAAAAACCTTGAATTTTGGATTTTTCACTTTATTCTCCAGTTCTTGTCTCAAATAAGTGCTCTCCACTTCCTTGAGACGATGTACTCCTGCAAAAAATAAACCATTAGATAGGATTACACTTATATTCATTGACAAACTATAACACCACACGCCATCAAATTTCTGATTCATTAACCCACATGAGTAGTCAAGTTAGCTTAAGATCTCAGCTACAGAATTATATTTTGGCCCAAAAACAATTATGTTCCATTCTCCGAGACAGAGTTCAATCCTGGACATCAGGGTTTAGGGTTCTTGTGGTCAGGAGTAGAAAGGTTCGGAATTTTATATATATGATTCCGGGCTTCAAATACCCAATGTGGGATTCCAATATTCTCAACACACCGGTTCACATGTGCGAGACGGAACCCAATATGTAGATCAATAATTTTGAGTGCCATGAAAGTGTATGGTCAAACTGGGCCTAACATGTGGATACATTTTTTTCATAGATGGATAACAGAAAAAGTAAGATACAGCAGAAAGTTTAAAGGACAAGAAGTAAACTTATTTTCATTGATGAACATGCACTTCTTCTTTCTTATATACGTTATATGGAATGGAAGTATGGAAGTATGGAACTGATAAGAAGTGACTCCACTACAAGCAACGGAATAAAAGCAACGTTTGTTCAATAATGCAACCAAGAGAGGAGTGCAAGTACGTACTTTGAGCTGCTAAATCAACATGAGCAACACCTGCACTTATAGGTTGTTCAACATGGAGTTCTTGAGCCTTTTCTGGAACAATATCATTCGTAACATTAGCAGCAGAAGTTGAAGCAGAACCATCAACTCTCAAAAGTGAGTCCACAAAAGTAGCTCTTCGATCTTCCTCACTATCTTCCACATTCGTTGATGATTCCCCTGATTTTTAGACGTAACAAAAAAAGTTTACAACAGAATCATCAGATTTTACACTTGGACAGTACACATCAATTGAAACTATGTAGAAACAATATTAGTATTGGAACCAATCAACCAAAGGTTCACTACATCAACTCATTCAATAAATTTTTATTAGAGATCTTCATCCTCTCTTTAGAAAAGAGAGTTATGATTTATAGAACAAGAATAAAGATCCACACCTTCCATCCATTGAATGACTAGAGAAGCATAAGGCTCAATAATTAATAGGTGAACTGGGAGATCAGGAAACAGTTGACAAAGAGCAAATGCTGCCACTCCATTCTGTGCATCCTGTGATAAAAAAATCATGTGATTAAGTAAGTAAATTTTCAGCAAAATTTTCCCAATGCGAGAACAGTATATATTTTTACAGTATTATACTTATATAAAAATTATTTGCAGGACCATCACCAAAATACCCTCAAAGGTCAAAGCATAATACAGAGTAATAAACATGAGTAATAGACAACAATATAACGAAACATCCAACACATGTCTTACAACATCGTTCATACAATTATATTCATAACAAAGGTCAAAATTCATGATTTATTATGTCAGAACTCAGAAGCACAAGTCATTTGGAGGTACAAAAGAAGGGTGTGGCCCTGAGGATATGTGCTATAGTTGCTGTTTTCAGGTAACTTGCATGGGAACCAAATAGAATGGTGTTTGATGGTCCTAGGAATGAAAAAGAAATAATACTTGTGAAAGACAGGTTCAATTTTGGGCTTCATTATGGGCTTTCGTATCTTCAGATTTTAGGAGCAGTTTTTTCGTTGTCATATTTTCTGATAGGAGAGCTGCTGCTTCCTAGTGCTAGTTTCTATTTTTCTGGGTGCATTGTGCTGTGTTTTTGTTTTCCAGTTTTGTAAGGAGTTCTTTAGTGCAGTGGACTTCTTCTTTCTGTTTCTGTGATTCATGCACACATTCATTTATATACACATATGCATAGGTATTTGCCTCAACATCTACCACAAAAACCTATTCAAGAAAACAATAATTAAAAACATGTGCTAGGCATCTTTTCTCCAACACCCCAAAGTTCCAGACATTTATAGGTGTAAGTGATCACCTCAGTTGAATCAAAAGTTACATGCTGATCAGGAAGCTGAAGGGTGACCAAGCCCCCAGCCTTTCTGCTTTTACCTCTCCCACTAGCTTTACGCAAAACGCTGACAGTATAAGAGAGATTATTTTGCTTTCCATTCACTTTATTAAACTTTGGAGCTTCCCATCCGGATCTTTGACATAACTGATGAAGAATAGCCTTGGGAATCTTTCGAGAGTCCCCCTGTCATTATCAGACCATATCATGAATGGCATAACATGGGGTATCAATTAAAGCATATATTAACGGGCACACATGACTCCTATCAAAAACAATAAGCATAAATGATAAAAGCCACATATAAAGTACTGCAGAAAACACTAAATATGTGATCACAAAATTAAATACATAAGAACTAATAATTCAATATCGCACGGTTAAGAATTACATAACAAAAAGATAACCACACTTTCACCATTTTATTGTACTCTACTGAGATTTATTTTCCATTTAAAATGTGGAGTAAAAAACAAGAAATATGAGAAAAGGAAGGCATCAGATATTGCATATTTAAAAAATCCTGCACATTTGGTCCTAGGTCTAACAAGATCATTACATACACTACCTTCTTCCAAATACCATCTAATTTCTCCAGATTTTTCTCACTAGACATTTCTCTCATCCTTTCTTTCTTCTGTAGTTCCAAAATTTCAGGAGGTGGAACATCTGCAGATGGCCCATCTTCTAAGAAGAAATTACCAATCTCCACATCTGTTGACTCTTCTTCTGCAACAATCTTTCCTTGGACAGGTACACTTGGAGTAGAATTGACTGGAGAATGAATAGAGCCGCTGTGCTCTGTATTACTTTCGTCAACTATTAAATCATCAGCATAGACTCCTTCACACTGCTTGCAAGGACTATCATATGTGTCCTCAGAAGGAGCAGAACCTTGTTCCTTTGCAAATTCTGATGCCAATATGTCGTCTGATAACCCTGATGCATATATTATAGAAATACATAAGAGAAGGTACAATCCACCAGTAAGCTTAACTTTAATCAGAAGAAAAGTAAAAGTTTAACCTAGAGCAGATAACTCTTGCTTGAGATTGCGGATGATGCTGCCTGCCCGTTCCTGGCTTTTCTTGTCCCGGTTTTGCTTGGCTTTTGCAGCTTCCAATCGTGCAGCATGATAATCTTTGGCAATAAGATCGTAAGACCTTGGTTTAAGAGCCTATTAAGATAGTTGAATTTTGTCGAGAACTGTTAGTAAGATGATGAAAAGAAATGCTAGCAATTACTCCACCAGTACAGCAGAAGTAAAATGAAAATACCTTCTCAGCCAAAGCCTCATCGGCATCATCCTCCCAAGTTGTGGACTCATCCTGAAAATCATTACTTATTAGATTCTCTTTTACATAAATATCAAGATAATTACTACAGGAATAAAAACTGATAAATATATTAAGCATCGGTCAACATCTAAATTTTTCCACAAAATTTATATAAGGTCACAAAATCAAGGATTCCACAAAAGATAAGGCATAAGCTGGTCTATAAGATGAGTAAGATCTACCTAGCCATCTCTAAGAAACATTAAAATCCAAATAAAGTAAACCAAAACATCATAGATGACGGGTATTAGACTCTAAGATACTACTGCTTTCTAATCAGACAAGATGTCAAGATCACAGAAAAAGAATAATTCCTGAACTCTGGAGACACTGAAGCACATAATGATCCCCAAAATCATACTATCTCCCACAATTATTCACTTAATAAGTTCTAATATCATCACACCAAAACTACCCCAAAAAAAAGGCATCACAACGTGCCTCCCCAGAATCACTCCCCTTTTCTTCCCTCCAAAAGAAAAAACAGATGCCTCTCACACAACAAAGCAGCGTATGACACCGAAATCACGCAACTTAACCAGCCTTTACTGCAAATACAACACAGTGAAAAGCAAGTGCTCCAAACTTTCAGCCTAACTAGACAAGAAGGTCTTCTCCTCTGAACCATATCATAAGTACCCAACCTCCGGTGAGCAAGTATCAGAGGCAACAACCGAACCTTAAGTGCGGTACTTTAGCCTTCAAATTACAGTTAAGGGAATAAGAATAAATGGAGAAGGAGATTTGTACATTATCTCCCTTGAAATCGATCTACAAGACAATGCAATAAGGAATCCAACCTCCATATTCTCCTATCATAAGCAGGTACCACACAAAATTTTTTGTAGGAAGACAGTAGGTAAGGTTACTCGTCCCACCTGATCTTTAGGTTTCTTCAGGGCCCAAAGTCCAAGTCAAAGCTAAAAAGGACACAAACACTCCTCCTTGGTATGTACTGTACAAAAGAGATGCCAGTTGTTTGTTTTTTGCTTTTTATTTTTTCTACGTGGACTTCTCTAGTGGTAATTTTTGTTGATACTAGTAAAGTTTGTTACTTCTCAAAAGTAAAAGGAAAATGAGGTGAATCTGTTAGTGGCTCTATCTATGTACCTCTTCTTGTTGCTCGACATATCGTTTGATCCAATCTGCCTGAGATGGCTGAAACGAATCAAGAGTCTTATCATCCCGATGTCCCTTGGTTCTAACAGCAATTCTCGGTGCATCCTCATCAATCTTGGCATGTGTATCCACCGAGGGAGTCCAGTCATCCCGAGAAGTCAATATGACACCAACAGAACCACCTGGACCATGGAATTATTATAACAACATACGTTTAAACACAAAATAGCACATAAATGCTCAAATTGCATTCCCAGAAAATCACATTTACAGCAGTAAATCCATTGCATTTGGAATGAGTTAAAACGTACCTTCACTGGTGTGCAAAGAAGTTCCGGTAGAAAACTTCAGCGGCAGCTCATTACTAGTCAAATTTAAGCACAACCAGTCCACAGCATTCTCAAATGTAGCACCCTCCTACATCCAATACAATGCACACACGCTACTGAGTTCCGAATTCGAATTCCCAATCAGTTATAATAAATATGCTAATATTCCGTAAAACCCTAAAATCAATAGCATTCGACTAGAATTTCTGCAACTGTTTATTGCCAAACATTTTCTCAATCATTTTCTCAGCATTCAAACAGGGGTTAGGATTGATCATCAATGTTACCTTGAGAGCAGAAAGAGCGAGTTCGATTTGATCGTTCGTGAAGCCTTCGCAGGAAAGCTTCTCGTACACGGCTTTGAGCTTCTTCGTCTTCTGAGCCTTGGAAAGAGACTCGTCGACCGGAGCCGCCGGGGCGGTGGACCTCCCCGAGTTGAGCAGGAGCCGGCGGACCCGGTTCTCGTTATCGGCCGAAATCTGGAGCCTCGGTGCCGACGACGTTGTTTTAGCCTTGCTGCTGCTGCTTTGCTTCGTCGTAGTCTGCTTTTTCTTCGGAGCCATTTTTCGTTTCTTTTGTTTTCAGACTGTCGCAGAAACCGAACAAGGTCGAAGTGCGAGGAGAAAATTGCATACGTACCGCCACAGTGTGGCTGTAGCACGAGCCAATCACGAGCTGTGACACAGTACAATCGAAATGCCTAAATTACCCTTTTACACGTAATATATGTTTGTGTTCACGTTGTACGTAGGGCCCTACTTTGCATCTAATGTGATTTCCAAAGGATTTGGACATCTTCGAGGAAATTGGTCGGGATCCTCCTGATCGGTGTCTGTAGCTTGTTGGATTTTTATTCAACAGCTACAATTATTATAACTTTTAGAGGATCCCTTATTTGTAGTCGTTGGATAAAAATCCAACGACCCACAGACACCGGTCTGGAGGATCCCGACCAATTGCCTCGGAGAGGATCCAAATCCATTTCCAAAAACAAAAATCATCCAAATAAAAAATAAGAAAAGCCAATGAAAAAGATTTGAAAACTTTGAGTTTTAATCAAAATGATAAAAATGTGTTGTAAGTGAATAATACTAGGAATAACTTTTTAGAGTAAAAATATCATTTTCGTTAAAAGTGAACAGTACCAGAAATGTTTCTTTAAAACTTCCTAAAAAATAACTTTAACTGCTAAAATGGTCTCACTGTTCTAGTTTTTGGCCAATTTAGTTCATGTATTTTAATTTGATCAATATAGTAGTTTTCGTGTTTGTTTTTGTCAATTTTTTTTAAACTATTAATAAAATAGATACGAAATAAATATAATTAGAAATAAAAAATAATAGTAATCGAAAGAAATGAACATTGAACAAAATTGATTGGAATTAAGAAGATTATGGTGAAACCGGATTATGCACTTGCAATACAATTGATTTTAGATGCTAAAGTAGATAGTCACAGCTGGAAAGTTTGGTATTGGAATTGTTGTGCTCTTATGAATCAAAGTTGATCTTTGTGAAAATTGACATATTTACCTTGAAAATAATCTTGTTGATGATGATTTGACTTATTTGAATTCATCATGCAATTTGAGTCCAGTCTTTTTTAACAAGCTCTTTCTTCTTATTGTCAATTGCTAGTTCTTGACCGCGTAATTTTCTTATGTAATTTAGTCTGATCAGCCCCCAAGAACTTATTCCCTTGAGAGTAGTCAACACTACTTGCTTTTCCTTTGACGGCTTTGTCCTCCATCATTTCTCATTTATTCATGTTTCGGTTGGGGAGCATAGAAGGGTCTCACCCTAATATTATGTACAGATTTTTATTTTAATTTCAGTATTGAATATTTTAAATTGAATAGGTAATTTTATAAATAACTTTGTAATAGTTTGACTTATTTAGCAGGAATTGAATTAAATGTACTTAATTAGCTAACAGAGATAAACATGTTGACTAAATTGGCCAAATTGACAACACGAGAGCTAAATTAGCCAATACACTAAACACAAGGACTATTTTGATATTTAAGACTAGAAAATAATACAAAGGTTGGATTAATGACGGATCATTCAGCGTTTCATGAAGTTACATATGTTAATACAAATTCACGATCAATTTAGTGTCTATTTGAAGTGCCCATGGGCGGATCCATATAGGGACCCAGGAGGTCCAAGGACCCTCCGGAAGTCCTAAGAAACACTTGTGATCGACCTTCGGGACCCTCCAACAATTTGGGCAGGTGCAGAGTGGAGAGTCTTGTTGCCTGTATGGATGTGCATATAGCAGTGCTTATAACGAAGAAGAAGAGATTTATAATTTTTGTTTTAAAAGACCTAGCCGAAATGACAGCGTTTTTTAGCCAAGTAATTATAAAAGATTTAAAAACTAAAATATCTCTGTTTTTTATACAGAGCCCGAGAACCCCGATCCTTTCCAATATCCCCAAATTATATTTAAGAACTCCCAACCCCAAATCGTCCCAACCTCCCAACTTTAAACTTGAGTTACCCCATCCCCCAGCACCATTTGCCGTTCCACCACCTCTAGCTACCTAATTTTATTTCTCCCAAATTCATTTAAGTTTTTTAATCCTAGACTCTAGTCTCAACTCCCAATTGTAATATATATGTTACATTAACAAATTTCATCTTTGTAGAGTCATGACCTCCCTTTTTTTTTTGTATTTTGAGAGCCGAAATCCGCGCTCTTACCACTGGGCCACTTGATGTGATTGATTAATTTTAATTATTCAATGAACCAAATTCAATAAAAAAAAATAGTGATATGGAACCAAACTAGTCTAATATTTTTTTTTTAACTTTTATCTTGGGAACCCCCGATCTTGAAATCCTGGATCCACCACTGGAAGTACCCTATTTGAAAATATTTTGTTGCTATTTTCAATTTTCATTGCAATCCTGCCCTTTTGCTTCAGGAGTAGTGTGCATATGAAAAATTAAATCACTTTCACCTTGTTAATTAATTAATTAATATTTTTTTTGTCAAACGATATATTTTGTTAAATTAAATGTTAGATTAGTTGTCGATAGGGTTCGAACCCGCACCGTCTTATTAATTTATTTCATTGCATCGTAATTGCAGCTCTTACTTTACCCATTTACCTACGTTGTTTTTCAATTAATCGTATTAATCCTAGTGTGCACACAACTTAGTTATAAAAGCGTTTATGCGCACCACCGTGCAACAGCCGAAAATGAAGACAATTTCAGGATTCATATATTTTAATTGGCGCCTGTTTAACAATCAATGATTGGGGACAAATTTTAGGCTCGGATTTCACACAACACATATTGGGTTTGATTCTTGGCGTTGATGAATCCCATGATGTTGGTCAGGGGAGGCTACCTTTGCAAGTCTTCCCAACCTTCGGAAGAATGAGTTGTCGTGACGAAGCCAAAAACTGATCCTTAAAAAAATTGTCAATTTTATAGGATGATGCTAGAAAAACTATATTTTTAAACCACATCATATTGTGTACAAATTATGGCAAAACTAAAAAACATTTCTCCCTAGCATTTGCCATTCTAAAGTTTGTATTTTCCTTCACACACACATAATAAAAAAGGAATGAGCGGGTCGGGTGGGTGAGGGCAGTATCCATAGGCGGCCCGTGGAGTTGTTATGATGTCCTCGTCCACCTTAATCCATGATCCCTATCCTGCCCAACGTTTTGTCTTAACATTGAAACAATCTCTCTCTCTCTCTCTCTCTCTCTAAATTTTGAAGTGCAAGCAAAGAAATCCCATGCCAAACCAAACCCTACCGTTCATCATAAAATATATATCTCCATGACCTTAATTCCTGCACACCATTTCCTTCCACCTAGCACACACATATCCATGGAATCGGAAACCCAGCACTCCGGACAGCTTCCTGAAGAAAACCCAGCAGGTGGAGCAGCTGCCCTAACCCTACCCCATGTTAACGAGTACAACGCCAATGTCGACACGGCCCGACCCTTCCGCTCCGTCAAAGAAGCCGTCGCGATCTTTGACGAGCGCCTTCTTCTCGGAGAAATGTTTTCATCCCCTAAACCCCTATACACCAATAATATTGTCCAAAGTAGCCCTACTACCACTTCGTCATGGAAGTTTTCGCCGCCGAACTATAAAGAAAGCGAAGAAGTAAGAGTTAGTAGTTATGGTGATCGCGAGGAGAAAGTAGCAGTTATGGACACTCTTAAGAAGCTCGAGGCGGAGCTCGAGGAAACAAAGGTGGAGCTGAAGTTGCTGAAGGAGAGGGGGTCAGAAACGGAGGTGGCACTGGCGTCGTTGAACGCGGAGCTCCACAAGAACATGTCCAAGTTGGCTCGAGCGGAGGCGGATGCGGCAGCAAAGGCGAGTAACGTGCTGCATGTGTCAACAACTACTACATCATCATCACCAAATATTACTACTATGGGAGATAATGTTGAAGAGCGGAATAAGAGGGAGTGGATGATAAGGATGGAGAACTCTACGTCTTTGGCTCAAATATTGAGCATTGGTACTACTGAGAAACAAGGAGGAGCCGGCTACCACCATGTCGGAGCCGGCTACTACGACTATGTCGGAAGGAAAAGAGAGAAGAAAACAATGAAGAAAAAGCCTATTGTCCCTCTTGTGCAAGATTTATTTTCGTGGAAAAAAGGGTCTAAATATTCCGGTTCTCTTTGCAACCCTCTTTATTCGTCTACGCAATTGTACTATTGAATCTTGATTTAAATCATGTTTAATTACTTCGATATATTTTCAATCCAAAAGGGGAAGGAACATGAATATATATGATATCATGTACTTTGTTATATAATTGTTGCAAAAATTTGTTTAATATTGCTTTCAAATTTATATATGATCTAATAAGCAGTATTTGTCAAATTTAGAAAAGAAAATGAAGTCGCATTTCAATCTCTCTCTCTGTTTGTTAGTCTCTTTACACTAGTTATCCATTTGCGTTTTCACAATTGTAACCAAGCTGTTCAAGAAATTTCAGCGGCAGGAATCTCAAGGGCGGAGATCATGTTCGGCTTCTTGACGTGATTACAAGATTACTTGTTGAAGAACTGGTGGACGAATACCAAATATAATGAGAATAAAAATAAGAGCATCATCATGTCAAGGCTCGCAATAAATTTTCTTGCATCGATCCCAGCCCATGCGAATAACGTTGTATTTTTCTTGCAACACAAGATGTAAAGAACATGAACAATTACACGAATACTTGGCCAACTAATTCCCAGCAAATAACACATATATATACACATTAGGTAAGGAACCGCTAGACATTCCGACTCACACACTAGGTAAATCATCAAACATTTAAGCAAGGCCAGCCTTTTATTTATGTTCCCGATCTTACTTTTTTTCTTACAGCAAATTAAGGGTTTAGGGTTTGACTACATTTTCTTACAGCAAATTAAGGGTTTAGGGTTTAACTACTTTTCTACAAAAAAATTAAAATTCAATTTTAAATTGATTTGTTAGACCATCTCCAAAGGAAATGTCAGATTATAACCGTCAAATTATTATTGATGGCTGATGTCGCAATCTAAAATCTTATGTCAAATTTTGTACTTCTTCAAATGAATTGTCAAATGTTATTTTCTTATTAAAATATATCTTTAAATTGTTGTAATTATTAAAAAAAAGTTGAAACAAACTTTCTATTGGTTGAAATTTTAGTGGAATAAGAGACCCACTATTAAAATTAAGAGGTATTCATCAATTTCCCCCCTGAACTTGTGACTATTGGCCAATTTCCCCCCTCAACTTTAATTTTGGCCAATTTCCCCCCTCAACTCTCATAATTAGTCAATTTCCCCCCTCAACTTTAATTTGGCCAATTTCCCCCCTCAGCTCTTATAATTAGTCAATTTGCACCATACTGTTAATTTTTTAATTTGATCATAATTAAACAAGTGTGTGTAAGAAACTAAATAAGATATATGTTAATCATTTTCCTATGTCTTTATCCTATTACAAATAGATTAAAATTTAGAATTTTACAATTTATCATAGATAGTATTATTAGTCATAATAAATCAGTATGGAGTAATTTTATTTGATTTTTTACTATACAAAATTGATAACGAAAAGGATTGATGTGTACATTTTTGTATGTGAATACAATTTTCTTTATAAAAGTGAAAGCTAAGTTCAAGTAAATTGCGGAGAATCGAGCTTTAGTGCAAAAATGGCTAGTCAATTCATAATTTTCGACTCCTTATTAAGAATAACCCATTTTATTGAAATAGGTTTGATCCATGAGTTTAGGATTATTATTTCTTCTTCTACATGCTTTAAACCCGATTCATAATTTTTTCTTATAATCAACCCATATCACATACTAATTGTATTATGTTTTTGTACATTTTACCCTATATTATGCAAGTGAGTTTATGTTAATTTTAGTACTTTGTTGGAAGTTATTAGAAAGATTGAAAGAAAAAAAAAAGAATAGATGGAAAATTAAAAAAAATTAACAGTAGGGTGCAAATTGACTAATTATGAGAGTTGAGGGGGGAAATTGGCCAAATTAAAGTTGAGGGGGGAAATTGACTAATTATAAGAGTTGAGGGGGGAAATTGGCCAAAATTAAAGTTGAGGGGGGAAATTGGCCAATGGTCACAAGTTCAGGGGGGGAATTGATGAATACCTCTAAAATTAATTAAAAACAAATTTGACATTGATGTCAAATTTGACTCCTTAATGTAGCACATTGATCTATTTTTAAATTTTGTTTTCCAACCGATATATCAAATTTAAACTATTATTATTACATTATTAACTTTTTATAGTTGTAATTAGTATTTTAAAACAAAAGATAAATATAAAAATTATGAAAAACATTTATTAATTACTAAAAATAGATTTGAAGCTACTGTCAAATTTGACAGCAACTTCCTCTGCCGCCTTTCCATGTCATGCCGCACATGAATTGGCATTTCGGTTGGAAAACACTAGTTATGTCTTTTTTTTTTTTACCGTTATTGCTGATGTAGACATTTTTGACATTTCCTTTGGAGTTGGAGATACTCTAATCACAAAGTTTTCAAATTCAGTCAGCAAATAACATTTTCGTTGGAAAGACTTTTGATATCAAATATGCACAGTAACATTCTACATAGGATTTTGACATCTCCTTGAGAGATGCTCTTAGGATAGCAAACCGATGCATGCAGGCTGCTTTGAGTGAAACATTCCACTCGAGAAAAAAAGTTAAAAATAATAATTTAGTAGCAATTGAATTGAATTGATTTTTTTTAACAATATTAAGGGGAAGAGGTTGCGCTTAACCTTACAATGAACTAATAATAATGTGGTTCGACCTCTCACTTACAAAGTAAAGATGAATACAACTAAACCGTAGTACGATAATTGAAATAAATTTTTAAGATAGAAGATGTAATATGAGAAAATTACGTGGTTATTTGTATTTAACTCTATAATGTAATAAGAGAAAATTAAAACCTTGAAACACATTTTAAAGATCACTCTCAACTTTAAGGGTGTGCTAAATGAAAATTAAAACTTCGTAACCGATTTTAAAAACAAAAACAGAGCACATATGTCAAGTGGTAGAATGCCAAGAAAATTACCAAAACAAAAAGTTTTGAATCCAATTAAAACCAAAAAGTGTTTTTATCCGGTAATTTTTTAGGTATCTTTAATTTTGCCCACCATTCTCAATATTGACGGTAATGCTCATTATTCTATTTTATTATCGTTGTATGAGTTTAAATTTTAAGATTTTTGAAATTTAAAATCATGTAACAATTTTGAGATTTGGATCACTTGATATAGCGTATCACCGTTGATTTATGTGTTTAAATTATGCTTGATTTTCCCACGGATCGGATCGAAACAAAAATTGTAGTTTCCCATTTTACCCCTGAAACAGAAGGAAAGTACAAGAAAGGAAAATCAACGGCGGTACTTCGAGCTTCTTCTTCTGCGACGTACCTGTTTGGTTCCTGAGAAAATCCAAAAAGAAAGGAAACGAGAAGAAGAACAGAGAAGAAATCACCGCCATACTTTTCATTCGAGATGAGAGCGATGCTTCTCAATTCTCCGCCGTACTGCAGACTCCAACAACCACTTTCCACGGTTTTCTTCGATTTCCCTTAACTTTCATAAGCAAATCAATTGCTTCTTCTTATATTTTCCCCTTTTAATTTTGAATTTTTACCTTTTTTTCTGCAGAGTTGTAGTTTATTATTTGGAGGCTCAGGCTCCTATGTATCTTTCAGTAGAGGGCGCAATCTGGTGCGGCCTAGCTCACGGGTTAGGTTACCTTCACCTTCACGCAGCCTAGGTCAGTTTCTTTTTATTTCGAAATCAATGATTTTTATGCTTTATACATATATATATATATATGTATATATATAATCAATCAATTGAATGTTTGGTTGATTTGTAAGCATCGGCTGTATTTTTCAATCTGATATAATTAGTTTCAGAGTGCTCCACCATTGATTTTATTTGTTTGTTTATTTTCGTATTGGATACAATTTCAGATAGTAGTATTAGTTATATTATTTTCACCTTTTCTCGGCTGTTATCGAATTCAAGATTTCTGTAATGTTTGATTGAACTCAATTATGTAACGTTTGATTGAACCCAATTAACTACGCAAATTGACTGACTCAACTTTAGAACATTGATATGCTACGCACTTGTTGATGTCGAAAATATATAATGATGTAATTCTGTGTACCTTGTTGCAACACGAACTTTTGTTGTTAATGGTTGCCATGCTTTTCTTGCTCTGCTTCTGTGGATGCTAGTGTGAGTCAATCCAGTAATGTCGCATGAATATTCCCAAATTGAGCGTTAGTTTGAAGGTAATGCAAGTGAGAAAACTGATTATTAGTCAGTACGAGAATCTGAAGATGGAGGTATTTGTTGGACATTTTAGGAAATGGAACCCTTGTGGAGCCTTACGAATAAGAAGACATTATGGGATGGCTACGGTTGCTCTTTAATTTGCAACGTTGACAACTTATTCTTCTGGATAAAATAAATAATCAAAGCCCATATGTAGGTTCCATAAGGACATGCACTCCAACTTTGCCGTAGTCACTGTTTCATAATTTGACACAGATAGTTCCGGGCCTTATTAGCAGCCAGTTTAAGACTTCGTTACATCCCAGAAGTATGTCTGCATTAAGAAAGGCCAGTAGATTTTATAATATTCTTTTCACTTTAAAGGTGTATAGAAACACAAATCAAAATATTTGTGTTTGTGTGTGATTGATATTCTTTTTTCTGTAAAGATGCTAAGATCATCTATGTAGCAGGTTGCCATTCCGTCTTGTTTTAGTTTTACCTAGTTGGATGCTTATGGTTATCTATATTTTATTGTTGTACAGTTGTTAAGGCGGTTGCCACTCCAGATTCAGCGGTTGAATTGCCACTGACTGCAGAGAATGTTGAAAGTGTATTGGATGAAATCCGACCATATCTCATTTCCGACGGAGGAAATGTGTCGTTACATGAGATTGATGGAAATATGGTGCGTTTGAAGCTTGAGGGAGCATGTGGCTCCTGTCCAAGCTCTGTTATGACAATGAAAATGGGTATTGAGCGTCGTTTAATGGAAAAGATCCCTGAAATAGTTGCAGTGGAAGCAATAGCTGACAAGGAAACAGGACTTGAACTGAATGAAGAAAATATAGAGAAGGTAATATTTCTTTTGAAGTCGTAAGACCCCTTTAATAATAAAATTGGATATACTTTTTCATGAGTTCCTGCTTCACGCATAAATCTGAATGGGATTTTACACTGCTGCTGCTTAAGGATTTAGGTTTAAGAAAAAGTATTCTGAGTTTATTTGAATTTGATATTGAAAATTGAACCAATATGATATATAAGAAAATTGTTTAGTGGTGTTTGTTGCACTCGGCTCGTAATTTCTAGGGATTCTAAAAACCGTTTCCGTTTATCACTATCCAATAAACCTTGCAATGTTTGCTTAGTTGAATTATTATACTGCTGTTTAGCGTACCTAGAGTATAACCAATGCCCTCTGCCTACATTATTTTTCTTCCTCGTCATTGGTGGTCAAGTGCTTTTGCAGTGGGCTATTAGTAGTAATTTACCGTGTTTCTTGGCCTGGTTATTAGGATAGTGATGATATCCACTGTGTGTCATGCACTAGCTCAAATAAGCTCAAGAAATTAAAATAAGAAAATTGTGATTATAATAATTATAATTCATAAGTCTTTACCCGCATTGAAGTCTTGAGGGATTGTGTTCGGGTCAATATTCCGTACTAACTTAAATTTTGAGTGGAGATGTCATTGTTAAACCACTTTAAGTCAGCCTTGAGTGTTTGACTAAAACCTAGGATACTTACTCCTGTGACTTACTGTCATGCTCTACAATGACCGTGAGAAGTTTAAAACCCTGATCAGCCTTCTAATGCTGTTCATTCTTGTTATTTTTTTGGTTAAATATAACTCTTTCCTTTCGGTTGACTGATATGTTGATACTAGGAAATGTCTTTACTGCATAAAGTGCGGACTGCATGTCAGATGAATTGTGATGGAACGAAAGATAATAATTTCATGTTTAGATGAGTTCCAAATATAGCCGAAAAAATAAGGAAATTGGATGCTTGATTTCAGGGATGTCCTCTTATGTATTTGTATATACAATTTGCTCCAGGTACTTGAAGAAATTAGACCCTACTTAGTAGGGGCAGCAGGTGGATCTCTTGAACTTGTGACAATCGAGGAGCCTATAGTGAAGGTCCGCATCACAGGTCCAGCTGCTGGGGTAATGACTGTTAGGGTGGCGGTAACGCAGAAATTGAGGGAGAAAATCCCATCCATTGCAGCAGTTCAACTACTGTGACATTTTTGAGTCGAAACAAAGAGGTACACGAGATGATGTTGCTGCTGCATTTTCTTCCAAAACTCGCACCTTGTATGGATAGATATTACTCTTCAATTCTTTACAAATAGTATAAACATGTACAGTTAATAACCTGTGATGCAATAGGTGGAGCAAAGCTTGAATTAGATATAAGCACTGAGAGCTCCTTGTGTTATTTCTGTGTTCATTGAGATCTTTGCGGGAGCGGCCATCAAGTTTCCGATGTTCTTATTGATTCATGGCTGTATAGTGCAAGTTACTTGGTTTCTGACTGTGAATTCAATCAGCTCTAGTATCAGTCACCGACTGGTTTTCGTGTGTCAAATGGAAAATGTTTGGTCTGCAGATTTCTATTTAGTTTGGAAGCTTGAAAAATGTACATGATCGGTGATTCTGCTTGATTTATTCCATCTGATGGCCATAAATAATAAGAGTGTGAGAGGTTAAAAAGGATGTATCGGGAAATGACGTGTTTCAGTTAAACTGGAAGAGTTGTCTTTCACTCCAAACGCACTCAACTCATATCAAAAACTTCTCTCAAGCCTTTGCTAGTTTTTATTGCTCTACTACTTCTGTTACGATTATCAGTAAAAGCATGATCCCAACTGAAGCCCCATTCAAGGAAGCAACACCGGAACTTAGCTCGACCGGCTCGTAAGCCAGCCCGACGACCTTACGAGCCCGACTCCGACGACCTTTCTTTCCAGCGATTACCAAGGGCTAGTTTAATTTGGAATATAACCTCGAAATGAGCTTCAAAAGATATACACGTCTCATAATTTGATACGAGCACGGAGTACAAAGGGCTTGTTTCGCATCTAGAATTGAATAACTCACGAGAATGAATGCATGTTAAAGAAAGAAATGAAGCATTTTTATCTGAGTTGAAGGTAGAAGATATGAGAGCGGGTGGATAATATTAATCGGGACTCCGCCTCAGAACGCGGTTGGGAACACACATTGGTCTAGTCTCCAAGGAGATTATTTCCATCCCTTTCCAAAGACATGATCTCCCCGTCCAAGGATTGAAGCTTGTCAGCATTAGCTTGTTGAATCTTCTCATTAGTCTTTTCCTTGTAACCTGGAGAATTTATCATCAACCACAGCTTTTCCCGTTCCCTGTAATAAGTATAACAAGATTAAATTGATCACTTGTACGTATACTTTACGGGCTTTATACGATCAAAAACGAAGCAAACTTGAAACACAAGTAAGATTTATGAATAATGTGCTTACAGTGTGAGTCTTTCCATCTTCTCGCGGATCGTTTCAGGGTCTGCCTTTACCCTTGGAACGTTCAGAAAAACCGAAATGTTTTTATTTACAGTAGACATCACGTATCCATCGGATTCGGTAGGGGTGGGAAAGCCATCTTCCTCATTCATTACCTGTAGGGATCAAATTGTTTATCATATCTAATACCTAAATCAACGAATGGAAAACCATGTTTACTACTAAAGTATCATCAAGCACTTGTTTTGCAGACAAGCCTCCGCAATAAATATGATCAATATGCACACTCGATTGCCTCCAAGGGAATACTTACCGTCAAAGATGACAAATGGGCGAGAGTTTCAATCTCCCGTTGATGGCTGCAGATTATCTTCCAATCCGAAATTGTTCTACAAATCACAATAGCTGATCGCCTGAAAGAAACAAGGGAAGAGAATGAGTAACTAGTTATATCCAGCTTATGACGTGACATATCAGAAGTTCAGAGTTATTAAGAAACGGGAAGACGTCACGCACTGCACTAACAAGATGTACCTTTCATGACTTTCTTTTGCGAGTGAACGGAGAGATTGCACAATAGACTCTGTAAGGTTCATCTCAGATTCCACCTTTTCGTTTGTCCAGCACTGGACGAATAACACGATACAAAGGTAGTTACTACGCATACTAATTTCCGATCAACAGTCAAAGAAAAACACCATTCCTATGTGTAGTATTATAGTTGATGAAGCAGGCGACATCTAAGAAGAGCGATGAAACAAGTGAACGTTTTTGCAACCATTTGCCTCTATTTTGGGCTAGTCAGGATCACCAACATAGTTAAATTTAAAACAAAAAGGACGCGAGAAAAACTCGACAAAATAATGTCAATTATGACTAAACTAACCTCTATGATGGATGGATATTCGCATATCATAATTGACGTTTCTCTCTTGTGATCCCCTGAAGATGGAAGACGCTGCCACAGTTCTTCTGTGACAAATGGCATAAACGGATGAAGCAACCGTAGCCCATTGTCAAGACATAACCATAGAGTGTCTCGTGCACAACCCCTTTCAGATGCAAACTTTGGATCGTTACCAGAAAAGTAGGGCTTGATAGCTTCAACAAAAACATCACACAACTGGTACTGCCACCAAGCATGCACTGCAGTGGCTGCATCTGATAATTCGTACGATTCCAGTGACAAAACAGTTTTGGATATGGCTTTGTTCAGTACCGAGAGTATCCATTGGCAACTAAATGGGAACACATCTGGATTTACAGTTGAAGGCGGAACATAGTCATTCCCAAGTATGCTCAGAGAAAACCTTACTACATTCCACAATTTATTACACCAGTTTTTGTAGCCCTCCACCCTTTTGATATCCAGATTTATCTTATCATGCTGACAAGACAAGAAAACGAAATAGATGATTAGATCCACCGTCCATGTGAGACAAGAAGTACCTGACGAAAGTAGTAAGCAAGACAGAAGTCTAAACCTGAGCAGTGTAAGACACTAGAGCAAAGCGGAGAGCATCTGCGCCACATTCCATAATCCCCTTAGGAAAGTCCTTCTTTAGCCCTTCTTCCGAGACAGCTACTTCCTTGGCATCCAAATTTCCCTCTAAAAGCTTCTTCTGTAGACCTTCAAGTTCAACACCATTGATCACATCAAGTGGATCGATGACATTCCCCAAGGATTTTGACATTTTACGCCCATGTGCATCACGAATCATAGGGTGCAAATATACCTGCAGACCGAGAAACAGTACACTTGTCACTTCAGTAACTAAAACATAATGTAAAAGCTATCACAGAAAGATTTTAATAGCAGAATTATTTGCTTGTTTTCCTCTGTATCACAATCTCTCCATAAACGCAATAAACAAGGCACTAAACACCAAAAAAAAAATACCGGTTTGGGGTTTGTAGCTTGTGGCATACAAGAAAAGCCTAAAAGTCACACAGCTAAAACACCTACTGGGGCATGCAGACAAGCTATGAGAAATACAGATGTGTAAAATTTGGAATCTCGTCACAACAGCGTGCTAAGTATCCTCAAAACTTCTTTTCGTTCAAGCTTTACCAAGTACAAAAATATTGTCTCCTTGAGTAGTATACGCAATAACATTCTAAAGTCAGGCAACTAGTAACTTATAACTTTGGCAATATGCAATACAAAATAGAATGAAAAAAATTCTGCCCACCTTTGTAAAAGGTACATCGCCGCCCAATGTCATTCCAAGCATTACCATACGAGCAACCCAGAAAAAGAGGATATCGTGACCAGTTTCAAGAAGTGAAGTTGGATAAAAAGCCTTTAGGTCTTCTGTGTCCTCTGGCCAGCCCAACACAGACAATGGGAAGAGAGCAGAAGAAAACCAAGTGTCAAGGACATCAGGATCCTGAATCAATTGAAAGTTCCCCTCATATCTACCACTAGCCTGTGCTCGAGCCTCTTCCTCATTCCTTGCAACCACCCATCGATCATCAAGTACTCCAAAATCCTCCACCTTATCACCCTCATAAACAACATACCATGCAGGAACACGGTGACCCCACCACAGTTGCCTCGAGATGCACCAGTCACGAATGTTTTCAAGCCATCTGTGATAGTTAGAGCAAAACTAAGTAAAAACTTTTATTTCTTTTCCTTTCATAGGAAAGTAAACTGATAATTTACAGAAAAAGAAGGAACACATAGAGATTAAGAGAACCAGCTATCCACATTAACAAAGAACTCTCAAACAAAGGGATCTATAAAAAGTCTGGGAAAATATCAAAATAACAGCTAAAACAACCATTATGGTCGACAGTGCTGACAGAAATATTGGCAGCCAATTTGATGGGTGTTTCGATATTAATAACACGTCAACAGAAATAATGGAAAGTTTATAAACACTGGAAAATTGAAATGAAACTTTAGGAAATGTTAAACACGACGACAATATAGGTGGTAGATATATAAATTTTATATCTAATATAATACACCTGATGACAAGTTGAATATAAACTAATCCTTTAAGTGTTATCAGTAATGTATGCTGAGGTTTATTTGTTCTGACATCCATCGTTTTTTCACTAAACGTGAACAATGTCACGGTACAGTTTGCCTAAAGGGTCTAGCCTTCTTCTTCCTTGCGAGGTATTCACCTATCTCCCACTGACATTTTGGACCTTTTGTTCATTAACTTGTAGCTCTAATTAGGTTTGGGTGTTGGGGAGTTTACTCTGCTTCCTCAATTACAAGGAATTCCAGAAGATATTTCTTCACAATCTATGTAGTATTGATCTGGGTACTCTATATTTTTGGAAAGGATTTTGGCAATATCGGTGATATTATGCCTAAACTCTGATTTTTATCTGAATCAGGGTGAAAATCTTCGTTCTCCAGGCTGATTTTTCCAATATTTAGGTGAAATAAGTGTGATATTTTGAACACTGACAACAAAGGACCAGCAAGGAGGGCAAGTATTTTAAAATTCATTATGCAATACTGAAACCAGAAACATTTTGAAGTATTTTCAAAAAGATTACCTCTCCCATTCAGCAGTATTTTGTCTTGGGATGATCTCAAGCTTCCTATTTTCACTATCTACGGCAGCATCGAGGGCTTGCTTTCCCATACCACTGCATTTGACATACCATTGAGGTTTTATCTTGGGTTCCACAACATCCTTGCTTCTAGAGCAAATACCAAGGCGCATCTCATTGTTCGTTGCTTCTTTAAAGAGGCCCTAAATGCCATGAAAAAACAGTCACCAAAACATCCATAACACCATAGAGAAAATACGTAGAATCGCAAATAGACAGTACCCTCCATCAAGTGGGACGAGTGTGCAACAACAAACTGGTGATGTTCATAAGTGATGCAATTACAAGTAAATTAAGTTATTTTCTGTGAAGTGTCCAGGATGACAGAAATGCAAAAAATTTCAATTTCTTACTGATTGCTTGAAAGAGTATCAATTGGAAAATAGTGCAAAACAGTAAAAGGAGAGTTTCATTCAGTATCACAGATGCTACTTCTGGCAGCAACAATCTAGCTTAGGAGGTCGCCACCAATAACCAATACACTTATCTCTTCGTTAAGCATGTATCAGTCATGTAGATACTATGATGCAGTATCTTCGTAATCAATACAAGTTTCAAGGGAATGTAGTCATTTAAAATATATACCTTCTTCTTTAGTGCTTCAGTCACTGCCTCTCTGGCTTGGAAACGTGGCATTCCTGCAAATTCTCCACCCTCCTGATTTATTTTTCCTTCATCAGTAAAGATGTTAATGAACTCAAGATTATGGCGCTTTCCGACATTAAAGTCATTAGGATCATGGGCTGGGGTAATCTGCAGGAGGCAAAGAGAGAGAGCGTAAAGATCTTTACATCCCTGAAACATAAACCAGAAAAAGAAATTTAATGCAATCACTTGAAACTTCTATGTTAAACCTTACCTTCACAGCACCAGTACCGAACGCTGGATCCACGAGAATTTCATCACATATTATAGGAATTCTTCTTCCATTGAAAGGATGGATGGCATGTTTTCCATGAAGGTGTCTATACCTCTCGTCATTAGGATGTACAGCGATAGCAGTATCACCAAGGATAGTTTCCACTCTAGTGGTGGCCACCACAATCTCACCAAGTTCTTCCTCCAAAGGGTAAGCAAATGAAGTTAACACGCCAAATTCAACAGGGTTCTCATATCCAGGAACCCTCAGTAATGTCCTTTCTCGAATATCTATATAATCCACCTATACAGACCCAAAAAATTTCCATAAATATATGCTTCAAAAATAAGGAAAAATATGCAGGTAAAAGAAGAAGGCTGACCTCAATGTCAGATATTGCTGTAAGCAACCCACAATCCCAATTGACTATGCGATTATCCCTGCAAACAAAACATACCAACAAAATCCAGAAAGCTTAGCAGCCAAAGTGAAGAAAAATTCAAAGACAAGAAGGTAATTTATAAACTTATAGATGTGGATGATTATTTAAGTCAATCTGTGTACACTGTTGTCAAGTTTCAATCCTTATCCCAACTGACTAAATAAGTACTAGCATCCACCGTCACATTAATGTTAGACCTAAACAGCACACAAGTGGTACGTTCTCCTCTGAAATTAGCAAAACTTTTGTAACGGCTTATCCCTTACATTGTATTTATCAAGAAAGTTTAGATTCAAATTAGCATAGAGCTCTGAGCTGGAAAACACATAATAAACAAAGAAGTGCTCCCCTAATATTCTTCTATGCCAAGCATACCTGTAGAGAAGTCCTTGCATATGAAGCCTTACAAAAGCCTCTGCCACAGCATTTGATCTTTTCTCATCCATCGTGAAGCACTAAAGGGTAGGAAAAAGAAAAGCTAAGTCAAGAACAGAGAGAGATCTTCATTTATTGAGACTGCCAATACTTTGTTTCAATCCAAAAGTCAAACCAAGCTTCAAACTCAAATCCTTTACCTCGCGGGACCAATCCAAAGAAGCTCCCAAACGACGTAGCTGCTGTAAGATGGTGCTCCCGTGCCTTTTTTTCCAATTCCAAACCTTTCACAACCAAGTTACCGAACCACAACATGAATAGGTATGAATGTATTCAGAAAATTTTAGAACAAAGTTATTCAAGGGATCTATGTCCAGCTAGTTTCAATTCAAGCTTACCTCGGCCACAAATGCATCGCGACCTATATCATGTCTGGTAATTTTTTTCTCACTCATAAGCTTCTTTTCAACAACAACCTATAATACGCACTTGGAAGTTATGGCCAGCAAACGAATACATACGTAATGAAGATAAATCCAGATCAATGAAAACAAAGATTACATGCATATATATATGGCCAAGATATGATTAGGTTAATAATTCATCGCTCATGGCTATAAGGAACCGCTCTAATAAGAAAGGACATATCCCCTACACCCAAAAAAGGCCAAATATACAGCAGATTCATATTTGTGGCACAATGAAATTTCGGCACAATGCTGGAATGAACGCGATGCAAATAATGTTATTGTGATATTAAAAAACGTAACCATTTGCTAGTTAAGAGAAAAGGAATAAAACCTGTGTTGCTATCCCGGCATGGTCCATTCCAGGCACCCACATGGCATTGTAACCGGACATTCTCCGCCAACGAATGATAGTGTCCTGCATATGACAAAATCACATCCAATTTTCAATGAACACCCTTACCGATGAAGAGCACAAGTCAGGAATTTATGCAAAGAATGACCTCAATAGCAGTGGTGAGCGCATGGCCTATGTGAAGGGTACCAGTTACATTGGGTGGCGGCAAAACCTGCAATATTTGTGAAACCTGATTAATACTCTCCCTTTTTTCACTTTATCATCAATGCAGACCCAAGAACAAGTTAGTTTGGAGCGGGATGACACTCACAATCACAAATGGAGGTTTGGAGCTGTTAGATTCTGCTGAGAAGAACCCCATTTTCTCCCACCACTCATACCACCTGTATCAACCAGTATAAGAAATATGAAGAAACTACAAGTACAATTTATGGGAGAATTAATAGTGAAAATATGAGTACACTCACGACTTCTCTACAGCCTTCGGGTAGTACCCTGTCGTCATTTGACTGGCCATCCTTTTCTTCTCGCCAAATGGAGTCCCTGGATCCTTTGCATTTTCATCTTCATCATCCCAAAGCCTTACATTCTTCTTTTTACTCGTCTTCGAAGTAGAAGCACATGCTTGTTGCTCCTGGATGATTTTTTTTTTTTTTTTTAGAAATAAATATATAAACCCTTAGCAGTTCATCATTGCATTGTTATTCTATGTTTATGTAAAAAAAATGTAGGAAACTTGTTGAATACTTGGATGAACACTTATTATATGCTTGTTCCCCATGTTTTCAATATGTTCTAATACTTATAATTTATATGTCATTTTATGTCGCAATATATGTATCCTAATACAATTATGTGTGTGTTTTTTTAAGTATAAATAGGTACTTATTTATACAATACCGCCTAGTCCGCCTAGGCCCCCACCTAGGCCCCCCTAGCTGCCTAGGCGCTAGGCTCCAGCCTGCCTCCTGACTAGCGCCTAACGTTTTTTAGAACCTCGGTAGTCACACTCCATTCCGTTAGGTCCAAAGGTGACTACAACTCCCGACCTCAGCTTTCAGAACAACAGATTTTTTACTGAAACCTCTACCCAAATTGCTTCCCCTTTGCAATTACACTGAGCAACAACTAATTTCTGGCCAAAGAACGACACGAACCAGAGTTTTTTTTTTTCTTCTTTTCCATAGCTTCTTTTTTATTTTCCAGCAGTGAATGATAATAATTTTTTTTTTTTAAAGAACGTTGTTGAGAGTGTAAAAAGCCATACGAAAATCACAAGAATCGCCATTACCTGAAGCTTGATAGCTTTCTCCAAAGCTTTTTTCTTCTTCAATTCTTTCTCTTTTGCCTGTCCAAAAAACAAAACAAAAAGAAAATACAATAACTTGTTCCGCAAACAACACTGTACCAATTTCAAGTATAAAAATCTCAGCCAAAATTGAAAAAAAAAAAAATCTGAGAAAGAAAGAACGAACCTTCGCTTCCTTTTTCTTTTTCTTTATCAAATCTGGCTCTTCCTCCATTGTGGAAGATATCAGCCGCACTGGAGACTATATTGAAGGCGTAAAGTTCGGAGCACGACGAGAAGACGACGACCGCGAGCTTGGGATACACGGAGAGGGAGGAAACCGGTGGAGTGTGGATGAAGAAAGAGCCCTAACTTACGTCCCCTCCCAATTTATAGTGCCCAGGGTTTTAGGCTTGGAATTGGTCGTCAGTATCCTTTTCTTTATAGGATTTGATTTGATTAATTTGTTTTAACACATATAATATTTACACTCAGTACTACGGCCTAGTAGAGCCACTCTGGCGTAGATAATATTTTTTGTTAAAAAAAAACACATATAATATTAGAAAAAAAGGATTAAATAACTAAAACCCCAATTTTTTGTGGGATTTCAAATTAGTTTTTTAACCTTTTCAAACATTTGAAAAAAAGTACCCAACGTATTGGAAAGATCGCTTCCGTTAAGTCTGGCATTCATGGCCAGATTTTTGTAGTGACAATGGACAAATCTCATAATTTCGGATTCCCGCTTATTAAATATGTTCCTATGGAGGCCAAAGTCCAAACCTCAAAATATGGAGGCCAAACCTCAAAATACTTCTTCGAAAACCTAACCTCTTTTTCGTCTGAACCTGCACTTACGGTTGTAACGTCGATGATTGCCGCCCTAAGATACTACCCCTTGCTCTTGGTCCCCAACGTCGATGATTGCCGCAACCCAATCACGACCGACCGAGAACTAGTACCGTACAACATTGCAGAAGGCAAAGCCTACACCAACGTTCGGTTACAAGTGCCTTTTCATAAGAGGTGTTGTGGCTCTAGCCACGGTTGGTTGGCTAGCGTAGAGAAAATCAACCAACATGGTCGTCCACGCTTTCGGAAGCCAACTGCCCATTCATCTCTCCTCCCTTGCGTGTCTCTACTCATCATGAGGCAGTATGAATATTATGTCCCAAAGGTCTTATCTGCCGATCCGCTACCAAAACGTTTGCACTGCCTCCGTGGTCCTGATCTTTTATATTCTGATGTTATATTTTACAAAAGACAACTCCAGTTAGTCGAGACTAGGGACTGGTTATGTCTCATATGACCCTTCACGGTCGCAGAATGTATAGTCACATGTAACTTATCAGCGTCTGTTCTATGCAAAGCTTGCCTGCCATGCATATCTTGTGGTTGTGGAATCAACCAAGGGTGACCTCTTGCAATGGCGTAGCCAGAAAACCTTGAAGGAGGGTCAATTTAAATTCGCCAAATCAAGCACTATTGAACCTTCTTAATGTATCACAAAAAATTTGTTTGAGGAAATTTATGAATTTTAGATTGGCAATGACCGTTTTTGTAATTATGCTCTACGTACCTGAACTCGAACATTAGGATTGTAATCCGAAATTGAAATTCGTAACCCCGGGTATGTGGGAATTTCTGACAAGTTGATTTCCTCACAATTACGTTTTGGAGCACCACCAGTTGATTAGTCTCTTGATATTAAAGATGACAATTGGTTTGTGATTTTCTTTTAAAACATCTTTCCATAACTCTATAACAACAACAACAACAACAACAACAACAACAACAAAAACAAAGCCTTTTCCCACTAAGTGGGGTCGGTTATATGAATCCTAGAACGCCATTGCGCTCGGTTTTGTGTCATGTCCTCCGTTAGATCCAAGTACTCTAAGTCTTTTCCTAGGATCTCTTCCAAAGTTTTCCTAGGTCTTCCTCTACCCCTTCGGCCCTGAACCTCTATCCCGTATTCACATCCTTGAACTAGAGCGTCAGTAGGCATTCTCTGCACATGTCCAAACCCATTTTGTGTACGTGTTGATGCTTCACCGCCCAACATTCTGTGCCATACAGCATCACCGGCCTTATTGCCGTCCTATAAAATTTTCCCTTGAGCTTCAGTGGCCTACGACGGTCACACAACACGCCGTTCTAGGGGATTTGCTGAAAGAGGTGACATACAAGGTAAGCAATCAGAGCTCCAAGCAATCAGTCCCAAATCAGAAGTTTGATTTCGAGTTCCGGCTGATTGTTCTCATTCTCCCTATCTTGTAGGCAGCATAAAGGATAAAGAGAAGAAAATGAGAATAGATGATATGAGATACTTTTGCTTTTGAAAAAGTAACTTTCCACAGGCTTATTCTTGAACTGGGCTGGAGGGTTTTCTGGTTTCCTCCAGAGTATAAGGCTGACTGAAGAATTTGAGGGTCAAAACAAGTCCATCAAATCTAGAGTACGTTCGACCCTGCTGATACGGGATACTTTTGTTGTTGACAAAGTAATGGATGTATCGGCACGTGTTCTGTTACGCTTGTCTCCACATGCTTCCTTGTATCCTTCTCACTTTCCCTATCGGTTCCTCAGGCAGATGTGGTATCTTATCTGGAAGCATAAGATGTTGAAGATGAGTACTCGAGAGCAATGCTAGGTAAGTAATCAGGTAAGGGGTTCCAGGCAGTCAGTTCCTGACTGGAAGCTTGATTCCAAGTGCTAACTGATTGCTCTCTTTCTCCTTGTCTTGCAGGTAAGAACAAGGCCAAAGGAAAAGATAGGGAAAAAGCATGATATGGGATACTCTTGCTTTTAACCCTGATGATATGAGATATTCTTGCTCTGGTGTAGCTTGTTTGCAGAGGTATTATCGGGGGGAAAGAAAGCTGAGTATTTCGAGAGGCTTCGTTGGGAGTGCCCTCTCAGATATGAGGAAGGGTTGAGCATTTTTGCAGGTCTGCCTGTCCGTTGAGGATGGAGGTCGACATATATAGGAGTCTCCCTAACAACAAGTAGTAATGCTATTCCTTTACCCTGCTTGGTCATATCACGGTAGTGGGAGCTGCCAGCTTCACGTGTGTCAAAGCACTTTGAAAAAGTAGTCTGTGGTATATGGAAAACTGATGTTGCGTATGAAGATTACAGACAAGCTTTATCCAAGAAGATATAACTCTCGAAGTTGAGAAAGCGGTGTCTCTTCGATTTTCGAACAAGCAATCATGTCGGGGATCTGGCTCTCGAGATTTGGAGAACGGTGCCTTTTTGATTTTTGAGAGAGCAATCCTGCTGGGAGTCTAGCTCTCGAGATTCGGAGAACGGTGTCTCTTCGATTTTTGAGAAAGTAATCATGTTGGGAGTCTGGCTCTCGAGATTCGGAGGACGGTGCCTTTTCGATTTTGGAGCAAGCAATCTTGTTGGGAGTGTTTTCTTGAGGGAGTGGTTCTCGAGATTCGGAGGACGGTGCTTCTTCGATTTTGGAGCAAGCAATCTTGTTGGGAGTGTTTTCTCGAATGTGAGTAAAGGTTGGGCATGTTTGCTAGTCTACCTTGCCACGGAGCACAGAGGTTGACACACAGGGACTTTCCAATTATCCAGCAGTGGTGCTGTTCCTTTACCCTTGTGGGTAATAATATGATAGCTAGACCTTCAAAATTTATGTGTCTAAACTTTGTTAGTGTTATTTCTTTACTATTCTTTTACCCTTTTTGGTCATATCGATGTAGTGGGAGCTGCAAGCTTCACGTGTCTAAACTTTGTCAGAGATCTTTGGCAAAGTTATCTGCGGTATCCATGAGCTGATGGTGCGTGTGAAAAGTGGATGATTGAACAGTAAGATTCACGTGCTTTTACTTCACCAGAAATCTTCAACAGAATGCCCGTAATTTCAGCAAAGCTAAGTGTGCATGTGACAGGTGCTGACAAGGCTGAAAAAAAGCAGGTGCCTCTTCGATTTCTGAGATCGGCCCTCGTGGTCTCCGAGCAGCCCAGCTTTTGAGAAAGCAAGCTTCTTCGATTTCTAAGATCGGCCTTCATGGTCTTTGAGCCCAGTTTTTGAGAAAGCAAACGCCTCTTCGATTTCTGGGCAGACGCCTCTTCGATTTCTGAAGCTCTGTCGAGTATAGATTTTTATAGAGGCTGGCATTAAGTTCCAAAGCACACTTGAATCTTCACCAGTAGAAGCTCATTCTTGCACTTCTAAGATCTTGATTTGTCCGACCTCTTCTCTATTCAACACCTTTGAAAATGTCTGGCCCCTCCGACCGTCGTTTTGACTTGAACCTTGTTGAAGAGGCAACCACGTCTTCTCCAGACAACATATGGCACCCATCCTTCTTATCCCCTACTGGTCCTCTTACCGTTGGGGATTCCGTGATGAAAAATGATATGACCGCTGCGGTGGTGGCGAGGAACCTTTTCACTCCCAAAGATAACAGACTACTTTCCAAACGGTCCGATGAGTTGGCTGTTAAAGATTCTCTGGCTCTGAGTGTTCAGTGTGCAGGTTCTGTGTCTAATATGGCCCAACGCCTATTTACTCGAACCCGCCAAGTTGAATCATTGGCGGCTGAAGTGATGAGTCTCAAACAGAAGATTAGAGAGCTCAAGCATGAGAATAAACAGTTGAACCGGCTCGCACATAACTATGCTACAAACATGAAGAGGAAGCTTGACCAGATGAAGGAATCTGATGGTCAGGTTTTACTTGATCATCATCGGTTTGTGGGTTTGTTCCAAAGGCATTTATTGCCTTCGTCTTCTGGGGCTGTACCGCATAATGAAGCTCTAAATGATCAACCTCTGATGCCTCCTCCTTCTAGGGTTCTGTCCAGTACTGAGGCTCCGAATGATCCCCCTCTGGTGCCTTCTCTTTCTGGGGCTCTACCGACTGCTGAGACTTCTCCTAAGCAACCTTTCTGAAGGCTCCATCTTGTTTGTTTATTTTGACTCATGTATATGTACATATTTGTAACTTATTGGAGATATCAATAAATAAGCTTTGCTTCATTTCCAACGTATTGTGTTAAATACACCAAAGCCTTCTTCACTGAGTGGGGTCGACTATATGAATCTTAGAACGCCATTGTGCTCGGTCCTGTGTCATGTCCTCCGTTAGATCCAAATACTCTAAGTCTTTTCTTAGAGTCTCTTCCAAAGTTTTCCTAGGTCTTCCTCTACCTCTTCGGCCCTGAACCTCTGTCCCGTAGTCGCATCTTCTAACCGGAGCGTCAGTAGGCCTTCTTTGCACATGTCCAAACCACCGTAACCGATTTTCTCTCAACTTTCCTACAATTTCGGCTACTCATACTTTACCTCGAATATCCTCATTCCTAATCTTATCCTTTCTCGTGTGCCCACACATCCAACGAAGCATCCTCATCTCCGCTACACCTATTTTGTGTACGTGTTAATGCTTCATCGCCCAACATTCTGTGCCATACAGCATCGCCGACCTTATTGTCGTCCTATAAAAATTTCCCTTGAGCTTCAGTGGCATACGACGGTCACACAACACGCCGGATGCACTATTCCACTTCATCCATCCAGCTTGTATTCTATGGTTGAGATCTCCATCTAATTCTCCGTTCTTTTGCAAGATAGATCATAAGTAGCGAAAACGATCGCTCTTTGGTATTTCCTGATCTCTGATCCTCGCCCCTAACTCATTTTGGCATCCATTTGCACTGAACTTGCACTCCATATATTTTGTCTTTGATCGGCTTAGGCGAAGACCTTTAGATTCCAACACTTCTCTCCAAAGGTTAAGCTTCGTATTTACCCATTCCTGAGTTTCATCTATCAACACTATATCGTCTACGAAAAGCATACACCAAGGAATATCATCTTGAATATGTCCTGTTAACTCATTTATTACCAACGAAAAAATGTAAGGACTTAAGGATGAGCCTTGATGTAATCCTACAGTTATGGGGAAGCTTTCGGTTTGTCCTTCATGAGTTCTTACGGCAGTCTTTGCTCCTTCATACATATCCTTTATAGCTTGGATATATGCTACTCGTACTCATTTCTTCTCTAAAATCCTCCAAAGAATGTCTCTTGGGACCCTATCATACGCTTTTTTCAAATCTATAAAGACCATGTGTAAATCCTTTTTCCCATCTCTATATCTTTCCATCAATCTTCGTAAGAGATAGATTGCCTCTATGGTTGAGCGCCCTGGCATGAACCCGAATTGGTTGTCCGAAACCCGTGTCTCTTGCCTCAATCTATGCTCAATGACTCTCTCCCAGAGCTTCATTGTATGACTCATTAGCTTAATACCCCTATAGTTCATGCAATTTTATACGTCGCCCTTATTCTTGTAGATAGGCACCAAAGTGCTCTTTCGCCACTCATTTGGCATCTTCTTCGTTTTCAAAATCCTATTGAAAAGATCAGTGAGCCATGCTATACCTGTCTCTCCCAAGACTTTCCACACTTCGATCGGTATATCGTCTGGGCCCACTGCTTTTCTGTGCTTCATCTTCTTTAAAGCTACAACCACTTCTTCCTTTCTGATTCGACGATAAAATGAGTAGTTTCTACACTCTTCTGAGTTAGACAACTCCCCTAAAGAAGTACTCATTTCATGTCCTTCATTGAAAAGATTGTGAAAATAACCTCTCCATCTGTCTTTGACCGCGTTCTCTGTAGCAAAAACATTTCCATCCTCATCCTTGATGCACCTCACTTGGTTTAGGTCTCTTGTCTTCTTTTCCCTTGCTCTAGCTAGTTTATAGATATCCAACTCTCCTTGTGAAGCTTAGAATTGTATATCTTTCACTTATCATTCTGCTGCAATGGCAGCATTGTTTTATACATCTTTACATACACGCATGCATTAAAACAAATAAAATAAAAAGGTGGTGTCCTTGCTGCCCATGATGCAGCAATACAGATGCAGAAACACAGATCTAGAAATCATGTGCATCTGTCAGCAATATAGATAGGAAAACACAGATGTAGGAATCATGTGCAGTCTAGCTGTCAAGGAATGTTGTATCCATGTGCAATATTCCTTCTGTACAGGTTGCAATCATCAATGGAATTCTTTTGCCTCTGACAGGTTTACTCAACACTCCCCCTCAAGTTGGAATGGATGTTGATTATTCCTAACTTGCAGAGCAAAGTCGTAAACTGATGTAAGCTCAGTGGCTTTGTGAAGATGTCGGCTGGTTGTTTCATGGTTGAAATGTGAGATGTCCTGATCATACCACTTTGAACCCTTTCTCGTACAAGGTGACAGTCAATTTCTGTGTGTTTGGTTCTTGCGTGAAATACCGGATTCGAAGCGATGTGAAATGCTGCTTGATTATCGCAATACAACTTGACTAGATGTTTATGTTTGATACCCAAGTCTTGTAAAACATATTTCAGCCAAGTGACTTCACAACAAGTTGCTGCCATTGAGCGATATTCCGCCTCTGCACTAGAGCGTGACACAGTGTTTTGTTTCTTGCTTTTCCAGGAGATCAAGGATTCTCCAAGAAATACACAGTATCCAATGGTAGAACGTCATGTGTCACGACATCTGGCCCAATCCGCATCACAAAAAGCATTCAGTTGGATTGGACTTCTTGCAGAGAGAAAAATACCTTGCCCTGGTGTATGCTTAACGTATCGTAAGACTCGGTGGGCTGCCTCCAAGTGTGGAGTTCGAGGCTTCTCCATAAATTGACTAAGAATGTGGACAGCATAGACCAAATCAGGGCGCGTGATTGTCAGGTAGATTAGTCTCCCAACAAGCCGTCGATAAAAAGAAGGATCAATAATGCATTGTCCTTCGTCCTTTCTGAGTGACAAGTTTTGCTCCATAGGAGAGATGGCTAGTTTTGCGCCAAGGTAACCTGCATCCTCAAGTATTTCAAGGGCATATTTTCGCTGTGAGAGAGTGATCCCCTTGCTAGAGCGAGCAATTTCGATGCCCAAAAAATATTTTAGTTGGCCAAGGTCTTTCAACTTGAATTGCTTCGTAAGGAAAGACTTGGTATCCTCAATTGCTTGTATGTTATTTCCTGCCAGGATAATATCATCAACATAGACAAGGGGAGCAGTGAATTTACCATCATGGTTTCGGACGAACAATGAATAATCTGCCTTGGATTGTTGATAACCGGCTTTGCTAAGAGCATAAGAGAGTTTGATAAACCATTGACGAGAGGCTTGCTTAAGCCCATACAAAGATTTATGAAGTTTACAAACTCGTGTCTCCCCCTTTCATCCGAAACCAGGGGGCAAGGACATGCATACATCTTCTACAAGGTCACCATGAAGGAAGGCGTTGTGAACATCAAGTTGGTCAAGGTGCCATTGTTGGACTGCGGCAACGGCAAGAAGTAGGCGGACTGTAGTCAGTTTTGCAACCGGAGCAAAAGTCTCGCAATAGTCTAAGCCTTCAATTTGGCTATAACCTTTGGCAACCAAGCGTGCTTTATACTGCTCAACGGACCCATCGGATCGAAATTTGATTTTGTAGACCCACTTACATCCAACCGGCTTCTTTCCAAGGGGCAACGGTTGAAGAGACAATGTCCTATTCGCAGCAAGGGCTGCCAGTTCTTCTTCCATGGCTAAACGCCATTGAGGGTCGCGTATAGCCTGTGAGAATGAACTGGGTTCTATGGCAGCTGAAATGGAAGTGGTGAAAGAATTCCATTGATGATTGCAACCTATACAGAAGGAATATTGCACATGGATACAACATTCCTTGACAGCTAGACTGCACATGATTCCTACATCTGTGTTTTCCTATCTGTATTGCTGACAGCTGCACATGATTTCTAGATTTGTGTTTCTGCATCTGTATTGCTGCATCATGGGCAGCAAGGACACCACCTTTTTATTTTATTTGTTTTAATGCATGCGTGTATGTAAAGATGTATAAAACAATGCTGCCATTGCAGCAGAATGATAAGTGAAAGATATACAATTCTAAGCTTCACATGGTATCAGAGCTGAACCTCTTTGATAACCTGATAACCTAAAATCCTTGGCGTTCAAACACACCAAGAAGTTATAGCATTCCGCTCCTCGCCGACATGGCAACTGACTCTTCCAGCAAACACACCAAATACGAAGATCCCAGTGATCCTCTCTACCTTCATCACTCCGATCAGCCTGGAGCGATTCTCGTTACACAACCATTGAATGACAAAAATTACCCCACTTGGAGCCGAGCCATGACCATGGCCCTCAATGCCAAGAACAAAGAAGGATTCATCAATGGAGCCATTAAAAGGCCTGAGTCGACGTCCACAATTGAATACCAACAGTGGACTCGTTGCAACAACCTCGTGAAATCCTGGCTGCTCAACTCTGTCTCAAAAGATATTGGAGCAAGTGTCATCTACAACAATGTTGCAGTTGATATTTTGATCAAGTTGAAAATTTTCCCCATCCGGGCATGGGGCCAAAGATGGCCCTTAGCCTTACAATCCTTGAACCCTTCCAAATAATGTGCAGTAAAAAGGTTAACTAAGAAAAATTTAATGAATGGCAGTTACTTTTTTAGTAGATTCTAGTTCTTAAGAATTCATGAGAATTTTCAAGAGAAGTTTGATAGCAGGCAGTTGGTTCTTTTTCGGGCTCTGTGTCTGTGCAGCACGTCTTTCTTTTGTGGTAGCCAAAACTCATGTTTTTGGAGGATTATACATTACGCGTGTGCTAGTTGTGGCCTTTAGTAATAGTGGTACAAACAAAAGTTAATTGCATTTTGTCTTCAAGTTTTATTTGTTTAGCAAGAAACGTTTCTGCTTCTTTTAGAGTGTTGAATTTCATGAATGTTTTGAACTTTTAGGGCACGTTATATTGCGTGGGGAAGGAAAAGACTAACAAACGAAGTTATATTAGTTAATTGAACCCTATAAATTTGAATGAAAAAAATAAAAGAAAACATTGTTATTGTAAACAGAAAAACTTGTTTATGCAGCCTTTTTTTTTCCCTTCCATTGTTTCCTGACAATTTTGGTGGAAAGTCTTTAGCTTTTGTCCACGTCAGAATTTTGAGATTAATCAAATTCTAAATTAGATTTTCCTTTTTTACTTGACAAACTCATTTATCTATGGGGTGTTTACCAAGCGGGGTTGGAGGGGAAGAACGAAATTGCACTCTTCCCAAAGCATGTGCTTTCCAACTTACTAGCATTTGGGAAATCAGAAAACAGGTTACCAATATCAGTTATTGTCTAATTAAAAAAAAATTAAAGTTATACCATAAAATTAATATTTTTATATTTAAAATATTGTACATCTATATAATCCGTAATTAAGTTGAGAAGAACATATATGCATATGATGATGATTGTGCAACGCATTTTGACCAACATATATGCATATGGTATGATTTTCTTTATTTAGTCTGCATTCTAAACAAATTTGTACCTCCGTTTCTTATAAGCGCTTTTGCTAGACGTGATTTTATACGTTCATTTTGGCTCAAGATGAATTAAACCATCCTAATAAAGTGTAGGTTACCAAAACAATTCCAATGCCACTGAGTCCGAAAAAAAATTCTTCTCTAAATGCAAACGAGAATATTTAGAACTGACGAAAAGGAAATACAATTCTTCAAAAATATGTGGCTTTCCAAAAGTCACTTACGAAAAAATTATCAATCCTCGATTTAACTCTATCCCGTTCAACTCAAACTGTTCTGTTATATATGCAACCAAAATGTCCGCTGCCGCCAATTATATTTGTTCAAAACTTATCTCTACATCCTTCCAATTCTTGCTTCTGTTTCAATGCCGGACGACGTTACGGCAACTTTCGTCGACGATGTAATGCAAGTCCTCATCGTACCTCCATCAAGGGTGATGGAAGCATGTGAGCTTTACCGAAATATTTTTAACGCTCGTCTGGTTCGATTTGTCAATTTCGAGATTTCGAAGAGTGCTTTTGCTGAGGTTCAACTCGGAGCCAGCGTGTTTGGCGTCACTGATTTTCTATGAGTAGTTTTTGTTGTTTTGATTTGATCATATTCTTGCAAATTTTTGACTAAATTCTTCATTGATTCATGCATATTCAACATCAATTCCCCAGTTTTTCACTGCGTCTATCCGTCAGACGTGAATGCTTTCCTAAAACAAATAAAATCAACGTCCAATGGTTAGACGCGTCTATTCGTGCTGATTTAACATTTAATATTATTTCTTTTAGGAAAGCATTCACGTCCGACGGATAGACGCGGTGAAAAACTTGGGAATTGATGTTGAATCTGCCCGAATCAATCAAGAATTTAGTCAAAAATTTGCAAGAATATGTTCAAATCAAAACAACAAAAACTACTCACGGAAAATCAATGACGCCAAACACGCTGGCTCTGAGTTGAACCTCAGCAAAAGCACTATTCGGAATCTCGAAATTGACAAATCAAACTAGACGAGCGTTAAAAATATTTCAGTAAAGCTCACATGCTTCCATCACCCTTAACGAAGGTACGATGAGGACTTGCATTACGTCATCGACGAAAGTTGCCGAAACGTCGTCCGCCATTGAAACATAAGCAAAAATTCGAAGGATGCAGAGAGAGAAGTTTTGAACAAATATATTTGGCGGGAGCAGACGTTTTGGTTCATTGGTTACATATATAACATAACGGTTTGAGTTAGTTGCACTTGCACATGGCGATGGGGATGGGAATTTGTTAGTCTGTTAGTGCACATGGGGAAATCGACAGTCTTGGATTCTGGATGTAATTAGTCTGATAATTCAACTTCTAAGTAATTTTCTTAGTGGATAAATTGATAGCTTAGTAGTTTTACATTGAGAAAAAAGTTTTTGCTTGTATCGATGATAAAGTTATAACACTACGTTTTCAAAATATAAAAATTATTTGTGAACTTGTAGCTTGATATTTTGTTTTTTACCATCAAATTATGAATAAAAAAGAAATATAAAAATTATTTGTGAACTTGTAGCTTGATATTTTGTTTTTTACCATCAAATTATGAATAAAAAAGAAATTGATTAGTCTGACGCACCAAAATCTAAGCCACATAAGAAACTAACAAATTTATGCTATTGTGAAGTGAATTTTTACTTTTATAGAGATGACTTTCAAGTTTTAGGTAGCAAAATGAGATCAAAATTGAATTTCAGGGATAAGTGAAGCGAACTTTGAGTTTCAAAAGTAAAACGATGACTTTTTAGCAACAAGGAGTAAATTGAAATTAAAATTGAGTTTCAAGAAGTGTAGCTAAAAGTAAGCCATACTTTTACTTTTAGGATGTGTGATTTTTTGCTCGAAAACCTTCGGGGAAAAAAAAACACATTGTTCCATTTATAATGGACATAGATCCTCTTTGGATTTTGTCCTGATTTAGAGGCCAAGCAATTTGAACATTCAAATTGAATCTAATGGTCCATATTAACTCTTCAACTAGATCACCTCATACAAACCAAGGGTTTGAATTTTTTTATCCTTGGACTTCAAACAGTAAAATCCGGATAGGATCCAAATTCCACTATAATGACAAGAAAGTCAAATAAAATCAACGTAATTATATTGTGTGGACAAGTTTTAGGAGGAAAAAGGCTTAGGGTTTTAAGGGTTTCGGATTTGGGCTTAGGGCCCCAACCAATACGGCCTAAGGGCGTTTAGAATTAAATATGAATAAAAATAAAACAAAACTAGAAAGAAAGGAGCTTGGGCTTAGGCCTGACGGGCTTAAGGCCTGTGTGTTAAACGGCCCGCAGACCTTTAATTAAAGGTTTAAAGCTTGGGTCTCGAAAGGGCTTGGGCTTGGGTGAAGGTCCAAGGCCCTTGTTTATAACATGGCCTGAAAGGCCTGTCTCGACGGGGAAGATGCCAGAGTTTCCCCAGCTCCGGCCGGCTGCACAACCCGACCCTAGACTCCGATCTAGGTGCCAAAATGTAATTTACAGAGAGGAGAAGAGTTTTTGTACCTTCAAACCGTCGTGAGGTGACCGGAAATCACCTCGAAAACCATGGGTCCGTCGAGAGGGTTTTGGGTGTCCTGAAGCCCACGGAGTCGACGGAGAGAGAGAGAAGAACAGTCCTCGATGGTAGTGGCAGGGTTGTTGACGTCGAGGAGGGTGTGTGTATGGGTGTGGGTTCACGGGGAAGTGATAGGGAGGCTTAGCGAGAGAGTGAAATCTGAGAGAGAAAGTTTGAGAGTGAAAGAGAGAGAAAGAACTGAAAATGAGAGGGAGAGGTGAGAAAGAGAACTCGGGGAGAGCAGAGAGGAGAGAGGCCGGGGGACACAAATACAAAGTGGGCCCCACGTGGCTCACCAACCAATCCCATAAAACAATTTTAAAAAACGGGGTGGAGTTTTACAAGATGTATGTATAAAATATCGATCATATCAGAAATATCGGTAGTTTAAAAACACGGAAATTTTGATAAAAATATCGGGATATTATCGATATCGATAAAAATTGAATAAAAACCACGGAAATTGTAAGGAAAACTTGGAAATTTTTATTGAAACTTTGCAGGATGTTTATTTAGTCAATTATCTATTAGTTTATCACAAAAAATTGGAAGGAAATGCATTGCATGATAGATATAACTGATTTAAGTTGATTATATAGCGAGCTGGCAAACATTGTGAGTGTAGAAAATATGTAGTAATTAATGAAAAAAGTTTAAACACACCATAATCATTTATATATAATGAATTAATACAATATTTTACACTTTATACATTGCATAGTAAGATACATGAGTAACTTAGTAAGGTCTAAAATATCGATGATATCGGAAATATCAGTAGTCCAAAAACACAAAAATTTCGATGAAAATATCAGAATATTATAAATATTTTAGACCATGGTACAAACTAACTATCATTGCCCACGCAATGTTGCGGGATTGGAAAAGTAATATTACTGGAAAAGAAAAATAACTTAATGTGTATGTACATACTATTGACATGCAAAAGTGTTGGTAAACAGTCCTATTGAAAACCTCATGAAATTTGCAGATAATCAACTAACTTTGTCCAACCAGAATAAAAAAAGTTTCCGAACAAATTATCATTTCCAAACCGTCAGAAAATTTCAGAAAACCACAATTCATGCATCGTGCTAATAATAATACGAAATCAATAACTATGAACAGATTCAAATTCTTAAACATAACAACAATATCTAATCCAACACACAAAAAAACAAAAACTCAAGAAATGCACATATCCATGCAATGCAGCAATCAGACTCCCATGCTACAAATACACGGCCTCCAGCCAGATATTTTTGAGGATCTCATCATAATTTTTATAAACACATGTCTATATATGTCTAGGATTTTACCCAACTGCAACATCTCGCCTTTTCAGAATTCTAAATTATTAAGCTCCTGTTTCCTTCTCCATTTTAAGGATTAACCCCATTATCTTGCGCTTTACGACAGATAAAGTCAGTGCAACAGAATCATTTCAGCACTTAACCACCACATTAATCGATCTGCAGAATGTGGCCATACCCAGGGAGTGCTAATTAGCCGGAAAACACAGAGATTCCGATTAGCTTTAAAACTCAACCATCGCACACCAAATTCACAACCTAAGCTAATTTGAGGGTGTAGAGTAAGAATATCACCTTCGCCGGACCCAAAAAAGGTCGGAAAGGCCTGAAACCGGTCGGAGAAAACTCAGATCTTCGTCGGAAAAACCCACCGTGAGCTGGGTTTATGGAACTCCTCGGTCTAGGGGCAGATTCGAGCATGCAAAACTCGAATGTTGTTGTTGGGACTCTCCTGAGTCGACTAGGCCGGCCGCCACCGGAAAACTTATGAAAGTCACCGGGAATGTCGAACCCAAACTGGGTTCGAGGGTTCGGGTGCGGATTAAGATTGATGGAAGGTATGGTTGTGTTGGTTTGGAGAAGGAGATGAAATTGATGATTTTTGGGTTTCTTGTTCAAACGGTCATGAGTCGCAACGCGGCAGCGAGAGGGAAGAGGGAAGAGAGAAGGAAATAAAAAAAAAAACTGTATATATATTTTCTCACAGTGGCAGAAACGTAATAAAGCAAAATTAGTTGGGACAAAATAGGAAGCACACTATGCTTATGAACAGTGAATCAGTTACACTATGTTTGGATGAAGAAATTTAAGATTACTAATTTTTTTTTTAAATTAACTTTTTTTAAAAAAAAAAAATTATGTAGACTATCCTAAATTAATTTTATGAACATTTTAACCTAAAAATATTTAAATTCCGATAAATTTTGAAAAATCACTAAATCAATACATGAAAATCATGATAAACCACATAAACTTAAAAAAAAAAAATTATTCTAGCCGTTGGAAAAAAATATTTAAATTCCGATAAATTTTAAGATTATTCTTGCCATTGGATTTAAATTTGGACCGTTATATCTTTTTTTTACCGTTAGATTTGATTATATTCAATTTAAGCCGTTGGATTCAATAAATATATAAATATAAAACAAAAAAATAATTGAATGTGGACCGTTGGATTAACCAACGGTCCAATTACCACCACCACCAGATGAAGAACAGTAGCCGTTGACTACATGACAAGGCCCACTTTTCACTCTCATCCGTGGGTCCCAACAGCTTTTGTGGGCTAAATTTGTGACCTATATCTACCTTCATTTTAAGTTTTAGGTTTTAGGTTTGGTTTAGGTTTTGGGTTGGAGTGGATTTGGAGGGGGGAAGGGGAAAATTTAGGTTATAAGCCACCATTGGAGATGGTCTAAGGAATTTTTTTTTATTTATTATTATTTTTTTTATTATCTAGAATTTGTAAATTTTCTTATTTGGTTAACCTAAAAGAACAATGGAATTGAGAATGAAATTTGTTAATTTTAAACTCTTAATCATAGAAATTCGAAAATGACACATATTTACATGAAATTTAAACTTGGGAATTGGAAGCCCCAAATTTCAAGTTTTTTTTCACGCGGAAATTCTAAATTTCTATGTTTATAAATCCAAACAAGGAAATTACTGCATGTCAATTTATAAATTCTAACTTTTATCTAAATTCTAAATTTATTTCTTTCATCCAAACATACCATTAGTTTTGAGTTTTAGTATTTATTGAATTTGAACACCGTTGTTCTTTTATTGATGCCGTGACTTTATGCTTATTGAATGTATTTTTATAGGAGTGGCTTCTGAATTTTTTTTTATGGTATCGACATGTACATTTCTGTATGCAACGAAACAGCTCAGTTGATGTTCACTTAGCTAGGGATCGCGATTACGACATCCTTATTGCTAAGGACGACATGTCTGGGATCACTAATACTCAGGAAAAACCTATATTGGCTTGGTTTCAGACATGTCAGATGTGGCTGCAGCTGCACAAAAGCTTGATTTTGTGTTCGACTCCGAGAACCTCACTAATGATCAAATCAGTGAAGCCTACATCCATGCGTTGAGGAAAACACATGGGAAAAGGAAGGAGCAGCTGGAAACAGCTCTTGAAGTCCCCACAAAAGGTAATTTTTCCTTCATGTTGTTTGATTCATTAGTCCCGTAATTTCCAGGATTCTGAAAACCTTTTCGAGCTGTCCTGATCAGCCTTCTCATCTGCTAGAATTGTTCGTTAATTTTTCAGCCCTTCTAATGCTCGATTCTTGTTATTTTCTTTGTTAAATATACCTCCTCTTATCCTTCCGTTTCTCTAATATCATGAGACAGAAACCGAATGTTGTTTTGTGTATCAAACTGGAAAGTATAAAGATAAAGATGTGCTCAGACCCTGGCAGATGATTTGTTACACCTTACTAGTCTCTTCCAAAAGCATTTTTGTTACTGATACAGAGTCTCTCTTGACTGTTTTGACTGATTTGAAAAGCCTGCCCAGGTTCTTTGTATAATTGCAGAAACTTGTATGGTATATTGAATGTCCCGATTTATATATTTTATTGTTTCTCTGCCACTTTACCATATGCAAAGAGAAAACGAGAAGTCAGGTAGAAGATAGCTTTAGCCTTTAGGGGAGTTCCTCCTTGTCATTAGCTTTGATTAGTAGTCTTTCTCAAGTTCCATTGTGTATTTGATTCCCAACTTACGCATATTTTTGCAAACTTAGACCCTGCAGTGAAGGTCCGGATCATAGGTCCAGCAGCTGGGGTAATGAGCGGTCACACAATCCATGGCAGCAGTTCGATTATTGTGACCTATTTGAGTTGACATAAAGAGAAACACAAGATATTGCTACATTTTTCTTCCAAAAGCGTATGTTGTGTTAAAGTTGTTAGGGTATTCTAGCCGTTCGGGTTAGGGTTCCTCGTTTTTAGGCTTGTTTTGAGTCATGTTTAATAATCCCTATACTTGAGGGACAAGGTTATTTGTTTTGACTTAGTCTGTACCAAGGGCTGTTTAGTAGTGGGTTGTTGCTTCTTTTCACGTTCAAGTTGTAAGGCTATTTAATAACCATATCTGCTCTTTAATTTAATAATAAAGTTCTCCCAGCAATCAAGTGTTATCAAGCTTTTGTTTTACGTAAACTCTTGTGTTTTCTTTTTGGTTCCAACATCTGGTATCAGAGCCCCATCACGGGGCCTGATCAAAATTTGAAACATGTGAGAGAGAGTGAACGAGCAGCGACATGGCAACTGAGAACAGTTTTGTGCAGCCTGCCATTCCAAGGTTTGATGGACACTACGATCATTGGAGTATGCTCATGGAGAACTTCCTACGGTCTAAGGAGTATTGGAACTTGGTGGAAACTAGGATTCCTGCAGCAACAGGGATGGATCTCACTGAGGGTCAGAAGAAGACAATTGACGATCTTAAGCTGAAGGATTTGAAGGCTAAGAACTACCTGTTTCAAGCCATTGATCGGTCAATCTTGGAGACGATTTTGAAGAAGGACACTGCAAAGGACATTTGGGATTCGTTGAAGCAAAAGTATCAGGGAACAACATGAGTCAAACGTGCCCAGTTGCAAGCTCTTCGCAAAGAGATTGAGTTCAATATTTAGAATTGGAATTGATTGTTCTACTGAGTCCACAACAGATCGACTAAAGAATATCAATGATGCTGCATCTGAACTTCATTCCATTAGGAATACTTTTCTTGGATATGAACTCTTTATGTGCTTTTGTGATAGAGAAATTTCGTGTAGTGCCTGTGAAGTTTAGCTTTTATGTTACCACAATAGATGTGGAAGTTTGCAATGTAAATAATCACCAATGAGGTTCATTGTGTGAAGAGTGCATTACTTCTTATACTTGGTTTTTTTGTGTAATATTCACATCGATTAAAGTCTAGTTTGTGCGACGAAATTGTTGAATATTCACACCGACAAATTGCAAATTTTTGAAAGATTCATAACCTCAAAACCCTTCAACATTCAATAAAATCATCTTGGAAGCTTAAAGATGGTGATTTGAGTTTCCTATCAGACTTGACCACTATCAGTGTAAGGTGTCTTCGAAAATCAAAATGCAATTTCAATTGTTGACAACACTAGATTCTTCATGGGCATTCCTAATCTCAAGCTGCCCAATTGCAACTAGTACAAAAATGCTCATCTATCACGGTCAATGCCCGTGATAGAAATTCACCACAAACACTGTGCCCATTAGTAATTTGGATGTGATAAAAAGTCTTAGTTTTTACTAGGGAAACGTCACTAGTGCGTGTCTATGACAAGATTAGGGCCACTAGGGTGGCCTTCCTCGAATGGCAGGTCTTTACCTTTAGGAGTACTAAATTGGAGATCGCGAAGGTTAGGGACAAACTGGGTGTGTTATTCGAGCATCCTCCACCTCATTAAACGATAATGAGTGCTAATGCATGAGCTTGATAATTTGGCTGGCCGAGAAGAAACTTATTGGAGCCAGAGGGCATGGACCCAGTGGATCAAGGAAGGAGATCGGAATACGAGGTTTTTCCCTACTCGTGCTTCGAAGAAATGAAGAAAGAATACAATAAAGGGGTTAGAAGGGATGATGGGGTGTGGTATGACTCACGGGAGGGGATAGAGGACACGGTGGTAAGCTACTTTCGAAGGATTTTTTAGACGTAGAGAGTTCCTAATAATGCGTTACAGGAGGTATTGGGGGCTGTTTCACGTTGTGTGACCCCGAAGATGAACGAGCTGCTATTACAACCGTATTCCGCAGAGGAGATTAGAGTGGCAGTGTTCCAAATGCACTCATCTAAATCACCAGGGTCAGATGGTATGTCCCCGCTCTTCTATCAACGATTTTGGCATGTTGTTGGGCTTGATGTAGTGGAGGCGGTTTGGTTCTTTTTGCAGTCCGACATTTAAGCAAGGAGATTTGCTTTACATATATGGTGTTGGTCCCTAAGTCAATGAGCCACAAGATATGTCTCAGCTTCGTCCCATTAGTTTATGTAACGTGATTATAAAATTGGAGCTAAGGTGATTGCAAATCGAATTAAGGGTATGATGGCCACGGTTATCTCACCAAATTAGAGTGCATTTGTGCCGGGAAGGTTAATTTCTGATAACTCATTGGTGGCGGCGGAGATTGGGCATTTCTTGCACAACAAGATGAGTGGTAGGGATGGTTTTTTTGCTCTTAAACTTGATCTTAGTAAAGCATATGATCGAGTTGAATGAAGTTTCCTTGAAGTTATGATGGAGAAGTTGGGATTTGCTAGCGAGTGGATTAAGATGGTGATGGCTTATGTTACATTTGTGTCGTACTCTTTCTTGATCAATGGTCAGTCGTGTGGTTATGTGTTGCCGTCTCGGGGACTCCGGCAAGGAGATCCCTTGTCTCTATATTTATTTGTCTTATATGTGGAAGGATTGTCGGCGTTTATTGCAAAAAAAAAAAAGCAAGATGGGGCATTGAATGGCATTCGACTTTGTGGGGATGCACTTACGATTCATCATCTTTTGTTTGCGGATGATAGTTTTCTTTTTGGTAAAGCAAATATGGATAAATGTGCGGTGATACAATGAATCCTAGATATCTACTGTCAAGCATTGGGACAATTGGTAAATTTTGATAAAAGTAGTGTCTCCTTTAGTGCAAATGTGACTCTGTATAATCAAGAAACGCTAGCAGGTTTTCTGGGGGTTCTATTCGTAGAGCGGCATGAGAGATACATGGGACTGCCGACTTATGTGAGGAAGAATAAAAAGTAAACATTTTCGTTTATTAAGGAGAGAGTGGCGCAAAGATTAAATGGGTGGAAGAGTAAACTTCTAAGTCATGCGGGGAAGGAACTCCTTATAAAGGTAGTTGCCCAATCTCTCTATACTTATGCGATGAATTGTTTTTTGCTCCCGAAGACTTTTTGTGATGAGTTACACCAGCTTATGGCACAGTTTTGGTGGGGGAATGGTTCGGAAGATCAGAAAATTCATTGGCGGTCGTGGGATAAGATGTGTAAGCCCACAGATGAAGGTGGGTTGGGATGTCTAAAACAGTTGCAGTATCATATTTCAACAAACCATGCTGAGCTGGCAATCTTAGCAAACTATGCTGAGTTGGCATTTGGTCAATGATAGTCAACATGCCCCTTCAATCTTAACTGGGATTTCCCAGCTTACGATTGTAGTAGTGCAAAAGAAATGAAGGACTGTGTAAGCCTTAGGTTAACACATATGCTGTTTGTTCTTTAGTAGGTACATAGAGCACTTCCAAATCACCATTTTGGACTTGTTCCCTTACAAAGTGATAGTCTGTGTCTAAATGTTTTATCCTTGACTGAAAAATAGGATTATCACTCAATGATATGACTGACATATTATCACAATGTATGATAAGTGGATAAGGAACATGAAACTTTACATCCTTCAAAATCTGTCTCACCCAGGCAATATCAGCCGCAGTGTGTGCAAGAGCTTTATACTCTGCTTCAGTTGAACTTCTTAAGATTGAGGACTGCTTCTTTGATTGCCAAGACATAAAATTGTTCCCAATAAACACAACAAATCCTGTCACAGATCTTCTAGTGTTCAAGTCAGCAGCCCAGTCTGAATCTGAAAATGCTGCCAAGTTGGATTATGACTTTGCTGAATACATTATACCACAATTTATTGTTCCTTGAAGATATCTCAGGATCCTCTTCACTGCCTCAAAATGTAAATCTGTTGGTGTTGTCATGAATTGGCAAACTGAATTGACAGCAAAAGCAATATCAGGCCTAGTGAAGGTCATATATTGCAGTGATCCTACAATACTCCTGTACATACTTGGATCTGTGAGCATTGACCCTTCTAAGGCAAGTAATTGGTTGTGAGGTTTGCAAGGTGTTGTAACTGGTTTACAATAGTCCATGTCTTCTTTATGAATCAAATCCCTAACATAATTTGCTTGATTAACAAAGATGTCACCACCAGAAAGTGTGTAAGCTTCCCCAAATCCTTCAAGTCTAAAACTGTAGCTAGTTCTTCAATGGTTTTTTGAATTTTTATAGAATTGATCCAGTGAGAATTATATCATCTACATATAAAAGTAGTATGATAATATCCCCATCTTCTGTCTTCATGAATAAACTGGAATCTGAGAGTGATGCAGAAAACCCCATAACTAGAAGATAGCTTATCAATTTCGAATTCCAAGCCCTTGGAGCTTGTTTTAGACCATAAAGTGATTTTAATAATTTGCATACATGTGTTGGATAAGAACTATCAATAAATCCCTGAGGTTGCTTCATATATACCTCATCATGCAAATCTCCATGCAAAAATGCATTCTTTTTGTCTAATTGTCTCAACTTTTAATGATTTATTGCAGCAATAACAAGTATAATCCTCAATGTTGTATGTCTTACTACTGGCCTGAAAGTTTCAGTATAATCAACCCCATGTTCCTGAAAGAAGCCTTATGCAATCTAGCCTTGTACCTTGAAACAGTACCATCTGGATTCTTTTTCACCTTGTAAACCCACATACTACCCATAATAGATCTATTTTTAGGAGCTGAAACCAAGGTCCATTTACCTTGAGCTTTAAGTGAGTCATATTTCTCCTGCATTGCACTTTGCCATTGAGGAATTGATACAACTTTCCTAAAACATGAAGGTTCAGTTGCATCTATAATATTTGAGATAAATGAATATCCTCCTTGAAATGAATCATCATCACTTAATTGTAGTGTTTAAAGCTCAGGAAAAGTAGCTAGGTAAGCAGCATAATGTTTCCTCTCTATTACACCACTTCTTAGTCTTGTCACCATTGAATGAACTGATGTAACAATTTGATTCTCCATAGATCTTTCATATAAAGAATGAAATACTGGTGAAATAGGTGGAAGAATTACCTTAAGTTGAGAGCTTTGATGGACAGGGAACAAAGGTGATTGAGATGTAGCTTGTGTACCAGAGTGATGGTGATGATGATGAGGACTTTGATTTGCAGAATCAGAATTCACTAAATTCACAAAGTTGCTAGTTGCAGAGATTGATTCGTTTTGTTATGAGAAAACAGGACTTGTAGATCTCACTTGACTTGTACTACTAGAATATAATGTATATGCAAGGAAGAAAATATCGGTAATATCGGAAATATCGGTAGTCCGAAAACACGAAAATATCGATGGAAATATCGGGATAATATCGATATCGATAAAAATTACATGGAAACCACGGAAATTGTAAGAAAAAGTTGGAAATTTTTATTGAAACTTTGCAGGATGTTTATTTAGTCAATTATCTATTAGTTTATCACAAAAAATTGGAAGGAAATGCATTGCTTGATGGATTTAACATTATCAAGTTGATTATATAGCGAGCTGACAAACATTATGAGTGTAGAAAATATGTAATTAATGTAGGAGTGTAGATTTTGGTCATGCCACACAAGTGCTAACCTTGATAATTTAGTATAGAATTTGTGATAAATTGGCATCCAATTTAAGATTTTATTAACTTACAAATAAAGATGATTATCATTTAATTGTAATATGTAAACTTAAACACATAAAAAAACCAACAAAACAAAATTGATATTGAATTCGTGATAATTTGATGTCAAACTTAGGACACTGTTTGACTTTGACTTAAAAATACAAAGAACAAAAAATAATCGTTTTGCTAAATAACATAAAACATTTTAGATTTGGAATGCGGTGGAAAAGCCGAAAAGGGAAGAAACAAAAATTCATAATTTATGAAACTTGAAAAAAATAAAATGGGAGGACGAGAATGATAAAGGGAGAAGCAAAGAAATCGAGTCCGGTCGGTTTGTGGGGGCAACAGAAGCTACACTAATCGAGAAAGGAAGGAACAAAGAAACCAAAAAAAAAAAAAACAACCAAAATACCCTATTTCTTTTCTTTGACCCGGAAAAAAGTTCAAAAACAACAAAAAAAAAAACAGCCAAGTTTATCTCAGCCAGAAACCCCAAAAAAAAATAAAAAAATAATCCCATAAACCAAACCTTCCCCCGTGCCATCCAGTTCTTCTCCCACCCATCCCTCTAAGCAAACCTTCCCCCATATCCTCTCTCTCTCTCTCTCTCTCTCTCTCTTCTCTTATCTTCTTGTCTCTGCAAAACCCATCTTTCAATTTTCCCAATCCAAATCTCTCAAACACCCAATTCTTTCTATGACCATCAGACTCTAAAAAGCCCGATTCTTGGCCATGAGGAGGGGAAGAGGAGCCGCTACGAGACCCGCAGCGCCGCCGGCCGAATCCACCGGGTCCAGACCCTGTATTGGAAAAGAGGTCCGGTACCGAGGGGTTCGGAAAAGACCGTGGGGCCGGTTTGCTGCCGAGATCCGTGACCTGTGGAAGAAGACCCGGGTCTGGCTCGGCACCTTCGGTCCAGATGAGTCCTCGCGCTCGGCGGATTCCGGCGGCTCCAGCTCTGCTCCTTCTTCTTCCTCGTCGGAGCATCCTCCTGGCGAAAATATCGAAAATATCTTGAAAATATCGAAAAGATATCGAAAATATCGCGATATTATCGATAATATCGATAATATCGCGATATTTAGACGATAATTAAGTGGATATATGTAAAAATATCGTTATCTAAAAAACCGATATTATCGGCGAAATATCGCCGATAATATCGATATTTTCATCCATGTGTATATGTTGCTGATTTTTGTGTTTAGTTTATTTGGTTATACTGCAATTGGTTTTGTTTGGACCAGTCAAGTTTTATCGTTCCTTTATTACTGAAAAATGTCTTATATGTTCCTAAGATTATTGTGAATTTACTCACTATTAAGAAGTTATGCAAGGATAATGGTTGTTGGTTTATATGTGATGATGTGGTATTTTTATATGCAGGACAAGGCAACAACAGTGATACTGTACCAAGGAAAGAGTGATGGTGGGGATCTGTTCACTATACCAGTCAATGTTTTCAATAATTCCTTTGCTGCAAGGTTGAATAAGTGTGCTGCTTTTCTTGGAAAGAAGGTTAAAGTTTCAGTATGGCATAGAAGGTTGGGACATCCTGCAGAAGATATCTTGGCACTTATGGTAAAGAGTTCAAAGATTTCAGTTAGTACAAATTCTTGTCCTTCTCTTTGTGTATCTTGTATTCATGGAAAAATGACTAAACAGTTTTTCCCTGTAAAGCAAGTTAGGGCTACACATTTGTTTGAAAAGATCCATTCTGTTGTATGGGGTCTATCTCCAAAATTGTCAATAGAAAGATATAGATACTACATAAGCTTTGTAGATGAATTTTCACGTTTTTTGTGGATTTTTCCAATGAATAGTAAATCATAGGCATTTCAGGTATTTGTCAAGTATCATGCTTTTGTTTTAAATTAGTTCAATGTGTCTATCAAATGCTTACTGACTGATGGGGGAGGAGAATACATGAGTAAATTGTTTACTAGTTTTCTTGAGAATAAAGGAATTGTTCACATGGTGTCTTGTCCATATACTCCTAAACAGAATGGACTAGCTAAAAGAAAGTATAAACATGTGGTTGAGACTGCAATAACTTTGATGTCTGATGCAAATTTGAATTCAACATTCTGATATCATGCATGCTCACATGCTGCATTTTTAATTAATAGAATGCCATGTAGAACTCTGCAAATGAAGTCACCATATCAAGTCTTGTTTGGTCATACTTCAGAAGTACACCATTTAAGAGTATTTGGATAGCTACATATCCATTTTAAGGCCCTATAATGAGAACAAGTTGCAGTAAAGGTCAGCTCAATGTGTGTTTCTTGGTTATGTAATGTGGTATAAAGGTGTAGTGTGCTATAATACGCATACAATAGCTGATACTGTCTAGACATGTTATACAAGATGAAGAAATATTTCCATGTAAATATAGAGTGTCTTCAGTTGCTACAATTCAACAATAGTCTTGTAAAGTTTCTCATGTTCCAATTATGACTTAGCTGCCTTCCATTGGTTCTACAATCCAAAATATGGAATCATTATCAAACACCAAGGACATATCACAGTTTGCAGATTCAAGTTCCACAAGACAATTCAGTCATGATGTGTTAGGACACAATGACACAGTTTCTGCAACATATACATTATATTCTAGTAGTACAAGTCAGGTGAGATCTACAAGTCCTGTTTTCTCAGAACAATATGAATCAGTCTCTACGACTAGCAACTCTGTGAATTTAGTGAATTCTGATTCTGCAAATCAAAGTCCTCATCATCATCACCATCACTCTGGTACACAAGCTACATCTCAATCACCTTTGTTCCCTATCCATCAAAGCTCTTAACTTGAGGTAATTCTTCCACCGATTTCACCACTATCTCATTCTTTATCTAAAAGATCTATGGAGAATCAAATTGTTACATCAGTTCATCCAATGGTGACAAGACTAAAAAGTGGTGCAATAGAGATGAAACATTATGCTGCTTACCTAGCTACTTTTCTTGAGCTTCAAACACTGCAATTAAGTGATGAGGATTCATTTCATGGAGGGTATTCATTTATCTTAGAGATTATAGATGCAACTGAACCTTCATGCTTTAGGAAAATTGCATCAATTCCTCAATGGTAAAGTGTTAGACTCACTTAAAGCTCAAGGTACATGGACCTTGGTTCTAGCTCCTGAAAATAGATATTTTGTGGGTAGTAAGTGGGTTTACAAGGGGAAAAAGAATCCAGATGGTACTATTTCAAGGTGCCAGATTGGTTGCACAAGATTTCTCTCAGGAACATGGGGTTGATTATACTAAGACTTTTAGTCCAGTAGTAATTAAATTTGGAATTTAATTACATAGTATATCCAAACAAGGCTTCATAGACTATAATTTGGGTTCTATATGATATTAACAATATGGAAAAGATAGACTATAACCATTGCAGGAGATTTAAGAAACAAGAAAGCAATGAAGAAAGTAGATAGAGAAAGCTGAAGAAAATATACTGATTGTATTGAATGTATGCAAAATTCAAGAGGATTATATAGAGTATCAGCTTATATAGTTGCAGTGTCTTAGCTTACACACTAACAACTATTCCAACTGTCTAAATAGTTGCAGTACCATATTTCAACAAACCATGTTGAGCTGGCAATCTTAACAATGTCATCACATTTCAACTCTTAGCACACCCTCGCACGTGTGGCTGATTTTCACGCCTACACGTGGACAACAAGTGGGTGACGTGCAAGCACGTGTGGCCTTTGGGCTTTCACACTAGGGACAACCTGTTATTATTAACGATATGGAAAAGATAGACTATAACCATTGCAGGAGATTTAAGAAACAAGATGAAGAAAGTAGATAGAGAAAGCTGAGGAAAATATAGTAATTGTATTGAATGTATGAAAAACTTAAGAGAATTACAGAGAGTATCAGTTTATATAGTTGTAGTGTCTTAGCTTACATGCTAACAACTATTCTAACTGTCTCAAACAGTTGTAGTACCATATTTCAACAAACCATGCTGAGCTGGCAATCCTAACAAACTATGCTGAGTTGGCAATCTTAGCAAACTATGCTAAGTTGGCGTTTGGTCAATGATTGTCCACACATATGATTAAATGGGTGGCTGCATTTGCGCATTCTTTATCCAGATAGTTTTGATCTTGCATTGATGTTAATTTGGAGTTTGTGGATGGAAAACAACTCCTTACTTTGGCAAGGTAAAGCCCTAAATCCAATGGAGATTAATTGTAAAATGCTAACTTGGTCACAGGAATATCACAAATGGCATGGGATGAGTAAAACCTCACTACTACATTTAACAGTTTTTGCGACGAAGGACAATTCGTCATGTAAAGACAAATTTCGTGCATAAATGTCTAAGCAACGAAGATTTCATCGCACAATGTTTGTCGCGCAAAGGTCTTGAAAAATGACAATGCGCAACGAATAATCAAATTTCATCGCGCAAAAAGCAAAGTGCGCGACAAAACTCTTCTTCGTCACACAAAAGTTAGGGGGACTACATCACTTTGCCATGCAAAAAATAAAGCTACATAAGCCTTTCGTCGCAAGACAACAAATGGGACGCAAGACCTTCGTTGGGTAAAACTTCGCGGGACGAATATTTTTCGTCCAGTAAACATTAAAGCAACAATTAACATAAATAAAATTTTAAAATACTGTCGTTATAATTATTGCGTGACAAAAAGCTTTTGTTGCATTAGGTTTTGCGCGACGAAGTCTCCGTCGCACAAGGTTCAATTTTTTGTATTTTTTTTTTTGGGTTTCAGTTACATATTTTATTTTAAATAATAGTTATTTTTAATTAAATTGTAACTATAATAAATAGAGTAAAAAATAATGTATTTATATAATCAAAGAGAAATGTACGTACAAATCGAAAGTTTTTTTTTTTTGAACAAATGATTTTATCTACACAAAGACAAGGGGTAGGCTTAGCCTCACAATGGGTTAGCAATAATATGGTTCAAATTTGCCTTTTTTGGCGAGAATCGAACCTAAGACCTCTTACTTACAAGTGAAGAGGAATACCACTAGACCGTAGTACTAAGTGGCTACAAATCGAAAGTTTTAAACTAAGAAAAAGGAAGTGATAATCTATTTGGTCATTAAATAAGGTGGGCTATGGGAGCGGGTTGTACATCGGGCTACTGGGCAGGGTGCTGGACGAACTTAGAGGTCGACGGGTCCTAGGACTGCTGCGGGTGGATGGGTTGGGTGGTCAACAAGTCTTGGGGCTGCTGCGAGTGGATGGGCTTGGAAGTGAAAGGGCCAACAGCGACCGGTGGGAGACAGATGCCGAACGAGTTGAGGGCCTCAACGATAAGCGTGAGCTTTCTACTCAGGTCGACCACCTCATGCATCAAAGTTGTGACCTAGCCTTGTGGCTGCGGCGATGATGAGGCCCTAATGGCATGTTGACGAGCATGGCCCATCCTTCGATAATACTTCCCTGACCTCTGTCCGAGGGTCTGATCCAAGGTCTCAGTCAGGATTTGAAACCCCACATCCTCGGGCGTATCCACGGACTCGATCAGAGTGTTCGGGGGAGGCTGGGAGGCAGACTCCTGAAGCACGGACGGGATATTCTCCACCATCGTCACCTATGATAATAAGACTCAAATTAGTAATAATTAATATTAAATTAAATGTTATAATACTTGGAAGTGTTATAATACTTGGAAGTAATAAATATATACATACGTACCAGACATGCGGGCTCCTGAAAATGGACGCAAAGCCACGCTCAATCGTCCGCCCGGCCTTCCAACTCCAATGGGCAACCCTCCTCGAGAGCGACCTCCAGACCATCAAACAACTCAAAATGTTTGTGGAGGTCGCTTTTCCACTACTTGTACCGATCCGAGAATAACCTATTCAGGTAGTTGTCCATTGACTTGTTTATGTCATCGAAATTGTAGTTTGTCTACAATTTAGCAAGTATTAAATTCAAATAATTAACAAATATTAAATTAAAAATAAAGTTAAATGTGGAAAACATTTTCTATCTAAGTGAGAGTTGTGAACTAAGTAGTCTAGGCTGGTGCCTATGAAAGTCTAGACAAGCGCCTAGAGATGGACTTTAGGACACTGGTTTATACAAGTGTAGACAATGAGAAGTAAGAACTACACTGACAATGAGAGTGTAACATCCCACATCGCTCAGGGGAGTAGATCCTCTAAGCCTTATATGTATATTCTCATCTCTACCTAGCACGAGTCTTTTTGGGAGCTCACTGGCTTTGGGTTCCATCAGAACTCTGAAGTTAAGCGAGATTGCGCGAGAGCAATCCCATGATGGGTGACGCACTGGGAAGTTCTCGTGTGAGTTCCTAGAAACAAAACCGTGAGGGCGTGGTCAGGGTCCAAAGCGGACAATATCGTGCTACGGAGGAGTCAGACCGGGATGTGGTGGGGGCCTGGGCCGGGATATGACAATTGTTGGAAGTATGCCCACAAAGCCACTCATTTGATGTAATAGCTTTTTGGAATACTTAATATGTTAAACTTTTATATGTTTAACGGAAGGGCAATACTTATTGTTAATCACTATTTATTGTATCATGTGTTTAATCAATAAGAGAATCCAAGGGATGTATTTGACATAAGAGATAAGTGATCTAATGAGTTAGATTAAGGAGACATTTCTCTTATGTTCATTCCTAAAACGTTCCTAGCCATAGGATTGCCAATTGGGCATTGACAATCCGCTAAGGTTAGTATGTGTTATGTTGACTCAAACGTGAGTATGAACTAGTCTCAAGTCATTTGGTGTTGGACACTAAGACAAACACATAGGTGCTCGAAAGAGTAATCGAGTACACTGAACTGCGATTAATGAGAGTTCAAACATACATGTCATGTACGAACTCTAAGGTTACAATATGCAAAGTAGTCCTTAGACCTGAGGCATCATAGATGTCTAATGGTTAGGTCCTTGATCTTTGATCATGACAAAGGCATTCCCTCGGATTGTCCACGGCATTGTTGGGGTCATGTGATCTAGTCATGTAGGCATATGAATGCACAACAAGGGATCTCTAACCTTCCATGGTGGAAGGAGTATACTCTAAAATATGATTCTAAAGTCTTTGGCCAAAGCAAATGAATATGACTAAGGAAGATGTTCCAAATCATATTCAAGGGAATCATATAAGAAAGTATCACATTGGATAGTAGACATGAAACAAACTATCACTTAAACAATGTGGTTAAGAGTATTGTATTAGAGAAGGACCGTATTGCATTGTAATTGTAACTGGATAGGTTCTCCAACCAATTCTACTTAGCTTGGGTAACCATGACATACTGCTAGGTGTCACTCATGGTTTGTGGAAGCCCTATTGATTAGCAAACACTAATCATCAAAAAGGGAGAATTGAAATGTGGTTTCAATTCACAATCGATAGTTAAGAGTAACATCGCCCACTGCCTCGCTAATTGGAACCTAATGGATCGCACACCAAATAAGGATATATGTGAAGCAATTAAATGAAATGGATAAGCAATTAAATGGTTTAATTGAAGAATGGTCAAGATTAATTAATTAGTTAATTAATTATACGAAATGTTCGTATTGGGCTTTTAAGTTGGTTTTAGGGCTTCGGGGCCCAAAAGTGTTTTGGTCCACAAGGCCCATTATGTTTAAGTTGTATGACAACTAAAACAAAATGGGCAATAAGCCCAATAACCATATAGGCCAACCATTTAGGGTGAGGGTATGCAAGTTTGCTTAATTGCAAGTTTGCCACTCACCTAAGAAATGAAGTATAAATTCATCTTTATAGCTTTGTTTTCAATTAGGGTTTTCTAAGCTACTTGGGGAAAGTTATCTAGCAAATTTACTTCCCTAAGTGATCCATTTTCATCCTCACAAATTACATCCTTGGTGAAGAGACATAGAGACATCAAACTTTTGGTGTTTTGGAGAACTAATCCTCAAATCCTCAAAGAAGCAAAGGAGCACTAAAAGGAGGAAAATCACAAGGAAGATCCAAGGAGCAAGGAGGTGACTTGAAGGCCCTCCACTTGGGTGAATCCCTTGTGTAATCAAGGATGAGCTTCAAGGGTAAAGAATCTCTAAATTCTTAATTATCTTTAATGTTGTTAAAGAGTCTTTTGGTTCACCATATACTAGGCTTTGAAAGTCATGGGTTTCATGAATTGTTTTTGGATGCATGCCTACTTTAAAGAGTTAATTGTTAGCATATGTATTCAAATGTTCATACATGTTCTTAGCTAGGACAAAATTTTTCCTTCAACAATTTGGTATCAGAGCCAATCCTTGGCAGGAAGTGTGTCGACGAGGACGTCGAGCCCTTAAGGGGGGTGGATTGTAACATCCCACATCACCCAGAGGAGTGGATCCTCTAAGTCTTATATGTATATTCCCATATCTACCTAGCACGAGGCCTTTTGGGAGCTCACTGGCTTCGGGTTCCATCGGAACTCCGAAGTTAAGCGAGTTCGCGCGATAGCAATCCCATGATGGGTGACCCACTGGAAAGTTCTCGTGTAAGTTCTCAGAAACAAAACCGTGAGGGCGTGGTCTGGGCCCAAAGCGGACAATATCATGCTACGACGGAGTCGAGCCCGGGATGTGGTGGGGGCCCATGCCGGGATGTGATAAAGAGTTTTTTCTGTGTGTTGGAAACATGGCCCAGTAGATTAAGTGTCATAATTCAAGTGGTTGGATAATTGAAAAAAAAATTTCAACCAATTGTATTATGATGAGTTGAAAAGTTCTCATTAGCAAGTGGAAGAAAGAGGCAAGCAGGACTAAACACCAGGGCTCGACATCAAAATTGGATGTGCCAGACTCGACATCAAAATTAAGTACGATTACATATTTCATTAAAATATATAAATTAAAAAGTAAAACCAAATTTACAGTACTGTTTTTCATATACTACATGTCTGTTAGAGATTTTTCAATGTGTCGAGAACATGGCTCAGTACACTAAGTGTCATTATACAAGTGGTTCGATACTTGAAAAAAAGTTTCCAACCACTTTTATTATGACACTTGGATAGGGCCGTGTTGCTGAGACACTGAAAATTTTCTCACTAGCAAAGGGAAGAAAGAGGCAAGCAGGACTACACGCTAGGGCTCGACATCACAGTTGGATGTGCTGGACTCAACATAAAAATTAAGTATGATTAATTATGTCGTTAAGATATATAAATTAAAAAATAAATTCAAATTTACAGTATGGCTTTTCATATGCTACATGTATGTGAGAGATTTTTCAGGGTGTCGGGAACACGACTCAGTATACCAAGTGTCATTATATAGGTGGTTCGATACTTGAAAAAAAAAAAGTATCCAACCACTTTTATTATGACACTTGATGTACCGGACAGTGTTCTTAACACACTGAAAAAGTTATGCATGCCTGTTAAACTGTGTTGAGTTTCGATCCATATCCGTTCACATATAACAATCATCACACATTGCCAAATTTAGAGCTCCAGACAGCAAGATTAATGGTGTAATACCAAGAACTAGTATTATCTCAACCTAACCGAAACAAGAACTTTGCTACTATCCTCTTGTCGTAACATGTCCAACTATTCATGCCTAAATATGGCAGAATTAGCAAGGAGGTAAGGAGTTGCAGAAACTAGAAAATAAGATTAGGTCTAAGTTGTTGAAACTCTAGCCTGGTTTTGTTGCAGCTTCGAACCTTTATAAACTTCAAACATTTTCGGATTTGAGATACAAGTCGGCAACAAAGATAAAAAGATTTTTGAGATATCGGTTTAATATATTCAAACTACAAAGAGCTGTAAGACTCCAAAACTTTGTAGAGCGATGGCTGGAGGAGCATATGTTGGCGGTGGAGGAGGTAGGAGCTATGAAGGTGGTGTCACCATCTTTGTGCTTTTCACTTGTGTGGCGGCTGCCATGGGTGGTCTCCTCTTCGGATATGATCTCGGGATCTCAGGTAATTAAATCTGTGATTGTCTCTATGTTTAAAAGAATTGAGGTCATCGAGAGAAACAAGTACTAATCGGGTTTTGAATTATCGCGCATATATGCAGGGGGTGTGACTTCAATGGAGTCGTTCTTAAGCAAGTTCTTCCCGTCTGTGTTCCACAAAATGAAGAATGAGACTGCTAATCAAAACCAGTACTGCAAATTTGACAGCCAACTCCTCACATTGTTCACGTCTTGCCTCTACGTTGCAGCCTTGGTGGCTTCCTTCTTCGCTTCAACGGTGACTAGGAAATTTGGCCGGAAAATATCCATGTTTGTGGCAGGCCTTGTTTTTCTTGTTGGCTCAATTCTAAATGGTATTGCCAATAACATTATCGTTCTAATCATTGGTCGTCTCTTGCTTGGTGTTGGAGTGGGATTTGCTAATCAGGTACATATATCTTCTATCTTTAACTACAGGTTGATTAAAACATACGAACCTTAAGGTAATAACGCATTTTAGACGACAGGTTATGTATCAATTACCACGTGTACCTCATAATGTGGTCGGTCGATGTTGCATGAAAATATGATCTCTGTAGCATCCTTGAAACTTAGAGCTAGACCGGTAGCTAACTAGTTCAAAATTCTCGTCGTGATTTGCAGTCCGTTCCCATTTATCTAGCGGAAATGGCTCCAACAAAGATTAGAGGAGCATTGAACATGGGGTTCCAAATGGCCATCACCATTGGTATTCTAGTGGCAGGTCTTGTCAACTTCGGCACAGCCAAGATCAAGGGCGGATATGGCTGGAGAGTCTCTCTTGCTCTTGCAGCCGTTCCTTCCTTGATGATGACTCTCGCTGCAATCTTTCTTCCCGACACTCCAAATTCCATCCTAGAAAGAGGTAACCCTGATAAGGCCAGGAAAATGCTGAAAAAAATCCGTGGCACCAACAACGTTGATGAGGAGTTCCAAGACCTTCTTGATGCTACTGACGCTGCCCAAAAAGTGGAAAACCAATGGACCAACATCACAGAGCCGAGATATAGGCCTCAACTTGTCATTTGCATTCTCGTTCCATTCTTCCAGCAGCTCACCGGGATCAATGTGATCATGTTTTACTCACCAGTTCTTTTCATGACTTTGGGGTTTGGAGACGAAGCATCCCTAATGTCCGCAGTCATCACCGGCGGTGTTAACGTGGTTGCTACCTTTGTGTCCATTCTCGCAGTCGATAGGTTCGGAAGAAGGGTGTTGTTCCTTCAAGGTGGTGTGCAGATGCTCCTGTGCCAGGTACTTAAACACGATCAAGTTAATAAAAACAATTGTTTGCCTGCTTTAATTTGTAAAGGACATTACCAAACTTCCACACATGCATTGTAGGTTGCCGTTGGAGTGATGATAGGCATGAAGTTTGGGCTCAGTGGAGTCGGATCCTTTACAAAAACTGAAGCCAATTGGATCTTGTTCTCGATCTGTGCATATGTAGCAGCATTTGCATGGTCTTGGGGTCCGTTGGGGTGGTTGGTGCCGAGCGAGATTTGCCCTCTGGAGATCCGTTCAGCCGGACAAGCCATCAACGTCTCGGTGAACATGTTGTTCACTTTTATCATTGGTCAAGTCTTCCTCAGCATGCTTTGCCATTTAAAGTTTGGTCTCTTCTTCTTCTTTGGCGGTTTTGTGATCATTATGACCATCTTCATCGCCTTCTTCTTGCCCGAGACAAAGAATGTTCCGATTGAAGAGATGAATAGAGTTTGGAAAGCTCACTGGTTCTGGGGCAAGTACATCCCTGATGAGGCTGTCAATTATGGTAGGCAAGACAAAGTTGTAGTTTGATGGAGCAAATCACAGTTGGATTTGTAAATAATCCAAGCATCTGGGTTCTGATATAACATTGAAAAGTCGACAAGGGAAAGAAACCAATCTCGATAGAGAGACAATTAGGGGATGGGGGGATGATATTTGTGAATCACTTTGTTTTGTCCTACTCATTTTCGAGTTGTAAATCAATAAGAATACACGATTCTTCTTTCTCAAACACAAATTATACGTGCATGTAGATCAGATACAATCAATAATCATCAACTTTGCAACTAATATACCGCCTTTTTTACGTTCATGTGCTTTAAGAAACATGGTCTAGATTTGGAATAATCTTCCATATAATCACCCATCTAGGTGGAGAAGAAAAGAAGCGAAAATTGGAGGAGGCTGGGTACTGATTCCTCAAAATAGAACATGTACTCAGAGAATAATTTTCGAAATTTACAGCTCACTTTATACAATCGAATGCAAGTACAATACACTTAAGAAACTAAAAAAAAAGGAGGAAAGGATTACTCATATTACACACAGATTGAACCTGATGGAATTTGGGATCTCTGCAAATTCAAATGGAAGTGGAACTATGCAACTGGCATGGACTCCAAAAACGCATCCACATACTCTTGAAGCTTCGCTTTGGCAATTGCGCCTTCTCTCCGACTTTCTGGAACTTCCTTTCCGTTTGTGAAGAGAATCAAAGCCGGCAACCCATAAACTTTATATTCTTCAATCAGTTTTGGGTTTGCATCATGATCTATCTTAACAACAGTTAACCTGTCTTTGTATTCCTGAGTGCAACATATAAACTAATACTTCAGATCATTTCTTTAGTTTGGACAACAATCAAAGGCACATTGATATCCAAATCTTGAAAGATACTACTTGTCCTCCCTATCTCTTTATGACATTTCCAAACGTTGTTCCAAAATGACCGTACATATCAAAGACAATGACATCGCTTCTGTCTTTCTTTTCTGACAAGAAATCAAGCATTGTATCTGGAAGTGAGACTATTAGGGTCTTATTGGACAAAGACTTACCAAAAGTGCTTCTAGCAGGGTTTGGCACAGAATAAATATAAGTGCTTCTAGCAGTGTTTAGCACAGAATAACTATAACTGCTTCTAGATTCTAAAAGCACTCTCGGTGCTTTCTGGAGTCTTCACAAATCACTTCCAATTGCTTTTTCAGGAAGCACTTGGATTTTTAATGAAAGTTTGTTGTGCTTGTAGTAGAAAAAGCGCATATGAGCAGAAGTGTTTCCTCTTTCTGCTCACTCTTAACAGTGCAGAGGACCGACCTCTAGCCTCCCGTTTAAACATTATTTCAGACAGTAGTCAAGTTTGTTAGTATGTAAGTTGTTAAGCTGATTAGTAAACATTACAAGATTACTATGTGTGTCATGTCTCAGCTCATAGGCTGAGCTATTGTGTAAAATTGTGATGTGTTTATTAAGTCTCATAGGGCTTATCATTTGACAAGTGTCTTGATCTTAAGATAGATTGTAATGGTTGGTTGAGATTGAATTGAGGTTGTCTCTCTCTCTCATCTTTGTCATCAGTTAAAAATGTCTCTTCGTGTTGTAATGCTAAGTAAGAAATACAGTGATAGAAGTTGAAAGGTTATGCTCTGTGTGTGTGCTCTTTCTCTGATTTCATCTTCTAAATCTTTCAAACATCTCTCTCAAATCCTGTTAGACTTATATATATAGTTGTGTTACTGATTCTAACATGGCCTCAGAGCCGAGTTCGATCTAAACTTCTGGGCGTTGTTTCTACGAGTGGGTGAGCTCGGATTCACAGCAAAAGCTTATTGCGGTGATTCGAGTATCTAATATGGCTGGATCTGGAGGAGGAGAACTCCGGGCACCAATTTTCAATGGTGAGAATTTTGATTTCTGGCAAATCAAAATGAAGACCATCTTTCGCTCGTATGAACTGTGGAATATGGTTGAGAGTGGGTACAGAGCTCCGGCGAAGGAGGAGGAACTCACAGAGGCGGAGAGGAAGCTGCTGCGTGAAAATGTAGTTAAGGATGCTAGAGCACTGGGTATTATTCAAGGGGCAGTTTCGGACCAAATCTTCCCGAGGATTGCAACTCAGGAAAGTGCAAAGGCTGCGTGGGACATTCTGAAACAAGAGTTCGTTGGTGATAAACAAGTAAGATCTGTGAAACTTCAAGGTCTTAGGCGAGATTTTGAATATACTCGCATGAATGATAGTGAATCTCTTTCTGTGTATATTGCTAAGTTGTTTGATCTGGTTAATCAAATGAAGAGCTATGGTGAAGATCTGAGTAATCAAAGAGTTGTTCAGAAATTGTTAATCAGTTTACCTAAGTCCTATGATAGTATTGCAGCTGTGATAGAGAATACTAAGGATTTAGACACCATAGATGCACAGGATGTTGTAGCTATCTTGAAAGGGTATGAACAAAGGTTGGATAGACATGGAGAGAGTAGTATGGAGAAAGCATTTACCAGTTTGAAATTTGTCCCGAGGTCTAACAAATTCAATGGTCAGCCAAACAGTAACAAATATCACAAGAATTTTAAGCCAAAAGAAAAACAATGGGGTAACAAGGGTGATTGGAGCAATAAGGGTGGATTCACTGTGAAGAATGAGGCAAACAATACTGGGGATAAGTGTAAATTCTGTGATAAACTTCACTATGGAGAGTGTTGGGTTAAAAACAAAGTCAAGTGTCACAAGTGTAGCAAAATTGGGCATATTGCAAGGTATTGTAATATGAACAAGACTGTGCAACATGTGAACTTTGCTAATCAGGTTGAAGAAACTGGAAATTTGTTTTATGCAAATCATTCTGGAGAAGTGAGGAAGATAAGTGATGAATGGTATATAGATAGTGGATGTAGTAACCATATGACATCCAGAGAAGATCTACTTGTTGATATTGACAGGAAAGTGAAAGCAAAAGTCCAAGTTGGCACTGGAGTTTTGGTTGAAGTTGAAGGGAAGGGAACACTGATCATTGAAACTGTAAAGGGTCGAAGATATATAAAAGAAGTTATGCTTGTACCTGGTCTTACAGAAAATTTGTTAAGTGTGGGACAAATGACTGAGCACGGTTACTTTCTTTTATTTGGAGATTATAAAGTGGATGTGTTCGATGATAGATCCTTACAAAACCTGGTGGTCAGTGTGAAGCAGAAAGGAAATAGATGTTTTCCTTTAATACTCAACACAAACAAGGAGCTTGCATTGAGGACAAATGTGCAGGAGTGTGTTAGAATTTGGCACAAGAGGTTTGGTCACCTAAATTTCAGAAGTCTCAAACTATTACAGAGTCAAGAGATGGTTTTGGGGCTGCCTGAAATCCAAGACAGTGAAACCGTATGTCAAAGTTGTGCACTGGGGAAAAATCACAGGGAACCATTTCCCAAAGAATCAATGTGGAGAGCAAAGGAACCACTTGAACTAATACACTCGGATGTGTGTGGTCCCATGCAAACATCAAGTTTGAGTGGCAATCGATACTTTATTACCTTCATAGATGATTGTTCAAGAATGTGCTGGGTATATTTCTTGAGAAACAAATCAGAGGCCTTCTATGTGTTTAAGAAATTTAAAGCCATGGTTGAACTTCAAAGTGGATATCATGTAAAGAAGCTAAGAACAGATAGAGGAGGAGAGTTCAACTCAAATGAGTTTGGAAAATTTTGTGAAGATTTGGGGATAGAAAGACAGCTCACAATTGCATACTCTCCACAACAGAATGGAGTAGCAGAAAGGAAAAACAGGACAATTGTGGAGATGGCAAAGTGCATGATCTTTGAGAAAAGACTTCCATACAATCTCTGGTGTGAAGCAGTAAACACATCTGTGTATCTGCTCAACAGGAGTCCTACAAAAGCAGTGAAGAATATTACACATTTTGAGAAATTCAGTGGAAGAAAACCTGGGGTTAAACACTTGAAGGTGTTTGGTTCAGTTTGTTATTCTCTTATTCCAGGGAATCTAAGACACAAATTAGAAGAAACAAGTGTCATGGGTGTTTTCATTGGATATGGTACTTGTGAAAAGGGGTATAGGGTACTGAATCCTTTAACTCAAAAGGTCTTGTTATCTAGAGATGTAATTTTTGATGAAAATGGTAGATGGGACTGGGAGAAACACAAAGTCAAGGAAGTTTGTATTCCTTTATCTGCAGTTGAGTCTTCAGAGTTGGATAAAATTGATGAGATGTCTGAATCTCATGAACAAGAAGGATCTGATGGGTCTCAAATTCAAGCTGGAAGTTCTCCAGTTACTGCTATTGGTGAATCAAGTTGCTCACGGGTCTCAGCTCAGTATGATGATACTCCACTGAGGTATAGGAACTTGAGCGAGATCTATGAGAGATGTCACTTATGTATTGTTGAACCTGAATCCTTTGATGAAGCTGCACAGGATGAAGCTTGGAAAAAGGCAATGAAGGATGAAATGAATATGATCGAAAAAAATCAGACATGGGAGTTGGTGAGAAGACCCTCAAATAAGCCTGTGATTGGGGTGAAATGGGTGTATAAAACAAAGCTGAATTTGGATGGAACAGTTCAAAAGAACAAGGCTAGACTTGTTGCAAAAGGCTATGCACAAAAGCCCGGAATTGATTTTAATGAGACTTTTGCACCTGTTGCAAGATTAGACACAGTTAGAACTCTAATTGCACTGGCAGCAAAGAATAAATGGAAGTTATTTCAACTAGATGTGAAATCAGCTTTTCTGAATGGAGTATTAGAAGAGGAAGTATATGTTGAACAGCCAGATGGATTTGTAGTGCAAGGAGAGGAAGAAAAGGTTTACAGATTACATAAAGCTTTGTATGGTCTAAAACAGGCACCTAGAGCCTGGTATGGTGAAATAGATTCATATCTTATGCTTTGTGGATTTAAGAAAAGCATCAGTGAGGCAACTCTGTACACCAAGTACAAGGGAGACACAAAATTGATCATAGTATCCATCTATGTTGATGATATTATATATACTGGAAATTGTCAAGAGTTAATGGATGTTTTCAAAGCTGAGATGATGTATAAGTATGAGATGACAGATCTTGGCCTTTTACACCATTTCCTTGGTATGGGGGTAATCCAAACTGAGGAGTGTATCTTCATTCATCAGAGGAATTATGCCTTATCTCTTCTGAAGAAGTTCGGACTACAGGATTGCAAATCGGTGAGTACTCCTTTGGTTCCAAGTGATAAACTGAGAAGAGAAGATGGAAGTGGAAATGCAGATGAAGCTCAGTATAGACAGATTGTAGGTAGTCTGCTGTATCTCACAGCAACTAGACCTGATATAATGTATGCTGCTTGTCTCTTAGCTCGGTTTATGCATTGTCCCACTAACAAGCACTATGGAACAGCAAAGAGAGTATTGAGATATGTTCAAGGAACTCTTGATTTTGGTTTGGAATACAAGAAAGGTGAAGGAACACTCTTAATGGGATACTGTGACAGTGACTGGAGTGGCTCAGAGGATGATATGAAAAGCACATCCGGGTATGCTTTTACTTTTGGAAATGGGATTTTCTCTTGGTCTTCAGTCAAGCAACAATGTGTTGCATTATCCACAGCCGAAGCAGAGTATATCAGTGCTTCTGAAGCAACAGCACATGCTACTTGGTTGAGATTTGTTCTAGAGGATTTTGGTGAAATGCAAACTGTTGCAACACCAATGAATTGTGACAATACATCTGCCATAGCCATCACCAAGAATCCTATCTTTCATCAGAAGACCAAGCATATAAACCGAAGATATCACTTCATAAAGGAAGCATTACAGCAAGGAGTAATTGATTTGATTCACTGTCCTACTAAGGAGCAACTAGCAGATATCTTTACAAAAGCATTGGCAAGGGAGCAGTTCACTTACTTGAGAAATCTCCTTGGAGTGAAATCAGTTCACAACTTAAAGGGGAGTGTTAGTATGTAAGTTGTTGAGCTGATTAGTAAACATTACAAGATTACTATGTGTGTCATGTCTCAGCTCATAGGCTGAGCTATTGTGTAAAATTGTGATGTGTTTATTAAGTCTCATAGGGCTTATCATTTGACAAGTGTCTTGATCTTAAGATAGATTGTAATGGTTGGTTGAGATTGAATTGAGGTTATGTCTCTCTCTCTCATCTTTGTCATCAGTTAAAAATGTCTCTTCGTGTTGTAATGCTAAGTAAGAAATACAGTGATAGAAGTTGAAAGGTTATGCTCTGTGTGTGTGCTCTTTCTCTGATTTCATCTTCTAAATCTTTCAAACATCTCTCTCAAATCCTGTTAGACTTATATATATAGTTGTGTTACTGATTCTAACAAAGTTGTCAAACTTCAAGTTCAAGTCTAAATCCTAAAAAACTAATGGGAAATCGAAAGGCTCCCAGGGGAGAGAGAGGAACCTGAGCGAGCCATTCTATAGCAGGCGAGATTAAGCGGCAAGGGCCGCACCAACTGGCAACGAACTCGACGAGAACCGGACGGCCCGAGTTAAGAACCGAATCCCGGAACTGGGTCTCATTAATTTCCTGAATACCAGCACTCGAAGCAATTGAAAACTTGGGAACCGTACGAGAAGAAGAAGAAGAAGAATTGCCAAGGCCCGCTTGTCTTATTTGCCCACCAGAACCGCAGGAGAATGAGGAGACGAGCTTTGGAGCGGTGTGCGAAGAGTAAGAGCTTGAAGTAGCTGTACGAAACGGAGGAAGTATGAGCTTGGAGACGACGTTGGCTTCCATGTTTTTTCTCTTCAAATGAGGAGAAAGGAGGAGGGCAGAGAGGAAAGAAAGGAATGGGTTTTGAGCGAAGGGGGAAAGCAGTGTTTGTATCGCACTTGGCGTGGGAGGTTATTGGCCATGAAACGATGACCAAATGCTGTCATGCCATCCACCGTGCAAGTGGAAGGGAGGGGAGGCAGTTTATATGCTGGATTTTATCATCTATTACCTCCCATTTCACTTTCATATCTTTTCAATTTAAAAGGAGTTTTAGTTTTCAAGGGCTCTCTCCTTGGTGAGGACAATTTTAAATTTCGCTCGTCGGATCATGTGGTTGTCTAGTCACACACATAGAATTGAGGCTCTTCAATCGGCTCTACTTTGTGACAAAAAGACCGCACACGATTACACGTTCCAAAAAACTTCTTGTTTGGTGGACATCAAACTAGCCACACACAAATTGTAATGAGTTGTTGTTGCTTCCATTTTTACAATTAAAAAGTGATATGGTTTAGAAATCAAACCAAATTTTCAGTTGTGGTTTTGGTTAAGAATGGACGTGGTTCAGCTTGATTCGGTTTGACACCAAAAATATTATCAAACTAACTACCATTTAACATTTCAGTTTGGCTTTTGACCAATACCACTATTGAAACTAAACCAAACCAAATCATTGTTAATCAATTTGAGTTGGTTGGTTTAAGCCCCAGTCCGACACATCAATAAAAGAAAAGTCCAACATTTCAAAAGTTTTAATCTTTTAAACATCCACACATCCTTCACATTCCAACTTGATCAAAACGTTTTTCGAACTGAATTATTAAGTTTTCGGAACTAATAAGAAAATTTATCAAATCAAATCAAATTATGTTTCAATTATAAAAAACACATCTCATACTACCAAACAATTTATTAGTTACAAGCTCACAATCACATAAGCATAAAATACATACAAATCTCTAACTGTTGTATCCATTAATCTTATATTGTTTTGAGACTTAAAATACATATACTTGAATGCATTGTCGGTTTAATTCAATTATATCATTTTTAAAAATATCAAAAGTAAATCGGTTCAGTTTGATTTTTGAATTGTTTGACTTCTTTTAGTCAAAATCAAACCAAACCGACTAATACGGTTCAGATCAATCTGTTTGGACGGTTTGATGGCCATGCCAAGTATTGGTCCTCTGCCGCAGGTTAAGAATGTTAAAGATTTATAAAATGATATGGTTTTGTACTAACTTATTTGGGAAGTGACTTGTGCAAAGCTTTTGTCTTCATATAACACTCGTAATAATTACTTGGGGTGTGCAATTCACACACCATTTTTTACTACTCACACATTCCTTGTTAATTTATGTCCGTTGATCTGCTTCAATTCATCCGATCTGACAGCCAAAAACCAAAAAGGTGTTAGAGAAGTAAAAATAGATGTGTGGATATCACACCCTAATTACTTTATGTCATTTGAATCGAATAAGGCAAAAGGATTCATTCAAGTGGAAGACGAAAACAAACCACAACAAAAAGATAACATTAATAATAATAGGCCAAGACAAACAAAACGAGGCAACTCCTTCCAGAATCCAGACCAGCCCAACCCATCCTAGATAATGCTGGGTGGGCTCATCAAAATATTAGCAACCCAAATACAACCGCTATAAATAAAAGGAAGTTTTAATGAAAAGTCTATGATACTGTTCACTTTAAAGAAAAATCATATTTTTACACTAAAAAGTCAAACATAATACTATTCACTTTACCCTTTATTTTGCCCTTATCATTAAAACTAAAAATTTTCAAGACATTTTCATTAGTTTTTTTAAATAAAACTAAACAAATTAAAAAACAAATTAAAACAAAGGAAAGGGGAAAGAGGCGAGACAGAGTCTTAAACCCTGGAGAGATGGAGATGGACAAGATGACAGACGACATGGCCTCTCCATCCAATTCTCAGAAAACTGGTCTTTTTCTCCTCCTAACTGCTTGCTTTTCCAGACCCAGAATTTTTTTTCTTTCTATTTTCTTGGTTTTTATTTATTTATTTTTTAATTTGGGTTATTATTTCATGATTTGCATATTCTTTTGATCGACTTTGAGGGTTGTCATGTGATTGTTTTCTGTTAAAATTTAGTAAGATTTTTTTGTTAGTGCCAAGGTAGATTACAGAGCAAATTTTGAAGAAAAGTATTTTTATTTTTTTTTATTTTTTAACTTGATAATTAGCAGAGTCCTGGGGATGTTTTAATAGGTATTGTTCATGATGTGTTGAATGTAATGCATTGAGTTTGATATTGAATCAATGAATTTTATGAGATTGGTCTTACTTGTATATTCGACATATGCAATGAAACTGTGCATCGAATTAAATTAATGATGTGTTGTGATAAGCTCGAAAACTTCCCAAATGGGTTTGTAATCTTGCAATTCAAATCATTCTTTTAGTTGTGCATTGCTTTTAACCTCAGCTAACTGCTGTTTTATAGAGTTGGAATCAGTGTAAGTGTAATAAATCAAACTTTTAAAGTTGTTCATTTAACTGATGTTGATATGTTGTGTATTTTCAGTTTCTGATGATGATGAAATCGACTACTCCGTCAAACCAGAGTTCTATGATTCAGATATTGATGACAAAGACGAGTTATGGGTTCAAAAGAAAAGGAAAGGTGGCACTTCTGATGCTGTGCTTAGTTGTCCATCTTGTTTCACCACGCTCTGCCTCAACTGTCAAAGGTATATAGAGTCCGATTAGTACAAGGATTGTCTGCCCTCCACTTCCGGTGCCCTCCCCGCGCCCTTCTGTTTGTGTGGTCACGGTTAAGCTACATCAACATTTTATATTACTATTCAGTTTTGTCTTGTTATATCTATAAAAAAACAATTTAAAATGTTGACGTGGCTTAACCGTGACTACACAAAACAGGAGGGCACGGAGAGGGCACTGGAAATGGAGGGCAGACAATCCTTGTCCGACTAGACTACATGAATGTCAGTACTTTTTTTTTTTTTCAAGATTGTCGCGGAATGATTGGTGGTAGCATTCTTTTCTATCTATGAAAATATCTTTATGGCATGCCGTTTCCTTTTCTTGCTGTTATAGTTATATAGGGAGGATCAATCGCTCTATCTATTTCACTCTTTAAATCTCTTTGTGTGGGTCTGAGTTTAGCATTGGTTGGAGCTCGGAGTTTTCTTTTTACAGCAGCATTCTCAATCTTGTTTGGGTGTTTTCGGCTATAAAAGCACTTGACATACGCAATATTAGGATCCTAGGCAAATTATGATTTAGGTCGAGACATTTGAAAAAGTGGACACTAAGAGAGATTGAGGTGGCTTATCTGAGCTCGATTTCTTGCAGGCATGAAAAATATGTGACCCAGTACAGAGCAATTTTTGTTGAGAACTGCAAGATTGGAAGTGATCAAATAGTGCATAAAAAAGAAGCAAGATCTAGAAAGGGCAAAAGAGGGAGAGAATCTTCGGAGCATGAAGCAACTCCTACAGGTAACCAGACCGTCAAGCAAGTTTGCTGCTTAGTTTGCTCAACTGAGGTAGGTGTAATCGACGCAGATGAAGTTTATCATTTCTTCAATGTTCTTCCAAGTGAGTCTTGACCTGCCAAGTTTCATTAATCCTGTAATGTAAGCTTTGATCTTCTTTTCCGGTTACATTGGAGCTTAGAAGGGATTGAATGCTTGACCTATACCCATCTTAATGTGTTCTCCACCGCTTTCGAACTTGAGCTAACCCTGCGAGCTTATGCTGTGTATGTTTTCAACCAAACAAATAGACAAATAGAGCTGCTACTATTTACAAGTCTTTTTATTTCCATGGTGAGCTTTGCTGTCAAATGACAATATGCTTTTGGATTTTCACTCTCCTTTTTACAACAACAACTACAAAGTCTTTTCCCACTAAGAGGGGTCGGCTATATGAATCTTAAAACGTCATTGCGCTCAGTTCTGTGTCATGTCCTCTGTTAGATCCAAGTACTCTTAAGTCTTTTCTTAACGTCTCTTCCAAAGTTTTCTATCTCGTAGTCGCATCTTCTAACTGAAGCGTCAGTAGGCCTCTTTCCACATGTCAAAACCACCGTAACCGATTTTTTCTCATATTTCCTTCAATTTCGGCTACTTCTACTTTACCTCGGATATCCTCATTCCTAATCTTATCATTTCTCGTGTGCCCACACATCCAACAAAGCATCCTCATCTCCGCTACACCTATTTTATGTACATGTTGATGCTTCACCGCCCAACATTTTGTGCCATACAACATCGCTGGCCTTATTGCCGTCCTATAAAATTTTCTCTTGAGCTTCAGTGGCATACGACGGTCGCACAACACGCCGGATGCACTATTCTACTTCATCCATCCAGCTTGTATTCTATGGTTAAGGTCTTCATCTAATTCTTCATTTTTTTTCCAAGATAGATCCTAGGTAGCGAAAGCGGTCGCTCTTTAGTACTTTTTGATCTCCGATCCTCATCCCTAACTCATTTTGGCCTTCATTTGCACTGAACTTTCACTCTCCTTTTTACTTCTCTTAATTTTAATCCTTGATTTTCGTTTGAGCTGGTTCATCCCACAACCAGAAAGAAATAGAGCAGTGCGTAAGGTCGATCGGAATGAACCCGAGTTTCCTTCATTATGTGATTTTTCACAAAAGCGTGACATGTTAAAACTCAGGCAAAATCTTTTTATGTTTTCCTAGATAACATATTTTTTTTACAAAATCTTTTCATGTTTTGTGCAAGTAGGAGTCGCAGTAGAGGGATGGTGGGCTGTAGGAATATTTCGAAGCGTCCCAACAAAAGACAAGTTTTATCAAACTAATAAATTGTATTAAACAATAAACATGGCGTTGATTAGTGCATAAATCTTTCCGCAAACGAAATCATTGAATTCGGAACCATGATACCTTCAAAAAGTTTTTTTTTTGGGGGTTGGGGGGGGGGTGGGGGGGGGGAACTGGGGAATTCATTACCGGGGTGAAGATGTCAAGATTACATAGAAAGCCTGCATCGAGGCAAAACAACTAACTAGGCAGAAAATAATCCATGCAGCGTAGGGAGGTACAAGGAGGAAAGATGTTGCAACAAATGTTAAGGTGTCGCCCTCTGCACCACCATTACAAAATTAAGGTGGACAAGATAAACCATCATTGTTAAGGACATGAACCAACGAAGATGGAGGTCAGTCAACCCATGAAGCATCGCACATCTCCTGAAATCTCGTCGACACTCACAAGTCCACCGCCATATTGGTTGATTTTGGAATCTAAGACTAGTGACAGTCTTGGAAGGATTCCCCTAAGCGTTTGACTTTCGCCAAAGTAGGATAGGCCTCCCAGCTGCCATTCTCCAGCGAATCCCTTAAACACGAGATAGATTTGAGAGAGTTGGATTCCATAATAACCAACCTATGGCCCAAAGAGATACCCAGCTGACATTCATGAAGGAATGCCAAGGCTTCAGCCTGAGCAGCACTCTGCGCCTTAATCATGTACCTTGTTGTAGCCATAAACTTACCCTCAACGTCTCGCACCACTGTCCCCACAATGCCAGATACAATCGATGTATTCCAGCTTGCATCAACATTTATTTTAATGAACGAAAAAGTTGGAGAAGACCATCGAACCACCGGAACAGTACCACCAGAGTTTGGGGTTTGAAGATCCATAGATTTGCGGGTCGCCATGAAAATGCACTAGCCACATTCGAAATGGCTAGCAGGATCTGTGTAGGACTGATTTCCATATGGTTAAAAAGGAAGTTGCATCTCGCTTTCCAGATATGTCAGCACTTGAAGGCAACGTGAGGAAGCAACCAGTTTCTGTCCTGAATAGTCCTGAAATCGAACTTGATAAGGGAATGTAGCCACTGCACCCATGTCAAGATACCGTCCCTGTCAACCCTATAGTTTAGCACCCCATCAAACCAGATTGTTTCCACCCAAGGACACAGAAGGAAGAGATGTTCCACAGATTCATCACTATTGTGGCAGATTGGGCAAGTTGGGGAGGGGGATGATCTCCTTTTGAAAAGATCAACCATCGTCACAAGAGTTGTAACGGCCTGTTTTGAAAATTCCATTTTAATTAGTTAAAATTACAAAAATACCCCTATTGACAGAAACATTGACTTTCATCCGTTGATGTATTAGAATTTTTTGTTTATTTTATTTTCGTAGCTCTTGTTGATACGGACGTGTAGGTGCGATCAGAATCGAATTTGGAGCTAAAACGAAGCTTCTACGATTTTAGGAACAACAAAGGCATTTCGGTAATTTCATAAGTGTAGTTTTTTCCCCACTTTGGACCTCTACATGGTTGACACGTGGCACCCCTTATTTTCTGGGTGCCTTCTTCTTCTTTCCCGTGACCTCTCTCTCACTCTAGAACCCTCCCCCTTTTCTCTCTCTTCTCCTTTAAGTGAACAACCACTGAGACCTTCATTGTCCTTTTTCCATCCAGCAACCACCACACCATTATTAGTCCCTATCCTATGAGTCCTACGAACCTTGAACGTAGAGATATCACTTGTTTTCTTTCTCTCCCTCGTTGCACAGTACATACATTGTGCAAAGTGTTGATCCGGCGAGCTCTTGCCATTCTCTGACGAGGTAAGCTCATTAACAACTCTAAATATTCATAGATCGTGTTTAGGAATAAGTTAGGGCCACTTTTGAGTAGCCTTTGTGGTTATTGAATGCAGATATTCCTCGGAAAACTCCTTTCCATATTTTCCGACAAGGTCCGTCAACTTTTAAGTTAATTTCCGACCAACTCCAGCCACGACACAACTCCAAAACGATACGAATCTCTTCCCCTAATGTCAAGCTTCATTTTGGCTTTTGAATCATTTCAAATGGTGTTGTTGTCAAACATAATATAAACACGGATTGTGCCCGTAGTAGATTGAGATCTAACACCACATTCATTATGGCCGTTGTGGAATACAAATTGAACCACAGCTAATGCCAGTCATAAAAAAATTTCAAAAAAAAAAAATCATTTAATATGTATACAAATTTACTACAATATGATAATTACATAAAAAATCGCAGATTCAAATATTACTAGAAATACCACACTATCCACAAATGATCAAATAGGCCTCCAATAACAAGGACAAAGAATTTTTTATTTTTATAAACCATAAACAATAGTAATCAGATTGAAAGTAAAATCTAATAAACAATAGCAATTTGAGAAATTGAAATTATAGAAATATACAGAGAACACACCTGAAGTTAAACATAGAACCACAATTTCATCAATGGTCGAGATTCGCCGCCTAGAATTTAATTGGTCTATACGATTCACTGTAGTGCAAAATAGCATATGTATCAAATATACCTCAATTCATTGTTTTTTAAATGAAAGCTTGATAATTCAAGAGTAACATGCAAATTGTAATACCGTGAATTAACAAAAACAATAGGCTAGAAAAAGAAAAAGAAGCATTAAGACCTTTAAACTAAGCAAAACCCAGCCACTTGCAAAACATCTATATTGGCAACATCAGCCAAATTTCAACCTGTTTTATCTTCTTTTCTACTTCTATTAGTCACTATATAGCAGTTCGCCTACAAAATGGCCAAAAAATAAGGAAAACAAACAAAAATAGGTTCAAAGATAGCATCGTTGAGTCTTCAAGGACATCAAAATTGAAAATGAGAGCGGGCCTACCTAAGGGAGATCTTTCACATATAAATTTGTCAAAAACCAAAACTATAAACACCAAGGACAAGCAAATCCCTTGTCAAAGAAAAACAATGTCTCACATCACTAATTCAAAGCTAGAATCCCATTATCGTACCCCGGTTAGCACCATTTTCATACTAATCAGAATCCTCAAAGCAAATTCTATACCAATCAGTGCGTACCGACGTCAATTTAAGTTCACAATTCATCAAGAATGCCGCTTTTAATAACTACAACTACAAATGTAAAGCAACCAGTTCTGAAAAAGAAAAGAAAGTGTGAATGTAAATGTACCTCAGCCAGGTCAAGATGCAAATCGTCTTTTAATTAAAAAGTTAAAAACTAACAGCAAGCCTTGCAAGGCCTAGGACACCATGAAAAAAATACATCATGGCAACAGCAACATTGTCAGGGCACAATTCGAGCCCGAAAATCTTCACACTGCTCCTTCTATGCTTGGAGAAGGCATGCTTGCCTCCTTTACCCTCCTAGTTATCAACACATACCTTTATCTGCACCTTATCGTATTGAACCAAAACTAAGTAAAGTTTTAATCTTGGGTAAAAGACTGTTTACTACCCTCATGTTTCGTGGTTTTCAACATTTAGTACATCAAGTTTTTTTCGTCTCAGATTCATACCTAAAGTATAAATTTTGGGACAGTCTCATACATCCGTTAGTCAAATTGTTAAGTTTTCCATTAACTGTGACGTGGCGCACTGACTGGGCACCACGTGTCATCCACGTTTTTTTTTTCTTTTTTCTTTCTTTTCTTTTCTTCTTCCTTCTTCTTCTTCCTCCGACTGCAACTTTTTTTTTTGTTCCTCCTTCTCCTTCTTCCTTCCTTCCTCTTTCATTCCCTTTCTTCCCCTTCTTCCTTCTTCTTCCTTCTCATTCTCCTTCTTCTTCCTCTGAATCTGGGGAAACTTTTTTTTTTTTTCTTCTTCTTCTTCTTCCTTCTCTTTCCTCATTCTTTCTTCTTCTTCTTCTTCTTCTTCTTCTTCTTCTTCCTCCGAATCTACCCAGATTCAGTTTTTTCTTTTTTTTCTTTTTTTTTTCTTCTTTCTTCTTCTTCTTCCTTCTTCTTCTTCTTCTTCCTCCGAATCTGCCCAGATTCAGTTTTTTTTTCTTCCTCCTTCTTCTCCTTCTTCCTTCCCCTTCTTTGTTCTTCTTCTTCTTCCTCCGAATCTAGGGGAAGATGAAATTTTTTTTTTTTTGAGGAAGAAGAAGAAGAAGAAGGAGGAAGGAAGGAGGAGGAAGAAGGGGAAGGAAGAAGGAGAAGAAGGAGGAAGAAAAAAAAAAAAAAATTCCCCAGATTTCGAAGGAAGAAGAAGAAGAAGGAGGAGAAGGAGAAGGAAGAAGAAGGAAGAAGGAGAAGAAGGGAAGGAAGAAGGAGGAATGAAGAAGGTGAAGGAGGAAGAAAAAAAAAAGTTGCAGAAGAAGGAAGAAGAAGGAAGAAGAAGAAATAAGAAAAGAAAAAAAAAACGTGGATAACACGTGGCGCCCAATCATGGCGCCACGTCACAATTAACGGCAAATTTAACAGTTTGACTAACGGATGTATGAGACTGTCCCAAAATTTACACTTTAGGTATGAATCTGAGACGATAAAAACTTGATGTACTAAATGTTGAAAACCACAAAATATGAGGGTAGTAAACAGTCTTTTACCCTAAAATTTAATATATTTACAAAGAAAATGAGCGACATACTAATCCTGGAATTGAGGAACGACTCGTCATCCAAGTCGAGTCGGCGAGTGGGCGAGGCCATGAGGATGGCGACCGACATGTCGTTCTCTGGAGGAAGCTTTTCTGCGGGGTCTGTATCAATGACGAGTTCTTATGTGGCCGCTGGACAGAAGACGGTTGCGATTTCGAAGAAGAAGGGGGTGGGGCTTTGGAGAGAGAAATGAGTAGTTTGGAGATTTCAGAGACCGCCGAAGGAAGTGAATAGGTGAGACTGGGTGGTTCGTGGTATCAGATATGGAATTGGTACATGGATTGAGGATTTTTATCCAAATCCTTTTAAAGATAGAGATGGGTTTTGATAAAAATTGAGAGTATTGTTGCACTCCTATTAGATTAGGAATGTGATTGTGTAAATTTTAGTATATCTAGGAATATCTCTTATATGAGTTGATTACCTATTAAGAGTTGTAATCCTAAAAGGGTAAAGAATTAACCTTCCTTGCTACTATAAATAAAGGCACAATTGGTGGAATAGAACACACCCACAATTACATATCTCTATTTTCTCTCTACTATTGCAGCACATTTCTCTCTCTCTACGGCCTCCATAATTGATCTTCAATAAGGAGAGTGTTACGTTTTAATCATCTTTTTTATGATTAATCTATTATTTTATCTATTTTAATTCCTAGCTGATGGAAACCTTATTAACACAATAGGGTGAAGAATGCTTTGCTTGAGTTAGAATGCTCGAAAAACGTAGATACAAAGGAGATCATCATCAAGAACAAATGGACAACCCTGGGAGACAATCTAGAGGATAAGTTCCATCCTGGGATGCTACTGTTGATCGAATGACATAACCAGTCCACAATTTTCGACTAACTGTATAGAGTTGGCTTTTGTAAAGTATAACATCAGAATAAAACAAAGTATAACTAATGAGTTCAGTCCAAACGTTTTGTTCTTGGTTTTGGTGGCCTATTTTGATGAAAGTCATCGACATGTTCTGCTTTGTAGATAGAGTACAACAACAACATAATTATCTGGACTTGAAGCGGGATCAGCAGATAAGATAAGCTTTGAGATGTAATACTCATACTGATGCTCATAGTCATACTTGTACTCTTTAAACTCAGACGCATGATGAGTAGAGACGTGCATGGGAGGGAGCTGAATGAGAGGTTGGTTTTCAAAAGGGTTGTGGAGTACTATCAGGAGACAACCATGGCGGTTGAATTTTTCTATGGTTGAATTTCTCTTATCTATCATATGTAATATGGCTTGATTATGTTGGGAATTTTTGCAGTTTCTGTCACTAGGGTTAGACCAGCCATCTTTGTCGATGAAAAAACAGTCAAGAATGACAAAGATGGCAAAATGGATTCACTGCATGCTCATATCTTAGTTGGAAACTATGAAAGTGCTTTTGGAGCCAAGCACTTGCAATATTGTTGTTTCATCACCCTTATGGAGTGCACCCTGCCTCCGCGCTAACGCAGTCCATCATCGACTACGATTACTTTGGAGGTTCGGAGCTCAAGATTGGTCCAACTTTATTGGTTGTAAAGGACAAGACAGATGAGGATGATCGGTATGTTATTAATTTCTATCATTTTTATCAGTATTCTACAACTTTACAATATCCTACATTTATATGTGTCATTTTAGTTTGTACATTTTTTATCTATTTTAATTCTTAGTTGACGGAAACTTTATTAACACAATATGGTGAATAATGCTTTACTTGAGTTAGAATGCTAAAAAATCGAAGATGCAAATGAGGTCATCGTCAAGAACAAATGGACAACCTTAAGATACAATCTAGAGGATAAATTCCATCATGTGGTGCTATTGTTGATCGAATGAAATAACCAGTCCACAATTTTGGACGAACTGTATAAAGTTCGCTTTTGTAAAATAAAACGAAGTATAACTACTGAGTTTAGTCCAAACGTTTTGTTCTTGGTTTTGGTGGCCTATTTTGTTGAAAGCCATCGACATGTTGTTCTTTACGTTTTAATCATCTTTTTTATGATTAATCTATTATTTTATCTATTTTAATTCCTAGCTGATGGAAACCTTATTAACACAATAGGGTGAAGAATGCTTTGCTTGAGTTAGAATGCTCGAAAAACGTAGATACAAAGGAGATCATCATCAAGAACAAATGGACAACCCTGGGAGACAATCTAGAGGATAAGTTCCATCCTGGGATGCTACTGTTGATCGAATGACATAACCAGTCCACAATTTTCGACTAACTGTATAGAGTTGGCTTTTGTAAAGTATAACATCAGAATAAAACAAAGTATAACTAATGAGTTCAGTCCAAACGTTTTGTTCTTGGTTTTGGTGGCCTATTTTGATGAAAGTCATCGACATGTTCTGCTTTGTAGATAGAGTACAACAACAACATAATTATCTGGACTTGAAGCGGGATCAGCAGATAAGATAAGCTTTGAGATGTAATACTCATACTGATGCTCATAGTCATACTTGTACTCTTTAAACTCAGACGCATGATGAGTAGAGACGTGCATGGGAGGGAGCTGAATGAGAGGTTGGTTTTCAAAAGGGTTGTGGAGTACTATCAGGAGACAACCATGGCGGTTGAATTTTTCTATGGTTGAATTTCTCTTATCTATCATATGTAATATGGCTTGATTATGTTGGGAATTTTTGCAGTTTCTGTCACTAGGGTTAGACCAGCCATCTTTGTCGATGAAAAAACAGTCAAGAATGACAAAGATGGCAAAATGGATTCACTGCATGCTCATATCTTAGTTGGAAACTATGAAAGTGCTTTTGGAGCCAAGCACTTGCAATATTGTTGTTTCATCACCCTTATGGAGTGCACCCTGCCTCCTCGCTAACGCAGTCCATCATCGACTACGATTACTTTGGAGGTTCGGAGCTCAAGATTGGTCCAACTTTATTGGTTGTAAAGGACAAGACAGATGAGGATGATCGGTATGTTATTAATTTCTATCATTTTTATCAGTATTCTACAACTTTACAATATCCTACATTTATATGTGTCATTTTAGTTTGTACATTTTTTATCTATTTTAATTCTTAGTTGACGGAAACTTTATTAACACAATATGGTGAATAATGCTTTACTTGAGTTAGAATGCTAAAAAATCGAAGATGCAAATGAGGTCATCGTCAAGAACAAATGGACAACCTTAAGATACAATCTAGAGGATAAATTCCATCATGTGGTGCTATTGTTGATCGAATGACATAACCAGTCCACAATTTTGGACGAACTGTATAAAGTTCGCTTTTGTAAAATAAAACGAAGTATAACTACTGAGTTTAGTCCAAACGTTTTGTTCTTGGTTTTGGTGGCCTATTTTGTTGAAAGCCATCGACATGTTGTGCTTTTGTAAATAGAGTATTACAACAACATAATTATCTGGACTCGAAGCGGGGTCAGCAGATAAGATAAACTTTGGGACGTAATACTCATACTGATCCTCATAGTCATACTCGTACTCTTTATACTCGGATGCATGATGAGTAGAGACACGCAAGGGAGGGAGCTGGATGGGAGGTTGGTTTTCAAAAGTGTTGTGGACTACTATCAGGATACGGTTGAATTTCTCTTATCTATGATATGTAATATGGATTGATTGTGTTGGGAATTATTGCAATTTCTATCACCAAGGTTAGACCAGTCCTCTTTGTCGATGAACAAATGGTCAAGAATGACAAAGAAGGCAAAATAGATTCACTGCATGCTCATATCTTAGTTGGAAACTATGAAAGCTTTTGGAGCCAAGCACTTGCAATATTGTATGTTCCATCACCCTTATGGAGTCCTGCCTGCCTCTTCTGTGACGCAGTCCATCATCGACTACGATTGCTTTGGCTGTTCGGAGCTCAAGATTGGTCCAACTTTATTGGCTGTAAGGGACAAGACAGATGAGGTTGATTGGTATATGATTAATTTGTATCATTTTTTACAGCATTCTGCAACTTTACAATATCCTACATTTATATGTGTCATTTTAGTTTGTACATTTTTTATCTATTTTAATTCTTAGTTGATGGAAACTTTATTAACACAATTGGGTGAAGAATGCTTTGCTTGAGTTAGAATGCTCGAAAATCGTAGATGTAAAGGAGATCATCATCAAGAACAAATGGACAACCTTGAGAGACAATCTAGAGGATAAGTTCCATCCTGGGGTGCTACTGTTGATCAAATGACATAACTATCTAGACTCGAAGCGGGATCATTAGGTAAGATAAACTTTGGGATGTAATACTCATACCGATTGTCATAGTCATACTCGTACTCTTTATACTCGGATGCATGATGAGTAGAGACACTCAAGGGAGGGAGTTTTCTTCTCTTTCTCCTTTACCAAACGTAATTAAGCAGTCTTTGTGTGTGTATATAATGATTGTGTATGTCTATGTATATAATGATGTGTGTGTGTATCTACACGATCATTGTCCAAGAAGAGGAAAGATTGAAAATAAACGTGCAGCCGGGATGGAGGAAAGGAAGGAAGATTACATTTGAAGCGAAAGGCGATGAGAAACCAGGTTACCTCCCAGCTGACATACTCTTCTTGATAAACGAAAAGAGGCACCATCTGTTTAAGAGATCAGGCTGCGATGATTTGGAAATCGATGTTGAGATCCCTCTGGCAGATGCACTGGGAGGCTGCTCATTTCCAGTTCCTCTGCTAGGAGGAGACAAAATGACACTTTCATTCGACAACATCATATATCATAGCTATGTAAAGGTCATTCCAGGACAAGTAGTGCAAAAGCTTAAGGACCCAACAACGAGAGGCGAACTCTGCATCACATGTCTCGTAAAATTTCCGACACGTGAGCAACGAGACACGAGCAGAAGCAGTTGAAATTCTACAAGATTGTTCTTATGATTAACAGTTCAAATATCTCTTAATCACTTAATGACTTATGAGCAGAGGAGCCAACTAGCATTGTTCTCTTTCGATTTTTTCTCTACGGGACGAAAAGAAGAAAAAAATACTCACACGTTGAATTTCGAATTGCATTGCATCTAGCCATGTACATAGCTCTCCAGTGGACCTATAAAATGTGAGAACATACATATATAAATTACTCTGAGAATTTTGTAAAATATAGTGTTTGCAATGTATTTGTGCCAATCTTAGCAATCTTTCCTCAAGTTTGTTATTTTTCCGATACCGCTGTTAAGTTTCCAACTAGTTATCTTTCCTACAGACACCATACAAACTAAATCCTAAACTCCACATGCTTTACCCTAATCTTCCAACTAAATCCAAATGTTTTATGGATAGAAGCACAATCAGTACAACAATATGAATATGGCAGGTAACATAAGATGGAGTTGATGTGTTCAATACGAAAACAGCCTAGATTACAGCACTGAAAATCTTAGACTCTAGCCAAACAACGGTGAAAGTAAGCCGACCATTTACAGAAAACAAAACAAAGTAAATTTGATGGTATCTATTCCCTTTGTACTTCATATGAAAAACTTCATAAGGGTGGCCATTTTCCGTTGTACTCACAACACATTTGTGCTTTCCTTTTGGTAAAGAAGAACAAAAATCAAGCACAGATAAAATGCGTTTCAAATTTGTAACCTACAGGTTTATTGCACCTCAAGAGCTTGAGCTTTCCGATGGTGGGTGCTGCCCAGCAAGAAAAGGTACTTCTACCACTGTTCCAGCAATGCCATCTCCAACAACTACGATGTCTCCCTCCGAAACAGTTTGTCTCAGCTTTCCAACATGCCAAAATTTTCAAAAGCTGTTATGGTGCAGCCATGAAGCTTGTTTTTCATCTTCTGCAAGCAACCAGTGACATGAAATACTGGCCATGTGGGTGAAAATTTTCTATTTCCCAATGTTTTAGCAATAAATTAAGGGTAGAGTTATCCGCCCATCTATTTTACTTCTCACACACCCCTTCAATTTATTTCACACAACACATATTTGTATAAATGATGAGTGACAACAAAGATGAAATGTCAATTTTATTAAAAAAACGAGAATGCCGAGACGGCTACAAAAAACCCTAGAGACTACATTGTGACTCACTTGATTCTCAAACTAAATTACAAGCTGTATTTATAGAGCAATAAACCAAATAAACCCTAATGCGTAAATGCCAAAAATACCCTACTACAAAATCAAATCAAATCTCTAATTAATTTCCTAAATAAACCTAATAAATTCCAACACCCTCCGTCAAACTCATGGCGGTACACGACATGAGTTTGCCAACAAGCAGATGTGGATGCAAGCCTCCAAATTCCGATGCCGATTCCAATTTCCGATGCCAATTTCAATACAAAATTTCACCAGTGTAAGTACAAGATTCCAATGCCAGTGCAAATTCCAACTTCCGAACAAACAAACAAAAAATCCAACCAAATATTTTTTTTTCCTTTTGCCCGCATGGGCCTTAAACTAACAGCAAAAAAAAAAATTCAAACAATATTTTTTTTTTCTCTTTTTTTCCCCTCTTTTTTTTTTGTTTTTTTCCTTCCTTCTTTCTTCCTTTTTTTCCTCCTGTGCGAACCACCAACATCAGTCTTTCTTTTTTTTTTTCCTTTTCTTTTCTCCTTCCCTTCAACCTTTGTTTCTGGGCATTGGTTTTCACCAGAACAAACCTGCAAAACACGCATGTCTCAAACAAACAGCCAATTTTTTTTTTCTTTCCTTCTTCCACGCATACAAACTTATTCGCAATGCAGCTGCAAACGGTCGGATTTGTGCAGGGATTCAGATGGTGGTTGTGCAAGGCAGAGACAAAGTTGATCCAAGTGGTTCTCGGGTCTAGGCTTCATAAAAAATCACGAAGGTGGTCGATCTGGTGCAGAACGGTGCGGGATGCGGATCAGGTGTAGAAGTATAGGACAAGAACAAACGACGAACAATATGAACAACGAATCTAAACTGAAAAAACACAGCAGAAGACGGCAATCTACAAACAAATTGATATCAAACTGATACCTAACAAACAGACAAACAAAACTGATTCAAACAAATTGACACTAATCAAGAACAGATTAAATCCCGAAGGATCAAACCTGCTCTGATACCAAGTTGAACATCAGAGTGCGCAACGAACAAGACGAACAAAATAATAAGAATTTTATTAAAAGAACGAGAATGCCGAGACGGCTACAAAAAACCCTAGAGACTACATTGTGACTCACTTGATTCTCAAACTATATTACAAGCTCTATTTATAGAGCAATAAACCAAAAAAAACCCTAATGCGTAAATGCCAAAAATACCCTACTACAAAATCAAATCAAATCTCTAATTAATTTCCTAAATAAACCTAATAAATTCCAACATGCAGTACAACAAAGCAAGCCTACCTTACTCACCATAATGATATCTTTGATCAGATTGATTGTGAAATTGAACTTCACCTTATTGGACACGTTAAGTTTTAGAAGTACGTCAACAAAATTTCCCTCTGCCTCCTCCTCCGCTTTGTTATTGCCTGCTGTAGTAGTACTAGTACTACATATATTTTCGTTAATCATACTGAGCTTGCTTTGCATGTCTTTTGTAGCAGGGATCGACCCAGTAACGTACCCAAGAAAACTGAGTGAAGGAAACAAATCAGGAATTTCAAACCCACTTGTGAATTTGATTGATTTGTTTAGAAGAGGAAGGAACTCCTTTTGGTCTTTGCATTTTTTCCCAAATGCTGCCTTCGACACAACATCATTTGAGAAGCTGCAGCACCTGTTACTGGCAAGTCCCTTATGAGACATCGAGCCGAAGGATCTGAAAAACTGCACACCTTTCAGGCTCAGTAGCTCGAAAATACAAATCTTTCTCAGCGATCTCCATAAACTTCCATAAGGAGCAAAGACCATACTTCCTTGACCATAAGACATAACCTCTACCACAAAAACCATAGGCCTCTGCGCAAATGCAAGCTCATGTGTCTGCCACCAAAGACACACAACTTTCAGATCGATAACATAACACTAGTTGCAGAGTGAAAAAACAACGCTTTATTGTTGAAATATTCCACATGAACTGTATCTTTGAAGAAAGAAGAGTTTAAATATTTTGACCTCACTTCAACTAATACCGAGATTTTTTATGATAAAACTGCACACATGTCGGACTGTGCAGATGGTAATTAACAAGTTGTTGATAATATATATCGGTATTGTTGACAGTGTGCATTTAGTCCGTCTCTCTAATAATTTGGCACTTACAAACCTATCGTGAAAAAAGGCACATAAATTTACCTACTCAAGAAAAATTGTAGTCACAATGAACGAAAGGCAAGAAACAAAAACGCAAGCGAACTTTGGCCGTGTTCAATTGATTGTGGTACGAAGCCTACAAACTAGAGCTCCAAAACAGCAGTAAGTATCAGACACGTACACAAAACAGGCTGTCGATCTCGTACACCGAACTTTGTAGCTTATTTGGGTTATTGTTTGCCCATTGCACCATTTCCATGGTATAGGGAGCGATTGTGCAGGTGGCAGGTCTTAGTTGATACGAGGAGCCTTCAAAGTAGCAGATAAATTTCGGAGAGCTTTGAGTGATTAGGTTAAACTTGTATCTTACTTGGTATTTACTTTGAACTTTCTTGTGAGATAGTTTGATTTTAGTGTGGATTTGTTAGGATGGATGATAGGTTATATAGAGAAAAAAAGAAAGGATTAAGTTGTAGATAATGTCATGTGGCATGTCGTGATTCATTAAAAATCTTATTGAAATCTATTCTTAAAGATCCTAAACAGACGATGACATGTGTCGCAATGGGATTAGCTAAAAATCTTAACAGAAATCTATCCTCAACAATTATAAACAAAAAACGACACGTGTCACGACGAAATTAGATAAAAATCTTATCGGAATCCATCCATAAAATTGTATTTTCGGATAATGATATGTGGAGTGACGAAATCCGATTAAAAATCTTATCCAAAATTAAAAATAAAATCATTTTTTTATCATTTTATAAAATAAATAATAATAATAATAATATTTTAATACAGATTCTCTGGGCTATTCAATTTATGAGTAGAGATGCAATATACAATTACTGTTCTTTAAAAACCGTTACTGTTTACTTGAGGGGATTGAATTGCCTATGAGAGGGAGCTTTACACATTGGCAGCTCTAAGGAAAAAAACCTGGCGACTCAAAGTTCTCTCAACCTGAGCCTAAGGATGACAATTCTAACCGTTAAACCTGATAACTATGGATAACCGCCCGAATAGATTGGATTTGGATATGAAAATTCGGGTATGGTATGGATATGGGGAAAAACCGTAAACTTTATTTGGTTATGGTTTTGGATATGGTTATAAGGGTCCCCAATTCGTATCCGTCCCCGAATCTAACCCGAATATATATATATATATATATATATATATATTTGATATATAATATAATTTTATTCAATTTACCGAACTCTCTCTATACTAATTCATTATGCATGCATCAAACCCTATACTATCTTTATTATGCACCAAACATCATGCATGGGGCATACCAACAACCTCATCAATTCAATACTCTTATTGTTATACTCAACCAAATTAATTCATTGAATCATTTTATATATCAATTATCAAATGTTCCAAGTTTATCAGATTCATCTCTCTTCAAACGTCTCATTATCAAGAAATTGGTGCATGTTATCATGAACAACTTCAAATATATTGTTATGTTTTTTGTAATTGGATGTTGTTATTTAATGACGGAATTAGTATCTACTAAAATTTATAGTGCGTCAATTGGATGAATATAATTTTTGTTTTTTGTTTTTTGATGAAGATGGATATAACCAATAACCGATTGAAAATTCGTTATCCGGTGAATATGGTTATGGATAATCCCAATAATTAATTTGCAGTCATGAATATAATTAATTTTCGTGCCTAAACCGAACCGTCGCCATCCTATCCGAGCCGTCCCTCATCTTTCTCTCTTAACTCCTCTTTCCTCTTCTCTCGGCAGTAGCACTTGATCACTTCGGTTGGGGGAGTAGGTGGGTTTGCAGAGGAGTGACAGGGAGTGGGTATAGGGTTTCAGGGAGGGGTTTGAGGTAGAGAGAGAGAGTGATTTGAGGGAGGGATTTGGGGTAGAGAGGTTAGGGTGGTGCACGATTCACCCTTGATTTGGGGAATCGTTGCATGGACAGAGAGATGGGGAAAAATGTCGGGGTAAGGTTGAACGGAACCCGCGTGCAGGGAAATGGGGTGAGAGGTATGGGCTGGTGGGTGGGTAATTCAGCGCCTGGGGTGCTTGCTTCCCTTCGATTCAAAAGGTAAGCTTTCTTTCAATTCCTAGGTTACTGTTCGAATAACCCTAGGTTTTAACTGTTCATGATTTTGGGAAATTTGGAAAAGTAACCATATTTTAGACCCTATATATAATTATAGCCACTATTTTAGTTTTATGATAATTCTAACCAAAATTTGATGTAAAAGTACTAATATACCCTTAATATTAGGTTTTCTCACAACAAAAACTCCTTTAAACTCTCTCGCAACCTTCTGGTTTCTCACCTTAAACCGGAAGAGCACCCTTTGCCAATTTTTCATAATATACCCTTAATTTAGCAGCAATATGTGAATATCTATATCTACTCTATATCTATATACATACATACATACACATATACATACATATACATATACATACATACATACATATATATATATATATATAGATTAAAAAAGAGTGTAGGAAATGGAGGGGTTCGAGAGTAAGGGGCACTGCATAGTATTCAAGAGGCTACGTAGGAAATGTATATATCTATTCTTTTATGCTTCAAGATCTCAATTAATTGTTGTTTTTTCATGGTTAAGAGTAATGGGGATTTTTTTGTCATTAAGGGTATATTAGTACTTTTACATCAAGTTTTGGTTAGAATTATCATAAAACTAAAATGGTGGCTATAATTCTATATGGAGTCTAAAATATGGTTACTTTTCCAAAAATCCCCATGATTTTTGCTAATAAATTAGGGTTTCTTGCATTGTATTTTTTGCTAATAGATTATTTTTTTGTCGGTCTCTCTGTCTCGAGAACCTAATTGCAGGTTCCTTTTCCATCTTCAATCTTTGATTTTTCATTTTTTATTATGCTGCTTTTCTATTTACAAGTTCTTATTTGTTTTAATTAGCTTTAATTTTGTTTGATTAGCTTTAATTAGATTTGATCTAGAGTATGTCTATGCTTTGAAGCTCTGACATTTCCAGGCTGTCAATTTTTCTCAATTTTTTTCGTAATTTGTTTTTCTCAGTTTCGGTGATTTGAACACCTAAATTATGTTCTGTTTTTTATCATGTTGATTCAAAGAATGGCCCTTTCTCCTGCCAGTCATTTGAACCTAAGTGATTAAAAACAGTTCACATTTGCTTCCATTTCCAGGCTGTCATTTGGTTTAAGGTTTTGTAATTTGCTTTGCTTCTGTGCATTTCAGTTTCAAAGTTTTTGTCAATTTTCATTTTTATTTGCATATTCCAGCAAAGATAGATATCTTTTGGCCAGCCAAAAGTATAAAATGTCAATTTATTGGAGGGGCTTTTCATTTTGTGATTTAGTTTTATTCCAAGATTTGTTAACCCAATTGCCATTTTACATTTAAGTTAAGTTTATTCCAAGGTTTTTCATTTATGCTTCTGTTACTTTAAAGCTTTATGTTTCTTTAAACTTCGTGTTTTACAAGAATCTAGGGCACAGATGAAACCGTGCCAAACTTGGCATTTGGTCAATCAAACAATTGAATGAAAGTGGAGGCAATATTTAACCACTTACTTGCATAAATCAGTTAAACCATGAATATTTAACCAAGAACATTAAACCAATTAAAAAAGTCCAAACACAAAATTATACTTACGAGCCAAGCTGTAGCAGACAATTTTTATCTTCATCCATCCCAAACGTTGCATTGGTAGAACATTTTTTATACTTAGTCAAATTTTGCATTCTTATACCGTTCTTCAACTATTTTTACCTGTATACACATTAAGGGTAGATTTGAAAAATGGACTAGTGAATCACTGAAAATATAAGTGACATTTATTTATTTATTTTTTTTTATTTTTTTTGCATTTGTCCACAATAAGAGAAATTTTTACTTACCACTGTATATGCATTCTTGTTGTGGATGTTTGTTTCACCTTCTTAAAGATTTTTTCTGTTGGAGTTGTAAAAATAAAAATGCCTCTTCTCTGTGGCCAACCCAAGCAGTGTGTAGTGTTCATGAGTTCGAAGAGATATAAATATTTTCTTTGCAAGTCGCATTTGTTCATTTAATTGTTTTCCCAAATTGTACTTCAATTCTTTCATCTTGGCTGGCTCATTTTCGTGTTTGTAGAAATCCATCTGTTTATTCAGAATATAATCAGCATATGGAGAATCATGAATTAGTTTAACACAGAATGAGTTTATGCATAATCTGTTTACGTAGAATGAGTGGTTTATGCAGAATCAGTTGTTGAAACTTACAAATAGAATGACTGACACATAGAAGTTTTTGTGTTCCAAATTATTCTCTTTTTCCCTCAGAATGTAATTGTGTGCATCAATTATTGTACTTGGAACTCTCTCATCTCCAAGGAATCCACAAAAATCTTCTTTCACAACAAAATTAATGTAGTAGCTGAACTCATTCATCTTCGAGTGCCAATATATGTCCCTGAAATACAATATACATAGTAATATGTTAATGAAGAATCAATATTGAAAACATAATAGAAATTAAGGACTTAATTGAGTAATTTTTCTTACAATTCTGCTTTTTCTAAGAAATAATTGATGGCATCTTTGTCGGTTTTCTTTAGCAAATAGTATGCTGGATGGCTTGGCCAATTTTTTTTTTCTCTCCTCTTCTTCAAGTCGGATACCCAAAATTCACATCCTCTTTTGGCTTGCTACTTTTTCTATTGATATTCTGGACCATTAACTGAGCTTTAGGTTGAACATGTTCTTCAGATTCGATTGGTCGTTTTTTTGGAATTTGATCTTTATCCGAAACAATTATTACTTTGTCTGCTGAGGGTCTTGTTCAGCTCACAAATTTTTTGTTCTTATCAATGATGTTGGAACCGAAAGTGAAAAGGTTGACTCAGCAGACAAAGTAATAATTGTTTCGGATAAAGATCAAATTCCAGAGAAATGACCAACCGAATCTAAAGATCCCGTTCAACCTAAAACTCAGTTAATGGTCCAGAATATCAATAGAAAAAGTAGAAAGCCAAAGGAGGATGTGAATTTTGGGTATCCTGACTTGAAGAAGAGGAGAGAAAAAAAATTGGGCTCGCCATCCAACATACTATTTGCTAAAGAAAACCGACAAAGATGCCATTAATTATTTCTTGGAAAAAGCTTGAGTGTAAGAAAAATTACTAACTAAGTCTTTAATTTCTATTATTTTTTCAATACTGATTCTTCATTAACATATTACTATGTATATTGTATTTTAGGGACATATATTGGCACTCGGAGATGAATGAGTTCAGCTACTACATTAATTTTGTTGTGAAAGAAGATTTTTGTGGATTCCTTGGGGATGAGAGATTTCCAAGTCCAATAATTGATGCACACAATTACATTCTGAGGGAAAAAGAGAAAAATTTGGAACGCAAAAACTTCTATGTCTCAGCCATTCTCTTTGTAAGTTTCAACAGATTTTGCATAAACCACTTCTTCTGTGTAAACAGATTCTGCATAAACTCATCCTGTGTTAAACTAATTCTTGATTCTGCATAAACAAATGGATTTCTACAAACACGAAAATGAGCGAGCCAAGATAAAAGAATTGAAGTACAATTTGGGAAAACAATTAAATGAACAAAGGCGAGTTGCAAAGAAAATATTTATACCTCTTCTAACTTATGAACACTACACACTGCTTGTGTTGGACACGGAGAAGAGGAATTTTTATTTTTACAACTCCAACATGAAAAATCTTCAAGAAGGTGAAACAAACATCCACAACAAGAATGCATATATAGTGGTAAGTCAAAAATTTCTCTTATTGTGGACAAATGCAAAAAAAGTCAATGTCACTTATATTTCCAGTGATTCGCTAGTACATTTTTCAAACCTACATTTAATGTGTATACAGGTAAAAATGGTATAAGAATGCAACATTTGACCACATTCGAAGGAGCCCTACCAATGCAACGTTTGGGATGAATGAAGATAAAACTGTCCGCTACAGCTTGGCTCGTAAGTATAATTTTGTGTTTGGACTCTTTTAGTTGGTTTAACTGATTTGTGCAAGTAAGTGGTAATTATTCATGGGTTAAATATTCTCATATTGGAGCTGTTACGGGTGGAGGCAAGCTAGAGCTGGTATAGATTACGAATATTAGTTTTGCATAGCACTGTAATTTTGATTGGTGAGGTCATCCTAATTTAAAAAAAGAACAGCCATCTTTCAATTCAATAGTAAAGGCCCTCGTTCAAATATGAGTTATGCATAGCACTGTAAATAGTGTGTAGTTGCAGAATTCCTATTTTGATTGGTAGCTTTGTTGGTTTTTGTTAAGTTGATTTGAATTTATATCGAATTTACTAAATTTTTAGTACAATTATTTGCTTTCTGGTATTTTGAATCTTTGGATGGAGTTAGTCAAGAGGGGACGTAATTTTTCAACTTTAGGCTCGAGAAATGATTGAAATTTTAGGCAATTGGAGGCGTTTGATTTGAGTTTCCGCATCTGATTCAGTATGTAGTATATGTGACTGATTATGTTTTTGGTTAAGGATTGAGGATTTTGGGTGATTAGGTTTTAGTTTGTAGCTTTTGGATTTTTGGGTATATTTTATGTGTGTGTGTGTGTGAGAGAGAGAGATTGGAGATCCAATCGCAGCAACGGATTGAAGAAGATGAAGATCATAGTGATGAACGGAGACGAACAAATCTTCTCCTTAGACATCGATCCTTATGAGAATGTAAAACCCATACTTTTCAATTCAGCAGAAACCCCCAATTGATTTTAAACTTCTTTCAATTAATTTCGAAGTTCAAGTTCTCATTTTTTTTTTTTTTAACTTCAATTTGATTGGATTTTTTTTTTTTTTTTTTTGTGATAGGTTGAGAATGTAAAAGCTCTGCTAGAGGTGGAGGTGAGAAATTTAATTTAATTCATGATTTATTGTTGTTTCTTTAACTTTATTTTTGGGGGATTGTGCTGTTTTGGGGAAAACAATTTTAAATTGAAGTAAAGTTTAGGTCTTTCTGTAATTGGGATTTAGAGTAAGAGATGAAGAACTGAATATGATTGTGGAATTAAAAGTTCCTAACTTTTTTGGTTTGGAAGCTAATTTTAAATTCAGTTCGCTGATTAGTTAAATAGAGAAATGTCTATCGAATGCTTGATATGTTTTTCGATGTGTTTGAGCAGACATGGGTGCTGCTTCAGCGGTAGCAGCTGCTATATAATGTGTAGGGAGATGAGGAATTTTGAGATACTGAGTGCTCTTGGTGTCAGAGATGAAGACTGAAAATGATTGTATCTAATGCTGCCTCGAGGTATACTTGATAATGTTGTACTTTATGTGCAATTCATTGTATGATGTTCATGCGCTTTTTTTTTTTTTTTTTTTTTTTTTTGTTGGGGGGGGGGGGTGGACTGAGCGGTGATGCTCGAATTGGGGGGTTTCTGCGTGTGTGGTCTTGAGTGAAGTATGGATCCATAACAGCTTTAAATTTTCGCTTTTTACATGCTTTACTACTCTTTAATTGTTCAACTCTGTCGATCGATTGATGGGTTTTTCTCTCAATTCATGAAAAGAAATCATATCTATGAGAAGGCCATGCTGTGTTGAAACTCTAAATTTCACTCTTTAGGCCCTCTTTGACTTGAATTCATAATCAGGGTGACTGCTTTTGCAAATTGAATTCAATTTTTAGCTAGGCAGAAGGCGTTTAAATTGGTTCAACTTTCTACTTCTCGGTTCTCTAATCCTAGGGTTTTGGTTTTTTTTTTTTTTTTGGTTCTCTTGGGGCGACAATGATGTACCCTGATCCACAACAGCACCCGCAACAGCAACAACACCCTCAACATCAGCAGCAAGACCCTCAACATCAGCAGCAGCACCCTCATCATCAGCATCAACATTTGCAACAACACCAGCAGCGTCAGCAGCAAGATGGAGAATTTCATCAGCTTCTTCAACTGGGGTTTCACAACCCACCTGTGCTCGCTCCTCCTCTTCCTCCTTATGATGGTTTGTACCAAATTATGCCTTTGTCTTTGCTATTTTGTTCTGGTTCTTTTCGGTTTCGGTTGGAAATTAATGGAGAATAAAAGAAAACAATTTGAAGTGTGGGAAAGTACCTAAACAAGAATTTGGTTGCATTTTACTTCATTTGTTGACTGGGATTTTCAACTTTAAAGCGCATTAAACCCTTAGAACTGGTTTTGGATCTTGAAGTTATTGAGATTTGCAATTTAAAAGGGTGGGCTAGTGAGGCCAAGGGTGTAAATAATATTTGAAAATAGTGGTTTAATTTTGTTAAGAGGTTTTGTGCAGAATTTAATGAATTTTCCCTTTTTTTTTTAATAATGAGTGACAAATGTTTTGTTTGTTGCAGCTCATGCCGACAGTTTTCTTGGAAAAAAAAATGAGAAAGCTTACACACAAGAGAGCAGTTGATTATACTAGCACTGTTGTGCGATATATGCAGGTGAAGTATTCATTTTTTTTTTATACATTTGTTCTCTCTTTGACTTTCTTACCGTAATCATTTCAGCAAGAACTCATCCTTTAATTTGACTGGCACATGTAATTTGGGTGTGCGTTTATTTGTTCATTTTTCTATGTTATATGAACCCATAGATTTTAAAAGTTGTCATGCGATATGGTCTTATCTCTTCTTAAGGAAGGGACCATGATTTTAACATCTATTCCAGGCCACCAACAGACCTCCCTGGAACGACCCAACCACAACCCCTACGAAGTGCAGATCAGAACAGCAAACACCACACTAAAATTTAAAATAAACTCCAGTCCAGATGTTAAACTCACAAAAGATCACTAGGTTATGTCGTTTGGATATGTCTGTTTCATTTTAGGTGTAAATAACCTTTAAGGATTCAGGTTGTCGTTGTCTCTTAAACTTGCAAATTTATATTAGTGATCAAGTATCCTAAAATCATTTATTATTGTGGTCAGTTACTGGTATAATTTTTTTTTTTGTCAAAATGGTGAGCTTCTCAATACGGTTTTAATTTTTGTGTGAATAATGTTTGTAAAAAGTGTGTTTTTATTTAGTTCATTGCAGATTCTTGTTCTTTTATTTAGTTCACCATTCATGCTTTTAAAGATAAGAAGTACAATGCTCTCTCAGATGTCAGTTTTGGGAGGCAAAGTTTTGAGCTTTCTGCATTAAATGTCCTATTTTTGGGACGAAATTTGAATGTTTTAAGGTGTCATGAACAAATTGTTGCTGGTTGGGTTTTGTGTTGTTGCGAATTTACTTGAGATCCTTTCTTGATATCTCATTTATGCTTCCTTCTGCATAAGGGCCAACCCTGGATATCCATTACTCATACTCTTCCTCTACTTTATAGCTGGTTGTGCTACCGAATTTAAGTTAATTTCTGTAACTTTTTTGTTAATTGTTGAATTGGCTTCTAATTATATATTTTTGCCTTTTTTATTTACTGAGAAATTGATGAAATTAGAATGGAAAGTTATTTATTTGGTCAAAATAGTTGTAAATTCACATTGCTTAATGCTATTTTATTGGTTGAGGTTGAATTTGGTACTTTTTCTTGGGATGCAAAATCTGTATTGTAATATTAACCGGATATACTCATACTTTGATCTACCTGTTTAATGGGCAATAATCTGACTATCTGCTGAGTTGAAATTAGTCAAATAGATCCTTTATTGACTTGGCTTAATAGGGCTTTGGTGGCATTTTTTATGAAGGTAATTTTTTAGTGGGTTTTGTGTTTACTGTAGTGAATGTTGGGTGATTATGTTAGTGGCGTTTGTATTTGGGTTTGGGCTTGATGGGGTTTGTTCTTGATGATTGGTTGTCGGTTATGAACTTGGTTTCTTGGATTTTTTTTAATTTTGTTAATTAAATGGGATGTTTTTTTGTTTTTTTTTGGGTGAAGAATTAAATGGGATTTTGTGTAATGTACTACTAAGATGAGTCCTTTGTTTTTGGATGGTGAGAAATGGGGAGGAAAAGAAGCTGTTTTCATTGTTGTGTTCTTTGAAATTAGAAGAGATAAAGATGAAAAAGAAGCCACATGAACTTGGGAGAAGAATAAGAAAATGCTGTTTGAGTTTTTTTTTTTTTTTTTTTTTTTTCCAATTTATTCAGTTTCTAATATTTTATTACTTCCCGTTTGGTGAAATTCATTCCAATCGTATGTTTCACCACCACTACGTTCTTTTCTTTTACTTTTCCATTGGTTGTGTCATGTTCGTTTATTTTTTATCAATCAATCTGTTTGGTGCAATTCAAATATTTAACTACTTTTCCTTTCCCTTTTGATGCAGGAGTGTTGATGGTAGGAGTTTAGTGGGAAGAGTTCCCAAGCTCATTCTGCAGATTAAAGGATTGACAGACGCTACCCACAGAAAAAAGTTAATTGAACCACTCACTTTGTTTGATCTCTTACTCCCTATTTGTTATTTATTTTTTGTCTTTTTTTTTAATTTTAAATTCCATATACTTAATGTAAACCACACAGTCAAGAGAACCATGTCTTCTTCTCATATATATTTTCTACAGTACATAGTTTCCTTCAATTTTGTTAATTCGTACTTTTATTCTATTTTCTTTCCATTTTTATGAACAAATACGTATCTATTATATATCATCGCGTCCATTTGTGAATTGTGTTGTGCATATATTAAGTTGTCTTCTCCCCAATTTTAAATATTTGGAAGTGACCCAAGAAGGGGTAGGATTTCTCTAAGCTTCCTATGTAATAGTGTCATGAACGCATATGTACGTTTGTTATATAATGTAAAGAACGTGTTCTGGTCTGAATTTTTTTTTACTGTTGATATATACTGACAAACATTATAATGTGAATTATCAAGCGATAAGGTTTTTTGCATCGGCGACGGTTGCAAGAAAAATAGGGGTTTTTTGTACCAAAAGAAAAAAAAAAAAAACAAGGACATGTGGACCCAGCCTGAACCGGTCCAATTCTTGTATTAAAATATGATGTATCCGGATCGGCCCGGCCTATTAGGGTTATGCTCCCCGTCGTCGAATATGAGTTTAAATTCTTGTCGTTGAAAATTATAGTAGTTTGGAAAGTCACAATTGCATTTTCATAGCACATTCTCTACGTGGAATACGTGGGCCATACAAGAACAAATAGAATACGTAACTAGTGTAATCTCCTTGAGAATTATAAAGATTTTGGGTTAAACCTTGTTTACTACCCTCATGCTTTGTGGTTTTCAACATTTAGTACATCAATTTTTTTTCATCCCAGTCATATCTAAAGTGTTAATTTTGGGATAGTTTCATAAATCCGTTAATCAAACTGTTAGTTCTCCCGTGATGACGTGATGCCTATGTGGACAATGATTGCGCGCCACGTGTCATTAAAAAATATTAGAATAATTAATTAAATTAAAAATATATATATTCTTCTTCCTCTCCTTCTTCTTATGGGTTGCAGTTCGGTTTTTTTTTTTTTTCTTCTTCTTCCTCCTCCTTCTGCTTCTTCTTCTTCTTTTGGGTTGTAGTTCGGTTTTTTTTTCCTTCTTCTTTTGGGTTGCAATTCGGTTTTTTTTTCTCCTCCTTCTTCTTCTTCTTCTTCTTTTGGGTTGCAGTTCGGTTTTTTTTTTTTTTTTTTTTTTTCTTCTTCCTCCTCCTTCTTCTGGGTTGCAAATTTTTTTCTTCTTCTTCCTTCTTCTTCTGGGTTGCAGTTTGGTTTTTTTTTTTTAAATTTAATTAATTATTTTAATATTTTTTTAATGACACGTGACACCTAGTCATTGTCCACATGGGCACCACGTCATCACTTAATGGGAGAACTAACAATTTGACTAACGGATGTATGAAATTGTCTCAAAATTAACACTTTACGTATGACTCTGGGATGAAAAAAAATTGATGTACTAAATGTTGAAAACCACTAAACATGAAAGTAGTAAACAAAGTTTAACCCAAAAAATTTTGTTTTGGTACTCTCCGGTGCACTGGACCCATGCTTGCAGCTGCGTCACCAGCTGTATGACGACCTCAACAGCACCCGCGCTTTCGTCCAAGTGGAATCCTTGCTAGACAACAGCACTCAAGTTGGTGGGCTAGTTTGTCCACTCAAATTGGCCAACGGGCTCCCACTATTTCAGTCACTCATCTGTCCCTATATATGAGTACATAAACTAAGTATGAGTCCGTATACTTTAGAGACTAACTTTCTGATCAACTGAAGATTTAATTTGTCCTTATATTTGTTTTATATCGGTTTTATACAGTGGTTGTCCCTATTAGGGACAACATTGGAGATGCTTTTAGCACCTTCATGTCTTTCGTTTTTGTTGTAAAACATATGTCATGCTCTGAACAACTTATCGTGCATGTAGTGGAGGGTTGATAACCTATTAGGTGTTGCCCTTTGGGGAAGTGGTGTTGAAATAATTATAATATTTTCAGTAGTTTTAAATTGGAGCCTGAACCTAATTTCAAAGAAAACTATACCGAATTTTCGGTAAAGATTATTCGAAGTTATTTTATTACATTGTATCTGCATGCACGACAACTTTCAGGTGACGGTCAACATGCCTCGATTTTAGTGTCACTTTGACATCGGAATCGGGATAAGTCAATTTTAGAAAAGAAGAAAACAGATGGCTCAAGCAGCATATATGCTTGAGAAAATTGCATATCTGCGAGAGAGATCATAATTAAACTCATCTAACTTAAGATTATATATATATATATAGTACTTCATGATCCATATCAGGAATGTCGTATTTATAAAGCAAATATTACAATTTTATACAGCCAAAGAAAAAACAAAGGAAAAGATAAAATAAATTGGTACAAAGAAGCGTACAACAATGTAACATTCTAATTGGATAGCAAAATAGTAGAAACAAACCACACAAACTCAATCTATCTGCAGAAAATAGTTAATAATGTTCAACAATTGCAGCGTAGAACATCTTCACAATGCGATTTTGGAACTGAGAAAATGCATTGCTCCATGGCACATTAGACAGCAATGAACCAAGAACAACCCAAAACCCGAATGCAAACCCAAGCCCCAAACTCAGATAGAAACCACCGTCTTCAAGTAAATGACCTTCTCTATGCTTCTCATCACCTACTGGTGGCATGGCCTCATTTGTACTACAATGCTCTTCCAATGGAAGTCCGCAAAGTTTATTGCCAGCATAACTAGACAAATCAAAGCTCTGAAGTTGAGTGCTTTTTGGAATCTGCCCAGTCAGATTGTTATAGAACAAATTCAAATGATTGAGAAATGTCAAATTTGAGATGCTTGAAGAAATTTCACCAGAAAGTTGGTTCATAGACAAATCAAGCGACTCTAACGCTCCCATATCATCGATTTTGGAAGGGATTCTTCCGATCAGAAGATTATCAGATAAATTCAACGTTTGTAGGCTAATGAGGTTGGTTAGCTCTTCAGGGATTTCTCCAAATAACATGTTTCCTAAAAGGTCCAAGCTAGTTACCAAACGAAGCACTGTGTTATATTTCACTTCCCTGCCTTTGGCCACAAAAACTGCATTCTCTATGTAGGAGAACTGAAATCCAAACAAACTATTAGAAACCGTAAAAGACGATGATATAATACTGAGATCTCCTTTGCTTGAAAATTTAGTGACCATGGATGACAAATTTTGGAAACATCTTGGTATCGTTCCCGAGAGATTGTTATGCGCAAGGTCCAAGATTTGGAGCTTTGTGAGACTACAAAGTTCATCAGGAATGGTGCCTTGGAATTTATTTGAACAAAGAATAAGAACCACCAAGCTTTGGCCAAACCATATTGGAATGCTTCCAACAAATTTATTTCCACCAAGGTCAAGAAAGGATAACCCCCAACAGTTTTGTAGGGACACGGGTAATTCTCCAGATAGGTTATTATTGCGCAAGTGCAATGATAGAAGGGGAAGTAAGTCCCAGATAGAGCTTGGAATTTTTCCCATCAAATTGTTGTATTCTAAATTCAGTACTGTCAAGTTTGGCCAGTGTAACCAACAATCCGGAATTTCTCCAGTGAGGAGATTGTTGTCAAGAAGAAGAGTATGAAGGTGTTTAGGTACATCACTCCTATCACAAAATAAGTGAGAGAGAGTTCCTGAAAATAATGAATTGGAAAGATCCAGTGCAAACACTGCCGAAGACACAAGAGGCAATGAACCTTTGAATTGGTTAGATCCCAAGTCAATGACAACTCCTGGAATAAAAAAAATCCAAATGCTTTTGTTTTGGACAGTGGGCAGAAGCTATATTTGGAACCTCCCTGGACAATTGATTACGAGAGAGATCCACAAAGATATTTGGATCTATCATTTTTTGGTCAACAAAAGAAATGTTCCACAACCAAGCCGAAATGGTACCTGAAATTCCTGTACTGGACATATTAAGAACAAGCAAATGTTTTTGACTCTGAAGCCATGCAGGCAACTGTGATGGGTCCAGACGCCAAGAACTTAAACCCAAGATAGAAAGTTGAAAAGGAGGAACCCACTCTGGGCTAGTTTTAAGAGTCAAGGAGTTCTCATTTGCATAAAAGGTATCCAATCTTGTAAGATTAGTAAAATGAGCTTCAGAGACAATGCCCTCAAATGAATTGTCAAAAATGAACAACACCTCTAAACGTGATAGATTTCCTAAAGACACTGGAATAGGGCCTTCGAATGAATTGTGAGAAATGAACAAGTTCTTTAAGCGTGAAAGATTTCCTAAAGACACTGGAAGGGGACCTGATATTGAATTATTTGAAAGACCAAGACTGCGTAAATTTTTAAAAATTTCGAGCTGATCAGATAAATGACCTGTAAAATTATTACCCGAAAGCACTAAATCATGTATTGACCAAAACTACAGCTAGACAAACTTTCAAAGATTTCTGATACCCTCCCCCTAAAATTGTTCAAAGATAGATCAACATAAGTCAACTTACAAAGATTTCGCAATGAGTTTGGGATTTCCCCTTCAAGCTGATTAAAACCTAATTGAAGATCAACAAGGGCTGTCAAGTTTCCAAGGGAACTCGAAATTTCACCATGGAAGGCATTGAAAGAAAGATCAAGGGACTCAAGATGGTTCAAACTGTACAACCATTGAGGTATGGTAGAGTTGAAATAGTTAGCCGTTAGATCAAGAACTTTAAGACTTGTCAAGTTCGCGACACCACTTGGTATGTGATAAAGTTTGCAGCTTGACAAATATAACTCGACCAGCAGAGAAGGGAGTGTGTTTACTTGAGGTATGGTAGAGTTCAATTGGTTCCAGGACAGATCAAGAACTTTAAGACTTGTCAAGTTCTGAATACCACTTGGTATTTGATAAAGATCGCAGCCTGACAAATGCAACTTGACAAGCAGAGAAGGGAGTGTGTTTACTTGTAACCAATGAGATGCGTTGGTAAGATCTACATCACGCATGTCAAGATGTTTCAACTGAGAAAGACCAGAAAGCCATTCGAGATTCTCGACCTTCAAACCATAGTTAGAAGAAAGGTCCAGATAACGCAGGCTCGAGAGATTTCCCAACTGATGAGGAACGGCTCCGTTGAACCCTGCAGACGAGAGGTCAAGATACCTTAAACCTTTAAGAGAACCTAGAAAGCTAGGAAACTGTCGTCCTCCAAAATCATTGTAGCTTAAGTCCAAGTAGGTGAGATGCTTTAAATTGAGTAGAGAAGGATTTACCTTACCACCCAGCATATGGTACTCACCAGCCACTTCATCATAATAACCAACAGCAAGGTGGAGCTCACGGACATGACCGGTTAAATTGTCGCAGGCAACACCGGTCCAGGTGCAACAATCGCCTTCACCAACCCAAGAGGAAAGCAGATTTGAAGAATCATCGAGATCTTTCTTGAACATAAGAAGTGTTTGTCTCTCATTTTCTCGGCAAGGCACATTCGGGTTTCCATTGCATAAGCTGAGTGTAAAAGACGCAATGGATAGAAGAAAGGTGAGTAGTGGAACAAGTCTCGTGACTGTATCCATGTAGATATCAAGTAGGTGATTGGTGTGAGGAATGAGTAATTTAGAGTGCTATTTATACACACATTAGTAAAGATATTTACTACAAATTACTTTTCTACATCTCCGTCTGTGATTGTTATCATTCACTATAGTGTAGTACAGTAGTAACACGTCATTCGTGGTACTTCCATTCAAAAAATGAATCTCAATTTCAATTTCACTTTTGATAAATAAAAAAATGAAAATTTAAAAGGAAACAAAAGCCTAGATGCCTTTGCGCCTCCTTCCACGGCAAAGCCCCCCCCAGTTTCCGCCATGGCTGCTGTTCCAAAATTTTCTGATGATTTCCACATCAGTCACGAAAATTTCAAAACAAAATCAGTGCCCACCCAACTTAATCAAAACAAAAGAATTAGCCTTGCAGCTTCCCAGTAACTTGTAATGTTATACTTTCTTCGCAACCATACATAAACTAAAATTGAATCTAATTGTCTAACCTTCAAATCAAATCCCGTTTTCTTCTTTACCAACTCTCCAAATTCAACCAGAACCACGCTGAATGGATGAGTTCGACTCAGCCAAGCAAACCCATCAGCCACGCTGAATGTATTTCCAAACGCCTTCACACCGCTTGGAAGCCGGCATCCTCATCCTTTCGGATGCCGATCATTTTCGATTTTAATCCCCAAATCGTGAAGAAAAGAGATGCGGCGGTGTGTGGAAGGGGATTACCAGATTCGGTCGGAGGGGACAAAAACTTCAGGAACACGATCTATTTTGTTCTTTTCATTTTTAAATTTATTTAAAGATTAAAAATGAGATTAAATTCCACTTGTGTAAAAACATGACACATGGCGAAATTTGAAAGGAAATATCACGGATGACGTGGTATTACTGTACTACACTATAATTTCTCGTCTACAAGAGGGTAAAAAATGAACAAGATGTTTGGACCCAGAATAAGTTTGGGCCTATATTAGGCCTAATGCCTTTATTTCACTCAAGTACTAATGGATATTTAATTTCAACATAAGTAAACAGCAACTGAGCTCAAGGATTTGAAAGTACTTTACATGTGGCATTGTGGGCGACAAACACCCTGTCACACTATACATTTAACCTAGTCAGTTTTACAGAGGAAAATCTACTTTCTGATGACATTTTGGTAATTTTGAGGGGATAAAAGCTCAAGTTGCAATGTAAATTTTTTTTTTCTGTCAGTATTCACATCAACAACTAGGAGCAGACATAATTATACTCAGAGCAAAAGGTTTAAACTAGAAGAAATGTATGTTCTTTATATAGCAGCATAAAGAAAGAAGAAAATGGCACTCAACTCACAACTCATAAAAACTTTGAATCTCTGCAGCCTACAATATTTCAAATTCCTTTTGTAATCTAGCATATTTGTACTTGTATTTATGTTTAAAGCTCTGCAACATTGCATGTAGGATCGATTCCCTTTAAGAAAATTCTTTTCAAATCACTTCAACAACGTGCACGAACTTGCCCGACTAGCAAGAAAGTTTGCCCAAATGGGTTTAACTTGCTTGATCTCTTATATTTTTCTTTTCTTTCAAGTATTACTGTGTAGTTAGATATTTTCTAAGTATTTACCATCATTTCCTTTATGTTCCATCATTTTCGTATGGTCTTTCATACATTTCTGTAAACATATCCATGTGAGAATTGCAAACTGAGTTGAACTAAGAGCCATTCAGCTTGTGGTTATCATATATCATACATAAAGAAAATATTTGAAGTCCTTTATAACATAAGGCATAGAAAAGAACTTAACTTAGATCATAACCCCATCTATGCCACATACCTTGAAGAACATACCTTGTTTGCGAGAGATGGTTAGTAACTTGAGAAATACAACTCCTATAAGGTCCTCTGAAATACACATTGTGAGATGAATGAGTAGTCATCTAGAAGATAAATTATGTATCAGAGTAAACAGAGCTTTCTCTTAATTGGTCAAAGAGAAAGACCTTATTCATCAAGACAATTTACCACTTGCATATATAATTATATACCTCACGTGGAATAATATTCTACAGGTCTTATTTCTTTTCTCTCTCTTTTTTTTTTTTTGTCTTAAGATGATTATTTTTCCTGTCAAAATATAATTGGAGGAGATTTTGCTCAACCTTTGAAATTTATGAAAGGAGCTTCATTCTTCTACATCCAGCGCCAAAAAAACGGTAGACAAAGTCGTTGTGGAAAAATTTATAAGTTAGTCAAGAGATAAAAGACAAAAATGATGGTCCATCCCCAAAACTAATTCCAGGCAGTTATAGTTCAACTTCATCCCCAAAGAAAAGTCAGGAGAGACACTTAGTAACCTGCGAAATAAAACAACTTCGATAAAGTTCTTTGAAATGCGCATTTTGTGTGATGTATAGTAGTCTAGAAGACAAATTATGTATAAGAGAAAACGGAGGTCCAAATTGGAGCATAGACATGACAATTTCTTACACGGCATGTTAATCTGATTTGAAATGACAAGAAAATAACGGGTTTTTGGGTCAACGAGTTAACTAATCGGGTCGTTATCGATCACATGTTAAGAACCCGTTAATCTCTCATAGTAATTACCCGCGGATGACCGGTTTCAACCCGATAAGAAAAAAGTTAGTTAATAATTTTAAACTACTAAAAAACCTTACTACAATAGCCATAGTATTTAATCTCACATAAGTAAGATTAAAAAATTTCAAAGCACATTAAAAATACTAAAGCACATTAAAATTTCATAATAATTGATTTACAAGTGTGAAAAAATATGCTAACGCTCGTGATCGCATGATTTGGCGATGGGTGCATCATCGTTTGGATTTTTAAAACCCTACAAACCCTCATGAACAGTGTTTTAAGGGGGAGTTCAAAATTAAAAAAAAAACATATTATTAATGTAAAAATATAAATGCTCGTGGTTGCATTCTCTAAGCTTAGAAAATGGTTACATCGTCATTTAGATTTTTAAAATGCTCCAAATCCTCATTAATAGTGTTTATTGTTTGAGTGCAAATTAATAAAAATTCATAATAATTAATGTAGTGAAAAATGTTAGACTCCACTTTACTAATAAGGGTATAATCGACATTTTACATAGGAAATTAGGGACGGGTCGTCACGTGTACTAAATATTGTTGTATGTTTAAAACCCAAATGTACTACAAACTAAAATTATTGTGTCAAAAACTAATTCTACCCAAAGTAATAAAAAAATTTAAATCAAAGACTTATTTTGGAAAAAAAAATATTTTACTTTTGAATAAAAAAAATTTATATTACAAAAAAAAGATTAACAAGTAGTAACTGATATCTCACCAAAATAGAAAGCAATTCCTCCAACAACTAAAGAGACAAATTTAAAAATAAATATATGACATTTTGGTGTATATAAAGCATAAATGACATGTAAGTAAATAACATTTGAAAATACTATGATCGTCTCTAAAAGATATATCAAATTCTAAGTGGAATGTCACGCAATCAAATTTGAAGGTATAACGAAACTTCAATCGATATGTCAATCAATCCATGACATCCTATGTGGATTGACATATGAGTCTTTTGGTGTCAAATTTAACATATGAAAAAGATGATGTCACATAATTTTAATTATTTTTTAAAATTTTTTTTGACATTGCTTCATCAGTGATCAAATTAACATTTGACATTTATCTTTCAACATGTTCATTGAAAATGCTCTAAGGTGGCTATCAAAACGTCTTAATCAAATTCGGAAAAAAAAAACATACATTTAGTAAAAAAATTGTTGAAAAAGAGGTAGGGATTCTAATTTGTATTTTTTTTGTTTGAAAATTTACACAATAAAGAAGAAAAGAAAGAAGATGGAGTACAACAATAATCAACCTTGGTCCGAGTGAAGTCGCTACGATGGGTAAACCAGCTTTAAAAATATTAATTAAAATCCAAAACTTCGATTCCCATTAACACACACGACACACCACCTCTCTCTCCCTTCTTGTTCTCTCCTTTGCCTTCCGATCTACTCCAGCTGTATATTGGTTGAGTACCCACCGCCAACTTCCTGCGCCGACATTATCTTCAATCACTTCTCCATCTACATCTCTGTATTCTGTGAACGACGATCCAGCGAGCGAGCGTGGTTGCTTTCCCAACTCACTCCGAGTCCCGGCCGAGTCAAAAATCGGCCTCTCTTTTGGGGGCTATTTTTCACTTTTGCGACAGTAATGATACAGTCGAAGCGTGTGAGCTGAGAAGAAGAAGAAGGAGGTTGCTAGGGTTTTTGAATTTTGGGGGTTTTCTCGGCCATGGCGTCCGAGGGTCAGAGCCCCCCGATGAGCTGGAGAGACTCGTACAAGGGGATGTCCTCGGACAACATCAAGGGTTTGATTCTTGCTTTGTCTTCAAGTTTGTTTATCGGTGCTAGTTTCATTGTGAAGAAGAAGGGATTGAAAAAGGCTGGGGCTTCTGGCATCAGAGCAGGTTCGTAATTCTAAATGCTTATCTGGGTTCTTCACTTTTGATCATTCTGATGTGAGATTCTTGTCAATGGAGCAATTGGGTTTTTGAGTTTATGTTCAAATTGTTGCAATTTTCAAAATTTACTGCGAATTTATCGAAAATGGAATGTGGGTTAGAATGTGAATCAGTCCAGATTGGTGGGCAAAGCTGTTCTATTTAGTTGATTGAAGTTGTTAAAACTTAGACTCTAAATTCTTGCTGATATGTGCTGTTTTGTTTTTAAAACCCCTATTTCACTCAATATTAATTGGGCAGCTTTGTAAACTTAAATCTCACTTTGTCAAGATATGATGCGATTCGCGTGTCTGTAAGTGTGCATTCATTTCTAACCATATGCAGGATTTGGTAATATTGAATAATTGGATCTGATTCTAGACTTTGTTGTTTTAACTTTCTATCTCTTTCATGTAACGCGGAAATGGAAATGGGATGTATGAAGATTGATTCATAAAGTTGTTGATTTTAGAGATTTTTCTTCAGTTGTAAATTGCTTTTGTTTGACTGATTAGTGCAGTTCTGACCTACATAATATTACTCCGTGTGAAAAAAAAAAATCTTAATTTAAACGGAGTCCTAAGTATCAGTTGACATTAACCGCATGTCACTGCAAATGTTTTTTGCCAATGTATGATTGTCATATGTTAAATTATATTAGCTGTCACACGCATGGTGCTTTTCAGACACCTGAGATGAAAGAAGCTCAGAAGTGAAAGGTTCTACATTCAAGGGATAAGTTTGTGAAGTTTCTTATATTTTTTATTTTAATCATTGACTATTTAGATTTCTTTATTTTCCATATGGCATTGATGTCCGTCCAAAGAGTTTCTCATTTCTGTGTCATTATTAGTCCTCTAGATTTCTTTTCAAGGTTTCTTATAGTTCCATCTATCAGTGTTACATATTGTCTTTCATAATAATTGATAGTTCTTATTACCAGTTTTAATAAATTCATGTTTCTCAAAGAAAAGACGGCTTTCTTTCCAAGGTTGAAAACCCTGCCATAGATGCATTATATCAAGGCAACTATTTATTTGTGGGTTTGGTTTCTTATTTGAAATTTACATTTTATGCATTGATTTTGTTTTGCCAGATTAAGTATCACTTGAAATTAAATCATTCTGGTTTTACATTTTTTGTGTTACACATCTATGATTCAGTTGATTTGAATTGAAAATTTTAGATATTTTTCATCCTGAAACCATTGACCAAATCAAGTATTGCAATATGGTCTCTAAGTGATTGGTAGCAGTTTGATCTTGTGTAGAAGAATGTAATGATAGAACATTGTCTGGATATTTGACACTTTTAATTCAAGTCCAGTGATCATTAGTTTATGGGCTTTTCTTCTATTTATGGCATGTTACTTATCATCTAATATTTTTCTTGTTAACTTCTGTGGTATTTTAATACATCACCTTACTTTTGTCATAAAAAAAACCAGTATCTCAACAGCATATAGACAGCACTTGGTTTTGGAATGCGCTAGATAATTTCAGCTTTTCTTTCATGCCTTTGGTTCTTTTCTATTCTTTTGTGCTTTATATGTTTCTGTATTCCGTTCTTGTGTGACAGTGGATAATTGGTATTGAATCATTTTATATGTTTGACAGGAGTTGGAGGATATTCTTACCTATATGAGCCACTTTGGTGGGTAGGCATGATAACGAGTGAGTTATATATTTCTCTTTTTCAGTTACGTGATCAATGAAAATCAATTATTTGTTTCTCTGGCAGACTATTCTTTCTATTTATGTTACTGAAAGGTACTGAAGGTGGCTATTTTGAATAGTATAGGAAAACAAATGACATTTTCTGACCTGTGTGTACACTGAACATACAAACATATGGATCCTAGTGGACAAATGTTTGATACGGTAAAACTGGTACACTTGTAGACAAGCTTCAAACTTCAGGGAAAGAATGGGTGTTAGGGAAAATTTACTTTACAAGATCGAAATTCAGGGAAAGCCTTTTGCACCGTTAGACATGAATAAGATGGCATACGTGTCATTGAAAATTACTTCACGATGTATAACTCTAAGGATACTTCTATTTTTGGCTAACCTTGGTGAACGAAATTCAAGCATTTCAGAGAGCCTTGACAGTAAAATCATTGCTTCCTCGTCAGAAACAATAGACTAAAGATGGATGCAAATTGTAGACTAATGTCTGTGGTCTACTCATTAACCTCATGTGATTAGAATCCCTTCAAAGCTTCAGGGTGGCTTAGCATGGTTTTCCATTTGTCTTGTTGCATTAAAGTTGTTTCTTTCTCAGAAAAAGTAAATAGGAATGACTGATCGTTCTCTGGTATCTACATGCTAATTTATAGCTGATCATAGAAACAAGCATTTTATAGTCTAAGGAACCAAATAGTTATTTATGTGTCTTGTGGTCATGGCCTTATTTTTGAAAAGGAAGATTCTGACAGACAATTGCCATTTTGACAGTGATTGTTGGGGAAATTGCTAATTTTGCGGCTTATGCGTTTGCGCCAGCTATACTAGTAACGCCTCTTGGTGCTCTCAGCATAATTATCAGGCATGATAAAAATTCACACATCCATATGGTTGCTTCTTATTGTTTAGTGCTGATTGTAATTTTGTCCTGCAGTGCTGTACTTGCACATATAATTTTACGTGAGAGGCTTCATATTTTTGGGGTTCTTGGTTGTGCTCTGTGTGTTGTGGGTTCTACAACAATTGTTTTACATGCTCCTCAAGAACGTATGATTGAATCTGTTACAGAAGTTTGGGATCTTGCCATGGAACCAGGTAATCGGTTCATTTTCTCCATCTAATTGTTCTTTTATTGTATTTTATTCTTAATTTCATGTTTTAGTCTATGGTTTACGCTCCTTTGGCTACATTACGAGGAAAAAGGATATTTTTCGATAATCATACTGGTTTGTTGTAGGTTTTCTCTTGTATGCTGCTTTGGTCATATCTGCTGTGTTTATACTTATATTCCACTTTATCCCGCAATATGGCCAGACACACATAATGGTCTACATTGGAGTTTGTTCCCTTGTTGGCTCCTTATCGGTATGTATTGCTGTATATTTTCATTAATTTGAAGTCTGCTTGCCCTATCTTGTGATGTTGTCTTCTTTTCAAATGTGTTAACTCTAAAGGTGTCCTTTGACAGGTCATGAGCGTTAAAGCACTTGGAATTGCTTTGAAGTTGACATTATCGGGCATGAATCAACTAGTTTATCCCCAGACTTGGGTCTTCACTCTAGTTGTCATTTCTTGTGTGCTTACCCAAATGAATTATTTGAATAAGGTAAGTATTAGTCGTTTTTCTGTCCTTGCGTCGTTCTTTATTTTAATTTTTCGTTTGTTATTATTTTGATCTTTCAAATAAACACTGGGACTTGCTTTGAAGTTGATATTGTCGAGCAAAAACCAACTAGTTTATTCCTAAACTTAGGTCTACACTTTAGTTATCATTACTTTTGTGCATACCCAAATAAATTAGTTATAATTACTATCACTTCTTTGGTCAAACCCAAGTCTTAGTCTTACAATAATGCTTTTAGTTGACTCTTTTTCTTCTCACCTAATAAAAATTTTAGGACAGAGAAAAATGGAAGAGAAAAAAACTTAGTGATAATGCCAACAATCTGAAAAGGAACTAACGATTGTATTGAGGAAGGCCTGAGATTGGGAAAAAGTCCAATCATGAATTTTGGCCCTTTCTTGGTTCTTCCGCATTTGCATTCATTTATGTTCAAAGCCAGCATAGAGATGCTGTATGTCCCAGATTTTCACCTACGATATGCGGATATGCTTTATTGTGACAAAACTGCAATAGTTCACATTGTGTGGTTGTGGGTATTGTTTTCTTTGTAAGCAAGTGATTTTGCAATTTCATACTCAACAAGTATTGCTCCTTGATATCTGTTCCGTTTCTTTTGGATAGGAAACTGATGTTTCAATCCAACATTACAAAGTGAATTGACAGAATTGGTAAAATGACCAGCAAACTAGATAACTATCATAGATGGTTGGTAACCCAGCCCAAAAAATTTATACAAGAACGTAGGTATACCAAGAGAATAATAATTCGAACATTGGTTGGAGGAGAAATTGGATGTTGGACGCTAAATTGCACGTGGACAATTAAAAATTTGGTGTTGATCATTTGACGTCTCCATTTAAGATGCCCTTAAATATTTGGTAAAGCGGTTGATCATTCCTATTACCCATTATAGAAGCTAGTTGACTTATTTAATAAAGAGTTCTTAAGTTTTCACCTGTTACATATTTCCTCCTCCTGAAATTGTAGTCACCTTCTGTTTCCTTATTTTTTCTTTTTAAGTTTATGGAGAGGCTGGAATCTTTTTTACATGATTGCTTGATTATTATTGTTTTCTAATTGTTCTAATTATTATTTTGTTTTCTAATTGTTCTAATTATTATTTTGATAAGTGTTTTCCTTCCATCGCAGGCACTTGATACTTTCAACACAGCTGTGGTATCTCCTATATACTATGTTATGTTCACATCACTAACTATTCTGGCTAGCATTATCATGTTTAAGGTATGTTCTTCTTCACAGTTTGTATTGGTATTTTGCATTGTAATAGTTTTCTGATTATTTTGATTTAGAATCTGTCTGTCCATGAAACGCTTCAGTTACATAGAGGTGTCCATTGCTGCTGTCCTCTCTATAATTAAAATTATGAGCTAGAACACCAATTCTTTTTTTAGTATGTGTGCTTGCTAAAGTCAGATTACACAGATAAATAATGGTCCATTTAATAATTGTCATAGTTCTCAATTTTTTAAATTTATGTATTCTAATTGGTTTACTTTCTCACGTATTTTGGCTTCTTCAGTTTCCAATTCTCTCCCCCAATCTCTTTAATAAAAACAAAAACCTTATCAAATGAGCCCAAGTGGTTTCTGTGTTTTTGTTTCTTATAATCCGGTTCTCTTTTTCTTTCACCTGAGGTGCAATATTTCAGACTGGTAAATTTCCATTTGCACCTTATCGTGGTGTCTTATTGTGCTTTCAGGATTGGGACAGACAGAGTCCAACTCAGGTTGTGACAGAGATGTGTGGGTTTGTGACCATCCTTGGAGGAACTTTTCTTCTTCACAGAACGAAGGATATGGTTGATGGTATGCTTCCTTAAATATTTTTATCACGGATTATCATCAATCTTAGATTGTTAACAATGGACCTGTGGTTGGGTGTCTGGTATTTGTCTGCCTGGTTTTTGGACTGCATGAAAACTATTAAATTCTTTTTAAAATTCTGAACCTTGGATGGGTTATTTTATCAAATTGTATAGGTTTGCCAACATCAATGTCCTCCGTGCGACTATCTAAGCATGCAGATGAAGATGGAATCGATGGTTCTGAAGGCATCCCTCTCAGACGGCAAGATAACTCTTTATAGCTCACATCTGCCGTCCCACAAGCTTGGTTGCTCATTTTCCAGGACCTTGCTAAGCGAAACTGTATTTTATGGAGCATCGTATCTAAGCCACCTACCGAATCATATATTTTTGCATAGTTTCAGAGATTGGTAAGAGTTTCCTCCTTTTTTGTTTCTCAGATTGGCTTTACAGTTACAGCCCACTTGAGAAAGACATTCGCCGGTTGTAATTTTGCGCAAATTGGTTCTGCAGTATATCCTGGCTAACATTTGCCATTCATTGAATTTCTAAAGAAAAGCACAACCCCCTTTCCTTCTTGAACTTTGTGTTTATTGTCTTTGTACTACTTGTTACTGCGTCCCAGTAGATGTTGGATATCCTGGATGATAACCGTGTTGGCGGTTGTGTAGTGCCTTTATTGGGATTAGAGGTCACTGCGTGAACCTTTTGTTTTGGTTGGTCGAAACCGCGTGATCTTGCTCGGACAGCGCTTGTTTTTCAACTTGATCACTGACCAAAAGAAAAGACAACAAAAAGCCATGGTTGGCCTCCTGAGATACTTGCACCATCTCAAGAGGTCAACCATGGCTTTTTTTTTTTTTGGATTCATTTTAAGGCTTCTGAAAAACCCGTTGCAAGCACGGCCTGAAACAAGGCAGAAACGTGCTTGCGTAACGAATTTGTAATGGGAATAGGATCCTCTTCGGATTCTCTTTGTGGGGATCCGGATGATCAATCAATTGTGTCCGTTCATCGTACAGTCAATTTTCATTAGGTACTATTTATATTCAATTTAAAATTTAAAATGATTTCTAACCGTACGATGTACAATAAACGATATCCGGAGAGGATCCTTGTCCTCTGTAATGGTATTGCTAAACGAAAACTTTCTGAGAAAAAGTGGAACACGGGAAATGAAAAAGTGGAACACGGGAAATGAAAATACCGAGTTGCATTAAGGTTTTGGGGTTGGATGTAAACTTATTAGGGTTTACTTCGCACGCCTAAACCCTAGAATTGCCTTCTCACACCACGGTTTTTTTTTTCTTTTTCAAAAAGCACAGTTACCAAATGCCCTAGCAACTCAAAACTTTTAGAAAAAGCAGAAGCAGATTTAAATGAGCAACCCAAAGGAGTACTAAATCACATACAAACAAATCCACATTTTGACAGAAGTAAAAAAGTTAGTCCGTGACAAATCAGAGAAGTGAAAACGTAGTTTTTGCATTCTTTTCGTGATGTGGCGAACCAAAACCACAAGTGTTCATGTCAATCGGTAACCTGTGGTCGCTTGAAACTGCAGAATTCTGAGTATAATTCATGATGTAAAAGTATACCATGTGCAGTGTGTGTGCACATTGGTAGTCCTGTATCAAGACTTTTCAATCCACACCATATGCATGCGGATAAAACTATATGCACATTAGTATTTCTGAATCAAGACATCAACATAGAACATTTCTAGCATCGTTATCGAGTAACGTTATTGTGTAAATCATTTTTCTTTCCCTCTCCCACCTTTTATTGCATTTAATGTACCGTAAGCTTTAGCATCTTGTTGTAAGTCATAACCACATCACGCATTTGGCCTCAGCAGTATCTCCCTGGAAGATGAAGATGATGCAGGGAGAGCTTCACTTGATCAATTTGCATGTGAATTAGACGGTGGTTGTTACTTGGGCTTTTGCTTCAAAAGACCAGAGACTGAAGCACAGTGTGTTGAGTTGTAAGTGCATTTCTCACAGCACGCCTGCAGCTGTTCAATGACTTTCCAGCACCTGCCAAGTATAAGCACTAGTTACAAAGTAAACATTAACATGTATAAAAGAACATAGTGCATTAGAAGCATCATAAATGCATAACATTTGACGTTACGCTAGCACATCCCAGCTTCCAGAATGCAACTGCTACGAGGACAGCTTACATACTCCAAATGTGGAAAGTTCAGCTTGATAACTGGGAGGCCTTAAAACCATGTACTCTTCTGTGTCGGTTCGACACTGAAATAGTGACAGGTGTAGCATCAATTACAGAACTTTTGGCTATAAACAACCAGAGGTGTTCACTTTTATGGATAAGGCATATAGGAGGAAATATGTATGAAGAACAAAAAAGGACAGCCGGAAGAGAATGCTCTGAGTAAGGTCATAACTAGTGAATGTGACCTCAGATTATGCATCGTACCACACCCAGTTCCCACGACAGCAACTCAAAAGTGGATTCAATATACTGCTCAGGTTCGTCACCTAGCTATTACGATGCACATCATCATAGCCCAAATTCAAATTTATAGTAACATGGCAAGCCTCTGATAACAAAAATACAATTGAAAGCTTGATCGGGAACTGGTAAATAAGCACCACGAGCAATTCATTGAAAAATCCACAAACTGAAAATAACATTCAACCTCCTTGATCATCATCCATAGTTTCACTTCAAAATAAGTAGATATAACTCGCAAGTCTTTGAAACTAATCAAAAGAAGTGGATGTAATTTGTGCCAAGTAGAGACACAAGATGGAATCATAGTAATCGATTTTAATACAAAGAATGGTTTTGTAAGGAGAGAAATAAAGACAGAGACGAATAATATACCTCCTATGCAACTGTTTCTAAAGACCACCTAAGATAGCTGAAAGTGTTAAGATCTTTTTCCATTACCTGTGTTTAAAAAGAAAAAGCCAGCAATTTCTGTTTTCGGTCATGTTTCCTTGTTTAACGAATCTCATGTGTAAGCTAATGGAACACCAAGATGTGAGGCTAAGATAGGGACGCAACTCCTTGATTGTCATCCACAGTTTCACCTCAAAAGATATAATTCGCGACTTATAGTTTGATTTTAAATATAAAGAATGATTTTCTGTGGAGAAAAATACAGAGACAAATATTATACCTCTTAAGCCACTGTTTCTAAGACGACCTAATATAGAGACAAATCAATTTCCTTTAATTAGTTTTGTGACAGAAAAAGATAGAAACTTCTGTTTTCGGTCATATTTCCTTGTTTCAAAAACCTAACGCAAACAATCTCATATCCGTAAGCTAAGGAAACAAACAAAATGTGAAGTTAAGATAGAACTCCTAATCACTAGTATCTACAAGTATCAGTACAATTACCCCTCGCCGGAGATCACAGATTTACCTTCACGGTGCTAAAAGAACATATCGTCAAGAAAACCGCTTGTGGAAACCGTTAGGGTGCATTTTAGGGAGGATTAGCTTGGGTAACATAACTCACAAGATCAAGGCATATTGAAGGAAAAAATGGATCATAACTTCCAAATTTGTCCAAGTTAAACAGAAAGGAAAGTTATCCCTTCTAATCCTACCTTTTAAGTTATCCCTTCTAATCCTACCTTTTTGTGGGCATTCGAACGGACAACTTTCCTTCATGAGTAACCCATCCTCTACCTTCAACTTGGATTTGCCTTGAATCTAGCAATTACCCTATACAACCCAATCACCCCAAACAAACACACCCTTACCGTCTTACTATATAGATAGAAAAGCGCCAGATTATATATTTTTTGAAAAGCTCAGGGAAGAGTAAAGCAAGCAGCCAATCACAATGGTAAACTCCTAACCAGCTAGAAATCAAATCACAGTGGATTTTATATAAATTACAATACGATGGAGAAATAAACAAAAATTCTTCTTGAATGAAAAGATATTCGATTCGACCCATGAATTTTAAAGCTTCACACTTGGGGAAGAAAATGGAGACGGTAGAAATGTTCCTCCATTTTCTCGGCAACCAAACAATGTTTTCTCGGAAACCAAACAAGTGATACAGATAATAATAAAGAGAAGAGGAGGAAAAAGAGGACGGAGGGACGTACTTTTGAGGGAGGAAGTTGTTCTTGGAGAGGCATGCTTGAATGTTGCAGGCTTCCTTCTTGCAGGGCTCTTTGCTTTCTTGCCGCGCCATCTCTCTCTCTTTCTCTCTCTAAAGCATTCGATCGTCGGAAATGGCAGCTCCTCCGGTTTCTAATATTTATAGAAGTCTCGGCGAGCGACCTTCCCAGGTGTGCCGCTTCTGTCATTGACCGGCTTATTCGTTTTCTTTGGGAGCACTCGGTCGGACTCGAACCGATTCGATTTTTGGGATTTTTATTTTTTATTTATTTATTTTTTAAGGAAACTAATGAAAAAAAATTGAAAACTTTAAGTTTTAATAATAAAGATAAAATAAAAAGTAAAGAATGTGATTTTTCATTAAAGTAAACAGTACGAAAGTTTTTCATTAAAATTCTTTTTTTTTATGACCCTCTACTTCCACAAAATTTCTAACTTTACCTCCTATGTTACGTCTCACTTTACTTTTTATATTATTTATATCCTAACTTACCTTATTATATCAGCTGCGTTGAAAGATATATTAGTTTCGTTGATGTGACAAGAACTCTTTGGTATTTTTAGCGTTTAATGACAATTTTGAGAAATTGAGCCAATTAGAGTTGTGATAGAGGGAGTTTACGGTAATTTTAGCCGCTGTTGATTTTGGTGTGTTTTTCTTGCCAATGTGATTTTTTTTCTATTTTAGAGTAAAAAATATGAAAATGAGCTAAAAAAACAATGAGTTTCTGCTACATCAGCAAAACTAAAACTAAAGTATCCCCTTCGATCGATTTCATGAATGAAACGAGTATATGAGATAAGGTAAGATATAACTGTAGACATCGAAATTTCGGTAAAATAAAAGTTGACCAATGCATTAAAATTACAACCTCTACTTATTTCACCTACATCATCCACTTACTTCACCTACAATCTCCACTTATTTTACCTACATCACCCACTTACTTTACCTACAATCTCCACTCATTTCACCTATATCGTCCACTTACTTCATTTACAACCTCCACTCATTTCACCTACATCATCTACTTACTTCATTTACAACCTCCACTCATTTCACCTACATCATCTACTTACTTTCATTCTCAAAGCCTATAAATTGGCTTCTCCATCAAGGTATCAATTCACCAATTCACAAATACATTTCTCTACTCCCAAATTGGAAGAGAATTCCCCAAATCCTTGAAGAAACTTCCAACCTTCAAGATCAAGCCTCGACAGCCCTTGAAGAAACCTCTTGTTCAACCTTCAAGATCAAGCCCCGAAGGCCCTTGAAGAAACTTCTCCCAACCTTCAAGATCAAGCCCCAACGGCCCTTGAAGAAACCATCAATTCATCTGTTCATCAAGATCAAGCCCAAAAGCATTTGAAGATATGTTCATCATTTCGTCAAGATCAAGCCTCGAAGACCCTTGAAGATCCGTTCATCTGTTCATCAAGATCAAGCCCAAAGGCCCTTGAAGATCTGTTCCTCCTTTCGTTAAGATCAAGCCCAATGACCCTTGAAGATCCTTTCATCCGTTCGTCAAGATCAAGCCCAAAGGCCCTTGAAGATCCAAGATCAAGCCCAAAGGCCCTTGAAGATCCGTTCATCCGTTTATCAAGATCAAGCCCCGAAGGCCCTTGAAGAAACCTCCATCAAGATCAAGCCCCGAAAGCCCTTGAAGAAACTTTCAACCGTTCATCCAAGATCAAGCATCAACGGCCCTTGGATCAACAAAACATCCACAAATCAACATCTTACGGAGATCGAATCAGATGATCAAATTACAAAGAGATCGTAACCCTAAAATCATTAATACAAAATATTATTTTGTACACGTGTTCTTGTCATGTTCTTGTTTCAGGAATTTCCGTATTCACAAATTTGGCACGCCCCATGGGATTATCTCTACCTCTCATCTCTTTCTCCGTTCAAGAAATCCAAAGCTCACCTCGATTTAGTTTATTTGCTAGGAACACCAGCTCATCTGGGGTACCCGTACCCCGAAAAATTTCTTTAACATAAGGTTAAAATATCTCTGTGAGTTTTTTTAGTCCCTAAAATAAGTGAATAACCGTGACTTGCCACAAGTTGTCTCTTTTATAAAAAAAAAAAAAAAAAAACAATTATGCATAACCACCATATGCATCAAGAGGTCAAGAGCTACGTGGCAATCTAACTGCTTGACCTTCTATATTAGCTTAACTTAATCAGCAATTAACAATGTTTCTCTTTTGTTGTTATGATAATTATACTTTCAGAACTAAACCAATCATTAGTGATAAGTTCAATTTCAATCGATTCAGTTTTTTTGTCAAAATGAAAATCAAACCGATATATTACTATTCATTTCGATTTAGTTCAGATTGCTTCGATTTTTTTTCCTTTATTCGGTTTGACTTTGATTCGATTTTTTCTGGTTCGGTTTTTTTTAATTGATCGGGTGCTGAGAAATTAAAACCCTTAAAAAATCTTTTAATATAAAATTACATGCATTTTGTAATTTTATCATCACCTAAAATAAATAGATGTGTGCACAGAAACCAGTCAAAACTCAAATCAAAATACAATTTTTAAGGATCAAAGCAGCCACAATGGCAACCATTGAAGGACTGCGACAGTGATCGAAGCCAATCCTACCAAATCTTCCAGCTAAGTAAGCGAGGGCGGAAGCAGCACCATTAAGGACTGCGATCTCGATCTCTGTCTCTATCTCTATCTCGATCTCGGTCTCGGTCTCTATCTCGGTCTCGGTCAGAATTGGTGGTGGTTGCAGGTGGTGCGGCGTCAGAGGAACGACACGGGTGGGAGAGACTGGAGAGGGGAAGGTGCTGGTGGCCCCCTTGATCCTCGGTTTGTTCTTGATGTCGTTGGAGGGCTAATTGCTGGCAAGTGAGGACAGGAGCAGATCGAAAATCGAAAAAAACCGAACCGGATTGATTGACACGTAACTCTATTCCAACCGGGTACTTCGCCACATTCAGACAGGAGCTATCTAAAACTTGGACCGAAATCTCTTCAACAATTTTTTGAATAAATTTAGATTCATGCCTACAAGTTTAAAGGCATAAAAAAGAACATTATTATAATTAGATAAATGACATTTAGCTATGTGTTGATAAACTTCATAGGTGGAATATAGTCCACCATCAACATTATGAAATTGTCTCAATTTTATCTTTTATTACTAGGTGTTAGATTTTATTACAAAAATCTCGTTGATATTAGGTGTTGAAACTTCCATATATTAATAACACATTATTTTGTCATGCGATTATGACGGATGTGAAATCCTATTCTTCAACATGTGTTTGATTCACGTTCTAATAATGAATACAACTGAAACAAGTGTTCCTGTAAGAATATTAGGGATTACTTCTATTGATTTTAAATCTCAAGGAACAAGTAAAGAGTTATGTCAATCTCAGAAGAAATCATTTTGGCTAAAAACCCTGATATTCTTTGAATGGTAGGTTTGCAAGCATATGGAGGTCAGAAAAATACCCGTCCACCAGGAATGACCACCCAGACAAATTTGCTGCTTTTGTAAGAGCTTCTCTCCATCTCAACACCTTGTCCATGTTATCTTTGAACTTGCGTTCATGGTCAACAAGTGCCTTACCGAAACTCTCTCTTTGGTTCCTCACATCCGATGGATCCACCTTGTAAAAAACTGGAAAAACCATCTGCTGCAGTTGTTCTTTACAGTGAAAGATGTGAACGAGTTCATCTAAGCACCACTTTGAGGAAGCGTAGTTTTCGGAGAAGACAACAACAGAAATCCTCGACTCCTCAATTGCTTTGAGAAGCGCTGACGATATTTCCTCTCCTCTTTTAAGTGACTCGTCGTCTATGAAGGTTTTGATTCCCTTCTGAACCAAATTGTTGTACAGATGACCTACAAAGTTGTTGTGAGTATCCTCGCCTCTAAAACTGAGGAAGACATCATATGTCCATGAATGGGTGTAAGAAGATGACGAAGAGCTAGGAAGAGGCTTCTCCATTGGTCGTTGAATCCATGTCAAAGACTGATCATCTATCTCTTGTGTTATATTAAGGCCTCTTTTCTTGACTTGACATAGGGGAAGCAGTTTCCTTGCCATCTTCCATGTTGATCTAAAGTCAAGGAAATTTTAAATAGGTGGCTAGTTCATTTTTGATTTGGCTAGTTTTTCAAAAAGACAAACTTTGACGTAATCCTAATATAGTTCATTTTTTATTTGGCTAGTAGTATTCTTTTGGCTAAATCGCCAAAATGGCCCCTGAGATTTGCATAACACATCACTTTGGTCCCTGAGATTTCAAATCAATAGAAGTGGTCCCTGAGATTGTCCACCATCCATCATTTTGGTCATTCCGTTAAAAACTCCGTTAAGTGTCCCGGAGCTTTTGGCCTGAAGTTTGGGCAATTTTCAAAGCTTCATAACTCAATCATTTCTTAACCAAATTTGACCCATAATATATCAAAATTAAGATAGGAAAGTGTAGAATAAGATTATACCTATTTGGAAGCCCAATGGTTGTCAGAGATGGTCGGAAAAATAGCCTCAAAGTTGACTGGTCCGAGGGAAAACTGGAAAACTCACCGGAAAATGGGTAAACTTTAAACGTTCATAACTTCTTCAATACTCAACGAAATCAAGTGATTCAAAAACGAAAATCATACTTCTCGATCAAGCAAGGAGAATCGTACCTTTTTCAACGGCTAACTCGCCGTGGTTTGGCTGGAAAAGGCTAGAAAGTGGCTATCTTGGTCTCAAGTTAGCCACTTTTGAGCTATTTTTCGGCCAAAACACGGCGATTTAGCAGTCAAAAGAGGTACCATTCTCTTATTCTTGTCGATAAGTATGATTTTTGTTTTCGAATCACTTGATTTCGTTGAGTATTGAAGAAGTTATGAACGTTTAAAATTTACCTAGTTTCCGGCGATTTTTCCAGTTTTCCCTCAGACCAGTCAACTTTGAGGCTATTTTCCGGCCATCTCCAGCAACCATTGGGCTTCCAAATAGGTATAATCTTATTCTAAAATTTCCTATCTTCATTTTCATATATTATGAGTCAAATTTGGTTAAGAAACGATTGAGTTATGAAGCCTTGAAAATTGCCCAAACTTATGGCCAAGAGTTCTGAGACACTTAACGGAGTTTTTAACAGAATGACCAAAATGATGGATGGTGGACAATCTCAGGGACCACTTCTATTGATTTGAAATCTCAGGGACCAAAGTGATGTGTTATGCAAATCTTAGGGACCATTTTGGCTATTTAGCCTATTCTTTTTCATTTGTAAGTAAGAAGTCTCAAGTTCAATTTCCGTAGATGGCGAGTTTGATACCACATTATTATGCATTCAATTGTGTGGCTTAGCGCAATTTGGTTTTTATCATGTCATTAAGAACTATTATATGCAAGAGTACACAAAACTATGTTTAGAAATACATATATATGTGTGCGTGTTCGCGCATATCATCAGGTATCACCAAGGCACAAAGTGATCCATAAACAAACACACAGTGTCCTTTGAAAGCGAAGAAGAGTCCAAGTCCCTTTGGATGTGAACCATCCTGCAGCTCCTCTCCTTTCTTGCTTCCTTAAACTCTCGTTGTTCTTGCTGTCGTTGTTCAGCTTTCGATGACAACATCAATCGCTTCTTAGCCCCTACCTTTTCTTTCAGCTTACTCAGCTCGCTCATCCACGCCTCTACCACTGTAGCCATAAGTTGGAACTACTTGAATGCTTGAAATATGCGGCCTACTTTTCTGTACTGGTTTTCTGGTTTATCAAAGTTAACGAGGAGAGCTGGCTATATGCCTCTAGGGTTTATATAGAAGAAGAAGAAGAAGAAGTGGTGGCCTTCCTCTAGTTTGGAAGAAAAATCAGTGTGTGCCACGGCCGTTGGATATACGGTCGCACACAGGATATGAATTTAGGGATATTTGATGGGAGGAGGGAGAGAGAGAGCGGAGACGTGGGGTATAGTATAGGGGTTCAGCAAGTGAATGAAAAGCGCCCCCGTGGGCGCACATAATTTGTTTGTTTAGATTGTGGGTGACTTGGCCAATTGGTATTCAATGTATTCATCAATTAGATTTCTTTAAACCAACTCCAATGATTGGGGTTAAAACTTAAATTTTTACTTTAGAAAATTATTATTTTGAAATATTCTGAAAATCCTGGCCTAGCGCCGCCTAGGACCCGCCTAGGTGCTAGACGGTTGGCCATTGCTCCTATTAATCCTTAGGTGTTTGCAAATTACGAAAGGGTGCTTAGACATGCTTAGGCGTCCACCTAGCCCGACTAAACCCGCATAACCACTCACTTAGATCGCGACTCTCACTTAGACAGAAAATAGATAACTTTCGTTTTCCATTTTATTTTATAAGACACTTGTTGAATACTTTGATGAACACTCATTATATTCTACTTCTCCATGTTTTCAATATGTTGTAATACTTTTGAATCTATATATCATTCTATTTTTCAGTTCATGTATCCCTATACAATATGTATTTTTTATTTTATTTTAATTTTTTTAACAAACGATATTATTACACTAAGGAGAAATGTGAGCTTAGCCTCACAATGAGCTAGCAATAATGTGGTTCAATTTCTCCTTTGGTGAAGGGTCTTAGGTTCGATTCTTGCTAAAGACGAATTTGAACCACATTATTGCTAGCCCATTGTAAGGCTTAGCCACTCTCTTAATTACTGTAGATAATATCATTTGTTAAAAAAAAACACTTATATAAAAAACATATAATAAGTTTACTTAAATCCACTTAGGCTCCTACCTAGGCGCTAGGCCCCAACACATTGCCCGAGTAGCATCTAACGTCTTTTACAACCTTGCATGTAACGACCAGTTTTGAAAATTTCCTTTTTATTAGTTAAAATTACGAAAATACCCCTATTGACGAGAAGGTTGACTTTTGTCCTTGGATATGTTATAATTTATTGTTTATTTTATTTCCATAATTCTTATTGATACGAACGCGTAGGCGCAATCAGAATCGAATTTGGAGTAACGAAACTTCTACAATTTTTAAACTACAAGGATAAATTGGTAATTTCGCATGTGGAGATTTTTTTCCCCACTTTGAACCTCTACACGGTTGACACGTGGCACTCCACATATTTCTTCTTCTTATTCCCTCCTGTGACCTCTCCCTCTCTAGAACTCTCACTCACACTCTCTCTACTTTTTCCTCTATTATCCGATGAACACACACTCACATACACAGACTACAACCACGATCACACCATCATCTGGACCTTATTCTTCCTTCCCTCACCTTCCTCTGACTCTCTCTCCCTCGTTGCACATTACATTCAATGTGCAAAAAGTAGATCCGACGAGTTCTTGCCATTTTCCGACGAGGTAAGCTCGATAACGACTCTAAATCTTCATAGATCATGCTTAGAATTATGTTTAGGTCGTTTTTGAGACAATTTGGTGGTGTTTTGACATAGAAACCAACTTGGGAAGTTTTCCTCAGTTTTTCGGCGAAGGTCAGTGAGTTTCTGGCTATTTTTCGGCCAACCCCGACCTCAACTCGATCTCATCTTGGTATATCTCAGTTTTCCTAACTATTGTGGATGATTTTTCTCGATATACTTGGATTCACCTCATGAGATATAAATCAGAAACCCAAGGGATATTGCAATTGTTCATTTCATAGGTTCATACACAATTTCATTGCATTGTTAAAATGCTTAGGGCTGACAACGGGGCCGAGTTTGTATCCATGCGTCCATTCCTTGACTCGAAGGGCATTGTGTTGCACCATTCTTGTCCTTCGACTCCCCAACAAAATGGAGTAGTTGAACGCAAGCATAGACACCTTTTGAATGTGGCTCGAGCCCTACGATTCCAAGCCAACCTACCATTGAGTTTTTGGGGTGAGAGTGTTCAAACAACTTCCTATTTAATTAATAGATTGTTGGAAATGTGCCCTAAAACCAATCATATGATGATACTTTACGGACATTTCACAAGTTAAACTAATGTAGTTTAACTATAAAGGGCAAAAAGTTATTGTTTGAGTCGTCTCATATAAATGTTATATGCTTAAACGATAAAGTCCAAGGAATATGTGATTGGGAGAATGCAATCTAAAGAAGTTAGATTCATGAGACAATTCTTTCGTAGACACATCCTAAACGTTCCTGATCATAGGATTGCCAATTGGGCATTAATAGTCCGTTAAGATCAGTACGTACTGTGTCTTCTCTCAGGGAGAGTGACTAGTCTCGAGTCATTGGTGTGTGTGACATCAAGACAAGTGCGTAGGTGCTCAATAGAGAATGAGTTCACTGAACATGATCAACGAAGAGTTCTCATATTCATGTCACATGAGAACTCATGGTTGGGATAATCCAAAGTAGTCCTTTGACCTGAGGCATCATAGTTGTCTTGTGGTTAGGTACTTGATCTTTGATCATGTCAAAGTCATCCCATCCGCAGGTGTCCACGACATCGTTGGGGTTAAGCCACTTAGCCATGGAGGCAATTAAATGCGCAACAAGGGATCTCTAACCTTCAAACCGTTTGAGGGAGAATACTCTATGATATGATTAAGAATCTCTGGCCAGAGTATGAATGAGATTTAGGAAGTCGTTCCAAATCACATTCAAGGTAATCATATAAGCACACGAATCACATTGGATAGTAGACATGAATAAACTATCAAACCAAACAACGTGGTCAAGGGTATTGTATTAGAGAAAGACCGTATTGCATTTGTAATCCTAAACTGAATAGGTTCTCCACCTCTTCTGATTAGCTTGGGTAACCATGATATGCTGCTAGGTGTCACTCATGGTTTGTGGAAGCCCTAAACGTGTATAATCACTAAAGGGAGAATTGAAAGTAAGTTTCAATTCACAATCGATTTGAAATGGTTTTAATCGCCCACTGCCTCGCTAAAAGGAACCTAATGGATCGTACACCGTGTAAGGTGGAGATTGAAGAAACAATGGAGATGAGTAAGAATAATTAAATGGTTGAATTATTTATGGCAAGGATTAATTAATATGTTAATTAATCAAACGAATAAGTTCGTTAAAGACCTCGGGATAGTTTTGGACCTTAAGGCCCAATGGGCTTCGAACGTCAAGCCCATTGACTTAAGTTGTATGACAACTTAATGAATAATGATTCACAAAGGCCCAATTAGCCCAATAATACCCTAAGGCCGGCCATTTAGAGAAGGAGTGGGTTTTGGACTTAATTACAAGTTTGCCACTCCAATGAATAAAGGTATAAATATGACTTTATAGCCAAAATTCATTTAGGGTTTCTTTTGGAGAAAATTGGTGAGAACATGTCTCTCAATTTCTCTCTAAAGAGGCCGACCCCCTTGGAGGGATTAGCTAGCAATCCAACTCCTCCAAGGTCACTCATTTTCTTCTCCAATCTAACATTGGTGAAGAGACTTAGAGGTTCTCAATTTTGGGAACTTGGAGAACCATTTCATCCATCCAAATCCATAGATCTAAGATGCAAGGAATGAAGGCCCTCTCTTTGGGTGATTAGCCTTTGCTTATGCAAAGAGGAATCTACAAAGGTATAATTTCTCAACTAACAAATGTTGTTTTAAAGTTGAGTCAAGGTTCACCAATCTACTAGGTTTTGAATTTCATGGTTAATGTTTTGTTTTAAGTGCATACAAGCATGATTCCGCCTTTAATTGTTAATTGCATGCTAATAGATGTTGCTTAAATGAACATGTTTTTCACAAAATTTCCTTCAAGTGGTATCAGAGCCTAGGCCTAGTAGTTGGTGAATCCTTTTGGGTTTTGTAGTTCATAGTCTTTGATTTAAATGTTGTAATATGTTACAAGCTTTATTCTTGTTTCTTTGAATGTAAATTTTGTTAGAAAAATTGTCATCTCAAATGTTGTAGATGTAGTTCATATGAGCATGAATATTGGAGCTAAAATTTGGTGCCATGTTTTTTGGGATTTTCGGCCAAATCCAAAGGGTGGATTTTTGGGATCTTGTTTGACTTGTTAAAAGTGTTTTCAAGTAACTTTTGGAACCCCTATGTACCCTAGTTTGGTTATATGTTATTTCCCTTAAGTTTGAGTGGTTTTGGGATGTCTTTGGGTGAAAAATGTTCATGGAGATTTTTTGGGTTTTTCATGAATGTTCTTCATTGTTCTTGATGTTTTAGCCAAGAACAAAAAGTTTGGTGTTTTGATTCAAAGTTTTGATTTATTTCATAAAGTCTTTGTTTTGTGTTGGTGGGTGTGACTTATCTATCATCAAAACATTTATTGAAATTTCTGAAAGGTGATAGAAATGGTGATGGGTGTGTAAGAAGTACTTCTCTTACACACACACCACTTGCATGACTTTATGACTTAGTTGAAAAATTTTCAAAATTTTTGTGGACTCCCTCTCCAAAACCAGCCCTCCCTCAAGTGGGAGTCCTTTTGGGGCTTTTATGCAATTACATAAAGTTTTGGTACTTTTGTGTATTTTGTAGTTTGACTCAAAAGTTTACGTATTTACGTAAAGGCCCAAAATCATTAAAGGTCAAATTGTTTTGTTCCTTTAATGAAGTTTTTGAATTTATTGAATTTTTGGGTTCTAGTTGTGATTACATGAAGTAGTGGACTTTTGTGTTTTTACAAAATGAGCTCAAAAGTTTAGTTTTGCAACATAGCCCAAAGGTTGAGGTTATTGCATTTTGGCCCAAATTAGGTTGAGAACAAAATGGTTTTGTCTCTTTAAATGAGAATTGGATTTTCATTTCATTTAGCTCCATTTAAATCAATTCTATGGATACAAAAACCAAATGAAAATGTTGCATTCAAGTATAATTGGTTAAAGCGTTAATTAATTAAAGAAATAGTGATTATGAACCTAAGCCTATTATAATTGAGCTATGTGAAAGGCCGTTTCAAATTTGTTTGAACCATGGGAATGTGTAGATTAGATTTTGGTTGTAATTTGATATGATCAAATGTTGTAAAAGAGCATAAGCTCTTCTTTACTTTAAAGTAATTTATTTTGATCAAATGTTGTAAAAGAGCATAAGCTCTTCTTTACTTTAAAGTACTCATTTTCTTGTTTTATTTGATATGCATGAAAATGGAGTAGCGGGTCCAACGCCCAATAAGACAACACGCCTTAATGTGATTAAACGCGTAACTAAAATCAATCACCATCCCTAGACCGAGATTCAACACTAGGCTCGTGTTGGATCTAATCAAAGGTTCATAATCATCCTAAGGCCCTAAGACAACTATATAGTCCATCAATGAATGCAAACCTTATGTTAGTAGTATCATATACTCTTGCTTTAAAAACCGTTTTATAAGCATAGTGAGAGTATTATATACAACTAAAACAATCAAATGGACCAATAGTTGTAATAGGACCAAAATTGTTTTAATAAAGATTAAAATGAATGTTTATATGTGATGAGACCTAAAAACCCTCAACCAAACCATTATTAAGTTGATAAGTGTGAGAGTGCTTTGAACACTCTTTCGTGGCCTTCCACCGTGGTAGGCTCCGATCGTTTGTGACTCGTACACCGGCTTCACCCTATCATGGGGGAGTACAAAGTGCGTGCTTACACTCAGGAGGAGTCTATATGCATACTTGATGTTGTGAAGGTAGGCAACGAGAATAGCCAATATCATATCATTGTGAGGTTGTTCTTGAACCCCTACACGAACTAGGTATGGTGGGAATGACTTAACTAAGTGCAATGGAGCCAATATCATATCATTGTGAGGTTACATTCTCTAGAGGCCAAATAAGATGGGTACTTGCAAGAGATGCAAATGAGTGAGCGTACTCTCTCATTATTATTAATGCTAGCCAATATCATATCATTGTGAGGTGGGCTTGGTAATAGTGAGTCTCCCATACCCTACTAAGAGTTTCATCCAAAACTCTCGAATTCCAATGAGGGATATGAAATTTGCCAAAAATAATGGGTGGTGCTATTTGATTTAAAGACCCGAATCAAATGGCTTAAAATCAATCAATTTATATTCGTTATGTATTTGTTTACCAATATATTTGCAAACGCTATCCAAAACTTGACAAAGAAAAGCCGAATGCTTTAGTTTCCGGACTTGGTACCACAATCCCAAAGATTGTCTTAAATGGATTGTATATATGTACCTAAGTAGTCTAATCCTCACAATCTTCCTATTGATAATGTATCATTGGAAGAACATGTTAGATAAGTCTATCATAAAGAGGACAACACTTTTAAATGGCATAGTTCTTCACTTACAAATCGTTGTATGAAGAAATAAGAGTTGCTTTGAACAACCCTTAGCTAATGCAAACACTAGTGCTTGTTTCTTTGTTAAATGAACAAAGAACTTGAGAAGAAAGTACAAGAACATGGACACTTTATGTGCCATGATTCTTCACTTACAAATTGTTGTATGAAGAAATGAGAGTTGCCTTGAACAACTCTTGAAAGTTTGTAATTATGTTTAGAACATAATGGTTGGTTGACAAAAATAGTCCATCAACATGGACTTATGATGATTTTGAATCATTGAGTGTTGAAGTATTAAACCACTTCTAGAGATGGGAAAACTAGGCAAGGACTTCAACTTTGTGTCCCTATCCAAATGGTTCACTAAGTTTATTGTAAACTATATAGTGAACAATAACCATACGCTCTCCAAATTGTTTGATGTGTATAACACAATTGAAATAAGTTTCAAGAGAGATAGTGGGAGTTTATGGACCATGACTATTGTAGTAAAAGGAGAAGTCAAATGAAGAAAGCGAAATAACTCCAAGGGAACAAACTTTCTTTATGAAAGGATGGACATTGGAAGGGGTATTTGCAAGAAATCTCTTGCAAGTGTCAAGAACACACATTTCGAAGGTGTTGTAAAATGTTCTTGAAAAGTTCAAAACAGTTGGTTCTTCTACTTGAATGCTTGATTCCGTATTAGTAATTATGTTTTACAATCGTTGTAAAAGTGTGGCTAATAAGAAGTAGAAGATAAATGAGAGAAGAGAAAGTACTTCACATTCGGAATGTGAATTAAATGTAGATCTTTGCGAAAGCAGATAGTACTTACTTCCTCATATGAACTACCAAAGAAAATGGAAAAACAAAGATTGTCTTTACATTCCAATTGAATAAAGGAACTTAATTCCGTATGTTAAATGGATAAATGTTTTGTTTGACAAAACATTGTTCTTTATTAATGAATGATTAGATTGTTGTAATCTAATTAATTATCTCTATAGTAGAGATGATATGGTAGTGTTAACTGTTTAGAATATAACGATGCTTAAAACCCAAAAGGTTGCAAGGTAGTGACTAATCCCAACTAAGTTGTGATACCTCTAAAAACATAAATTACGAGTTGGACATAGATGGATGCTTTGGATCGTTAGATCCGGATCCAATGCCTTCTTGTTAAAATTGTATAGAGGCAAAATGTTTGAATCTTTACTCTTTTTGAAAGGAGAAAGAATCACAAAGTTGTTGAGGTTAATTCACTTAGATGTTAGTGGCACTAGTCCACAAATATAATGCTACTCATGTTGTTTGACATTCACCGAAGATCACTCTCGGTTGGACTATAGTTTATTTTGAATAAACATAAGTCCGAATACTTTGCAAAATGTTTCAAAGAATTCAAGAAATGTAAGTTGATGAGTAAGACGTCTAAAGTATTTGCCTCCTTAGATTTGATCCAAGGAAAGGTAACACTTTAGAACAGTTTCCTTGAAATATATCAAGGAAAGAAGCATCATAAGATAATGGATTTCTCCATAAGGAGAAGAACGAACTTGAATAAGATTTAGTTTGTTGGATATTATCAATTACCCATATATAGGATATATACTTCTAAAACAATATGATTGTCAATTAGAAGACCTTCCAAAATTTCCATGACTCCATAGGATGTAGTTAGAAAGAAAGACAAATCTTAATCATGTTAAGATTTGGGGTTGTGTGCTAATAAGCAATATTTGTTTGAAAATTATCTTGTGGGTATCCTTAAATTAACATTTGGATATCACTTCTATAAACCAACTAACAAATGTTGTTTGTTGGATAGTTCATTGTAATCCTACACTAGGATTTGCCCAAGATAGAGCAAATGAACGAGGGATAGAACTCAAAGAAAAGAATGGGTTCTTTGAGAAACAAGATAGTGATCAACAAATATAACAACCTAGTTCCTATACCACAAGCTCCAAGGTAGTCAAGAATGATTTATAAACCGTCTCAGTTGAATGGTTTGAACTTTATGACTATGTCATAGAGTTGCACCTCTTAAATCGAAAGAAATAAGAATGAAAAATCCTTATGACTACATTGAGTGTATATACTATATATACTCAAGGAAATGGTAAAGTACCATTTGACCCGAAATAATGAAACCTTCATAGCTAATTGGTAGCTTAAGGTGACTATAATCAAAGAGAATGGTTAACTTTGAAGAAACCGTCTTTGACGTAGTCTTAGTTTCAATTAATTCGAAGATTGCTAGCTACAACTAAATGGTGATTCAATGTTTGGACATTATATGGGTTTCCGAAACCATTATTAAGATAGTCTTGATAATATATGTCTAAAACTATGAATCACAAGACATATAAGTTGTAGAGATCCATCCATCATGGATCTAAGCAAGCTAGTGGGAACCATAAGCGTCTTATGAGAGAAAGATCAAATTGTTTGATTTCTCATAAAGATGTAAATGAATCTTTTGTTTACTAGGTTTACAAAAGATTAGTGGGAGTTAATCAGGTTCCTAAATTTAAATATATATATACATACACATATATGATATATTAATTTTGGAAATGAAAAGAATACTTCTTCGTTAAAGTTATGACTTTAAACATTCTATAACGATAGAATGTATATGGGAGACATAGTCTATAAACATGGGATGGAAATCTATAATGATAGATTTCAGGATATAATTGGATTATATCAAGCCCTAATGATAGACAAGAGATGCTAGGAAGTTTCTCATATGATGACAAACTTCAAATCAAAAGGACAACTCTAGTGAGACTAGGAAGTTGTTCTTCTCAAAGGGAACATACCCTTTTGACTCCTAAAGAAACATAATGCATAAATAGAATCCTTTATGCATACGCAGAAAGGTGATTTACGTATTTCATATTGTATGAAAAACGTTGATATGGGTTGTACCAAGATCGGTACAAGACGATATCAGTGCAAGCCCAGGATCAGAACCATGGCAACTGTCAAGTGAGTCCTTAAGTATTTAAGAAATACTAAAGGATAGATTCCTCAAAGAATGAGGAAGAATTAAAGTAACGTAATGGAAGCGTAAATGTATTAGATTATGAATCTAATCCATCATTGGATGTTTCTTCATTATGAATGTAGAGATAATCAGATATCTCTTTATTATGACTAAAGAGATATTTGGATGGAAACATTAAAGTAATGACTTTAGTGTGTTCCATTGTGAATGCAAAATATATTGCCATATAGAAGCTTACAACAATGTTGTTTGGATGGGAAAGTTTATTTATGAACTTTCTATTCGGTTCCAACCAGAAAGTGTCTCTAGTGTACCGACACTACGACACTAATGGGGCGATAGCTCAAGCCAGGGAATCAAGGTCTCATCAAGATCCGAACACAAATGAGAGACTAAACCACATGATTGAGAATCATGTATAATGATGACGTCGTTATTCTCAAAGTTGCTTCCATTGTCTAATCATGTATAATAATGATAACATATAGATATCAATTGTCTAGGCCTACTACTCAGCCATTTATGAAATGACTACAAAAGAGGTATTATCACTGATGACCAAGCTGATTGGCTCTAGTGAAGTGGGAGATTGTTGGAAATGTGCCCTAAAACCAATCATATGATGATACTTTACGGACATTTCACAAGTTAAACTAATGTAGTTTAACTATAAAGGGCAAAAGGTTATTGTTTGAGTCGTCTCATATAAATGTTATATGCTTAAACGATAAAGTCCAAGGAATATGTGATTGGGAGAATGCAATATAAAGAAGTTAGATTCATGAGACCATTCTTTCGTAGACACATCCTAAACGTTCATGATCATAGGATTGCCAATTGGGCATTGATAGTCCGTTAAGATCAGTACGTACTGTGTCTTCTCTCAGGGAGAGTGACTAGTCTCGAGTCATTGGTGTGTGTGACATCAAGACAAGTACGTAGGTGCTCAATAGAGAATGAGTTCACTGAACACGATCAACGAAGAGTTCTCATATTCATGTCACATGAGAACTCATGGTTGGGATAATGCAAGGTAGTCATTTGACCTGAGGTATCATAGTTATCTTGTGGTTAGGTACTTGATCTTTGATTATGTCAAAGTCATCCCATCCGCGGGTGTCCACGACATCGTTGGGGTTAAGCCACTTAGCCATGGAGGCAATTAAATGCGCAACAAGGGATCTCTAACCTTCAAACCGTTTGAGGGAGAATACTCTATGATATGATTAAGAACCTCTGGCCAGGGTATGAATGAGATTTAGGAAGTCGTTCCAAATCACATTCAAGGTAATCATATAAGCACACGAATCACATTGGATAGTAGACATGAATAAACTATCAAACCAAACAATGTGGTCAAGGGTATTGTATTAGAGAAAGACCGTATTGCATTTGTAATCCTAAACTGAATAGGTTCTCCACCTCTTCTGATTAGCTTGGGTAACCATGATATGCTGCTAAGTGTCACTCATGGTTTGTGGAAGACCTAAAAGTGTATAATCACTAAAGGGAGAATTGAAAGTAAGTTTCAATTCACAATCGATTTGAAATGGTTTTAATCGCCCACTGCCTCGCTAAAAGGAACCTAATGGATTGTACACCGTGTAAGGTGGAGATTGAAGAAACAATGGAGATGAGTAAGAATAATTAAATGGTTTAATTATTTATGGCAAGGATTAATTAATATGTTAATTAATCAAACGAATAAGTTCGTTAAAGACCTCGGGATAGTTTTGGACCTTAAGGCCCAATGGGCTTCGAACGTCAAGCCCATTGACTTAAGTTGTATGACAACTTAATGAATAATGATTCACAAAGGCCCAATTAGCCCAATAATACCCTAAGGCCGGCCAATTAGAGAAGGAGTGGGTTTTGGACTTAATTACAAGTTTGTCACTCCAATGAATAAAGGTATAAATATGACTTTATAGCCAAAATTCATTTAGGGTTTCTTTTGGAGAAAATTGGTGAGAACATGTCTCTCAATTTCTCTCTAAAGAGGCCGACCCCCTTGGAGGGATTAGCTAGCAATCCAACTCCTCCAAGGTCACTCATTTTCTTCTCCAATCTAACCTTGGTGAAGAGACTTAGAGGTTCTCAATTTTGGGAACTTGGAGAACCATTTCATCCATCCAAATCCATAGATCTAAGATGCAAGGAATGAAGGCCCTCTCTTTGGGTGATTAGCCTTTGCTTATGCAAAGAGGAATCTACAAAGGTATAATTTCTCAACTAACAAATGTTGTTTTAAAGTTGAGTCAAGGTTTACCAATCTACTAGGCTTTGAATTTCATGGTTAATGTTTTGTTTTAAGTGCATACAAGCATGATTCCGCCTTTAATTGTTAATTGCATGCTAATAGATGTTGCTTAAATGAACATGTTTTTCACAAAATTTCCTTCATAGATTGCCTACGCCATTACTTTCCCACAAAACACCATATGAATTACTCCAGAAAACATCACCCAAATACTCTCATCTCCGCACCTTTGGGTGCTTGTGTTATGCAATCAATCTCATGCCTACTCACAAATTCGATCAACGAGCCCGCCGATGTATTTTCGTTGGTTATCCTTTGGGACAAAAGGGTTACAAAGTTTATGACCTCTAAACTCACAAGTTCTTCTCTTCTCGTGATGTTACATTTTATGAAAGCACATTCCCATTTATTACTCACCCACCAGATCACCAGGATGATAATATAGCATTACCTTTACCTTCTCTCATTGAACCACAAACTTCTCCTAATATAACACCACCACCGTATGTCCTTATACCACATGAAGAAAACCCTAGCCCAACGCTTTCTCCCAATAATGAACACCCTAGCCCAACGTCTCTCTTACCTGCCACCACACTCCCTTCGTCGCCTCCCTCACGAAACGACAACCCTAACCTCATAGCTCCATCTCCAGAACCCCTTCCCCGTCATAACACCTTCTTTGACAACTCAACTGACCTCACCACACCCATCCACACCACCATTGCGTTGATCTGGACGTCTGTCGCAACCCAGTGTCTTGCTCCGCGACTTTCATGTGTATCAGACATCCATGATAGCCCCCAGAACATCATCTTCTTTGGCAAGCACGCGTCACCCATTATCCAGGTATCTCTCTTATGGACAACTCTCTTCCCCGTATCGGAAATTTATCTGTAATATCACGACCCTTATGGAGCCTGTGACCTTTGAACAGGCAAATGCCGACCCCAAATGGAGAGATGCCATGGCACATGAACTTGCAGCCCTTGAAGAAAATCACACATGGACAGTTCAACAATTACCCCCCGGTCACTGAGCCATAGGGTGCAAGTGGGTGTATAAGATAAAATATAATTCTGACGGTTCCATTGAACGCTACAAAGCCAGACTGGTGGCTAAGGGCTTTACGTAGCGAGAAGGGATTGACTACAAAGAGACTTTAGTTCCCGTCGCCAAACTCACTACAGTTCGGTGTTTGTTAGCCGTGGCAGCTGTCCGTCATTGGTATCTGCATCAAATGGATGTTCAAAACGCCTTCCTCCATAGCGATCTCACTGAGGTGGTCTATATGCATCTTCCACCGGGGCTTCGTCGCCAGGGGAGAGAATGGTATGTCGACTCAACAAGTCCCTTTATGGACTTAAACAAGCTTCCCCGAAGTTGGTTTCATAAGTTTTCCGCCGCTATTCAACGCGGTGGTTTTCAACAATCTAAGGCCGATTATTCGCTGTTTACTAAGGTTACATCTGCCTCATTCACTACTATGCTTATTTACGTTGATGACATTATCATCACTGGCAATGATGATCACGCCATTACTGCCCTTAAGGATTTCCTTCACACCCAATTCTGAATCAAAGATCTTGGCCCCTTGAAGTACTTCCTTGGGGTGGAAGTAGCTCGTTCAACCAGTGGTGTCTCAATTTCTCAACGGAAATACACATTGGATATCTTAGACGAGGCTGGATTGCTCGGGGCCAAACCAATGCCCACACCAATGGAGGAAAATATCAAGCTCCTGCCAACTGAAGTAGAGTTGTTGAAAAATTCATCATATTATAGGAGGCTAGTTGGATGACTCATCTATCTCACTATCACAATGCTGGAAATAACATATCCCATCCACATCTTAAGTCAATTTATGAAAGAGTCGAGAAAGCCCCACCTTGATGCCGTCCACCATCTCTTGCGTTATTTAAAGGGAGCTCCCGTACAAGGTTTGTACTTCCCATCCACAAGCAATATGTCTTTAATGGGGTTTTGTGACGCGGATTGGGCTCGATGCTCTATTACGAGACGATCCGTAACTGGGTATTGTATATTCCTTGGATGAGCACTAATCTCGTGGAAAACCAAGAAGCAAATGACTGTCTCAAGGTCGTCTGCCAAATCAGAATATAGAGCAATGACATCTATTACATGTGAGTTAACTTGGTTAAGATATCTATTGCATGACCTGCGGGTTCGACACCCAAAACCAGCCCAGCTTTATTGTGATAGTCAGGCGGCACTTCACATAGCCGCAAACCCAGTTTTCCATGAATGAACGAAGCATATTGAGATCGATTGTCATGTGGTTCGAGAGCGAATCCAATGTGGAGATATTGCTACAGCTCATGTGTCCACAAAGTGTCAGCTTGCCGACATGTTTACCAAACCACTTGGTCAGCCATCATTTCGTTTCCTACTTGGCAAGTTAGGCGTTCTAGACGTCCAATCTCCAACTTGAGGGGGAGTATTAACAGAAAGAAACAAAGATCACTTGATTATAGCAATGTATCAATTAGTTATTATGATTGATTGTAATTGCCAATCTGTATATACTTTGCCTAGAATAGACCAATTATAGATTTTATAAATATAGGTCTCCGTATGTACTATTATTCATCAACTTATCAATAGAGAAAATCTCTCTCAAATCACCCAGTTTCAAGAGGTACAATTCCTCCTCGTTGGAGATCATACATTTACCTCCATGGTTCTAAAAGAAAGTTTTGTCAAGAAAACCGCTTGTGGAAACTGTTTGGGTGCGTTTGTTAGGGAGGATTAACTTGGGTAGCATAATGCACTAGATTCAAGGCATATTTAAGGGAAAAATGGAACACAACTCCCAAATTTGTCCAAGAAGAATGTTGAAGACGATGATCAGAGAGGAAAGTTACCCCATCTAATCCTACATTTTAGCGGGTATCCGAATGGACAACTTTCCTTCATGAGTAACTTGTCTTCTACTTTCAACTTGGATATGCCTTGAATCTAGCAATTATTCTATCCAACCCAATCATCCCTAACAAACACACCCTTACCGTCTTATCATATAAATTGAAAAGAGCCAGATTATATGTTTGTACTTATCGTATAAATTGAAAAGAACCAGATTATATGTTTGTACCATACTTGACCAATCCCAAAACTACCGAGCACTGGTCAATCACAGCGCGACACGTGTTGACATCAGAAGCCAATCATAGCGCGACACGTGTCAATATCAGAAGCCAATCACAACACGACACGTGTTAATGTCAGAACAAAGCTAGAAACTCTCTTCTATAAAAGGAGATCATTCTTCCACAATATTTCCTAATGTCATTTGTACTAAATCGTTCACTGGTACTCTTTAAAGGAGAGCTTGAACCTATGTACTTGTGTAAACCCTTCACAATTAATGAGAACTCCTCTACTCCGTGGACATAGCCAATCTGGGTGAACCACGTACATCTTGTGTTTGCTTCCTTGTCTCTATCCATTTACATATTTATCCACACTAGTGACCGGAGCAATCTAGCGAAGGTCATAAACTCGACACTTTATGTTGTACCAAAGTTCTCACTGATTTTGTGCATCAACATTATATATATTTTTTAAAGCTCAGGAAACAGTAAAACAAACAGAAGTTGTAAAGCAAGCAGCCAAACACAATGGTAAAACCCCTAACCAGCTAGAAATCAAATCACAATGCATTTTATATTAATTACAATACAATGGAGAAATAAACAAAAATTGTTCTTGAATGAAAAGATATTCGATTCGAACCATGAATTTTAAAGCTTCACTCTTGGGAAAGAAAATGGAGACTGTAGAAATGTTCTTCTATTTTCTCGGAAACCAAACAAGTGATACAGATAATAATAAAGAGAAGAGGAGGAAAAAGAGGACGGAGGGGCGTACTTTTGAGGGAGGAAGTTGTTCTTGGAGAGGCATGCTTGAATGTTGCAGGCTTCTTTCTTGCAGGGCTCTTTGCTTTCTTGCCGCGCCATCTCTCTTTCTCTAAAGCATTCGATCGTCGGAAATGGCAGCTCCTGCGGTTTCTAATATTTATTGAAGTCTCAGCGACGGACCGACCTTCCCAGGTGTGCCGCTTCTGTCATGGACTAGAAATATTTTATTACCATGGGAATACGGGATGATCATGTATTTTTGCGCAAGTGTTAGAAAATTTTATTTTTTAAATTATTAATTTTTTAACACATGTTTTATCATTTATGTAATGACATGTAGTATACGGCTTATGTTTTGGTCGTATTGAAAAATCTCTCGTCATGGATCGGGTTATTCGTTTTCTTTTGCAACACTCAGACTCAGTCGGACTCGAACCGATTCGATTTTGGAGATTTTATTTATGATCCTCTACTTCCACAAAATTTCTAATTTTACCTTCTATATTATGTCTCATTTTACTTTTTATATCATTTATATCCCGAATTACTTTATTATATCATTTGGGTTGAGAGATATATTACTTTCGTTGAAATTGTGCCAGTTAGAGTTATCATGGAGGGAGTTTACGGTAATTTTAGTGGGTGTTGGTTTTGGTTTGTTTTTCTTGCCAATGTAAATTTTGTGAACTTTTGAAAAGGGTAGAGGGTCATTGCGAAAATTGAACCATTTTCGAATCATTTTCAATTAAAAGCCACTTTGATGTGAGCCTAAAATAACAAAGCTAAGGCTATTTCCAACTGAGCCGGCCAAAGAACTATATGCCAAAACATAATCCGTTTTGACACAAAATTCATTTTTGATAAAGGACTGGGCCAAAAAATTTGAGACCCACTAGGCCAGAATATGTCTTTGCTGTGCTTTGCAACTCCAACTTTTGACCCAAATTTATTGGGATGGCTTGGAATTTTATTGATATGGTGTGGATTTGATTCAAATTACCAAGCCAATAGTGCATAACGGGGTCTATTTCAAAATACATAATTGTATTGAGATACATGCATTGCAAATTAAAATAACATAAATTATAAAGTATTAGAACATATTGAAAACATAGTGAGAAACCATATAATAAATGTTCATCGAAGTATTCAAAATTCCCTTCCATTTTATAAAAAAAATGAAATACAAAATAATTTTTTTTTCCCGCGAGCTCCATAGGCAAGGCATACGCCTATTTAACTCCCACCACTACTATAACCAAGGTTCTAAAAGACGATAGACATTAGTCGGGCGGTGGATTATAACCTAGCGCCTAGGCGGCTAGGGGGCACGTAAGCGAATTAGGCGGATTTAAGTAAATCTATTATATTTCGTGTAAATAAATATATGTTTATACTTAAAATATATATTATTTTATCATAAACTATAAAATAGAATGACATAGATATGATGAAGTATTGGAATATAATGAAAACATAGGAAACAATGATATAATGTGTGTTAATGTAAGTATGCAACAAGTATCTTACAATTTATTCAAATAAAATGTCAAAAAAACCGTGGCGTACCGCGATACGGACCCAACATACTAAGAAGATGATCCAACACGAAACGAATAAGAATTTGCAAACTATTTCAAACTTCTTCTGCAAACCCGTCTTCAAGCTTATCTGAGTTTCCTTCTGCCCGGAATCTTGTGCCTCTATTCCAACCGAATACTTTGCCACATTCAAATGGGTACTATCTAAAACTTGGACCGAAATATCTTCAACAATTTTTTTAATAAATTTATATTCAGGCCTACAAGTTTAAAAGCATAAAAAAGAACATTACTATAATTAAACTAGAAGAAATCCGTAGATGTTTAAGAAAAAGAAAGTCAAACATTTGGACTAAATGAATAATATTAGATCATGCTAGAAAAAACTTCTGAATATTCCACGTAATAGTAAGATACTAATCATAAAAAAACAATAAAAAATTCTGTTTATGACAAAATTGCCTCTGCACTATTTTATGTATTCGTTTCGGCTGGTTTTGAACGTTTTTGTTTGAAGGGGGGGGGGCATTTGTGTTCCATTCTTTTTGGTGAAGTCCGTCACCCCAAATGGGTTGTTGGCATTATATATTAAGTATAGATGTATGGCGTTTGGCTATGTGTTGATAAATTTATAGGCCAAACATGATTTACCATCAGGATTACCAATAGTGTCTCAATTTAATCTCCTACTACTCGGTATTAGATTTTACTACAAAAATTCTCTATTAGGAGTGCAAACTCTCATATATTTGTTGTATATTATTTTATCATATCACCGATGTGGGATTATATTCTCCAATATGTGTTTGCTTCACATACTAATAATGAATAACTTAAACAAGTTTTCCTATAATATTGTGAGGGAATACTATCAAAATATTATGAAAAATGCTAAGGATAATTTCTCAAAATTGATACTCTCTATAAACTTTTTGCCACCTCATTTTTGCCACAATATTTTATAATGTTGGCAAGGGAACTAACATTAAACTATGAGGTGTGAGAGAGCTCATGAAGAGAGTTCCACTTTGAGAGGGTTTTCTTAGCATTTCTCAAATATTATATATTTATGTTAGTCTTTTTAACTAAAATAGTTGCTGAAATTGTTATAACTCTGCATTTTGGTCACATAAATTTAAAATCGATAAAAGTGGTTCTTGAGAGTGTCCACCGTTAATCACTTTGGTCATTCAGCGATATATCTTAGCTAAACTGGAGAAACGACCAGTTCAAGTGGAGTGATTGATTTGACAAAAATACACTCAATTTAACAGAGATTATTTTTCACGGAATAACCAAAATGATTAACGATGGACGATCTCAAGAACCACTTCTATCGATTTTAAATCTTTTATAACAAAGTAAAGAGTTATGCTCATATCAGAAAAGCCATTTTGGCTAAAAAAACCTTCATATTATGCTTATGAATTGAAGCTTATTAGTACATAGAGGTCAGAAAAATACCCGTCGGCCAGGAATGACCAGCCAGACAAATTTGCTGCTTTTGTAAGAGCTTCTCTCCATCTCAACACCTTGTCCATGTTATCTTTGAGTTTGCTTTCATGGTCAGCAAGTGCCTTACCGAAGCTCTTTCTTTGGTTCCTCACATCCGATGGATCCACCTTGTAAAAAACTGGAAAAACCATCTGCTGCAGTTGTTCTTTACAGTGAAAGATGTGAACGAGTTCATCTAAGCACCACCGTGAGGAAGCGTAGTTTTCGGAGAAGACAACAACAGAAATCCTCGACTGCTCGATTGCTTTGAGAAGCGCGGACGATATTTCCTCTCCTCTTTTAAGCGCCTCGTCGTCTATGAAGGTTTTGATTCCTTTCTGAACCAAATTGTTGTACAGATGACCTACAAAATTGTGGCGGGTATCCTCTCCTCTAAAACTGAGGAAGACATCATATGTCCATGAATGGGTGTAAGAAGAAGACGAAGAGGAAGAGGCTCCTTCATTGATCGTTGAATCCATGATCGTTCGATTACTAAAAAGGATGAGATGCTGAGAGATTAAATGTCAAAGACTGATCCATCTCTTGTGTTATGAACTTAAGATTCTTAACAATATGAAAATCTAGGTTTTTGCAGTGAAGATTTGATAGAGAATTGTGAGAGAGAGAATTGTAAAGCGGAAGAAAAATACTTTCTTATTTTCCAACCGAAAAACAAAGCACAGTAGCTATATATACATTTCCAATCTTAGCTTCTTATGTACGCTACTACTAAGATTACATATTAAGCAATCAATCTACAAGTGACAAGTGTACAAATGATAAACTTCCAGATGGCAACATCTCTGTTATTAAAGATAAGGCCTCTTTTCTCGACTTGACAATATGCGAAGCAGTTTCCTTGCCATCTTCCACGCTGACCTGGTCAAGGATATTATAATATGCATTGGCATGTTCTAGGAAAAACCTGAATTGAAATTTAAAACTTTGTCCATTCTTCCACGTAAGTAGACTTTCCATTTTAGCGGTGATTAGTCAGATGATAGTTTCAGTTATTTTTTATTTTTTTCTTATCTATTTTACCTTTCTCAACAATTATGCATGAAGAGGTCAAGAGCTTGTGAAGTCATTTAAATCTCTAGTCCTTGTGAAGTCATTCTTTTGCATTCTTTTCGTGATCTGGTGAACCAAAAACCACAAGCGTTCATGTCAATCCGTGATCTGAGGCCGGAAACCACAAAAACCTGCGGTCGCTTGAAACCGCAGAATTCCGAGTATAATTCATGATGTAAAAGTATACCATGTACAGTGTGTATGCACATTGGTAGTCCTGTATCGAGACTTTTCAATCCACATCATATGCATGCGTATAAAACTATATGCACATTAGTATTTCTGAATCAAGACATCAACATAGAACATTTCTAGCATCGTCTATCGGGTAACATTATTGTGTAAATCATTTTGCTTTCCCTCTCCCACCTTTTATTGCATTCAATGTACCGTAAGCTTTAGCATCTTCTTGTAAGTCATAACCACATCAAGCATTTGGCCTCAGCGGTATCTTCCTGGAAGATGAAGATGATGCAGGGAGAGCTACACTTGGTCAACTTGGGTGTGAATTTGACGGTGGTTGGTTGTTACTTGGGCTTTTGCATCAAAAGACCAGAGACTGAAGCACAGTGTGTTGAGTTGTAAGTGCATTTCTCGCAGCACGCCTGCAGCTGTTCAATGACTTTCCAGCACCTGCCAAGTATAAGCACTAGTTATAAACATTAACATATATAAAAGAACATAGTGCATTAGAAGCATCATAAATGCATAACATTCGACGTTACGCTAGCACATCCCAGCTTCCAGAATGCAACTGCTACGAGGACAGCTTACATACTCCAAATGTGGAAAGTTCAGCTTGATAACTGGGAGGCCTTAAAACCATGTACTCTTCTGTGTCGGTTCGACACTGAAATAGTGACAGGTGTTGCATCGATTACAGAATTGGCTATAAACAACCAAAGGCGTTCGCTTTTATGGATAAGGCATATAGGAGGAAATATGTATGAAGAACAAAAAAGGACAGCTGGAAGAGAATGCTCTGAGTAAGGTCTCATAACTAGTGAATGTGACCTCAGATGAAGCATCGTACCACACCCAGTTCCCATGACAGCAACTCAAAAGTGGATTCAATATACTGGTCAGGTTCGTCACCTAGCTATTACAATGCACATCATCATAGCCCAAATTCAAATTTATAGTAACATGGCAAGCCTCTGATAACAAAAGTACAATTGAAAGCTTGATCGGGAACTGGTAAATAAGCACCAGGAGCAATTCATTGAAAAATCCACAAACTGAAAATAACATTCAACCTCCTTGATCATCATCCACAGTTTCACTTCAAAAGAAGTAGAAATAACTGGCAAGTCTTTGAAACTAATCAAAAGAAGTGGTGTAATTTGTGCCAAGTAGAGACACAAGATGGAATCATAGTAATCGATTTTAATACAAAGAATGGTTTTGTAAGGAGAGAAATAAAGACAGACGAATAATATACCTCCTATGCAACTGTTTCTAAAGACCACCTAAGATAGCTGAAAGTGTTAAGATCTTTTTTCATTACATGTGTTTAAAAAGAAAAAAAAGACGGCAATTTCTGTTTTCGGTCATGTTTCCTTGTTTAACGAATCTCATATGTGCAAGCTAATGGAACACCAAAATGTGTAGCTAATATAGGGACGCAACTTTTTGATTGTCATCCACAGTTTCACCTCAAACGATATAATTTGCGACTTATAGTTTGATTTTAAATATAAGGAATGATTTTATGTGGAGAAAAATACAGAGACAAATATTATACCTCTTAAGCCACAGTTTCTAAGACGACCTAATATAGAGACAAATCAATTTCCTTTAATTAGTTTGTGACAGAAAAAGATGGAAACTTCTGTTTTCGGTCGTATTTCCTTGTTTCATGAACCTAATGCAAACAATGTCATATCCATAAGCTAAGGAAACAAACAAAATTGAAGTTAAGATAGAACTCCTAATCACTATAGCTGGATTGTATCTACAAGTATCAGTACAATTCCTCCTCGCCGGAGATCACAGATTTACCTTCACGGTGCTAAAAGAACGTATTGTCAAGAAAACCGCTTGTGGAAACCGTTAGGGTGCATTTTTAGGGAGGATTAGCTTGGGTAGCATAACTCACTAGATCAAGGCATATTGAAGGAAAAAATGGATCATAACTTCCAAATTTGTCCAAGTTAATCAGAAAGGAAAGTTGTCCCTTCTAATACCTTTTAAGTTATCCCTTCTAATCCTACCTTTTTGTGGGCATTCGAACGGACAACTTTTCTTCATGAGTAACCCATCCTCTACCTTCAACTTGGATATGCCTTGAATCTAGCAATTACCCTATACAACCCAATCACCCCAAACAAACACACACTTACCGTCTTATTACATAAATAGAAAAGCGCCAGATTATATATTTTTTGAAAAGCTCAGGGAAGAGTAAAGCAAGCAGCCAATCACAATGGTAAACCCCTAGCCAGCTAGAAATCAAATCACAGTGGATTTTATATAAATTACAATACGATGGAGAAATAAACAAAAATTCTTCTTGAATGAAAAGATATTCGATTCGACCCATGAATTTTAAAGCTTCACTCTAGGGAAAGAAAATGGAGACGGTAGAAATGTTCCTCTATTTTCTCGGCAACCAAACAATATTTTCTCGGAAACCAAACAAGTGATACATAATAATAAAGAGAAGAGGAGGAAAAGGAGGATGGACGGACGGACGTACTTTTGAGGAAGGAAGTTGTTCTTGGAGAGGCATGCTTGAATGTTGCAGGCTTCTTTCTTGCACGGCTCTTTGCTTTCTTGCCGGGCCATCTCTCTCTCTCTCTCTTTAAAGCATTCGATCGTCGGAAATGGCAGCTCTTTCTAATATTTTTAGAAATCTCAGCGAGCGACCTTCCCAGGTGTGCCGCTTCTGTCATGAACCGGCTTATTCCTTTTCTTTGGGAACACTCGGTCGGACTTGGACCGATTCGATTTTGGCGATTTTTTTTTAGGACCCTCTACTTCCACAGAATTTCTAACTTTACCTCCCATATTACGTCTCACTTTACTTTTTGTATTATTTATATCCCAAATTACTTTATTATATCAGCTAGGTTGAGAGATATATTACTTTCATTGATGTGACAAGAACTCTTTCGTCTTTTTTACCTTTTAACGACAATTTGAGAAATTGAGCTGATTAGACCATCTTCGGGCAAAAATCTAAAATTTTTAGCCCAGAAAATTTAGGTTTTAGCTTAGAAACAATTTTTCTGCTCCAACATTTTAGGCTAATTTTTTCTTGTAAAGTAATTTAAAAAAAAAATTATGTACACTATCATAATTTAATTTTATGAATATTTTAACGTAAAAATATTTAAATTCCGATAAATATTGAAAAATCACTAAATTTGGGTGAAGTTTGAGTTAAATAATTTTTTAATTATTTCAGCCGTTGGATTTAAATTTGGACCTTTAGATCTTTTTTTTACCGTTATATTTGATTATATTCGATCTCAGCCGTTGGATTCAATAAATTGAATTCTGTGAGACATACCCATGTGGGTAAGGTCCCTCTGGTGGTGCCCACACCATTTTCTAGCTAAATCATGAGGGGAATTTGACTTTTGTTTGGCTTTTAGCTTTAAGCCCACACATTTAGCATGAGTTGAGTTGGGTTGGGTTTTAGGGGGGGTGGGGAGGAATAAAACCTAAAAAATAGCATTTAGCCTAGGGTTGGGTATAATTGCTCATGCAAAGTCATTGTCCCCAAAGATTGTTTAACTAATTCGTAATTAAATCAACTCATAATTAACTATTAAAACAGATTTTTATCAAAGATTTGAGATGTTTGAGTTTGAAAATATTAAATTAACAATTAAAGAAACCTAGAAGTTAGAAAATAAAGGCGGCAAACAAAAAAAACGTTTTTTTTTTTAAATCAATTTAGGGAAAGACTAGGGTTTAGCCGTTACCGTCACAATCCTATGCAATTCTATCAATTACTTATGAATTTCCACATCCATACTTTGAAGGTTAGGTTTTCCTAATATATATTTTCCTTGTGATGTTCAAGCGAAAACGTATATCTAGCATGCAATCCGTCTGTGATGTTCAGATCAAATATAAACAAGCAAGACTCACTAAGCTTTATGAAAACCCTTTGAAAAACCATGTAACCCTTAAGAGCATGATGTTCGCCTTAAGTGAACTTACAATTACTAATCACAAGAAGCCCTTCTCAATTTCAAGGTGATGTTCCAACAGAAATTGCATCAAATTACTTATCTAAATACCCTAATGGTGATCAATCATTAAAATATATAGATAGTCTTAACCGCAGTGATTAATAATTCAAAGCAAGCATGCATCCGTTCATAAGAAATTAATAAAACTACATATTCTTGCTAAGGTTCATGGCCTAACCCTAGCAAATGAATTAGTTACGTATACTCATAATAAAAATCAAAGGAAATATCATTAAAATGAATAAGAATAAAAACACATCCAAGTAGAAAATCTTCAAAAACCCTAGCAATTCTCTCTGTCTTCAAAGTTTCATAAAAACAAGCGTAGTCCCAATAACTGTAGACGGCAAGCAATATATTTGCTCAGCCTTCCCACAAACCCTAAGACATCGGTTTCTTCTTCCAACTAGGAAACTAAATAATAATAAAATAACTTAGAAAATAAAGTCCTAATTACACTAGGAGAATCTGCCGGGTAACTGTACAGCCATGATTTAGTCTCAGATATCCTCCAAATCCAGCCCATGATGGCTTGTTTTGAAGATCAAGACGTTCTGAACACATCTTCAGAAGGCCACAAATCCATCCAAGGTCATCTTGGGCTCAAAAAACGCAATTCAAGCCCATAAACGTCATTTCCAACACCGCGCATTGCTCCTTTATTTTATCGCCGAAAAATAACCGCTAGGTGGAAAAATCCAAAATTTTTATATGATCAAGCTAAGTGACTCACGAACGTCTTCCAACTGGAATTACTCCAAAATTTATCAATTTGACCATGTTTTGCACCAGAGGAAGTCGAAAGTCCTATATTGAAAATATAATTCAAAGTATCAAAATTCTTCCAAAATATGAACCAAAATATACTAAGAATAAGGTTAAATATATAATATAAAATTCACTTATCAAAATACCCCCAAACTTAGCTTTTTGCTTGTCCTCAAGCAAAATAAACCTAGAAAACAAAAATAAAAACTAACAAACTAGACACTTAACTAAAACTTAGCTAAAACAAAATTCTCACTTTCAAGCATAGAAATGTTAAAAATCAGAACATCTTTTCAAAAGTTCCAACCAATCCCACCACAGAGTCTAAGCCATTTAGAATCAATTAGAAAAGAATTCACAAATTTCCTTTGGTGTAAAGTGAACCAACATAGTTAAGGAGACTTGACCAAAACTCTTACCTCTCATCCCTTTATTCATACTTCACACACTAACTTCACATATATTTTTCTTTATCTTCTTTTCGACTTTTTTTTTTTCCAGTAACAGTAGTGGTCGTGCAATATCGGTTCCCTTAAGCTTTCTATCCAACCCATGTAGCGAGCTTTAGGTCAATGACTCCCAAACCCCACTAGGGCTTTAGGGCACTAGGTGTAGAATACCCCTAAGGAATTATTAACCCGAGCTGGAAAGGCTACGAAACCAACTAACCACCTTGCCTCATGCCAAAACTCTACCGTTTGACGCGATAATCACTGCTGATTAAGCAGGATTGACTCGGTTACTAGGCAAACCCTCGGGTGAGACAATTATTACTTTATAACACATACTAACTTTACTTTACTTAGAACAAAAATAAAAATACACTTAGACTAAAGGTAAGTTTTCCAATCTCACTCACCACAAACCATGTTGGTGTGAATGTGCAAAGTTTTCAAAGTATAATTCGTGAATTAGTGTCGAAGTAACGATAAATAGAAAAGACTCTACTGTGGGATTAATTTTCACCATGTCCATTTGTTCTAACTTTTAAAAGAAACTATGGATATTAACTCGAAAACGAAAAATTTTAACTGATTCAAAAATTAAAAATCTCAAATTTTACTTTCTCACCCCCAAACTTATTGCACACTTTGTCCTCAAGGTGTGGAAAATCAATAGAAACCAAAAAAAAAACAAAAAGCAAAACTAGAAAAGATAAAACAAAAGTCTAGACCAAATAAGCTAAAAGAAGAAGGAAAATAGAAACGAGACAAAGGAATTAAAAATAAATAAATAATAGAACAAGCAAAAAAGAAGAAAAAGAAATCACTGGACATGACAAACATTGGGCCGGCCGTGACAAAACGATACACATAGCCTATTGATTACCCTTGGATTGGAACCCAGCCCACAAAGCAAAAAGCCCAAAATGAACATTGGATTCCTTTGAGAGATTTGAATGGCATGCAGCTGGCATGTGCATTGGATAGTGGTGTTGTGCTAGTTCCCATGTCTGAATAAGAAAAGTCACAATCGGTCCTCAGTCCTTGTCAGTCAATGAACCTAGAGCCAAACAGCTCTTTTCTATTTACCGAATCGAGAGCCAAACAGCTCTGTATTTTCCAATTTCAAAGCAATCCTCTCGGATAGATACACAGGGCCAAACGATGAATACACGTGTCATACATCCGTGAAAGGAACTCTTTACGATTCCAATAAAGAAGCTGAAATGTGTGACGGTCACCCATTGTTAGGTCAGATGGCTTTTAGAACCCCTAGGCCTTCTCATTTCTCGCAATACGCTCAACACTCTCGAAAAAGAAAAAAAACAAGCAAGCTGCACCTCCATAATGGAACCCTCTCTTATCTCACAGAACCCAAAATTAGGAATAAGGAAAGGATTGATTATGTGCGGTACCACCAACTTATTAAATATCGATGATATCGGAAATATCGGTAGTTCAAAAACACGAAAATTTAGATGGAAATATCAGGATATTATCGATATCGATAAAAATTGAATAAAAACCGCGAAAATTGTAAGAAAAACTTGAAAATTTTTATTAAAACTTTACAAGATGTTTATTTAGTCAATTATATATTAGTTTATCACAAAAAATTGGAAGGAAATGCATTGCATGATAAATATAACTGATTTAAGTTGATTATATAGCGAGCTGGCAAACATTGTGACTATAGAAAATATGTAATAATTAATAAAAGAAGTTTAAACACACCATAATCATTTATATATAATGAATTAGTACAATATTTTACACTTTATACATTGCATGATAAGATACATGAGTGACTTAGCAAGGTCTAAAATATCGATGATATCGGTATTCCAAAAAAATATTAGTAGTCCAAAAATACGGAAATTTCGATGGAAATATCGAGATATTATAGATATTTTAGACCATGGGTACAACTACGAAGGTTTCTCTTGTCGGACCAAAGGTGCGGACGATCCATGCAGACCTAAAAACCCGTATAATTCATGGATAAAACTTGGAAAAAAATTTGGGAAAGCACGAGGAAGGGAGCTGGCAGCGGATTTTAGCTCTACAATTATTATAACTTTTAAGGATCCTCATTGTTTTAACCGTTAAATCAAAATCTAAAAGTTCGAATTATGAACTAGGTGATTTGATGGAAAGGGATCCTTCGGACCCCTTCTGCGGATCAGGGGAAGTAGAAGGGAGTTGGCGGAAGTGGGGCAGTGAGGAATGAATGATCGGATTTGGACATCCAAAGTGAATGAACGGTTTAGGTCATGACATTTATTCGGTCAAATGATGTCAACAATAAACCTGGTAAAAAAATATAAAACAAATCACAAGATGCATACAATATATTTTGAACTTTTTTTATCTGACGAGTCCTACTTGCCTACAATTTTCTACTTTTATCAAACTTTTCATTACAACTTACAAGGCTTGATGTAATACCCGCGAAAAATAAATGATAACATGAGAAAATTTGGGGTTTGGGATAGACGGAATGTTCACATTGGGTTGTCCAAGTGACAATATTTGGAGATGTTTTATACTCTGCACTGGGCAATGTTATCCTCTGTGTCAATGTTAATGTAAATGGCTCGCTTTCGAGCCGCTTTTCACTCCTCTGTGTCAATGTTATCCTCTGCACTGGGCATCTGCCTAGGCTCTGACAATGAAAGTCTCCTGGGCTTTGCTGATCCTGCTTCGACTAGCCCTTCTGAAGATAAATTTAATGAAGCGGCCCCCAACGTTGAACCCAACAAACGCCGGGCTGGGGCATCAGCCGAAGATGATGCAGAGAGATTATAAGTGAAGATACCGACCCACAGGGTGGTTGAACTTGCAACATGGTCCAAAATTACAGATACCATAACGAGATAAGACGATGCACCAAGGTTCTCCCTGTTAAAAAGTGTACCAGATTCGTCGTGTAAAATATCACCAAGTTAGACTACTTAATGAAACATGTAATAAGAGCACACAACTAGTTTCGAAACCATAGCTCAAGTTTATAAACAAACTCCAACAGTAAAAGTAACTCACCGGTCGTAAAGGAAGGCCCATTGGACTTAAAACACAGTCTAGACCAGGAATTAACCTCTCCCTAGGGTGATGGAATCTACAGACCGCACCATACTTACAATCCCCGGTCTTCATATAAAACAGGCAATTAGGCTCGCCAGGTCTCTCAGGAAATACTTTTTCCCTTTGCAATGCATGGAACCCTACAGGGATGGAACCGGAACTGTAAGGAGAAGAGCCCCCTTGAGATCCTGAATTTTCCGGTTCACGTGAAGTTCCATACATCTGACTGTTTCCCACTGTTTGTTGCTGACCCTCTGGAGATGAAACGGAGCCAAGTTGGCCCTGCAAAAACTACCAACAAAATAAGCATGTTGGTAATTTACCACATTCAAATGGGTACTTTCTAAAAAATTACCTTTGGTGCGGCGTCGGAGGAACGGCGTGTGGGGGAGAGACTGGAGAGGAAATGGCGCTGGTGGCGTCTTTGATCTTCGGTTTGTCCCTGAGGGCGTTGGACAGGAGGATCCGAAAAAACCGAACTGGATTGTTTGACACGTGACTCTATTCCAAATGGGTACTTTGCCACATTCAAATAGGTACTCTCTAAAACTTGGACCGAAATCTCTTCAACAATTTTTTGAATAAATTTATATTCGTGCCTACAAGTTTAAAAGCATAAAGAGAACATTATTATAATTAAATTAGAAGAAATTTGTGGATGTTCCATGTAATCAATATTTCAAGTGCAGACAACTCTACTCAAGAAAAAGGAAGTCAAACATTTGGATAATATTAGACCAGAAGAAAGAAATCATTGGATATTCCACGTAATAGTAAGATACTAATCATAAAAAAAAAGTTTATGACAAAATTACACATTCACTATTTTATATGCATTCATTTCGGCTGGTTTTGAACTTTTCTGTTTGGGGGCATTTGTGTCCCATTCTTTTTTGTGAAGCCCGTGATCCCAAATGGATTATTGGCATTATATATTAAGTATAGATGAATGACGTTTAGCTATGTGTTGATAATTTTTATAGGCCGAACATGATTCATCATCAACATTACTGATATTGTCTCAATTTAATCTCCTACTACTCAGTATTATATTTTACCACAAAAATTCTCGCCAATATTAAAAGTGCAAACTCTCATATATTTATTATATATTATTTATCATATGACCGATGTGGGATCATATTCTCCAATATGTGTTTGCTTCACATACTAATAATGAATAACTTAAACAAGTTTTCCTATAATATTGTGAGGGAATAATACCAAAATATTATGAAAAATTTAAATGCTAAGGATAATTTCTCAAATATTATATATTTATGTTAGTCTTTTTAACTAAAATAGTTATTGAAATTGTTTTAACTCTTCACTTTAGTCATTGAAATTTAAAATCGATAGAAGTGATTCTTGAGAGTGTCCACCGTCAATAACTTTGATCATTCTGTGAGAAATCTCAGCTAAATTGAAGAAACCACCCGTCCAAGTGGAGTGATTGATTTGACCAAAATACACTCAATTTAACCGATATTTTTTTTACGGAACAACCAAAATGATTGATGACAGACAATCTCAAAATCCAGTTCTATCGATTGTAAATCTTCAAGAACAAAGTAAAAGGTTATGCTCATCTCAGAAAAACCATTTTGGCTAAAAAACCCTTCATATTATGCTTATGAATTGAAGCAAATAATAAGCTTATTTTACATTTGAATGATAGGTTTGCAAGTACATAGACGTCAGAAAAATACCCGTTGGCCAGGAATGACCAGCCAGACAAATTTGCTGCTTTTGTAAGAGTTTCTCTCCATCTCAACACCTTGTCCATGTTATCTTTGAGTTTGCTTTCATGGTTAGCAAGTGCCTTACCGAAACTCTTTCTTTGGTTCCTCACATCCGATGGATCCACCTTGTAAAAAACTGGAAAAACCATCTGCTGCAGTTGTTCTTTACAGTGAAAGATGTGAATGAGTTCATCTAAGCACCACTGTGAGGAAGCGTAGTTTTTGGAGAAGACAACAAGAGAAATCCTCGACTGCTCGATTGCTTTGAGAAGCGCCAACGATATTTCCTCTCCTCTTTTAAGCTCCTCATCGTCTATGAAGGTTTTGATTCCCTTCTGAACCAAATTGTTGTACAGATGACCTACAAAATTGTAGCGGGTATCCTCTCCTCTAAAACTGAGGAAGACATCATATGTCCATGAATGGGTGTAAGAAGTAGACGAAGAGGAAGAGGCTCCTCCATTGATCGTTGAATCCATGATCGTTCGATTACTAAAAAGGATGAGATGCTGAGAGATTAAATGTCAAAGACTGATCCATCTCTTGTGTTATGAACTTATGATAAGGCCTCTTTTCTCGACTTCCACAATATGCGAAGCAGTTTCCTTGCCATCTTCCACGCTGACCTGGTCAAGGAAATTATAATATGCATTGGCATGTTCTCGGAAAAACCTGAATTGAAATTTAAAACTTTGACCATTCTTCCAAGAGTCATAATTAGGCGACACACACACAAGGTAAACACTCAAAGCACCTGCCAAGTACGAGCACTAGTTACAAGCACTAGTTACAAAGTAAACATTAACATAATAACAGATAAACATTAAAAGCACATAGTGCATTAGAAGCATCATAAACGCATAACATTAGACGTTACATTAATGCTACAAAAAGGACAGCTTACATACTCCAAATGTGGAAAGTTCAGCTTGATAACTGGGAGGCCTTAAAACCATGTACTCTTCTGTGTCGGTTTGACACTGACGTAGTGAAACGTGTTGCATCAATTACAGAACTTTTGGCTATAAACAACCAGAGTTGTGTGCTTTTATGGATAAGGCATATAGGAGGAAATATGTATGAAGAATAAAAAAGGATAGCTGGAAGAGAATGCTCTGAATAAGGTCATAACTAGTGAATGTGACCTCAGATTATGCATCGTACCACACCCAGTTTCCATTACAGCAATTCAAAAGTGGATTCAATATACCGGTCAGGTTCATCACCTAGCTATTAAGATGCATCATCATAGCCCAAATTCAAATTTATAGTAACATGGCAAGCCTCTGATAACAAAAGTACAATTGAAAGCTTGATCGGGGAACTGATAAATAAGCACCAAGAGCAATTCATTGAAAAATCCACAAACTGAATATAACATTCAACCTCCTTGATCATCATCCACAGTTTCACTTCAAAAGAAGTAGATATTCTTTGAAACTAATCAAAAGAAGTGGATGTAATTTGTGCCAAGTAGAGACACAAGACGAAACCGTAGTAATCGATTTTAATACAAAGAATGGTTTTGTACGGAGAGAAATGAAGACAGAGACGAATAATATACCTCCTATGCAACTGTTTCTAAAGACCACCTAAGATAGCTGAAAGTGTTAAGATCTTTTTTCATTACCTGTGTTTAAAAAGAAAAAAAAGACGGCAATTTCTGTTTTTGGTCATGTTTCCTTGTTTAACGAATCTCATATGTGCAAGCTAATGGAACAACAAGATGTGAAGCTAAGATAGGGACGCAACTTTTTGATTGTCATCCACAGTTTCACCTCAAACGATATAATTTGCGACTTATAGTTTGATTTTAAATATAAAGAATGATTTTATGTGGAGAAAAATACAGAGACAAATATTATACCTCTTAAGTCACTGTTTCTAAGACGACCTAATATAGAGACAAGTCAATTTCCTTTAATTAGTTTTGTGACAGAAAAAGATGGAAACTTCTGTTTTCGGTCATATTTCCTTGTTTCAAAAACCTAACGCAAACAATCTCATATCCATAAGCTAAGGAAACAAACAAAATGTGAAGTTAAGATAGAACTCCTAATCACTATAGCTGGATTGTATCTACAAGTATCAGTACAATTCCCCCTCGCCGGAGATCACAGATTTACCTTCACGGTGCTAAAAGAACGTATTGTCAAGAAAACTGCTTGTGGAAACCGTTAGGGTGCATTTTTAGGGAGGATTAGCTTGGGTAACATAACTCACTAGATCAAGTCATATTGAAGGAAAAAATGGATCATAACTTCCAAATTTGTCCAAAAGTTAATCAGAAAGGAAAGTTGTCCCTTCTAATACCTTTTAAGTTATCCCTTCTAATCCTACCTTTTTGTGGGCATTCGAACGGACAACTTTTTTTCATGAGTAACCCATCCTCTACCTTCAACTTGGATATGCCTTGAATCTAGCAATTACCCTATACAACCCAATCACCCCAAACAAACACACACTTACCGTCTTATTATATAAATAGAAAAGCGCCAGATTATATTGTGGGAGGATAAAATCCGGCTTCGACTCATGGGCCAATACCAATCATCCGAGGAGAAAGAGGTGTGCAAGACAAAAGCCCACAAAAAGTATACGCAAAGGAACGTGCCTAGATAATTCCCCACTACGGAGGAGAAGCGGGAGAGGAAGACAGGTCGTGGTATTTGTTCCCAGGGCATGCAGTTACATAACGAATGACCATTAAGGAAGTGGGAAGGAGGACTGGTGGTGGGACTTGATCCTCAAGCATGCGGTCCTATAAATAGGGAGAGGATCCAAATAACCAGGTACGTTAGAAAGACCCAAGGGAATCCAGAAAATAGAGACCAATCAACTGACTTGAGCGTCGGAGTATCTTTTGCAGGGCCTGGGCAAGCTATGGAGGAAAATAATTGTGGGACGTCTTAAAGAAGGATTCGGCGAATGTGAGGATTGGGGTCAACAAATATGTGGAGGTATTTCTTCTCCTACGAAATCTCGCTCCAACATATATATTTTTTGAAAAGCTCAGGGAAGAGTAAAGCAAGCAGCCAATCACAATGTTAAACCCCTAGCCAGCTAGAAATCAAATCACAGTGGATTTTATATAAATTACAATACGATGGAGAAATAAACAAAAATTGTTCTTGAATGAAAAGATATTCGATTCGACCCATGAATTTTAAAGCTTCACTCTAGGGAAAGAAAATGGAGACGGTAGAAATGTTCATCTATTTTCTCGGCAACCAAACAATATTTTCCCGGAAACCAAACAAGTGATACATAATAATAAAGAGAAGAGGAGGAAAAGGAGGATGGACGGACGAACGTACTTTTGAGGAAGGAAGTTGTTCTTGGAGAGGCATTGAATGTTGCAGGCTTCTTTCTTGCACGGCTCTTTGCTTTCTTGCCGGGCCATCTCTCTCTCTCTCTCTTTAAAGCATTCGATCGTCGGAAATGGCAGCTCCTCCGGTTTCTAATATTTTTAGAAATCTCAGCGAGCGACCTTCCCAGGTGTGCCGCTTCTGTCATGAGCCGGCTTATTCTTTTTCTTTGGGAACACTCGGTCGGACTCGGATCGATTTTGGCGATTTTTTTTTTAAAGAAAACTAATGAAAACCATTCGAAAACTTTGAATTTTAATAATAATGACAAAATAAAGGGTAAAATGAATAGTACCGGGATTGACTTTTTAGTGTAAAAATATGGTTTTTCGTTAAAGTGAACAGCACCGGATGCTTTTCGTTAAAGTTTCATTTTTTTTATGACCCTCTGCTTCCACAGAATTTCTAACTTTACCTCCCATATTACGTCTCACTTTACTTTTTGTATTATTTATATCCCAAATTACTTTATTATATCAGGTAGGTTGAGAGATATATTACTTTCATTGATGTGACAAGAACTATTTGGTCTTTTTAGCGTTTAACGACAATTTTGAGAAATTGAGCTGATTAGATCATCTCCAACCTTTGAGCAAAAATTTAAAATTTTTAACCCAGAAAATTTAGGTTTTAGCCCAGAAACAATTTTTTTGCTCCAATATTTTGGTCTAAATTTTTTAGCCTAAGATTATTAAAGAATAAATTTAGACTAATTTTTTCTTTTAAAGTAATTTTAAAAAAATTATGTACACTATCATAATTTAATTTTATGAATATTTTAACTAAAAATATTTAAATTTCAATAAATATTGAAAAATCACTAAATTTGGGTGAATTTTGAGTTAAATAATTTTTTTTAATTATTTTAATCGTTGGATTTAAATTTTGGCAGTTATATCTTTTTTTACCGTTATATTTGATTATATTCGATCTCAGCCATTAGATTCAATAAATCCTAGGAGACATGCGTATGTGGGTGGGGTCCCTCTGGTGGTGCCCACACCATTTTCTGTCTAAATCCTGGGGGGAATTTGACTTTTAGCTTTTAGCCCACATATTTATCGTAAGTTGAGTTGGGTTGGGTTTTTGGGGGGAGGGGGGAATAAAACTTAAAAAATAGCATTTAGCCCAGGTTGGGTTTGGTCTTAGAGTTGTGATAAACGGAGTTTATGGTAATTTTAGCAGCTATTGGTTTTGGTGTGTTTTTCTTGCCAATGTGATTTTTGCTATTTTAGAGTCCCAAATATGAAAATGAGCTAAAAAAAAAAAACAAAGAGTCTATGATGCATCAGCAAAACTAAAACTAAAGTATCCTCCTTTGATCGATTTCATGGATGAAACGAGTATATGAGATAAGGTAAGATATAACAGCGTGTAGAAGTAAAGTGAAATTTGTAAAGGGTAAAGGGTCATTGAAAAAATTGAATCATTTTCAAATCCTTCTCACTTAAAAGCCACAAAGATGTGAGCCTAAATAACCAAAGCTAATGTAAGGCCATCTCCAATCGAATGGTCCAGAGGACTAGAGGGCTGAAAATAGCCCGAAAATCGTCTCCAATCGAGGGCTAGGGCAGAGGTCTCATGGGCCCCACAGAATCTGAAAGGGCCAAAGGACCAAAGAGCTAGCCCAATCCAGTCGGCCAACCAGCCCGGGACTAGCCAAAAATTCAAAAAATCATGTCGGATATAACCGACATGAATATATTTATATTAACCGACAAGAATGCTTAAATAAAAATTTGAATCCAACAGCTACCTAACTAGCCGTTGTATTCAATTTTTTTTTTTTTATAATGAATTTAAACCTTTTTTTTCCTATAAATACCTAAGTCATTCCTACACCATTTCTCACATAATTTTCACCATTCCATACTATCTCACTTCATTCTATTTTTTTCCTATAACTTCTATTTTACAAAATTTGTTTCATATTTTTTTTTTTACAAAATTTGTTTCACTTAGCAGTTGAATTTGAATTTAAGTTGTAGTTTTTAAATAATAAATTATGTTTGGCCCTATGACCCTTTGACCCTTGGTTGGAGACGGTTTTTTGTGACAGGGCTAAAAAGAGCCCTATGACCCTCGGTTGGAGATGGAGGCAAATATGGCCATGTACTGTTTATTAAAATATTAATTTCTTGGGTGGCAAGATGATTAAAATGAGCCATCTGGCAATCCCTCGGTTGGAGATGGCCTAAGGCCTTGAGCATAGGGTACTAATGATTTTGCTAATTATACATAATCATAATTTAAATCTCTAGCTCGCATGAAAAGTCATTCCAACTGATAAAGAGGTCAAGAGCTTCATGACAATTTAACTCCTTGGCCTTCTTGTTATGATAATCCTACTTCCATAACCAAACCTATCATAAAGGATGTGTCCGTTTCAATCGGTTCAGTTTTTTGTTAAAACAAAAATCGAACCAAAATTACTATTCATTTCAATTTTCTTAGGTTAAGTTTGATTTTGGTTCAAATTTTTTGATTCGGTTTAGGTGTTTTTTTTTTAATTTTTATAAAATTGAAAAGTGTTTTTTTTTTTTTTTTTGATAAAACCTGAAAAGTAATTTTCAAATTGTAGTCCTTGCTGTGTGCTTTGCAACTCCAACTTTTGACCCAAATGTATTGAGATGGATTGGATTTTTTTTGAGATGGTGTGGATTTGATTCAAATTATCAAGTAAATAGTACATACCGGGGCATGCTTAAAAATTATTGTATTAGAATGTATACATTACAAATTAAAATGGTATAAATTATAAAGTATTAAAAGATACTGAAAACAAGAAAACAACTATACCAAAACTATCTATATATATATATTATATTTTAGTCCAACGACCTTTTCTTTACCTGAAAGGTTGGATTAGACTTCCCTATCTTAGGCCATTTTTATATATATAATACATAGCCCATTCGGGCAACTTGAAACGAAAGGGGACAATAAGAAAGATAAAGAAAAGAAGATAGAGACAACCATTTCAGACTGCAGGAAGAAAAGCAGTCAAACTTATTTTATTTTATAATATAAAACAACTAATATTAGATATAGATATATGTGTTTCTGACAGAGACACGGAGAAAGAGAAAGGAAGGAAAAAAAAGGGAGAGAGAAAGGAGAGGGAGGAAGATAGAGAAGGAATAAAAAAGTAAAGGGAAAGAGAGAAGTGCCCTTTCAGGCAAAAAGGAGACAAGGGAAAGAAGGACACGCAGAAGGATAAGAGAGAAATAATAAAAAAGAAAAAGAAAGCAAAACCTCTCTTTATAATCACTGCACATGATGTTGGTAGGTGAGCTTTTTAACAAATGGACGCAGAGCTTCTTCCCAGTCTCCCCAGTGATATTTGTTACGAAATAGATATCATGTTGTGCCTGGAAGGACAGTCAGTTGATTAGGCCACTTGCGGTAAGAGATCAATGACTGAATTAACTTTTCTGTCACCAAATAGATCAGTATTGGAGATGGCTGCAGAACTCGAGAACTTTTCTCAATTTGAACTTCTGAGGTATTTGAAACCAGTTCTCTTGGGAATGATATCTGCCATCTTTCCCTCACTCCGACTCCTACGCATCGAGAGATCCTGCTTAAGGCTCATAAGTCTGCTTCCCATCAAGGTAGTGCTGCTGACTATGCACTGTTGCTTTTGTTCCGCTCGGAGGGAGGTGGTCATGTTTGACCGATCTGCAGAATCATTCAGAGAGCTAGACTTGATTTACTGCCGGTTGTAGTACGCCATGTGGGGAAGAAGTCCTTCCAGACTGATGGCTCACCGGGAGTTGTAGTGCACCGCAAGTTGACCAAGATATTTTGCCGTTGAGATTTTGTTGAAGCGCAGATCCAAAATAGTCAGTGGTATTATTTCAAGTGACTGGGAGTGGCAACCACCACATCTGCTCCTCGATCAGTATCTCTCAATTGTGGACCATTTGGAGCTTCTTCATACAAACGCACAAGACATCTTTGACGACTTCCCAAACTTGACTGCCTCATTTTGAATCTGTTTTGCCAGCTCCCTAGTTGATGATAACATTAATACAGTTGGAAATGGAAGGAGTGAGCGGGGGCTGTGCTGGAGTGGTATTCTTAAAACCAGCAAGGGGAGGATCAGTAATTGTGGCAAGAATACATCAAATATATTTTCCAGAACAAACATGGGGCCCCACATCTGATTGTCAACATCTAAACAAATTGCATCAGAGAAGATGTCCTGCCCATCGGGCAAGATTATAACTCATTCGGGCAACAGCAACATCAATTTTCTGCTATCTTTCTCCAGCTTTCACAGTTCATATTTAAAAGCAGCTTCATAGTTCTATTTTCTCACCCTGAAAGCTGGTTCCCAATAATAAATAGTAACCAACTCAGAAGCTCTTGAAGTAGCTGTCGATGGTAGTCGCCGAAATAGCCCACCCTTGGTTGTAGGAGCTGGTGAGAGTTAGGGAGACATGCAGAGTCTGTTGGTGGTGAGCAGGAAAACGTCACTTCCGTCAGGCATGGTTATGGTCCCATCGGGCACCACCAGTCGGGCAAGATAGCCCCATGCTTTCTTGCAATAGCCATTGAGACACAGATGACATGCTTTTCAGCAAGAAAGCCATAGTTTCGGCTTTTTATGAAACTCCTCATTCCATGAATTTGGGTATAGCCACCAGATGGTTTTCTAATTTCAACATTTGGGTTCGGGCTAAATACACCCATTGGATAAGAGAAAAGTGGAAAGAAGGGTAAAAATGGCTACTCACAAACTGCCCAACTCTTTATATTTTCTGTAAAGTTCCCCATCAATGAAAACAAAAAACAGAAAGAAAACAAGAAAAAAAACAAAAGCATGAAAGCAAAATGTTTTTGTAATTTTTAATTTTATATATTTTTCTTTGTAACAGCACAAGAAACACACAAAGAAAACAGAGTCCTTTCGGGCAAACAAAAAGGAAATTAAAGGCCCTGTCAGGCAAGTTGGAAAAAGCCAAATAAAAAGAAAGACTTGTCAAGCTTTCTTTTTTAAAAAAAAAGTAAAACATAAAAAAGACAAAAGCCCTTTCGGGCAAACCAACAGCAAAGGAAGAAAGCCCTTAATTGGGCAAATTACAAAAGCAAGCCTTTTTTTTTCTTTGTTGTCCTTTTTAAAAGTTATACATATAATATAATAAAATATACACATATAAAAAGCCTTCGGGCAACACACTTTTATTATATAAAATATATATCAAAAAACTATATATATATATATCCCTTTCGGGCAACATTTTCAACGTCTCTTTTCTTATAATATAGATATATATATATATATATATATAAAAGTAAAAGCCTATTTGAGCAAGCGCCCATATTTCCTTTCCACATAATATACTATAATAATAATATATATATATATATAGACAAAAAATATATATATATATAAGCCCGCACGGGCAAAGTATATACAATACTATATATATATATAGCCCACACGGGCAAAGTTCTATAAAAATATATATAAAGCCCTTTCGGGCAGAGTGGAGTTTTTTTTTTTAGAAAATGAAGGGAAGGAGAGAAATAAATTGGAAAAGGAAAGAGGGAGAAACAAAAACGAGCCTTATTCGGGCATATTTGATGAAACTCCTTTATTGCCCATATGTTATTTTTCTCTTAACACTCAAATCTTTTTCTCTTTTTAAAATTGAGTGTAGAGAGATCAAACCCATCATTTAAATTGGTCATGCTATGTAGCTTGGGAACCATAGGAGGTGGCCATTCATGCTCGTATTGGCGAGGAAGAGTGTAGGAGCTATTTTCTTCTTCTTCGGGCTCCACATGAGGTGTGGGCTCATGCCCCCCGAGCGTTGGTGTTTGGCCTACAACGGTTTGGTCTTCTACAACCATATCCATTTTCATGGATTTTTCATTGGGTGGGGCCATTGTTTGGCCTTCATCAACGTGTATGATTTGTTCTTCCTTGGTTGTAGTAGGATGAGTGTGCTTTGTAGAGGGAATTTGACACATTTGATCTATCAACTTTCTCAAAGTTTCTCCAAAAGTTGTATAGCTTTCCTCCACCCTTTTAAAACACTTAGTGACCTCTTCACCATACTCGATGCTTGCCACATGGAGTTTGGACATCTTCTCTAATTTGCCCACATCCTCTTTGTAGAGCTTTTCATCCGGATGATCATGAGTTGGCATCTCATATATTGGCTCTATGTACTCATTGGAAGCATTTTGATACTCAAAGCCATTTATTGGCCTATCATAGTATCCATGAATGCGATTGTCTTCAAAAGAATAATAACCTTCGTCATAGCCATAAGTTGGCCAATCTGCAAGATTATTATTTATTTGATGGCCATTAGTTGGCCGACAATCATGTTCCATGGGACTTGAGTACTCTTCAGCCATGTACCCATAAGTTGGCAACTCATAGGTTGGCTTTATGTGATAGCCATAGCTTGGGCGCTCTTTAACACCGTCATCCTCCGAAAAAGCAGAAAAATCATGAACATAAGGATTGTTCATGATCTATCTTCATATAAGGGTCCCACCGAGCGTGCCAAAATATGTTCGCTCCCTAAATCCGCCATGGGGCCTTGCGGGCAAGCCGGGGATTTACTTCACATACGAGATTGGTGGGTGCGGGCGTGCCACTACTAGATGCCGCTAGTAGACGGGATTTGAATGATTGAGGTTGCGCATTTTGACTTCAAATCAAGAGATTGTGCCATTTGAGTGGGAGTTGCTCAAATTAAGATTCTTTGTTTGCCTTAAAAATAAGGAATTTACTTATATGGAGAGATAGAACAATATGTAAATGACAAGGTTGCTTGGAAATATAAATGTCAGAGGAAAGTGACTAAAATTGCAGATTGCTTGTAATTTATATGGTTGGAAATGAGTACATAAAAGCTATAAATGAGATCGATACCGCAAGTGAGCAGCAGAGCTAATAAACTTAGATAAAAGAAGGCTTTTGGCAAATCTAGTTTGAGCAGAGTTTGTGCTTTTGTTTGTTTGTTTGAGTGTCCATAATCCTTATGCATCTGCTTCTTTTTATAGAGGTCTGGAGGAAACCCTCCTGCTGAGGTCTTGTACCTGCCCGAAAGAAGCTTGGGCAGCTTGCATTTCCTTACTTGGATAGCTTGCATTGCTTTTGCCAACTTGCATGTATAAACAATATTAAAAGGGGATTTGCATCTCCACCACATGTTTTTAGCACATGTTTTCCCACTTGTAATAAACTAACATTTAAAAGAAGCAAGTTGGCTTCTTTCACATGTTCCTTGCCCGAAAGCTTGCTGATGCCTTTCCATCTACTTGCCATACATGCATGTATCTTGATTAAACAAAGGCTAGACAAACCTCCACCACCCAAACAAATAGGAGAAACAATATTATAGTGTAAAACCTATCCCACTTGCACCGAATATCTCTCCAAGTTAGCTTTCTTGCATATTCATCTTCCAAATGCCATATTTTACCCAAATTGTCCAAATAAGTAAAAATAGGTATATTTTGAGTGCAAACACTATCAGCAACAACCGGGCCAGGCTTTAATTTCCGCAACAACAACGACGATGAACATCAAAGCGGTTAAGAATCCCAAAACTATCAGCAACTTCTTCCTCCCGCTCTGCAACCACATCTTCCTCCTTATCTGAGTTTCCAGCTGCCTGCAATCTTGTGCCTGCATCGCCAAACCAATCAGTAACACAGCATACATAAGAAAGCGAATCATACAAATCTTCCAGCTAGGAAAGCAAGGGCGGAAGCAGCACCATTGAAGGACTGCGATCTCGATCTCGATCTCGGTCTCGGTCTCTCTCTCTATCCCGATCTCGGTCTTGATCAGAATTGGCGGTGGTTGTGGGCGGTGCGGCGTCGGAGGAAAGGTGTGTGGGGGAGAGACTGGGGAGGAAATGGTGCTGGTGGCGTTTTTGATCTTCGGTTTGTCCTTGAGGGCGTTGGACAGGAGGATCCGAAAAAACCGAACTGGATTGTTTGACACGTGACTCTATTCCAACTGGGTACTTTGCCACATTCAAATACTCTCTAAAACTTGGGCCGAAATCTCTTCAACAATTTTTTGAATAAATTTATATTCGTGCCTACAAGTTTAAAAGCATAAAAGAACATTATTCTAATTAAATTAGAAGAAATTCGTGGATGTTCCATGTAATCAATATTTCAAGTGCAGACAACTCTACTCAAGAAAAAGGAAGTCAAACATTTGGACTAAATGAATAATATTAGATCAGAAGAAAGAAACCGTTGAATATTCCACGTAATAGTAAGATACTAATCATGAAAGAAAAGTAATAAAAAATAAAAAATTCTTTTTTATGACAAAATTACCCATTCACTATTTTATATGCATTCATTTCGGCTAGTTTTGAACTTTTCTGTTTGGGGGCATTTGTGTCCCATTCTTTTTTGTGAAGCCCGTGATCCCAAATGGATTGTTGGCATTATATATTAGGGTAAAAGACTGTTTACTACCCTCATGTTTCGTGGTTTTCAACATTTAGTACATCAAGTTTTTTTCGTCCCAGAGTCATACCTAAAGTGTAAATTTTGGGACAGTCTCGTACATCTGTTAGTCAAACTGTTAAATCTGCCGTTAATTGTGACGTGACGCCCATGCAGACAATGACTGGGCACCACATGTCATCCACGTTTTGTTTTTTTTGTTTTTTTTCCCTTCTTCCTATTCTTCTTCTTCTTCTTCTTCTTCTTCTGGGGATCGGTTCTTTTTTTTTCTTTTCTTCTTCTTCTTCTTCCTCCTCCTTCTTCTTCTTCTGGGTTGCAGGGGGTGGGGAAGGGGGGGGGGACGAATTGGGTTCTTTTTTTTTTCTTCTTCTTCTTCCTCCGAATCTGGGTTGCAGATTCCGTTTTTTTTTTCCTCCCTCTTCTTCCTCCTTCTTCCTTCCCTTTATTCTTCTTCTTCTTCTTCTTCTTCTTCTTCTTCTTCCTCCGAATCTGGGTTGCAGATTCGGTTTTTTGTTTTTTGTTTTTTTTTTCTTCTTCTTCTTCTTCTTCTTCCTCTGAATCTGGGTTGCAGATTCGGTTTTTTTTTTTTCTTCTTCTTCCTCCTTCTTCCTTCTTTCTCCTTCTTCCTTCCCCTTCTTTTCCTTCTTCTTCTTCTTCCTCCGAATTTGCAGTTTTTTTTTCTTTTTCTTCTTCTTCTTTTTCTTCATCTTCCTCCTAATCTGCAGTTTTTTTTTCTTCCTCCTTCTTCCTTCTCCTTCCTTCTTCTTCTTCCTCATTCCTTCCCCTTCTTCTTCTTCCTCCGAATCTGCATTTTTTTTTCTTCCTCCTTCTTCCTTCTTCTTCTTCCTCCTTCTTCCTTCCCCTTCGTCTCCTTCTTCTTCTTCTTCCTCCGAATCTGCAGTTTTTTTTTCTTTATTCTTCCTCCTCATCCTTCTTCTTCTTCTTCCTCCGAACCTGGGGAAGATGAAGAGTTTTTTTTTTTTTTTAATAAATAAATATATAAATATATAATTATTTATTTATTTATTTTATAAATTATTTATTTTTAATTTCCACATAGGTGACACGTGGCGCCCAGTCATTGTCCACATGGACGCCACGTCACAGTTAACATGAGACTTAACAGTTTGACTAACGGATGTACGAGACTGTCCCAAAATTTACACTTTAGGTATGACTCAGGGACGAAAAAAACTTGACGTACTAAATGTTGAAAACCACGAAACATGAGGGTAATAAACAGTCTTTTACCCTATATATTAAGTATAGATGAATGACGTTTAGCTATGTGTTGATAAATTTTATAGGCTGAACATGATTCACCATCAACATTACTGATATTGTCTTAATTTAATCTCCTACTACTCAATATTAGATTTTACCACAAAAATTCTCACTAATATTAGGAGTGCAAACTCTCATATATTTGTTGTATATTATTTTATCATATGACTGATGTGGGATCATATTCTCCAATATGTGTTTGCTTCACATACTAATAATGAATAACTTAAACAAGTTTTCCTATAATATTGTGAGGGAATAATACCAAAATATTATGAAAAATTAAAATGCTAACGATAATTTCTAAAAAGTGAGATTTTTATGAACTTTTTGCCACAATGTTTTATAATGTTGGCAGAGGAACTAACACTAAACGAGGTGTGAGAGACCTCATGGAGACTTTTACTATGAGAGGGTCTCCTTAGCATTTCTCAAATATTATATATTTATGTTAGTCTTTTTAATTAAAATAGTTACTGAAATTGTTATAACTATTCACTTTAATCATTGAAATTTAAAATCGATTGAAGTGGTTCTTGAGAGTGTCCACCGTCAATCACTTTGATCATTCTGTGAGAAATCTCAGCTAAACTGAAGAAACCACCAGTCCAAGTGGAGTGATTGATTTGACAAAAATACACTCAATTTAACAGAGATTTTTTTCACGGAATAACCAAAATGATTAATGACGGACAATCTCAAGATCCACTTCTATCGATTATAAATCTTCAAGAACAAAGTAAAAGGTTATGCTCATCTCAGAAAAACCATTTTGGCTAAAAAACCCTTCATATTATGCTTATGAATTGAAGCAAATAATAAGCTTATTTTACATTTGAATGGTAGGTTTGCAAGTACATAGAGGTCAGAAAAATACCCGTTGGCCAGGAATGACCAACCAGACAAATTTGCTGCTTTTGTAAGAGTTTCTCTCCATCTCAACACCTTGTCCATGTTATCTTTGAGTTTGCTTTCATGGTCAGCAAGTGCCTTACCGAAACTCTCTCTTTGGTTCCTCACATCCGATGGATCCACCTTGTAAAAAACTGGAAAAACCATCTGCTGCAGTTGTTCTTTACAGTGAAAGATGTGAATGAGTTCATCCAAGCACCACTGTGAGGAAGCGTAGTTTTCGGAGAAGACAACAAGAGAAATCCTCGATCGCTCGATTGCTTTGAGAAGCGCCAACGATATTTCCTCTCCTCTTTTAAGCGCCTCATCGTCTATGAAGGTTTTGATTCCCTTCTGAACCAAATTGTTGTACAGATGACCTACAAAATTGTAGCGGGTATCCTCTCCTCTAAAACTGAGGAAGACATCATATGTCCATGAGTGGGTGAAAGAAGAAGAGGAAGAGGCTCCTTCATTGGTCGTTGAATCCATGATTGTTCGATTACTAAAAAGGATGAGAGGCTGAGAGATTAAATGTCAAAGACTGATCCATCTCTTGTGTCATGAACTTATGATAAGGCCTCTTTTCTCGACTTCACAATATGCGAAGCAGTTTCCTTGCCATCTTCCACGCTGACCTGAGGTCAAGGAAATTATAATCATGTGGCCATGATGCAGTGCCATCAATGTAGTTTGGTGGCTGGTTCAAATTCGATTTAATACTTCCTACTAACTTGATTTCTTGCAAGTGGTGTTTTAATTAGGAATTGTGGTGTCATTTAGTAATGGTCATTTACTATGCTATAGTGGGCTAGGAACTTGTGTTTGTGGTTATTATGGTTGCTGGCCAGGTTCTCTAAGTACTCAGAACATTCGAGACAGCAAGGGGGGATTTGAATTTTGAAGTTTATGTAAGCAGAGAGTATTCTCTAATTGTTCTTCTTTTAAAGTTGTATTCCAGATTTCAGTAAAGTCATTTCTCTATTACCAACCTCCATTAGGCCAATTCATTTTTTATTTGGCTAGTTAATAAAGACAAAAATTGACGTAATGAAGTATTATGATCTAGAGATATTCTTTTTCACTTTTAAGTAAGAAATCTCAAGTTCGATTCATAAATGGCGAGTTTGATCCACATTATTATGCATTCAATTGTGTGGCTTAACCTAATTTGATTTTTATCATAAGTCTTGACTGAACTATTATTTATAGTTGTTTTAAGGGAACTTTAACGAAAAGCTCCCGGTACTGTTCACTTTAACGAAAAACCACATTTTTACACTAAAAAGTCAATCCTGATACTATTCACTTTACCCTGTATTTTGTCCTTATCATTAAAACTCAAAGCTTTCAAGCCATTTTCATTAATTTTCCTTTGTTTTTTTAATACAAACGAATTACTATTTTTAACTTACACTAGGACCCGGAAGGACCGGGAAGGAAAAACGTTTACACCCAAGACAAAATAGATAGTTGAAAATGAAGGCCCAACAGTCATATCATAATTAGGCGATACATACACACGGGCCACGGCATTGGCATGTTTTAGGAAGAATCCTGAATTGAAATTTAAAACTTTGACCATTCTTCCACATAAGCAGACTTTCCCGTTTAGTGGTGATTAGTCAGATGATAGTTTCAGTTATTTTCTATTTGGGTTTTTATCACAAATGGTTCCTGAAATTGACCTTATTAATCATGATATTCCCTGAAATTGAAAATCGATCAGTGTAGTCCCTGAATTTTAACCTCGCGAATCAATGTCTTTCTTCCATTAGTGTTCCGTCCAAATCAAAGTTAAAAAAGGATATGTGACAATTTTTTCATGGTAAATGACAGTAATACCCTACTAATCTTATTCCTCCCTTCCCACCTTTTCACTTGTCCCACCTAATCCCTTACTTTTCCTCACTCTTCTGCGAATTCTTTTCTACTGTAAGACTTAGGGTTTGAAAAAATATTGGGGATTTTTTACATGAGATTCAATGAAACCTGTTAGATTCGACTAAATTATAGGATTGTCAAGAATAATTCAAGTTTGGTTGTTTGCGAGGGTGATTTAGGTTGATTGCGATGTCAGAAATATATCGAAAAAATGGAAAGCCTCCATAATATGGTTAGTAAATCGAATCTCCTTTAGTTTTTGAGTTTGTTTGCACTTTTAGGGCGTGTTTGTTTGCCCTCGTTAAAGTTCACTGGATTGGACTACTTTGCTAAGACTACTAATCCCGTGTTTGGCTCAAGCTGGACTAAACTTTAATCCTAAAGTTCACTGGATTGGACTACTTTGCTAAGACTACTAATCCCGTGTTTGGCTCAAGCTGGACTAAACTTTAATGGGATTAAGTGGGACTCGTTCCGACTAAGAGCTTCGCTAAGTCGTCCTAGTGAGACCCCCTAAAAACCACGGGATTGCTAATCCCGTCTCCAACATCGTTTGCACACCTTTGTCGTCTGCAACTCCTACTCCCTTACCTCTGTCCAGATCTGAAACTCACCACCACCCACTGCCTAAATCTCAAAATTCAACGTCTGAAATTCCCCCAAAAGCACATGCAGACAAATCTCCAGAACAAATTCAAAACAAAAACCTCAAAATCCAACATCTAAAATTCCCCCAAAAGCACATGCAGACGAATCTCCCGAACAAATTCAAAACAAAAACGCAAAATCACCAGAAAATCCCGAGATTTTCCGAGAAAATCAGAGGAGGCGTTGGGTGGTGAACTCTGGTGAATCCTCTGCATAAGGAAAAAAGGGAGAGGTTAGGGAGAGAGTGGATGGTGGAAAAGAGGAGATGGGCAGAGGAAAATAGAGAGATGTATACAGAGAGTGGAAGAGAAGTCTAGAAAATGGTGAACCAGATAAAAAGAGGGAGAGGGGAGGGAGAGAGTAGCGGAGGAAAGTGGAATGGGTAACAGTGATATACTTGGAAAAATAAAAACTGGCCATTAGATAGGTGTTTCTAGAAACAAGTAAAATGATAGATTAATAATAAAATATTAATAAATAGAGATTAAATAATATAGTATCTAAATTTAATAGTTATTCTGCTTTTTAGTCCGACACTGCACCAAACGCTTCACTAAGTCAGTCCAGCTTAGTCTAGTCTAAGCCAGTCCAGCTTAGTCCCTGAAGCTAGTTCAGTCCGAGATAGTCCGGTGCAACAAACGCATCCTTAGTGGTCCCTATATGACTTTTGTTCGGTTTGATAAGTGGGTGTTGTTTTCTTTTGAAATTTGTCGGTGGGTTGTTTTGTAATGTCGGTGTTTGAGGGTTTGAAGTGGGTTTAGACTTTTCTGCTATCCCAATGTATATGTTTGTCACTTTGTGTTAAATTCTTGGGTTAAACTCTGTTTTTTACCCTGAAGTTTAGTGGTTTTCAACATTTAGTACATCAAGTTTTTTTCGTCCCAGAGTCAAACCTAAAGTGTAAATTTTGGGACAGTTTCATACATCCGTTAGTCAAACTGTTAAATTTACCATTAATTGTGACGTGGCGTCCATGTGAACAATGACTGGGCGTCATGTGTCATCCACGTTTTGTTTTTTTGTTTCTTCTTCTTCTTCTTCTTCTTCTTCTTCTTCTTCCTCCTTTGAATCTGGGTTGCAGATTCGGTTCTTTTTTTTTTCTTCTTCCTCCTTCCTTCTCCTTCTTCCTCCGAATCTGGGTTGCAAATTCGGTTTTTTTTTTCCTTCTTCCTTCTTCTTCTTCTTCTTCTTCATGCAGATTCGGTTGTTTTTTTTTCTCTTCCTTCTTCTTCTCCTTCTTCCTTCCCCTTCTTCTTCCTTCTCCTTCTTCTTCTTCTTCCTCCAAATCTGGGGAAGATGAAGGTTTTTTTTTAATATATATATATATATATATATATAATTTTTTATTTTATTTATTTATTTATTTTATAAATAATTTATTTATAATTTCCACGTGGCGCCCAGTCATTATCCACATGGGTGCCACATCACAGTTAAAGGAAGACTTAACAGTTTGACTAACGGATGTATGAGACTGTCCCAAAATCTACACTTTAGGTATGACTCTGAAACGAAAAAAACTTGATGTACTAAATGTTGAAAACCACGAAACATGAGGATAGTAAACAGTCTTTTGCCCTAAATTCTTTCATTGTTTAATGGTATTGGTTTGGTTGTTGTGGCTTTGACTTGGGTGTAGGGTTTGAATAGAAATGGGCTCTCTCTTTCGTGAACTAGTTTCTCCTGCTCCCCTCCCCATAGTTTCTCAAGCCTCTACCCATCACCTCATTTGTTGCACCTTGAACACCTTGCTAGTCCTCCAATCAGGAACAACATGCTTCCTTCCATCACTAGCCACACCTAATAAATTAATCATGCAAACAATTTATGATAATAAAATTGAAGGAACTTAATTAATTTTATGGGGAATGACTAATTAGCATGTTCTTTGCATTCCTCTCAAGCTTTGAGTATCCATATCCTTTTTTCATAGATTTGACAATACCTGCTATCAATTTCCTTTTCCTAATTTATTGGCTTCTCTCTCTTTTAGGTTCAATAAAGTGATGATTTAACTTGAAAATATTCTAGTTGTAATGCTTTAATATTAGTTCAATATTAATATGTAAGTGTCTTCTCTCTCTTTACATTTAACCACCACATTTGATTAACTCTTTGCTGAAAATGTAGTTTTGAGAACTACTAAGAAAGAATTGATATACATGATTAATTATAGGAGAAGAATTTTTTGTTACATAAATACAAGGAACGAAACATAGTAAATTTTGATGCATGTCACCTATTCATTATACAAGGAACCAAACCTATCATAAAGGGTGGGTCCGTTTCAATCGGTTCAGTTTTTTGTCAAAACGAAAATCAAACTAAAATTACTATTCATTCAATTTTCTTAGGTTAAGTTTGATTTTGGTTCAATTTTTTTGATTCGGGTTAGGTGTTTTTTTTTTATTTATAAAATTGAAAAGTGATTTTTTATTTATTTATAAAACCTGAAAAATAACTTTCAAATTGTAGTCTGCCGTGTTTTGCAACTCCAAGTTTTGACCCAAATGTATTGAGATGGATTGGAATTTTTTTTGAGATGGTGTGGATTTGATTCAAATTATCAAGCAAATAGTACATAACGTGGCATAATTAAAAATACATAATTGTATTGGATACATACATTGCAAATTAAAATGACATAAATTATAAAATATTAGAACATACTGAAAACAAGAGAACAACCTTATAATAAATGTTCATATAAGACTATCTCCAAAGGAGATGTCAAATATGTCAAATAAGATTAAAAGACATTTAGGTGTTCTCCAATGGATATGCTATATATGATGTGGCATGTGAGTCATTTGATTCCTTACTTTCTAGCTGTCTTTTTTGACAACAAACAAAGAATGAGTCAAATGTATTTAATTGAATTTTTTAATACATGAGTCTCATTAACAACCAATAAAATAAAGGGAACTTTAACGAAAAGCTCCCGGTACTGTTCACTTTAACGAAAAACCATATTTTTACACTAAAAAGTCAATCCTGATACCATTCACTTTACCCTTTATTTTGTCTTTATCGTTAAAACTCAAAGTTTTCAAATCATTTTCATTAGTTTTCCTTAAAATAAAACTACAATTATTTTTTTATTATTTTTTAATAGTTAATGTAGCTCTAGGCCCAATAAAATAATAAAATAATAAAATAAATATTTGACACATTCATTAAAAAGAAGAGAATTTAGCACTTGTATTCAATTTACCACATCAGTCATCAAATAAAATTTTGACATATTATATTTAACATATCATTTGGAGATGCTCTAAGTATTCAAAAGTATCTTCGATTTTATTGAAAAAATGAAATAAAAAATAAAAAATATCGTTTTTTCGCCACCTCCATAGGCTAGGTGGACGCCTATCTAGCTGCCACCACTCCTATAACTATAACCATGGTCTAAAATATCCATAATATCCCGATATTTCCATCGAAATTTCCGTGTTTTTGGACTACCGATATTTTTTTGGACTACCGATATTTCCGATATCATCGATATTTTAGACCTTGCTAAGTCACTCATGTATCTCTTACCATGCAATGTATAAAGTGTAAAATATTGTACTAATTCATTATATATAAATGATTATGGTGTGTTTAAGCTTCTTTCATTAATTACTACATATTTTCTACACTCACAATGTTTCTCAGCTCGCTATATAATCAACTTAAATCAGTTATATCTATCATGCGATGCATTTCCTTCCAATTTTTTGTGATAAACTAATAGATAATTGACTAAATAAACATCCTGCAAAGTTTCAATAAAAATTTCCAAGTTTTTCTTATAATTTCCGTGGTTTTTATTCAATTTTTATCGATATCGATAATATCCCGATATTTCCATCGAAATTTCCGTGTTTTTAGACTACCGATATTTCCGATATCATCGATATTTTATACCTTGACTATAACGATGATGACCATCAAAGAGGTTAAGAATCCCAAAATTATCAGATCCTTCTTCCTCCTCCTTCTCTGACTTTCCAGCTGCCTACAATCTTGTGCCTGCATCGCCAAACCAATCAGTAACACAGCATACATAAGAAAGCGAATCCTACCAAATCTTCCAGCTAAGAAAGCGAGGGCGGAAGCAGCACCATTAAAGGAATGCGTTCTCGATCTCGATCTCGATCTCCGTCTCTCTCTCGGCCTCTCTCTCTATCCCAATCTCGGTCGGAGGAAAGGCGTGAGGGGGAGAGACTGGAGAGGAAATGGTGCTGGTGGCGCTTTTGATCTTCGGTTTGTCCTTGACGGAGTTGGAGGGCTAATTGCTCGCGATCGAGGACAGGAACAGATCCAAGATCCAAAAAAACCGAACTGGATTGTTTGACACTTGACTCTATTCCAAATGGGTACTTTGCCACGTTCAAATGGGTAATATCTAAAACTTGGACCGAAATCTCTTCAACAATTTTTTGAATAAATTTATATTCATGCCTACAAGTTTAAAAGCATAAAAAAGAACATTATTATAATTAAACTAAAAGAAATCCGTGGATGTTCCATGTAATCAATATTTCAAGTGCAGACAGATAACTCTACTCAAGAAAGAGAAGGTCAAACATTTGGACTAAATGAATAATATTAGACCATGCTAAAAGAGACCCTTGGATATTTCACCTAATAGTACGATACTAATCATAAAAACAAAATAATAAAAATAAAAATAAAAATTTCTTTTTTTTATAACAAAATTACCCCTGCATTATTTTATGCATTCGCTTCGGCTGGTTTTGAACTTTTTTGTTTGGGGGTGGGGGGCATTAGTGTCCCATTCTTTTTTGTGAAGCCCGTGACTCCAAATGGGCCGTTGGCATTATATATTAAGTATAGATGAATGGAAATTAGCTATGTGTTGATAAATTTTATAGGCTGAACATGATTTATTATCAACATTACCGATATTATCTCAATTTAATCTCCTACTGCTAGGTAGTAGATTTTACTACAAAAATTCTCGCTAGCATTAGGAGTGCAAACTCTCATATATTTGTTGTATATTATTTTATCATATGGTCGATTTGGGATCCTATTCTCTAATATGTGTTTGCTTCACATACTAATACTGAATAACTTGAACAAGTTTTCCTATAATATTGTGAGGGAATAATATCAAAATATTATGAAAAAATGCTAAGGATAATTTCTCAAAAGTGAGACTCTCCATGAACTTTTTGTCACCTCATTTTTTGCCACAATGTTTTATAATGTTGGTAAGAGAACTAACACTAAATTATGAGGTGTGATAGAGCTCATGGTGAGTTCTACTTTGAGAGTGTCTCCTTAGCATTTCTCAAATATTATATATTTATGTTAGTCTTTTTAACTAAAATAGTTGCTGAAATTGTTATAACTCATCACTTTCGTCACTGAAATTTAAAATCGATAGAAGTGGTTATTGAGAGTGTCCACTGTCAATCATTTTGGTCATTATGTGAGAAATCTCAGCTAAATTGAAGAAACCACCAGTTCAAGTAGAGTGATTGATTTGACAAAAATACACTCAATTTAACAGAGATTATTTTCCACATAATATCCAAAATGATTGACGATGGACAATCTCAAGAACCACTTATATTGATTTTAAATCTTAAAGAACAAAGTAAAGAGTTATGCTCATCTCAGAAAAACCATTTTGGCTAAAAAGTCTTCATATTATGCTTATGAATTGAAGCAAATAATAAGCTTATTTTACATTTGAATGATAGGTTTGCAAGTACATAGAGGTCAGAAAAATACCCGTCGGCCAGGAATGACCAGCTAGACAAATTTGCTGCTTTTGTAAGAGTTTCTCTCCATCTCAACACCTTGTCCATGTTATCTTTGAGTTTACTTTCATGGTCAGCAAGTGCCTTACCGAAACTCTCTCTTTGGTTCCTCACATCCGATGGATCCACCTTGTAAAAAACTGGAAAAACCATCTGCTGCAGTTGCTCTTTACAGTGAAAGATGTGAACGAGTTCATCTAAGCACCACTCTGAGGAAGCATAGTTTTCGGAGAAGACAACAAGAGAAATCCTCGAATCCTCAATTGCTTTGAGAAGCGCCAACGATATTTCCACTCCTCTTTTAAGCGCCTCATCGTCCATGAAGGTTTTGATTCCCTTCTGAACCAAATTGTTGTACAGATGACCTACAAAATTGTAGCGGGTATCCTCTCCTCTAAAACTGAGGAAGACATCATATGTCCATGACTGGGTGTAAGAAGAAGACGAAGAGGAAGAGGATCCTTCATTGGTCGTTGAATCCATGATCGTTCGATTACTAAAAAGGATGAGATGCTGAGAGAATAAATGTCAAAGGCTGATCCATCTCTCTCTCTTGTGTTATGAACTTATGATAAGGCCTCTTTTCTTGACTTCACAGTATGCGTAGCAGTTTCCTTGCCATCTTCCACGCTGACCTGGTCAAGGAAATTATAATCACGTACCAAGTGTTGGAATTTATTAGGTTTATTTAGGAAATTAATTAGAGATTTGATTTGATTTTGTAGTAGGGTATTTTTGGCATTTACGCATTAGGGTTTCTTTGGTTTATTGCTCTATAAATAGAGATTGTAATTTAGTTTGAGAACAAGTTAGTCACAATGTAGCCTCTAGGGTTTTGTAGCCGTTTCGGCATTCTCGTTTGTTTAATAATATTCTTATTCTTGTTAGTCTTGTTCGTTGCGCACTCTGATATTCAACTCCAAGTTCATTTTTGATTTGGCTAGTTCATAAATACAAAAATTGACGTAGTGAAGTATTATGACCTAGTGGTATTCTTTTTCACTTTTAAGTGAGAAGTCTCAAGTTCGATTCATAAATGGCGTGTTTGATCCATATTATTACGCATTCAACTATGTGGCTTAGCCTAATTTGGTTTTTATCATAAGTCTTTACTGAACTATTATTTATGGTTGTTTTAATACAAGCGAATTACTTGCCACGACTGGGCCGCGTGCGATTAGGGAAGTCAAGGATAAACTTACAAGTATTTTGGGTCAACCTTTTACTGAAGAGTCGATTGAGCAAAAGAATGAGCTAATTGGAAGACTAAATAATTTGCTTGAGCAAGAGGAGCTATTTTGGAAACAAAGAGCAAAAGAAAATTGGGTCAAACTTGACGATCGTAACACCAAATTTTCTACCACAAAGCTAATTGAAGATAAAAGAGGAATTGGCTGCATAGTTATGAGGATGATGGTGGGGTATGACATGAAGACCGTAAGGGAATGGAAGATGTGGTGGTATCCTATTTTTCCACCTTATTTACTTCCAATGGTGCTGCCAATTTCGAAGATATTTTATGTAATATCACACCTTCGGTAACATATGAGATGAACAACAACCTTGGGAGGCATATCACGGATGAGAAGATTAAATGTACAGTCTTCCAAATGCATCCCACCAAAGCACCTGGACCAGATGGTATGTCTCTCGGGTTTTATAAAAAACATTGGGGGATTGTAGGTCCTGATGTTTGTAATTGGAATCCGTGCTATGATTTTATAGAGGCAAATCCTAAGGAAGATTAATTATACACATGTTACTTTGATTCCCAAAGTGAAGGAGGCAACGAAGATGACAAAATTACGCCCTATAAGCCTGTGTAATGTTCTTTATAAAATTATGGCAAAGGTATTAACGAATAGACTGAAGCTAATTCTTCCCCATGTCATATCTCCCACCCAGAGTGCTTTTATTCCGGGGTGATTGATTTCCGATAATTACTTAGTCGTCGTGGAAGTTGCTCATTGTATGCATAAACGGTCCTCAGGGTTGAATGGGCTTATGGCATTGAAGTTGGACATTGGCAAGGCATATGATCGCCAGGAGTGGAAGTTTCTTGAGTCTATGATGTATCGCATGGGTTTGTTGTCGACATGGATCCATATGGTTATGTTGTGTGTTTCCATAGTCTCGTACTCTTTCTAATGCTATGGAGACTAAATTTTGAAACAAAATTTGCAAACTAAATGATGTGTCACCAATAAGAATGAGTACGTTTATGAACGTTTAGGTAATAAACCAATTAACAACTTTCATGTCCTTTAGTTTCTAAAACTTTATCTACAAATTTAGTCTCCCTAGCATTACTTTGAGTGATGGGAAGAATATCAGAATTTGGCAAGATAATTGGTTGTCGAGAGACTCCTACTTTTGAATTTTGAGTCCACCGTTGGTGTACTGGGATGTTGTAGTGACAGTGGATAATCTCTTCCTTGCTGACTCGTTACAATGGGATTTTGAGCTGCTGCATGATTTATTTTCTCAGGAGGAAATGGAACTAATTGTCAGCCTTCCCTTCAGTACGTGTTCGGTTGTGGATTGTCGAATTTGGCATTATGAACGCAATGGGAAGTTCTCAGACCGAAGTGCCTACCATGTGGCACGTAGAGTCATTCCCTCAGCCGGGGATGGCGCAAATGCTTCTTCTTCTTCTTCTTCTGATGATGATGGAAGGGAAAAGTTATAGAAGAAATTATGGAATGCATGTGTTTCCGAGAAGGTCAAGATTCGTGTTTGGCGTGCATGTTTGGACTCTCTTCCCACAAAATCGAACCTTACAAAGAGGCGAGTGACTGTGGATAATTTATGTGGTTTTTGTTGTTCACGCAGCGAATCGACAGAACATGTACTAAGGGATTGCAACATGGCGAAGGCGGTTTGGTTTGGTGGTTTGGGACTCAGGCTTGAGAATGGCAACACTCAACAACTTATGCAATGATTATTACAAATTGCTATGCACTTTCCATCCTCGGTTTTTGACTTTTGTTTGATGACCTTATGGATGCTGTGGAAGAATATAAATGATGCGCTTTGGAATGGATCTTTTTTGTCGTCGCAGGAGGTGGTGTTTCGAGCAGAGCGTTGACTGCAAGAGTATCAAAAATGGCATAATCTATTGCGAGGAAGTCAAACCGTACCCCCCAGAAGTGGAGAAAACCTGATGTAGATTGGGTTAAATGTAACTTTGATGGGGCGTGGATTCAACAAGGTTTACGAGGTGGCTTTGGTGTTGTTCTTCCGGATCACATGGGGGAGTTCATCGTTGCTGCTGCTGGTACCATTGGAAGGACAAGTTCTGCTTTCCATGCTGAGCTCTTTGCTGCCAGTAAAGCTGTTTTATTGGCCCAAGCTTATTGCCCAGTTGGTAAGAGTGTAGTATTCAAAGGAGACTCAATTATGGTATTGGCTGCCATGAAGGGTCAGGATGAAGATTGTTCACCTTTTGGTCCTATTATCAACGACCTTTGCTATTTACTCAAAACCTTGCCTCAACCGTTGTTAAACCACGTTCAGCGGGAACGTAACTTGGCAACGTATCGCCTTGCTTGAGTGGGAATTGGTAGTAATCAACAGTTTATGTGGTTTTAAGAACCCCCTGATTTGCTTAGGGATATTTTGTTCGAAGATGTTTCGTAACTTGCCTATGTATTGTCATTTGAGGATAGGTTTTCTTGTTGTGCGGGACACTTTTTTCCCTTCAACCGGATTAAAAGTTCCGGCAAAGTTTTATTGAGGCCCAGAGTAAACAATATCTTCAGTTTATACGTTTTCTAATTTGCTCAATAAATATCGTACTTTTATTCAAAAAAAAAAAATACAAGCGAATTACTAATTTTAACTTAATTACACTAGCACCCGGAGGGACGTGGAAGGGAAAAAATTTAAACCCACGACAAAATAGATAGTTGAAAATGAAGGCCCGTCGTAATTAGGCGATACACAAATAAGGCATTGACATGTTTTAGGAAAAATCCTGAATTCAAATTTAAAACTTTGACCATTCTTCCACATAAGCAGACTTTCCATTTTATTGGTGATTAGTCAGATGATAGTTTCAGTTATTTTCTATATTTTTCTTATCTATTTCACCTTTCTCAACAATTATGCATAACCAATCACTAGCTGGTAGTCCAGTGATAAATGGAGAATTACGAGACTTTTTTAAAACTAAAAACTGGAAATCTCGGGTTTGAAACTCAAAGACTTGTGGGCAAGAAGAGGAGAATTTTCTCCAGAAGAAGGCTGAAATGTCTCTGTGAGTTTTTCTAGTCCAAAAACATCTTTTAATATAAAATTACATGCATTTTGTAATTTTGTCATCACCTAAAATAAATAGATGTGTGCACAGAAACCACAGTCAAATCTCAAATCAAAATACAATTTTTAAGGATCAAAGCAGCCACAATGGCAACCATTGAAGGACTGCGACAGTGATCGAAGCCAATACTACCAAATCTTCCACCTGAGTAAGCGAGGGCGGAAGCAGCACGATTAAGGACTGCGATCTCGATCTCTGTCTCTATCTCTATCCCGATCTCGGTCTCGGTCTCGGTCTCGGTCTCTATCTCGGTCTCGGTCAGAATTGGTGGTCGTTGCGGGTGGTGCGGCGTCAGAGGAACGACACGGGTGGGAGAGACTGGAGAGGGGAAGGTGCTGGTGGCCCTTTTGATCCTCGGTTTGTTCTTGATGGCGTTGGATGGCTAATTGCTGGCAAGTGAGGACAGGAGCAGATCGAAAATCGAAAAAAAGGGAACCGGATTGATTGACACGTAACTCTATTCCAACCGGGTACTTCGCCACATTCAGACAGGAGCTATCTAAAACTTGGACCGAAATCTCTTCAACAATTTTTTGAATAAATTTAGATTCATGCCCACAAGTTTAAAGGCCAAAAAAAGAACATTATTATATTTAGATAAATGACATTTAGCTATGTGTTGATAAACTTCATAGGTGGAACATAGTCCACCATCAACATTATGATATTGTCTCAATTTTATCTCTTATTACTAGGTGTTAGATTTTATTACAAAAATCTCGTTGATATTAGGTGTTGAAACTTCCATATATTAATAGCACATTATTTTGTCATGTGAAATGACGGATGTGAAATCCCATTCTCCAACATGTGTTTGATTCACGTTCTAATAATGAATACAATTGAAACAAGTGTTCCTCTAGTTCCACAAAATTTCTAATTTTACCTTGCTATATTATGTCTCATTTTACTTTTTCTATCATTTATATCCGGAATTACTTTATTATATCATTTGGGTTGGGAGATATATTACTTTCGTTGAAATTGTGCCAGTTAGAGTTGTCATGGAGGGAGTTTACGGTAATTTTAGCGCGTATTGGTTTTGGTGTGTCTTTCTTGCCAATGTAAATTTTGTGAACTTTTGTAAAGGGTAGAGGGTCAATGTGAAAATTGAACCATTTTCGAATCATTTTCACTTAAAAGCCACTATGATGTCAGCCTAAAATAACAAAGCTAAGGCAATTTCCAACCGAACCGGCCAAATGACTATATGTCAAAACATAATCCGTTTTGATACAAAATTCATTTTTGATAAAGGGCTGGGCCAAAATATGTCTTTGCTATGCTTTGCAACTCATCTTTTGACCCAAATGTATTGGGATGGATTGGAATTTTATTGAGATGGTGTGGATTTGATTCAAATTACCAAGCTGATAGTGCATAACGGGGTCTGTTTTAAAATACATAATTGTATTGAGATACATACATTGCAAATTAAAATAACATAAATGATAAAATATTAGAACCTACTGAAAACATAGTGAGCAACCATATAATAAATGTTCATCGAAGTATTCAAAAGTCTCTTTCATTTTATTAAAAAAATGAAATACAAAATAAAAATTATATCTTTTTTTCGCGAGCTCCATAGGCTAGGCATACGCCTATTTAACTCCCACCACTAATATAACTAAGGTTCTAAAAGACGATAGGCGCTAGTCGGGCGATGAATTAGAACCTTGTGCCTAGGCGGCTAGGGGCACTTAAGCGGACTAGACGACTTTAAGTAAATCTATTATATTTTGTATAAAAATTTCCCTAAAAAAATCGTGGTGTCTGGCCACAAGTACTACGATGATGATGTAATACAAAACGGTTAAGAATTTGCAAACTATTTCAAACTTCTTCCGCAGACTCATCTTGCTGCTTATCTGAGTTTTCGGCTGCCTAAAATCTTGTGCCTGCATCGCCAAACCAATCAGTAACACGGCATACATAAGAAAGCGAATCCTACAAATCTTCCAGCTAAGAAAGCGAGGGCGGAAGCAGCACCTTTGAAGGACTGCGATCTCGATCTCGGTCTCTCTCGAATTGCTCGCGATCGAGGACAGGAGCAGATCCAAGATCCAAAAAAACCGAACTGGATTGTTTGACACGAGAGACTATTCCGACTGGATACTTTGCCACATTAAAATGGGTACTATCTAAAACTTGGACCGAAATATCTTCAATAATTTTTTGAACAAATTTATATTCAGGCCTACAAGTTTAAAAGCATAAAAAAGAACATTATTATAATTAAACACTAGAAGAAATCCGTGAATGTTCCATGTAATCAATATTTCAAGTGCAGACAAATAACTCTACTTAAGAAAAAGAAAGTCAAACATTTGGACTAAATAAATAATATTAGACTATGCTAGAAGAAACCTTTGGATATTCCACGTAATAGTAAGATACTAATCATAAAAAAAATTCTTTTAAGATTACCAATAGTGTCTCAATTTAATCTCCTACTACTCGGTATTAGATTTTACTTCAAAAATTCTTTATTAGGAGTGCAAACTCTCATATATTTGTTGTATATTATTATATCATATGACCGATGTGAGATTATATTATCCAATATGTGTTTGCTTCACATACTAATAATGAATAACTTAAACAAGATTTCCTATAATATTGTGAGGGAATAATATCAAAATATTATGAAAAATGCTAAGGATAATTTCTCAAAAGTGATACTCTCTATGAACTTTTTGTCACCTCATTTTTTGCCACAATATTTTATAATGTTGGCAAGAGAACTAATATTAAACTATGAGGTGTGAGAGAGCTCATGAAGAGAGTTCCACTTTGAGAGGGTTTCCTTAGCATTTCTCAAATATTATATATTTATGTTAGTCTTTTTATCTAAAATAGTTGCTGAAATTGTTATAACTCTTCATTTTGGTCATTGAAATTTAAAATCGATAAAAGTGGTTCTTGAGAGTGTCCACTGTTAATCACTTTGGTCATTTTGTGAGAAATCTCAGCTAAACTTGAGAAACCACCAGTTCAAGTGGAGTAATTGATTTGACAAAAATACACTCAATTTAACAGAGATTTTTTTTCACGGAATACCCAAAATGATTGACGATGGATATCTCAAAAACCATTTCTATCGATTTTAAATCTTAAAGAACAAAAGTAAAGAGTTATGCTCATCTTAGAAAAACCATTTTGGCTAAAAAGTCTTCATATTATGCTTATGAATTGAAACTTATTAGTACATAGAGGTCAGAAAAATACCCGTCGGCCAGGAATGACCAGCCAGACAAATTTGTTGCTTTTGTAAGAGTTTCTCTCCATCTCAACACCTTGTCCATGTTATCTTTGAGTTTGCTTTCATGGTGAGCAAGTGCCTTGCCGAAACTCTTTCTTTGGTTCCTCACATCCGATGGATCCACCTTGTAAAAAACTGGAAAAACCATCTGCTGCAGTTCTTTACAGTGAAAGATGTGAACGAGTTCATCTAAGCACCAGTGTGAGGAAGCGTAGTTTTCGGAGAAGACAACAATAGAAATCCTCGACTGCTCGATTGCTTTGAGAAGCGCTGCCGATATTTCCTCTCCTCTTTTAAGCGCCTCGTCGTCTATGAAGGTTTTGATTCCCTTCTGAACCAAATTGTTGTACAGATGACCTACAAAATTGTTGCGGGTATCCTCTCCTCTAAAACTGAGGAAGACATCATATGTCCATGAATGGGTGTAGGAAGAAGACGAAGAGGAAGAGGCTCCTCCATTGATCGTTGAATCCATGATCGTTCGATTACTAAAAAGGATGAGATGCTGAGAGATTAAATGTCAAAGACTGATCCATCTGTTGTGTTATGAACTTAAGATAAGGCCTCTTTTCTCGACTTGACAATATGCGAAGCAGTTTCCTTGCCATCTTCCACGCTGACCTGGTCAAGGAAATTATAATATGCATTGGCATGTTCTAGGAAAAACCTGAAATGAAATTTAAAACTTTGTCCATTCTTCCACGTAAGTAGACTTTCCATTTTGGAGGCAGATTGTCTGCCCTCCTAGTTGTGGTGCCCTTCCATGCCCTCCTATTTTGTGCGGTCACGGTTAAGCCACGTCAACATTTTATATTAATTTTTTAATAAAGATAATAAGACAAAAAGTAATAAAAATATAAAATGTTGACGTGGCTTAACCGTGACCGCACAAATAGGAGGGTATAGAAGGGCACCACAACTAGGAGGGCAGACAATCTGCCTCCTTCCATTTTAGCGGTGATTAGTCAGATGATAGTTTCAGTTATTTTTTATTTTTTTCTTATCTATTTTACCTTTCTCAACAATTATGCATAACCACCATATGCATGAAGAGGTCAAGAGCTTGTGAAGTCATTTAAATCTCTAGTCCTTGTGAAGTCATTCTTTTGCATTCTTTTCGTGATCTGGTGAACCAAAACCACAAGTGTTCATGTCAATCCGTAATCTGAGGCCGCAAACCACAAAAACCTGCGGTCGCTTGAAACCGCAGAATTCCGAGTATAATTCATGATGTAGAAGTATATACCATGTATAGTGTGTATGCACATTGGTAGTCCTGTATCAGGACTTTTCAATCCACATCATATGCATGCGTATAAAACTATATGCACATTAGTATTTCTGAATCAAGACATCAACATAGAACATTTATAGCATCGTTTATCGGGTAACATTATTGTGTAAATCATTTTGCTTTCCCTCTCCCACCTTTTATTGCATTCAATGTACCGTAAGCTTTAGCATCTTGTTGTAAGTTATAACCACATCAAGCATTTGGCCTCAGCGGTATCTTCCTGGAAGATGAAGATGATGCAGGGAGAGCTACACTTGGTCAATTTGGATGTGAATTTGACGGTGGTTGTTACTTGGGCTTTTGCTTCAAAAGACCAGAGACTGAAGCACAGTGTGTTGAGTTGTAAGTGCATTTCTCGCAGCACGCCTGCAGCTGTTCAATGACTTTCCAGCACCTGCCAAGTATAAGCACTAGTTACAAAGTAAACATTAACATAATAACAGATAAACATTGAAAGCACATAGTGTGGAGCCAAAAATATTCACAAAGCGACACGTGGATTTTTGGGTGAAGATGACAAATTTACCCTCGAGGCATACCGGGTCTCCTACACGCGAGCAGTGGAGAATCATCCATCAACCAAATCAGGAGTACCCAAAATAGGTAACAAGTTCAAATTTGTCTCATCCATCCTCATTCCATAACCTCCAAAAACCTCCCAAAACATTTCTTTTATTATGATAATTAGCCAATTAATATATTTATACCTAATTAATATATTAATTGCTAATTGAATCACCAAATAACTCCTAAATTCAACCTAAATCAAGAACCCTATCCCTATAAATAGGCTCCCATTCTCACCAAAAACCTAATTCCAACACTTTGGCAAAAATCCCAAAATTCTCTAAACACTCATTCTCTCTAAATTCTAACTTTGGCATCGGAGGTTCTTCGGCCAAAGCCCCCCCCATTCATCGTGGGCGCGTGAGGCTCTTGGCCTTAACCTAAGGTGTTAATTGTTTTGTAGGTGCAAAATTGTCCAAGATCAAGGAGGAAGAAATTTGCATCCACAAATTGGTGCTTTCATTGAGAGTTGAAATCCATACTCGTAGAAGACTCTTGCACAAAAAGGTTTTTTTCTTTATTTTCTAGTCCATTTGAATATTTTTCATACGTTCTTATTGTTAGAATTTTTTAATTGCAAAGGTTCTTTGATAAAACGTATAAGCAAAATACAATGGCTAGAAATTTAGAAAATTCCACAAGTGAAAATTCTAATGTTCAAGAAATGGGATTGCGGAGATCCGTGAGGCTAAATGCGACAATAAGTGGAGCAGCACCACCACCACGAGTTTCCACCATGGGAACCACCACGGTGGCTACCTCGGTAGCCACCTGTGGCGAGGTCCATGGTGCCTTCACCACGGCCCAAGTTGTGCCATCCAAGTTTGCACGGGCCCGGACCCAAGCCTCGCATTCACATGCATCACATACTAAGCAGCCTGCTCCCGCCAAGCAACCTGCTCTCGCGGCCCAGCTTGCTCCCGCCAAGCAACCTACTCTCGCGGCCCAGCCTGCTCTCGTGACCCAGCCTGCTCCCGACGAGCAGCCCACTCCCGTGGCCCAGCCAGCTCCAGTCGAGCAGCCCACTCTCACGGCCCAGCCTGCTCCCTTGGCTTTCCAAGCAGCCCAAGTCAGCCCAAGACTATCTCATCCGGACCTACCATCGAGCTGGGGGCACTCTCACCACATTTTTTCACGGATTTGACATTTCCCAACTCAAATCTCGCGCTCGGAGTCTACCACCCTTCCACTGCCCAAGGAGGCGTATTCCTTCCAAGCTCTTCCAATCCAAATGGCGAACAACACTTGTCTCGACAAGTCATAGAGTTGACGAGCGCCTTTGCACAACAGACAACCTTGGTGAATCAACTTTTGCAACGCATCGGGATCCAACGTGCCCCGGACGAGGTATCCCGAAGTAGGACAAGGGCAGACGGACCTTTCCAGCAGTGTCCCGGCAAGCAGCCACTCGACCAGCCACGAGCCGAACGTTTGGGCAGTGTACATTCTCGTCTTAGTGCGCGGAGGAGCATGCACTCTCGACTAGGCCCACGGATGAGCATACATTCACGGTTGGGGTCATACTCCGATAGTCAACATGAGCAACCTTCCGGGCAAAGTGTCCATTCGCGACTAAGCCCACAAGGAGCATCCTCCACCTCACATCAGAGTAGGCAGCACGACGGACGGAGAGAAGCAGTCACTTAATCCAGCTCAAGTTCAACCAGCAGTCTGCGAAGAACTCGCTCGCCTGCTAGGAACGCACCACATGCACTGCATCTGCGGCATAGACGAGCTAAACACATAGAAGAGCAGCCTAGACCCGCAAGTCATGGCTGGGGGCAGCCGAGAGCTCCGCTACCCCAACAAAGGCAAATTCAGGAAGAAGTAGAGAGACTCTTGACCAAGCGATTGCATGATTTCCAACGCAACGAGGTCACCGACGAGGCACTACGACGGAACATGACCAACATAAGCAGGTCACCCTTCACAGACGAGATCGAGCAGGCAGAGCCTCCACGCGAGTTCAGCATGCCACATTTCACATCTTTCAAAGGGGATGAAGACCCGGAAAGACACTTAAAGCGCTACCGAAGCGCAATGATCCTTTATCGAAACAACGATGATCTCATGTGCAAGATATTCGCCACCACTCTACAAGGACTTGTTTGCACCCTGCCGCCACAATCCATCCGAAATTTCTACGAACTTTCTTTGGTTTTCACCAAAGAATATTCATCCTATCGCTCGATCAAAAATAAGTCTGACCATTTGTTCGACGTCAAGAAGAACCCAAAGGAGTCGTTTCGCGACTATGTGAGGAGGTTCAAAGTAGAAAAGGCAAAAATAGTCGGATGCAACGACTCGATAGCTAGAGCAGCCTTCCAAAAAGGACTTCTAGCAGACCACTCGCTATTCGAAAAATTGATCATGAAAGAAGATCTAACTCTGGCAGACTCTTTTGCTTTGGCAGAGAAGCATGCACTTTGGGATGAGGCTCGCCAATGCACATTCAAGGACTTGAAGAAGTACCCGACATCACCTCCCTAGAAGCAGCGGAGGACTTATTCGCATGTTTGACGGTATCTAAAGTAGCAATAAGCTCTAACATCATGCGAGAAGAGCTGGGGGCCCGACTACCTGTATTTTACAGTTATCTGTATTTACAGTTCAAAAGCTCTCCTCGATGCTATTAAAAATTCAAAAGCTAACTTTGGCGATAATTGTTGTAACCCAAAAACACAAGTTTTACTTTCAAACGCATGCAGTCATCCTCATGACGTACTATTTTGCCCAATCCAGACGCGCGACGATAAAGGCGTAGACCCTGGCGGATGTAAAGTTTTCTGACGAACGCAACACTGGAAGGACACACTGGGAAGCAAGTTTTGTCCTCGTCACCCTAAAAGATTCTACATAGGAGGAACATGTACCGGCAGTTGAGTACCACTTCTTGCTGCGCACCACACGGCCCTAGCCGACCCTTGCTCAATGATTCAACTCTAGAGTGGCCCAATACCGGCAGTTGAGCATCTCATGCTGCGTATGACATGACCCCATCTCCACAGCTCCCTACTGCGCCTTCACGCCGAACCTAAGTGACGCAATAGAGCGGCCCAACGATGCCTCAGAAGTAGTCGAGCACACTCTAGCAGCGCCTACTCCACCCGATGGAGACTTCTGGCATTTGCATGTCGACGGCGCAGAAAAACCTTCATCACTGCCCGCAGAGAAGGCTCCAAAAAGATGGATCCCATCTGGGAAGGTCCGTACAAGATCAGCAGAGTAGGTGGCAAGAGTAATTACACCCTCGCCACCATGAAACGGCAAAAAGATTGAAAAGCAGTGGATGGCCTACAATCTGAAGAAGTACCATGTGTGATCTCCCGCTACAGCAAAACCCGAAGACTCAAGAAGCTCGACGGGCACCACCTCACAAGCCGAGGACTATCCAGTTGTTATGCAGTTCCTACCTTACAGCTAAGTTCTCGTTCGTTTCACTCGTTTTTTTTTAATGAGGAATTCAGAAGTAATCACAACTTGGCTCGGCTGCATGTTTACAACAACTAATCACTCATGCACTTCAAAAGAAGACTGCGCCCTACTTAGGGACTCATCGCAGGAATTGCGCCCCTAGAGGGACCAACCATGCTCTCCAGTGCGAGAGGGTAAACCAATTCCCCGACACCCATATGGGTCAGCTCTCCAAGACAGGAGGATAAACTTTACACTCCGAATATCCAGACGTGGATGAGCCTGGCTGCCCTAGTATAACTAGATGCACGATGGCTTGCGCCGGGATTCCTAGAAGTAGCCACAATGGTCTTTTTCAAGGCTTAGCTAACTGAAGGATTTTGGGTCTCTTGGCCTAATCCGTGGGGAACCGGACCCCAGAGACGGAGGGGGCACATTATGCAGTACGCCCTACAGACGGCTGCCCTGGAACCCTAAAGCTGTTACCGAGTGCACTAAGGTAGCCTACGGATTCTGGAAGACTGCCTACGGCTTGCCCTTCGAGCAATAAAGCCGTGCTAGACTTATACAACCGCACATTCTTGTGAAAGGTTAAACAAGCTAGCGCGTATATACGAAGTTTTACCCACTACCGACATGCTACGTAGTCGATAAGCTTCACCTCTGCCAAGAGCGGAGCAACCTACACCAAGTCTTAAAGTGTTATGATATTTGCTACGCAACCTACGGAATTGGAGAAAGTTAAGTTAACAGCCTAGTGGTTACGCGGACTTGTTTGCTTCTGTAAGTAAGGCATCCGGCTGCCAACCCTATGGCTAACAACTTTGCAAAGTTCTACACCAACACCTACGGCTGCATAGGCTACGCGGGCTTGTCTGCTTATAAAAAAATAGCATGCCTGCCACTGGTCTATCAAGTCTAAAGGTTAGGGCATGAACAAAAGAAGCGAAGATGAAGAAAAGCGAAGGAAAACATGTTTATAAACAACTAGCAAAGGCTGAAGGAGTTCAAGCAAAACAAGAGCTACAAGAAAAAAAAATCCTAAAGGCTACCTAGAAGACTGTAGCAGCTTGGACATCCCACGACTACTCGGTCGCCACACCTTCAGCAGCCGTGACGCTCTTAGCAGCGGTATCATCCGGCGCTTCACCCCCGGTTGCCCCAGCCTGGGCACTAACTTCTCCAACTACTTCACCAATGGAAGCCTCAAAAGTAAAATCAAGCAAGTCTTCCGAAGAAATAGAGAAGGTCTCGAAACCCCGAGCCCAGCATTTTCACCTTTCAGCTGTTCATCCTCCTCGAGCAGACCAACATGGATGCTCTGCAGCTCATCCACTTCCTTCTGCAGACTTTCGTTGATCTTCAGTACATCTTGAAGTTCCAACACTTGGGGTTCAAGCCTATCGACGATTCTCTTGAAGTGGATCACTTGATTATAAGCAGCAATCAACTTTTCATCATTTGCATAAGTTGTGAAACGAAGCTCAGGAACTGCAAACTCAAGATCTTGAATCTGAGGTATGTAACATCCAATCTCCTTCTCTGCACTTTCATGCTTAACTTGGATCGCGTCAAGCCCAGTTTTTAAGTCAACGATCTTTTGGCGAGCGGTCTCAAGCTGCAAAGAAGTGGGGGCAGAAATATTAGACCCCTTCAAAGCAACGAGCTCAGAATCTGCCATAGTATTTGCCGTCTCCTTAGCAGCCTTGCTATATCTGCATCATAGCAAGCAGAGCAGTCATTCTATATTGGGTCGTATGCTTCGCAAACGAGCTTGGGCAAACACCTTTCTGACGCCATCAACAAATTTGGCACAAACGTCCATGTTTTCAAGAGATCTGGTTTCAAAAGCACATAGAAGCAGGCTTAATGGATTTCTCACAGCTGCCTACGTGAGCAGTCTCCTCATTCCCAGCAGGCAAATCAATCTCAGCATCATAAGGAATGGGCCTTGGCGCCACTTTAGCAGCAGAGTCCACCTTATCGCTCTTCATAATAGCAAGCCTCTCCAAAGGTGAACCAGACTTAGCTCCCAACAGACGTCTTGGTACAAAATTCGGCACTAGGGGCATGAAGGACCTTTATGCCGAACAATCCTATCAGCAATCGTACTAGCCATTCTTGACATGGTAGGCGCCACATGCTCAGATCTAGCAACCTCATTTTTCGTCCCCATGGAAAAAGTCAAGTCAATCACAAGCCTGGTGGTAGTCGGCGAACCCGAGCGAGCAGCGAAAGAAGTCTTTGGTTTTTTCTCAGCCGGCATCTCTTGAGCAAGCAGGGAAGATCCATTTTCCCACCTTCACTTGCAGCAGGATCCACAACAGTGATTGGACGAGCCAATGCATCCGCCTTGATCCTATTCACCTCCTCTTTTGGGAGCAGCCCACGTTTCTCCTGACGAAGAGAGTTAAAGTAGCCAACGTCATTCGTGGTACCTAGCAGGGGAGTTCAACCCAACATTCCAGCAGCTCATGAGGCCCACAACCTCTTCATTTCTCTCAATCACCGGCCTAGCTCGCGTCATATCCAAAAGCCTAAAAGGACATGAGCCATGTGACTTGCCTAGTACTGCGCCCCAGCGCCACAATATGCGGCCCTACCCACACAAGCTGCCCTTGGTTCTAGCCAAGTCGAGCAGCTTAAAACAGTGGTCCCTGCCACATACCTCCTCGGCCCATGCCGAGCTGACTCCTGGCCCATGCCAGCCGACGTGCCGTACCACCCAAACGGCTGCCCCGCGGTAGCACCATCCAAGAAGAAGACAAGGAAAATTAATTTTTTCTTACCTCAGTGCGGCACGAAGAAGACGAAGAAAGCAACGAATGACGGTCCTTTGCACGGGCAAGATGTAGAAGATTGCTAGAGGAGGGGGAACAAGTATCCTCTAAGCTATCTCTCTCTTGTAGGGTAGAATAAATCGCTCTCCAAAGTTGATTTAATAACCCACTTAAGGTGGACTTAAATAGGCTTTGAGAGAAATTTATTTCCCTTTCCTAGAAGGATCTAATTTCCTATTAAATAGAGAATCTACATCAAAATAGGAAGCAGTCCTAAGTTTCCTGAAGCAAGAAGATCTCTACACTTGCTACCCTTTTCTGCGAGCAGCCCAACAGGTGTGGGGGCATTTGTGGAGCCAAAAATATTCACAAAGCGACATGTGGATTTTTGGGTGAAGATGACAAATTTACCCTCGAGGCATACCGGGTCTCCTACACGCGAGCAGTGGAGAATCATCCATCAACCAAATCAGGAGTACCCAAAATAGGTAACAAGTTCAAATTTGTCTCATCCATCCTCATTCCATAACCTCCAAAAACCTCCCAAAACATTTCTTTTATTATGATAATTAGCCAATTAATATATTTATACCTAATTAATATATTAATTGCTAATTGAATCACCAAATAACTCCTAAATTCAACCTAAATCAAGAACCCTATCCCTATAAATAGGCTCCCATTCTCACCAAAAACCTAATTCCAACACTTTGGCAAAAATCCCAAAATTCTCTAAACACTCATTCTCTCTAAATTCTAACTTTGGCATCGGAGGTTCTTCGGCCAAAGCCCCCCCCATTCATCGTGGGCGCGTGAGGCTCTTGGCCTTAACCTAAGGTGTTAATTGTTTTGTAGGTGCAAAATTGTCCAAGATCAAGGAGGAAGAAATTTGCATCCACACATAGTGCATTAGAAGCTTCATAAACGCATAACATTAGACGTTACATTTCAGTCGTGAGCTTCTGCACCTTTCACTTTGTGCTTCTGAAAGGGATAAGGAAGACGAAGAACAGAACAGATTGAATGGGAAGGTATTTTATTACTTTATTTGGGCTCTAACTTGGGTAATGTGAGAGGTGAAGTGCACGGTTCAATGGATTTTAATTATCCAACCACCCACTACGTGGGCTCTTATCTTTTAAAAGTTTATATATATATATATATATATCCTTGGATAATGTGAGAGGTGGAATGCACGGTTCAATGGATTTTAATTATCCAACCACCCACTACGTGGGCTCTTATCTTTTAAAAGTTTTTATATATATATCCAACCACCCACTACGTGGACTCCTATATTTTAAAAGTTTATACACACACATACATACATATACATATATGAATGTTATATCTAAATGCCATATGAGTTATTTAGTCTATGCCCAATCCAATGCAAAGATCATGAACAAGAAGAATTTAGTTTATCATCCAAGAATACTCCTCATTATGATTATATGCTTACTATTTTGTAAATATTGATGGATAGATGTACTTTGTGTATTCTTCTACTTCTAGTTTTGCATTTTATCATTCTTTTATTATCCATACAAGTATATTTTGTTAAAGTGTAAATAGGCACTTATTTAGAAGATATATAATAAATTTACATAAATCCGCCTAGACGCTAGACCCCTGCCCGCCGCCTGACTGCTTGGCATTTTTTAGAACCTTGTTATATATTAAGGCCTCTTTTCTCGACTTCACAATATGCGAAGCAGTTTCCTTGCCATCTTCCACGCGGACCTGGTCAAGGAAATTATAATATGCATTGGCATATTCTAGGAAAAACCTGAATTGAAATTTCAAAGTTTGACCATTCTTCCAACAGTCATAATTAGGCGACACACATATGCATGAAGACGTCAAGAGCTTGTGAATTCATTTAAATCTCTAGTCCTTGTGAAGTCATTCTTTTGCATTCTTTTCGTGATCTGGTGAACCAAAACCACCACAAGTGTTCATGTCAATCCGTAATCTGAGGCCGCAAACCACAAAAACCTGTGGTCGCTTGAAACCGCAGAATTCCGAGTATAATTCATGATGTAAAAGTATACCATGTATAGTGTGTATGCACATTGGTAGTCCTGTATCGAGACTTTTCAATCCAAATCATACGCATGCGTATAAAACTATATGCACGTTAGTATTTCTGAATCATGACATCAACATAGAACATTTCTAGCATCGTTTACCGGGTGACATTATTGTGTAAATCATTTTGCTTTCCCTCTCCCACCTTTTATTGCATTTAATGTACTGTAAGCTTTACTCTTGGGAAAGAAAATGGAGACGGTAGAAATGTTCCTCTATTTTCTCGGCAACCAAACAATGTTTTCTTGGAAACCAAACAAGTGATACAGATAATAATAAAGAGAAGAGGAGGAAAGAGAGGACGGAGGGACGTACTTTTGAGGGAGGAAGTTGTTCTTGGAGAGGCATGCTTGAATGTTGCAGGCTTCTTTCTTGCACGGCTCTTTGCTTTCTTGCCGCGCCATCTCTCTTTCTCTAAAGCATTCGATCGTCGGAAATGGCAGCTCCTGCGGTTTCTAATATTTATTGAAGTCTCAGCGACGGACCGACCTTCCCAGGTGTGCCGCTTCTGTCATGGACTAGAAATTTTTTATTATGATGCGAACACTGGATGATCATGTATTTTTACGTAAGTGACAGAAAATTTTATTATTTAAGTTATTAATTTTTTTAACATATATTTTATTATTTATATAGTGACATGTATCGTACGGCTCATGTTTTGATCGCACTGAAAAATCTCTCGTCATGGACCGGGTTATTTGTTTTCTTTGGGAACACTCGGACTCGGTCGGACTCAAACCGATTCGATTTTGGAGATTTTATTTATGATCCTCTACTTCCACAAAATTTCTAATTTTACCTTCTATATTATGTCTCATTTTACTTTTTCTATCATTTATATCCGAATTACTTTATTATATCATTTGGGTTGGGAGATATATTACTTTCGTTGAAATTGTGCCAGTTAATGTTGTCATGGAGGGAGTTTACGGTAATTTTAGCGGGTGTTGGTTTGGTGTGTTTTTCTTGCCAATGTAAATTTTGTGAACTTTTGTAACGGGTAGAGGGTCAATGCGAAAATTGAACCCTATTTGAATCATTTTCACTTATAAGCCACTATGATGTGAGCCTAAAATAACAAAGCTAACAGAGCCGGCCAAATGACTATATGTCAAAACATAATCTGTTTTGACACAAAATTCATTTTTGATATAAGGGCTGGACCAAAAAAAATTGAGATCCACTAGACCAAAATATGTCTTTGCTGTGCTTTGCAACTCCAACTTTTGACCCAAATGTATTGGGATGGATTGGAATTTTATTGAGATGGTGTGGATTTGATTCAAATTACCAAGCCAATAGTGCATAACAGGGTCTGTTTCAAAATATATAATTGTATTGAGATATATACATTGCAAATTAAAATAACATAAATTAAAAAGTATTATAACATACTGAAAACATAGTGATCAACCATATAATAAATGTTCATCGAAATATTCAAAAGTCCCTTCCATTTTACTAAAAAAATGAAATACAAAATAAAAATTATCCTTTTTTTTTCGCGAGCTCCATAGGCTAGGCATACGCCTATTTAACTCCCACCGCTACTATAACCAAGGTTCTAAAAGACGATAGACGCTAGTCGGGCGGTGGATTAGAACCTAACGCCTAGGCGGCTAGGGAGATATCTAAGCGGACTAGGCGGATTTAAGTAAATCTATTATATTTCGTGTAAATAAATGTCTGCTTATACTTAAAAGAGATATTATTTCATCATAAACTACAAAACAGAATGACATATATATGATGAAGTATTGGAATATAATGAAAACATAGGAAACAAGGATATAATGTGTGTTAATTTAAGTATGCAACAAGTCTCTTACAATTTATTGAAAAAACTCGCTAAAAAAACCGATGCGTGCGGCGCCACGGACCCAAAATACTAAGAAGATGATCCAACACAAAACGAATAAGAATTTGCAAACTATTTCAAACTTCTTCTGCAAACACGTCTTCATGCTTATCTGAGGTTCCGGCTGCCTGAAATCTTGTGCCTGCATCGCCAAACCAATCAGTAACACAGCATACATAAGAAAGCGAATCCTACAAATCTTCCAGCTAAGAAAGCGACGGCGGAAGCAGCACCTTTGAAGGACTGCGATCTCGATCTCGGTCTTGATCAGAATTGGCGGTAGTTGCGGGCGGTGCGGCGTCGGAGGAACGGCATGACTCTATTCCAACTGGATACCTTGCCTCATTCAAATGGGTACTATCTAAAACTCGGACCGAAATATCTTCAACAATTTTTTGAATAAATTTATATTCATGCCTACAAGTTTAAAAGCATAAAAAGAACATTATTATAATTAAACTAGAAGAAATCCGTTGATGCTCCATGTAATCAATATTTCAAGAGCAGACAGACAACTCTACTTAAGAAAAAGAAAGTCAAACATTTGGACTAAATGAATAATATTAGAACATGCTAGAAGAAACCCCTGAATATTCCATGTAATAGTAAGATACTAATCATAAAAAAACAATAAAAAAAATTCTTTTTTATGACAAAATTGCCTCTGCACTATTTTATGCATTCATTTCGACTGGTTTTGAACTTTTTTGTTTGGAGAGGGGGCATTCTTTTTGGTGAAGTCCGTGACCCCAAATGGGTTGTTGGCATTATATATTAAGTATGGATGAATGACGTTTAGCTATGTGTTGATAAATTTTATAGGCCAAACATGATTTACCATCAAGATTACCAATAGTGTCTCAATTTAATCTCCTACTACTCGGTATTATATTTTACTACAAAAATTCTCAATTAGGAGTGCAAACTCTCATATATTTGTTGTATATTATTTTATCATATGACCGATATGGGATTATATTCTCCAATATGTGTTTGCTTCACATACTAATAATGAATAACTTAAACAAGTTTTCCTATAATATTGTGAGGGAATAATATCAAAATATTATGAAAAATGCTAAGGATAATTTCTCAAAAGTGATACTCTCTATGAACTTTTTGCCACCTCATTTTTTGCCACAATATTTTATAATGTTGGCAAGGAAACTAACATTAAACTATGAGGTGTGAGAGAGCTCATGAAGAGAGTTCCACTTTGAGAGGGTTTCCTTAGAATTTCTCAAATATTATATATTTATGTTAGTCTTTTTAACTAAAATAGTTGCTGAAATTCTTATAACTCTTCATTTTGGTCACTGAAATTTAAAATCGATAAAAGTGGTTCTTGAGAGTGTCCACCGTTAATCACTTTGGTCATTCTGTGAGAAATCTCAACTAAACTGGGGAAACCACCAGTTCAAGTGAAGTGATTGATTTGACAAAAATACACTCAATTTAACAGATAATTTTTTTCACGGAATAACCAAAATGATTGACGATGGACAATCTCAAGAACCACTTCTATCGATTTTAAATCTTAAAGCACAAAGTAAAGAGTTATGCTCATCTCAGAAAAACCATTTTGGCTAAAAAGCCTTCATATTATGCTTATGAATTGAAGTTTATTAGTACATAGAGGTCAGAAAAATACCCGTCTTCCTGGAATGACCAGCCAGACAAATTTGCTGCTTTCGTAAGAGTTTCTCTCCATCTCAACACCTTGTCCATGTTATCTTTGAGTTTGCTTTCATGGTCAGCAAGTGCCTTACCGAAACTCTTTCTTTGCCTCCTCACATCCGATGGATCCACCTTGTAAAAAACTGGAAAAACCATCTGCTGCAGTTGTTCTTTACAGTGAAAGATGTGAACGAGTTCATCTAAGCACCAGTGTGAGGAAGCGTAGTTTTCGGAGAAGACAACAAGAGAAATCCTCGATTGCTCGATTGCTTTGAGAAGCGCCAACGATATTTCCTCTCCTCTTTGAAGCGCCTCTTCGTCTATGAAGGTTTTGATTCCCTTCTGATCCAAATTGTTGTACAGATGACCTACAAAATTTTTGCGGGTATCCTCTCCTCTAAAACTTAGGAAGACATCATGTGTCCATGAATGGGTGTAAGAAGAAGACGAAGAGGAAGAGGCTCCTTCATTGGTCGTTGAATCCATGATCGTTCGATTACTAAAAAGGATGAGCTGCTGAGAGATTAAATGTCAACGACTGATCCATCTCTTGTGTTATGAACTTATGATAAGGCCTCTTTTCTCGACTTGACAATATGCGAAGCAGTTTCCTTGCCATCTTCCACGCTGACCTGGTCAAGGAAATTATAATATGCATTGGCATGTTCTAGGAAAAACCTGAATTGAAATTTAAAACTTTGTCCATTCTTCCACATAAGTAGACTTTCTCAACAATTATGCAGAACCACCGTATGCATGAAGAGGTCAAGAGCTTGTGAAGTCATTTAAATCTCTAGTCCTTGTGAAGTCATTCCTTTGCATTCTTTTCGTGATCTGGTGAACCAAAACCACAAGTGTTCAAGTCAATCCGTAATCTGAGGCCGCAAACCACAAAAACCTGTGGTCACTTGAAACCGCAGAATTCCGAGTATAATTCATGATGTAAACGTATACCAGCTTTCAGAATGCAAATGCTACGAAAAGGACAGCTTACATGCTCCAAATGTGGAAAATTCAACTTGACTAGGAGGCCTTAAAATCCATGTACTCTTCTGTGTCGGTTTGACACTGATGTAGTGAAAGGTGTTGCATCAATTACAGAACTTTTGGCTATAAACAACAGGAGGTGTCCGCTTTTATGGATAAGGCATATAGGAGGAAATATGTATGAAGAATAAAAAAGGATAGCTGGAAGAGAATGCTCTGAGTAAGGTCATAACTAGTGAATGTGACCTCAGATTACCACACCCGGTTCCCATGACAGCAATTAAAAAATGGATTCAATATACCCGTCAGATTCATCACCCAGCTATTACGATGCACATCATCATAGCCCAAATTCAAATTTATGGTAACATGGCAAGCCTCTGATAACAAAAGTACAATTGAAAGGTTGATCAGGAAAATAAGCAACAGGAGCAATTCATTGAAAAATCCACAAACTGAAAACTAACATTCAACCTCCTTTATCATCATCCACAGTTTCAATTCAAAAGAAGTAGATATAACTGGTAAGTCTTTCAAACTGTTCAAAAGAAGTAGATGTAATTTATGCCAAGTAGAGACACAAGATGGAATCATGGTAATCGATTTTAATACAAAGAACGGTTTTGTAAGGAAAGAAATAAAGATAGAGACGAATCATATACCTCCTAAGCAACTGTTTGTAAAGACCACCTAAGATAGCTGAAAGCGTCAAAATTTCATTTCATTACCTGTGTTTAACGAAAAAGACGGCAATTTCTGTTTTCGGTCATGTTTCCTTTTTTTTAACGAATCTCATATGCATAAGCTACCTTAATTGGCATCCACAGTTTCACCTCAAAAGATATAATTCGACACTTAATTGATCTTAAATATAAAGAATGATTTGATGTGGAGAGAAATAGACAAATCTTATACCTCTTAAGCCACTGTTTGTAAGACCACCTAACATAGAGACAAATCGATTTCCTTTAACTAGTTATGTTGACAGAAAAAGATTGAAACTTCTGTTTTCGGTTATATTTCCTTGTTTCAAGAACCTAATGCAAAAAATCTCATATGCATAAGCCAAGGGAACAAACAAGATGTGAAGTTAAGATAGAACTTCAAGTCGTACAGCTAGACTGCATCCACAAGTATCGGTTCAATTCCTCCTCGTTGGAGATTATAGATTTACCTCCATGGTGCTAAAAGAAAGTTTTGTTAAGAAAACCAGCTTGTGGAAACTGTTTGGGTGTGTTTGTTAGGGAGGATTAGCTTGGGTAGCATAAGAGCAAGTCCACCGTTGGACCTTCCTCGCGGGACAGGCGAGAGGAAAGGGCCCGAGGGCCGATGGGTTCGGCTCCAGCGTTGGGCAGCCCGAGTGAGGGTGGGAGCCCGAGGGCCAGGCCCGTGAGGGATTACCAGCCCTTCAGCCCGAGGGGTATGACGTCAGGCTGATGCCATGCCTGGCGTCGGTCCTTTTTTTTTATTTCTTTTGTGTCAGGTGCGTGCCCCTCACGTGTGCGTGGGGGCGCGTCAGCCGACACGTTTTCAGAGTGAATGACCCGCGCGCAGTGACCTTTGGGAAGCCACGTGGCTTCCCACGGTCCGTTCGATCTCAACGGCTCTTTAATACGAGCCGTCCGATTTCCAACGGTAATAAAAAAAGATGATTTAATATCAACCGTTCGATCTGAGATCAACGGTTGATGTTAATCTGCTTTATAAATTAAAAAAAATAGTTTTAAAATTAAAAAAAGTTACCGTTGTGACACGTGGCACAATCTGGAGTGTTGGAATTCAATTTTTTTTAAATCCAACGGCAGAGATTAATTAGTTCAATAAAAATTTAAAAAAAAATTGTAAAAAATCCAAAAAAAAAAATCTGAAAAAATTTAAAAAAAATTGTTTTTACTTTTCTATAAATACCTTCTCATTATCATCTACCTTACACCACAATTTCATATTTTCTCAACTACTTTCAATCAAATTCCTATCTTTCTCTCAACATTTCAATCCAATTTTTTTCAACAAAATGACTACTGATGCAGGTACGAATTGGTTGCTTCTTGAAAATGTTGCGTTGTGTACTAGCTGGGTTGAAGTTACTCATAGTTCGCTTACGGGTAATGAGATGCAGTTGCGAGAAATGTGGAGTCTTATTCATACCAATTTTCTTGAGAAAATGGGTGGGAAAAGAACCAAAGAATCGATGTCCAGTCGTTGGAAATTACTTAGCCAATCTTTTAGTACGTGGAGAGACGCCTTGGCACAAGCTAGTGGTAATATTCGAAGTGGGGAAAATTACGCGGATGAGGTAACAATATATTATTTATTTATTTGTTTGTACTATACCCAAATTTACATTATAATTATTTGTTTGTATTATTTATTTGTTACCTACTTTCATTATAATTATTAGTTTGTATTATTTATTTGTTACCTACTTTCATTATAATTATTTGTTTGTATTATTTATTTGTTAACTACTTTCATTATAATTATTTGTTTTCCCGCATTGTGTAGCAACTTCAAGCACAAGCTTGCTATGGTGCCAAAACCAAAAGCAAAAATAAAACATTCAACAGGTAGGAATGTTGGAATATTGTCAAAGAATGTTCTAAATTCAGAGTTGTGTCTGTCGGTCCAAAAGTTTTCATGAACAGCACCCCTCTACACTCTACACCCGATCATGACTCACATGTTCATGAAGATGATGCAGAAGAAGTGCCCGAAACGCCCCTCCCTGAACAAGCGTCGGGTTCGACCCGTTATCCAATTAGGCCTCAAGGTAAGAAGGCTTCAAAGAGAAAAGGGAGTGCTACCAAGAATGATTATGCAAAGTACATGGAACAACTTGCTCGCCAAGGTGAATTGACTTTGGCGCGGGAAATGGCGAAAATTGAGGCTGATAAGGCTAGAGAGGAGGCAAAAGTTGCAGCTCTTGAGAGAGAATTTCAAGCTAATGAGAGAGAAAGAGAGCTACTTAGGCAAGAAAGGGAACATGTTAGAGAAGAAAGAATGGCTCAACAAGATCGTGAAATTATGAACACGCCTTTAGAAGGGAAGTCTCCAAATTCTAAATTGTTTTGGAAGTCGGAGAAAGCGGACGTGGTGCGAAGGAGGCGTGCAAGAGAAGCGAGAGCAAGAGAAGATGGTCCTAGCACCACAAGAAATGATCATCCTAGCACCACAAATTGGTTAAGTGATGATGATTAGAGTAGTTTTTGTAATCGAAGCCCATAATTTTCCAATCACTTTGGGTTGTAATTTATTATTTATTGAATAGAGTACTTTATGTTGTTTCCAATTTATTGAATTTAGTACTTTATTTAAAGTGAGAGTAAATTTATTTAATTTGGTAAGTTATTTATACTAAGAGAATATTTATTCAAATGACAAAAACACACCAAATAAAATTACATAAACATACCAAATAATAAAAAAATGAACTAAAAATGAACTAAAAAAAACACACCAACTAAAATTAAATAAACACACCAACTAAAATTAAACAAACACACTAAATGAACTTAATTATCTTTAGCTTGTTTCAATGCCCATTGGTGGTCTATCAAGTCATTTTGCCGGGCATTGTGCATATATGGTCTTTGAAGTGCAGTATATCGTTGAATGACCAAATCATTGTAACGTCCATCCCTTTGTAATAGCTCATGTTGCACAGGTTCTTCAGTGGCGTCATGAGCACAATATATACGTGTTTTTGAATTGTTCATCGTGTCTGGCTCATATTCATCAACGGCTTCATAATCGTACTCATCTTCCACAATCATGTTGTGAAGAATGATGCACGTCATCATGATGGATGGAAGTGACTCTACATCAAACAATCTGGCAGCACCCCTGACAATCGCCCAGTGAGCTTGAAGGATACCAAACAACGCTCCACATCCTTCCTGCACCCCTCTTGACAGCTTGCAAAGTGTTTTTCCTTTGCAGTTCACGGACGTGGCACTGTTTTGACAAATGTTAACCACATTGGGTAGATGCCGTCTGCTAGGTAGTATGGCCCGTCGTACATACATCTGTTGGCCATGTACGTGACTTTTTGTGCCTTTCCTTGCAGGACATCGTTGAACAATGGGGATTGGGCAAGGACATTGAGGTCATTTTGAGCTCCCGGAACCCCAAAAAAGGCGTGCCAAATCCATGTATCAAAAGATGCCACCGCCTCCAAAATGATAGTCTTTGATCATTTTCTGTACCCGTAAGCACCTTGCCATGCACTTGGACAATTTTTCCACGTCCAGTGCATACAGTCGATGCTTCCAATCATCCTAGGAAAACCTCGCATCTCGGCCTTCTTCAGAAGCCTTTGCAAGTCCATGTCAGTAGGTTTCCGGAGGTACTCTGCGGTGTAGATAGATTCGATTGCTCCGCAAAACCTCATCAGAGATTCAAGAATGGTTGATTTCCCCATCCTCGCTATCTCGTCCACTTGGTCTGCAGATGCTCCATATGCAAGCATCCGCAAGGCATCATTAATTTTTTGTTGAGGAAGGAGACCCATAGCACCAAAAGCATCATTCTTTTGCACAAAGTAAGAATCATGGTTGCAAACAGCAATCATGATTTTGTTGAACAAATGTCGTTCCATTCTATAACGACGTCTAAAGTACGTATAAGGAAATGCACTGTTACTGACAAAATAATCGTCCATGAGTTCCTTACCTCTTCGTTGCCTGCTTCTATCAAGGTTTCCGGAACAGCTGGGCCTGCAGATCTGAGCCACAGCTTGGATGACCTGACGGGAATGTGAGGATCTAGCCATTCTTGCTTCGTCATCTCTCCTTCTCCGCTCCTCATCATCTTCCATTTCATTTTGGGCCACCTTGCGATTGAACATTCGTTTTGATTGGTTAAACAATTCTTCCTCTTGCTAATCGATTTCCCACATCATCCTTGAGGAAGAAGAAGACATTGTAAGAAGGAAGCAGAAACTATGAATAATGATAGAGATCTTGAGAAAATTGGTGTGAGATTTGTGAGGATGGATGATGGATTATATGGAGGATTCAGAAAGGATTAGATTGTAGATAATGCCACGTGGTATGCCGTCATTCGTTAAAAATCTGATGGAAATCTATCCTCAAAGATTGTAAACAGATTATGACACGTGGCACGACGTGATTGGTTAATAATCTTATCGGAAATCCATCACCAATAATTGTATTTTCGGATAATGACACGTGGCGCAACGAGAACGATTAAAAATCTTATCGGAAATCCATCACCAATAATTGTATTTTCGGATAATGACACGTGGCGTAACGAGAACGATTAAAAATCTTATCCGAAATTACAAATAAAATTATTTTGTATTATTTTATAAATAAAAAAAAATACTAATATTTTATTGCCTATTGCCAGGGCTATTGAAGTGCAACGGTGGAGATGCAAAAGTGTATTGCTTGAGGGATTACGGTTCATTAGGGCAGTTACTGTTCACTGGGTGGATAGCATAGTGTATTGCCTGGGGGGAAGGCTCAAACGGTGGAGTTGCTCTAAAGCATTCAATCGTCGGAAATGGCAGCTCCTGCGGTTTCTAATATTTATTGAAGTCTCAGCGACGGACCGACCTTCCCAGGTGTGCCGCTTCTGTCATGGACCGGCTGCTTCGCTTTCTTCGGGAACACTTCGTCAGACTCGAACCGATTCGATTTTGGGGATTTTTTTAGGCAACTTTAACGAAAAACTCTCGGTACTGTTCATTTTAACGAAAAATTACATTTTTACACTATAAAATCAATCATGGTACTATTTATTTACCCTTTATTTTGTCAAGCCTTTTTCATTAGTTTTCTTTTTATTTTATGATCCTCTACTTCCACAAAATTTCTAACTTTACCTTCTATGTTATGTCTTATTTTACTTTTTTCTATCATTTATATCCCAAATTACTTTATTATATCATCTGGGTTAAGAGATATATTACTTTCGTTGAAATTGTGCCAGTTAGAGTTGTCATGGAGGGAGTTTACGATAATTTTAGCGGGTGCTGGTTTTGGTGTGTTTTTCTTGCCAATGTAATTTTTGTGAACTTTTGTAAAGGGGAGAGGGTCATCGCGAAAATTGAACCATTTTTTAATCATTTTCACTTAAAAGCCACTATGATGTGAGCCTAAAATAACCAAAGCTAAAGTTATTTCCAACCGAGCCAGCTAAAGGGCTATATGCCGAAACATAGTCCGTTTTGACACAAAATTCATTTTTGATAGAGGGCTAGGCCAAAAAAAATTTGAGGCCCACAGGGCCAAAATATGTCTTTGATGTGCTTTGCAACTCCAACTTTTGACCCAAATGTATCGAGATGGATTGGAATTTCATTGAGATGGTGTGGATTTGATTCAAATTACCAAGCCAATAGTGTATAACGAGGTTTGTTTCAAAATACTTAATTGTATTGAGATACATATATTGTAATTTAAAATGACATAAATTATAAAGTATTAGAACATATTGAAAACATAGTGAACAACCATATAACAAATGTTCATAGAAGTATTCAAAAGTCCCTTCCATTTTATTAAAAAAAAATAAAATACAAAATAAAAATTAACTTTCTTTTTTTGGCGACCTCCATAAGCTAGGCGGACGCTTATTTAACTCCCACCACTACTATAACTAAGGTTCTAAAAAACGCTAGGTGCTAATCGGGCGGTGGATTGGGGCCTAGCGCCTAGGCGGCTAGGCGGGATCTAGGTGGGCACCTAAGTGTACTAGACGGATTTAAGTAAATCTATTATATTTCGTGTAAATAAGTGTCTGCTTATACTTAAAATATGTATTATTTCATCATAAACTACAAAATAGAATGACACATATATATATATATATATGAATGATGAAGTATTAGAACATAATGAAAACATGGGGAACAATGATATAATGTGTGTTCATTTAAGTATGCAAAAGTCTCTTACAATTTATTGAAAAAGTAAAATAAAATACAAAATGAAAGTTATCCATTTTCTGTCGAGCCGAATCTAAGCGGGTCTAGACAGGTTAGGCGGGTGGCTAGTCGGTTTAAGAGGGCATCTCAATGGATCTGGATGTCATTTCTTAGAGCATTTCCAGCGTGTGCTCTCCCCCAAGGGACAGGCCCACAAATAGTGGCAGAGAGCCCGAGCAACCAAGCCCATCGTGTGCTGGTGATGGAGCCCGAGCGGGCCCGAGGGAGAGGCCCGGCACGAGTTCCCAGCCCGAGAGCCCGAAGGCAACATGACGTGGGCTGACGTCAGGGCAACGTCAGCCATAATATAAAATTAATAAAAATAAAAATATTAATAATAAAAAAATTAAAAAAATTGTAAAACCCAGGCTTCGAACTCAACGTCTCTCTCCGGAGTTCGTCGCCGAGGTTGATGAACACCCACAGAAAAAAGGCAAAGATCGAGTCCCTCCTCCGCCGCAGTTGCCGCCGCACCCCACGCCGCCTTCGCCCCTACGCACTCGCAATCCTCCTCCTTCCACTGGCGTGCCCAGATCGCACGATTTGGGATTTGTTTTTGGGGGAAAAGAGAAGAGAGAGAGAGTTTGGTTAGGGAACAGGGAAGATCGGGACAGTTGATGGAGGTTGAGGTGGGTGGGATGGTGAAGATGGAGGAAGAGAGGCGGCGGTGGGGTGGTGAAGATGGAGGAAGAGAGGCAAGGAAGGTTTGGGTGCGTTGAGGCGAGGAAGCTGTATTCAAGACAAATCAAATATCAAACGCTGTAGTCTTTCATTTTAAATCATATGGTGTTGTGTTTACTCCAATAATAAAAAAAAAAAAGTGAAAACAGTTAAAGTTATGATAGAAATTTAATTAGTAAAGCTACAACCCAGTGAGAGTATGAAGTTATAGATTAGATTCACTCACATAGAAACAATTACCTTAGCACTTGCTAACTCTGTATAAGTTCTTCATGACGCGCAATTTAAAGCATTAGTCTTGAAACTGTAAATCACGAACAACTTGTTAGAGCATCACCATTAACAGGAATGGATATATTCATTGACAACGTTTAAAAAGTAGAATCTCAAATGAGATGAAAACTGTACATTCACTAAAAAGTAATCCCAAATGAGATGAAACAATCAAAGATTCTACTCATATAAATATGTGATCATGAATGAATATTCAATATAAGCATAAAATTATTCTCTTAATTTTATGAAAATAACGTAACAGAACTTTTAACGTACTAACCGTGTCCCTTTAACGTGGATATATTCAATGTTCACCCTATGAATCAAACCTCGAAATAGTTGCTCTCAAAAAAAGGAAAACACTTTACTCCTAAGGATGTAACGAAAGTATTCCATATCTTCCAAAATAATTATTTGTATTAAATACAAATTGAAGTTAATTAGATAAGAAGACAGTCATATATAGTTTCGTATCATCTTTATCTTACTTGGAAAGTCTGATTCCCTTATGAAATATCTCTATGACAAAGCAATTCAATCCTCTAGTAAAGAGAAAAGACCAAATTGTTTCCATCACAAACAACAAGTAAATTACAACAACAGGATGAACTACAAAACGACAGAGGAAAGATTAAGTAGGGGTGGGCAAACGGGTTCTGTACCTGCAGGTTGGGGCGGGTACAAATTTTCAAAACACAAAATGGGGCAGGTAACCAAAATTAGCGGGGCGGGGCGGGTTCAAAAATAGGAAGGAGCGGGCCCCTAGCCCGACCCGTTTCTAGCTTAAGAAAATTGGATGGGGTTTGATGTTTGTCAAATCTCACTCTCCACCGTTGATTTCCATATTTTCATCTCACACACACACACACACCCCACTTCCCCGTGTTTCCCTAACCCCCAATCTCTCGAACCTTTTCCCTTTTCACTTCTCCCTCATTCCTCTCCTTGTTTCTTCTCCCCCCATCTACGCAACTCTCCTTCCCGGAGCATAGACCCACCACACCCACACACCACTGCGACCTCCACCACCGTGGCGCACACTCAAGCGACCACGATCACCACCTGTGGATCGTTCCTCCTCCGTTTCTCACCTCCTTGCGATCGGGTCCGGGTGAGCGAAGAGATCGGGTTTCGTTTCTTTGCGGCTGGTCCTTGATTTTCTGCAACTGAATTTTCAACTCAGTGTCTGTGCGTGGGAGGGAAGCAGTCAGAAAGAGAAGACTGGGTAAAAGTAGAGTGTGAGTTGGTTGATCCGGAGGAGTTGAGGGGTTGGGATTCAATGAATCTGTGCAAATGTTAGTTTTATTTATTTTTTAATATATATATATATATATATATATATAACCAAAAAAAAAACCAAGGACCCGTGAACCCGAACTGAACCGGCCCGTTTCAACTAGGCCGGGTTAGGTCCAGTTCCTATATTAGAATGTGCTATCCCCGCCCCAGCCCCGCATGTCTTCTTTGCACTCGGGTCCGGTCTGGCCCCTTCAAAATTGGGCCCGCCCTGGCCCGTGCCCACCCTAAGATTAAGAGCTTACCCTCGCAAAAACAAAGCTCACCAAAATGCTTACCCTAACCAGAGAATCGTACAGAATAAATCATAGAAAAAAAAAATTAAAATTTATAAATACCATCATTTCACTACAAATTTGAATAAATCCAGAAACGATACAATGGAATAATCTTTTAGGTCTTCCAATATTAATAGGTTAGAAATTCAGAAGACAAAACATCAAAATTCATTAAATTCAAAGTTGCACATATTTCTTCTATACCTTGTATATCATGTTTTTTTAAATGATTGTGACTAAGACTTGATTTCTCTTTGATCAGCCTGGGCAACTCAGTTTTTTCAAAAGCCTGCAATTATTATACATAGTCAACACCTTATATGTGGAGCCAAAAATAATCAAGAGGCGACACATAGATTTTTGGGTGAAAATGACAAAATTACTCTCAAGGCACACTATAACTACTACGCGCGAGCAGTGGACAATCATCCATTAATCAAGTCAAAAGTGCCCAAATAGGTATTTACTTACAACCTATTTCATCCATCCTCATCATATCTTCTCCACAAGGTAACCCCCAAATCCTTCCTCTTTTATTATATTAATTAGCTAATTAATTAAATAATTATTCCATTAATTAGCTAATTAACCACAAATCAAGAACCTAACCCACAAAACCAACCAAGTGGCCGATCCATCTCCTCCCAAGGTGGCCGGCCACACCCCTATATGAACCCCCTCATTCTCTCCAAAACTAAACTCCAATTCTCTTACTAAATTCTCCAAACACTTTTCCCTCAAAATTCTAACTTTGGCATCAAAGGTTCTTCGGCCAAAGCCCCACCCCCCCCCCCCAAAACAAATTCACCATGGGCGCGTGAGGCTCTTGGCCTTGACCTAAGATGTTATTTGTTTTGTAGGTGCAATTTTGTCCAAGATCAAGGAGGAAGAAATTTGCATTCACAAATTGGTGCTTTCATTGAGAGTTGAGTCAGAAGCTCGTAGAAGACTCTCGCATCTAAGGTTTTTCGTTTCCTTGCTTATTTGTAAATTTTTCGTATGTTCTTATTCTAGGAATTTTTATTTCTAAAAATCCTTTGATAAAACGTAAAAGAAAAGTACAATGGCAAGAGATTCGGAAAGCTTGACGAATGGAAATTCCAACGTTCAAGGATTAGGACCGGGGCGATCTACAAGTCTCCACATAGCGGTGAGTGAAGCGGCACCCCCACGAGGCACCATCGTGGCAACCCCCACAGCCACCACCTATGGCAAAGCCCACGGCCTAAGCCGTGCAATCTCAACCTTCATGGTTCTGAAAGAAAGTTTTGTCAAGAAAACCGCTTGTGGAACTATTTGGGTGCGTTTGTTAGGGAGGATTAGCTTGGGTAGCATAACTCACTAGATTCAAGGCATATTTAAGGGGAAAATGGAGCACAACTCCCAAATTTGTCCAAGTTGAATGTTGAAAACGATGATCAGAAAGGAAAGTTACCCTATCTAATCCTACCTTTTTGCGGGTATTCAAATGGACAACTTTCCTTCATGAGTAACTTGTCTTCTACATTCAACTTGGATATGCCTTGAATCTAGCAATTATCCTATCCAACCCAATCATCCCTAACAAACACACCCTTAACGTCTTATCGTATAAATTGAAAAGAGCCAGATTATATATTTTTTGAAAAGCTCAAGAAACAGTAAAACAAACAGAAGTTGTAAAGCAAGCAGCCAATCACAATGATAAAACCCCTAACCAGCTAGAAATCAAATCACAATGCATTTTATATTAATTACACGATGGAGAAATAAACAAAATTTTTTCTTAAATGAAAAGATATTCGATTCAACCCATAAATTTTAAAGCTTCACTCTTGGGAAAGAAAATGGAGACGGTAGAAACGCTCCTCTATTTTATCGGCAACCAAACAATGTTTTCTTGGAAACCAAACAAGTGATACAGATAATAATAAAGAGAAGAGGATGAAAAAGAGGACGGAGGGACGTACTTTTGAGGGAGGAAGTTGTTCTTGGAGAGGCATGCTAGAATGTTGCAGGCTTCTTTCTTGCAGGGCTCTTTGCTTTCTTGCCGCGCCATTTCTCTCTCTCTCTCTCTCTCTCTCTAAAGCATTTGATCGTCGGAAATGGCAGCTCCTGCGGTTTCTAATATTTATTGAAGTCTCAGCGACGGACCGACCTTCCCAGGTGTGCCGCTTTTGTCATGGACCGGCTGCTTCGTTTTCTTCGGGAACACTCCGTCAAACTCAAACTCTCGGTACTGTTCATTTTAACGAAAAATTATATTTTTAAACTAAAAAATCAATCATAATACTATTCACTTTACCTTTTATTTTGTTAAGCTTTTTTCATTAGTTTTCATTTTATTTTATGATCCTCTGCTTCCACAAAATTTCTAACTTTACCTTCTATGTTATGTCTCATTTTATTTTTTCTATCATTTATATCCCAAATTACTTTATTATATCATTTGGGTTGGGAGATATATTACTTTCGTTGAAATTGTGCCAGTTAGAGTTGTCATGGAGGGAGTTTACGGTAATTTTAGTGGGTGTTGGTTTTGGTGTGTTTTTCTTGCCAATGTAATTTTTGTGAACTTTTGTAAAGGGTAGAGGGTCATCGCGAAAATTGAACAATTTTCGAATCATTTTCACTTAAAATCCACTATGATGTGAGCCTAAAATAACCAAAGCTAAGGCTATTTCCAACCGAGCCAACTAAATGGTTATATGCCAAAACATAGTCCGTTTTGACACAAAATTCATTTTTGATAGAGGGGCTAGGCCAAAAAAATTTGAGACCCACTGGGCCAAAATATGTCTTTGTTGTGCTTTGCAACTCCAACTTTTGACCCAAATGTATTGAGATGGATTGGAATTTCATTGAGATGGTGTGGATTTGATTCAAATTACCAAGCAAATAGTACATAACGGGGTTTGTTTCAAAATACATAATTGTATTGAGATACATATATTGTAAATTAAAATGACATAAATTATAAAGTATTAGAACATACTGAAAACATAGTGAACAACCATATAATAAATGTTCATCGAAGTATTCAAAAGTCCCTTCCATTTTATTAAAAAAAAATGAAATACAAAATGAAAATAAACTTTTTTTTGTTTTTTTCGCGACCTCCATAGGCTAGGCGGACACCTATTTAACTCCCACCACTACTATAACTAAGGTTCTAAAAAACGCTAGTCACTAATCGGGCGGTGGATTGGGGCCTAGCCCCTAGGCAGGATCTAGGTGGGCACCTAAGCGTACTAGGTGGATTTAAGTAAATATATTATATTTCGTGTAAATAAGTGTCTGCTTATACTTAAAATATATAGTATTTCATCATAAACTACAGAATAGAATGACATATATATGATGAAGTATTAGAACATAATGAAAACATGGGGAATAAGGATATAATGTGTGTTCATTTAGGCTAAATAGCCAAAATGGTCCCTGAGATTTGCATAACTCATCACTTTGGTCTTTGAGATTTCAAATCAATAAAATTGGTCCCTGAGATTGTCCACCATCCATCATTTTGGTCATTCCGTTAAAAACTCCATTAAGTGTCCCGAGCTCTTGGTCAGAAGTTTGGGCAATTTTCAAAGCTTCGTAACTCAATCGTTTCTTAACCAAATTCGACCCATAATATATCAAAATGAAGATAGGAAAGTGTCGAATAAGATTATATCTATTTTGAAGCCCAATGATTGCCGAAGATGGCCGGAAAATAGCCTCAAATTTGACTAGTCCGAGGGAAAACTTGAAAAATCGCAGGAAACTGGGTAAACTTTAAACGTTCATAACTTTTTCAATACTCAACGAAATCAAGTGATTCAAAAACAAAAATCATACTTCTCGATGAGAGGAAGAGAATGGTACCTTTTTTATGGCTAAATGGCCGTGGTTTGGCCGGAAAACGGCTCAAAAGTGGCTAACTCGAGACCAAAACAGCCACTTTCGAGCCATTTTCCGACCAAACCACGGTGAGTTAGCCATCTAAAAAGGTATCATTCTCTTCGTCTCGTTGAGAAGTATGATTTTCGTTTTTGAATCACTTAATTTCATTGAGTATTGAAGAAGTGATGAACATTTAAAATTTACCCAGTTTCCGACGAGTTTTCAGGTTTTCCCTTGGACCAGTCAACTTTGAGGCTATTTTCCGACCTTCTCCGGCAACCATTGGGCTTCCAAATAGGTATAATCTTATTCTACACTTCCTATCTTCATTTTGATATATTATGGGTCGAATTTGATTAAGAAACGATTGAGTTACACAACTTTGAAATATGCCCAAACTTTCGACCAAGAGCTCCGGGACACTTAACGGAATGACCAAAATGATGGATGGTGGACAATCTCAATGACCACTTTTATTGATTTGAAATCTCAGGGACCAAAATGATGAGTTATGCAAATCTCAGGGACCTTGTTGGCTATTTGGCCGTTCATTTAAGTATGCAAAAAGTTTCTTACAATTTATTGAAAAACTAAAATAAAATGCAAAATAAAAGTTATTTATTTTATGTCGAGCCGGATCGAAGCGAGTCTAGACAGGTTAGGTTGGTGCCTAGTCGGTCTAAGAGGGCATCTCAACGGATCTGGATGTCATTTAGGGGGGTATATTCAATTGAGAATTTGAGAGACTTTAATGAATTTTTATGAAGTTTAATTGATTTGTAGAGATTCCATATAAAATTTTGATTCAATTCCCTCGAAATCTCATAGGAAGAGGTGAGATTTATGAATGCTTAAAATATACTACGAAATCTCTCAAATTCCCTCTAATTCCTCAAATTTGTCAAATTCTTTAAAATCAATTTATAATTGAATACACCTGGAATGTTATAAACTTCTTTAAAATCCTAATTGAATACACCCGGATTTCTAAGGATTTTAATAAACTATCTTAAAATTCTAATTGAATACACCTTGAATTTCAGAAAATCACTTAAAATTTTGATTGAATACCTCTAGATTCATTAAAAGAATTAAAATCCCTTAAAATTTCAATTGAATACACCCCTCTTTATTAGTTTTAAAATACTGGAGCATAGATAGTGCCATGAGAGACAAAGCGATTAAGAGTACCAAAACTAACAGAATCTTCTTCTGCCGCAAACACGTCTTCTTCCTTATCTGAGTGTCCAGCTGCCTGAAATCTTGTGCCTGCATCGCCAAACCAATCAGTAACACAGCATACATAAGAAGGCGAATCCTACAAATCTTCCAGCTAAGAAAGCGACGGCGGAAGCAGCACCTTTGAAGGACTGCGATCTCGATCTGGGTCTCGGTCTCTCTCTCTATCCCGATCTCGGTCTTGATCAGAATTGGCGGTGGTTGCGGGCGATGCGGCGTCGGAGGAACGGCGTGAGGGGGAGAGACTGGAGAGGAAATGGTGCTGGTGGCGCTTTTGATCTTCGCTTTGTCCTTGACGGCGTTCGAGGGCTAATTGCTCGCGATCGAGGACAGGAGCAGATCCAAGATCCAAAAAAACCGAACTGGATTGTTTGACACGTGACTCTATTCCAACTGGATACTTTGCCACATTCGAAAGGGTACTGTCTAAAACTTGGACCGAAATATCTTCAACAATTTTTTGAATAAATTTATATTCATGCCTACAAGTTTAGAAGCATAAAAAAGGAACATTATTATAATTAAACTAGAAGAAATCCGTTGACGTTCCATGTAATCAATATTTCAAATGCAGACAGACAACTCTACATAAGAAATAAAAAGTCAAACATATGTACTAAATGAATAATATTAGGTCATACTAGAAGAAACCATTTAATGTTCCCCGTAATAGTAAGATACTAATCATAAAAAAAAAAATAAAAAAAATACTTTTTATGACGAAATTGCCTCTGCACTGTTTTATGCATTCGTTTTGGCTGGTTTTGAACTTTTTTTTTTTGGGGGAGGGGGGGGGGCATTTGTGTTCCATTCTTTTTGGTGAAGTCCGTGAGTTGGCATTATATATTAAGTATAGATGAATGGTGTGTAGCTATGTGTTGATAAATTTTATAGGCCAAACATGATTTACCATCAAGATTACCAATAGTGTCTCAATTTAATCTCCTACTACTCGGTAATTTTACCACAAAAATTCTCGCTAGTATTAGGAGTGCAAACTCTCATATATTTGTTATATATTATTTTATCATATGACCGATGTGGCATCATATTCTCCGATATGTGTTTGCTTCACATACTAATAATGAATAACTTAAACAAGTTTTCCTATAATATTGTGAGGGAATAATATCAAAATATTATGAAAAATGCTAAAGATAATTTCTCAAAAGTGATACTCTCCATGAACTTTTTACTACCTCATTTTTTGCCACAATATTTTATAATGTTGGCATGGGAACTAACATTAAACTATGATGTGTGAGAGAGCTCATGAAGAGAGTTCCACTTTGAGAGGGTCTCCTTAGCATTTCTCAAATATATATATTTATGTTAGTCTTTTTAACTAAAATAGTTGCTGAAATTGTTATAATTCTTCATTTTCGTCACTGAAATTTAAAATCGATAAAAGTGGTTCTTGAGAGTATCCACCGTCAATCACTTTGGTTATTCTGTGAGAAATTTCAGCTAAATTAAAGAAACCACCAGTTCAAGTTGAGTGATTGATTTGACAAAAATACACTCAATTTAACAGAGATTCTTTTTTTTTCACGGAATTACCAAAATAATTGATGATGGACAATCTCAAGAAGCACTTGTATTGATTTTAAATTTTAAAGAACAAAGTAAAGAGTTATGCTCATCTCAGAAAAACTATTTTGGCTAACAAGCCTTCATATTATGCTTATGAATTGAAGCTCATTAGTACATAGAGGGGTGAAATTTTTTACCACATTACCATACATACCGTATTACCAACCGTACCATACCAAAGTTGTGCCAAAAAATTTGTACCACTGGTAATGGTACGGTATTTGTACCATACCATACTGTTTCGGTACGGTACCGGTACTCAAAACCAGTACCAGTGGTATACCGTACCTACCAGCTACCAATATTATTAATATTATATTATGTATTTATTTATATATATATATATATATAAATAGAATTATGTATTATGTAATATTATATTATGTTGTTTGACTCATTTATCCTAAAATCTCCACAAAAACCAAACACTCTCAGTCTTTCACTTTAGTCTCTGCTCGACGCAAAGTTAGAAAACCTAGGGCTTGTTCCGCCGTCGCAGCTCTCTCATCGACTCATCTTCGTTTCTCGTTTCCGGCGACTTTGTCTTTCTCTGCAGTCCATCTCATCATCTCCTTCATCAACTTGGGTTGTCCTTCTTCGCGGTTCCATTTGTCAAGGTAATTTACATACAATTTTGAAGAATATAGAGATGAAGTTTAGAAATCTCTTTCATCAATTTTTCCATTGTACTATTTTATCAGTTTTTCCATGGTACTCTGTCATCAATTTTGAAGAATGGGTTGTCCTCTGTAATTAGATAAAAACTTTCAGAAACCCTAAATTGATAAAATTGGGATTATGCTCTCAAAAAGGGTTTTCACTTTGTGATACAAGTAGCACAGAAAGTAGGTTGGTTTTTAAGTTCTAAGTTATTCTCTTTTGGTCCAATAAGTTCATCATTTGCCAATGTGCATATTTTTTCACCCTTGACCGTTGCAATCCCTACTTTTACCGTTGCTAGTGAAAGTGCATTTAGTCTTGGGAGGAGGGTTGTGGACCCTTTTAGGGCATCCTTGACTCCTAAAATGGTAGAGGCACTAGTGTGTACTAGTGATTGGCTTAGGGTAGACGAAGTAAACTTCTACAAAGAACCAACGGAAGATATGCTTCAATTCTACAAGGAAATGGAAGAAGTTGAAACAAGTAAGACATGTTTTAAATTATTTAGTAAATTTGTTATTAAATATTCAACTTTAATTCTTATTCTAAATCTTATTAATATATATATATATATATATATATATATGTACTTTGTAATGTAGGCTTGACACAAGCTCAACCTCAATCTTCTACAAGTTCAATGCCTCCTCCAAATGCATCTATATCTCAAAGCTTGAAGAATTGATCAATGAATTTTTACTTTTTAAAGTTTTAAGTTGATTTAGTTTGAAATGTTAATTTCAGCATGTTTGTATTGTATCTGCAACTGCAAGTAGGGAATCCAAATTCCCCTTTATTTTTAAGCTTCATGTGAAACTGCATCCATTTGTGAAATTGCAACCTTTTTATTGTTTTGGAATGAAGATGGTTTTGTATTCTTAAGAACCTTTTTCAAGTAGAAGAAGACATAAACATACCTAGCCTTTCAAACTGGAATGTGTCCCCAACAACAGCACTTCCAAGTGAGGGCACATCATAGGCATTGGGTATTATCACCTTGGATTGTGGGTTCAAATCAGCAAGCCAGTCGTCGAGCACATCTATGGATATTTACTTTTTTTGTGGTTTGTTGTCTTACGTTTCTGGTTCATTTGAGTCTCAGCATGCTATAGAAATCTTGTCTTATGATTTATTAAGTTTCTGCCACTTTGACATACAATAGTAAAAAATCTTGAATTATGTTAAATTGAGTATATATGTCAAACTATGTATATTTTCTGGGCTTTGAATTAGGTTAGAAAAATATTAGATTTTGGCCAAACTAAGTGGTTTAAAACAAAGTGGCAATTACCATTGGCATACCATACCAACCAAACTATTTGGTATACCGATATTCGGTATACCGAAAGTTTGGTACGGTAATGGTAATAGATTTTGCCGTACCAAATATTTGGCATGGTAATTGGTACAGAGGTTTTGGTACGGTAATGTACCAAAACCACCCCTGATAGAGGTCAGAAAAATACCCGTCGGCCAGGAATGACCATCCAGACAAATTTGCTGCGTTTGTAAGAGTTTCTCTCCATCTCAACACCTTGTCCATGTTATCTTTGAGTTTGCTTTCATGGTCTGCAAGTGCCTTACCGAAACTCTCTCTTTGGTTCCTCACATCCGATGGATCCACCTTGTAAAAAACTAGAAATACCATCTGCTGCAGTTGTTCTTTACAGTGAAAGATGTGAACGAGTTCATCTAAGCACCAGTGTGAGGAAGCGTAGTTTTCGGAGAAGACAACAAGAGAAATCCTCGACTGCTCGATTGCTTTGAGAAGCGCCAACGATATTTCCTCTCCTCTTTTAAGCACCTCGTCGTCTATGAAGGTTTTGATTCCCTTCTGAACCAAATTGTTGTACAGATGACCTACAAAATTGTAGCGGGTATCCTCTCCTCTAAAACTGAGGAAGACATCATATGTCCATGAATGGGTGAAAGAAGAAGAGGAAGAGGCTCCTTCATTGGTCGTTGAATCCATGATCGTTCGATTACTAAAAAGGATGAGAGGATGAGAGGCTGAGAGATTAAATGTCAGAGACTGATCCATCTCTTGTGTTATGAACTTATGATAAGGCCTCTTTTCTCGACTTGACAATATGCGAAGCAGTTTCCTTGCCATCTTCCACGCTGACCTGGTCAAGGAAATTATAATATGCATTGGCATGTTCTAGGAAAAACCTGAATTGAAATTTAAAACTTTGACCATTCTTCCACATAAGCATACTTTCCATTTTAGTGGTGATTAGTCAGATGATAGTTTCAGTTATTTTCTATTTTTTTCTTATCTATTTTACCTTTCTCAACAATTATGCATGAAGAGGCCAAGAGCTTGTGAAGTCATTTAAATCTCTAGTCCTTGTGAAGTCATTCTTTTGCATTCTTTTCGTGACCTTTTATTGCATTTAATGTACTGTAAGCTTTAGCATCTTGTTGTAAGTCATAACCACATCAAGCATTTGGCGTCAGTGGTATCTTCCTGGAAGATGAAGATGATGCAGGGAGAGCTACACTTGATCAATTTGGGTGTCAATTCGACGGTGGTTGTTAATTGGGCTTTTGCTTCAAAAGACCAGAGACTGAAGCACAGTGTGTTGAGTTGTAAGTGCATTTCTCGCAGCACGCCTGCAGCTGTTCAATGACTTTCCAGCACCTGCCAAGTATAAGCACTAGTTATAAACATTAACATATATAAAAGAACATAGTGCATTAGAAGCATCATAAATGCATAACATTCGACGTTACGCTAGCACATCCCAGCTTCCAGAATGCAACTGCTACGAGGACTGCTTACATACTCCAAATGTGGAAAGTTCAGCTTGATAACTGGGAGGCCTTAAAACCATGTACTCTTCTGTGTCGGTTCGACACTGAAATAGTGACAGGTGTTGCATCGATTACAGAATTGGCTATAAACAACCAAAGGCGTTCGCTTTTATGGATAAGGCATATAGGAGGAAATATGTATGAAGAACAAAAAAGGACAGCTGGAAGAGAATGCTCTGAGTAAGGTCTCATAACTAGTGAATGTGACCTCAGATGAAGCATCGTACCACACCCAGTTCCCATGACAGCAACTCAAAAGTGGATTCAATATACTGGTCAGGTTCGTCACCTAGCTATTACAATGCACATCATCATAGCCCAAATTCAAATTTATAGTAACATGGCAAGCCTCTGATAACAAAAATACAATTGAAAGCTTGATCGGGAACTGGTAAATAACCACCAGGAGCAATTCATTGAAAAATCCACAAACTGAAAATAACATTCAACCCTCCTTGATCATCATCCACAGTTTCACTTCAAAAGAAGTAGAAATAACTGGCAAGTCTTTGAAACTAATCAAAAGAAGTGGTGTAATTTGTGCCAAGTAGAGACACAAGATGGAATCATAGTAATCGATTTTAATACAAAGAATGGTTTTGTAAGGAGAGAAATAAAGACAGACGAGTAATATACCTCCTATGCAACTGTTTCTAAAGACCACCTAAGATAGCTGAAAGTGTTAAGATCTTTTTTCATTACATGTGTTTAAAAAGAAAAAAAAGATGGCAATTTCTGTTTTCGGTCATGTTTCCCTGTTTAACGAATCTCATGTGTAAGCTAATGGAACACCAAGATGTGTAGCTAAGATAGGGACGCAACTTTTTGATTGTCATCCACAGTTTCACCTCAAACGATATAATTTGTGACTTATAGTTTGATTTTAAATATAAAGAATGATTTTATGTGGAGAAAAATACAGAGACAAATATTATACCTCTTAAGCCACAGTTTCTAAGACGACGTAATATAGAGACAAATCAATTTCCTTTAATTAGTTTGTGACAGAAAAAGATGGAAACTTCTGTTTCCGGTCATATTTCCTTGTTTCATGAACCTAATGCAAACAATGTCATATCCATAAGCTAAGGAAACAAACAAAATTGAAGTTAAGATAGAACTCCTAATCACTATAGCTGGATTGTATCTACAAGTATCAGTACAATTCCTCCTCGCCAGAGATCACAGATTTACCTTCACGGTGCTAAAAGAACGTATTGTCAAGAAAACCGCTTGTGGAAACCGTTGGGGTGCATTTTTAGGGAGGATTAGAGCATAACTCACTAGATCAAGGCATATTGAAGGAAAAAATGGATCATAACTTCCAAATTTGTCCAAGTTAATCAGAAAGGAAAGTTATCCCTTCTAATCCTACCTTTTAAGTTATCCCTTCTAATCCTACCTTTTTGTGGGCATTCAAACGGACAACTTTCCTTCATGAGTAACCCATCCTCTACCTTCAACTTGGATATGCCTTGAATCTAGCAATTACCCTATACAACCCAATCACCCCAAACAAACACACACTTACCGTCTTATTACATAAATAGAAGCGCCAGATTATATATTTTTTGAAAAGCTCAGGGAAGAGTAAAGCAAGCAGCCAATCACAATGGTAAACCCCCTAACCAGCTAGAAATCAAATCACAGTGGATTTTATATAAATTACAATACGATGGAGAAATAAACAAAAATTGTTCTTGAATGAAAAGATATTCGATTCTACCCATGAATTTTAAAGCTTCACTCTTGGGAAAGAAAATGGAGACGGTAGAAATGTTCCTCCATTTTCTCGGCAACCAAACAATGTTTTCTCGGAAACCAAACAAGTGATACAGATAATAATAAAGAGAAGAGGAGGAAAAAGAGGACGGAGGGACGTACTTTTGAGGGAGGAAGTTGTTCTTGGAGAGGCATGCTTGAATGTTGCAGGCTTCCTTCTTGCAGGGCTCTTTGCTTTCTTGCCGCGCCATCTCTCTCTCTCTCTAAAGCATTCGATCGTCGGAAATGGCAGCTTCTCCGGTTTCTAATATTTATAGAAGTCTCAGCGAGCGAGCGAGCGACCGTCCCAGGTGTGCCGCTTCTGTCGTCGACCGGCTTATTCGTTTTCTTTGGGAGCACTCGGTCGGACTCGAACTGATTCGATTTTTGGGATTTTTGTTTTTAAGAAACTAATGAAGAAAATTTAAAAATTTTAAGTTTTAACAATAATAATAAAATACAAAGGGAATAGTTCTAGAATTGACTTTTTAATGTAAAAATTTAATTTTTCGTTAAAATAAACAGTACCTAAAACTTTTCATTAAAATTCCTTTTTTTTTATGACCCTCTACTTCCACAGAATTTCTAGCTTTACCTTTTATATTACGTCTCATTTTACTTTTTATATTATTTATATCCTAACTTACTTTATTATATCAACTGAGTTGAGAGATATATTAGTTTCGTTGATGTGATAAGAACTCTTTGGTCTTTTTAGCGTTTAATGACAATTTTGAGAAATTGAGCCAATTAGAGTTGTGATAGAGGGAGTTTAAGGTAATTTTAGTCGCTGTTGGTTTTGATGTGTTTTTCTTGCCAATGTGAATTTTTCTATTTTAGAGTCCCAAATATGAAAATGAGCTAAAAAAACGAAGAGTCTCTGCTGCATCAGCAAAACTAAAACTAAAGTATCCTCATTCGATCGATTTCGCGAATGAAACGAGTATATGAGATAATGTAAAATATAACTGTAGCCATCGAAATTTCGGTAAAATAAATGTTGACCAATGCATTAAAATTACAACATTCACTCATTTCACCTACATCATCCACTTACTTCGCCTACAACCTCCACTCATTTCACCTACATCATCCACTTACTTTCATTCTCAAAGCCTATAAATAGGCTTCTCCATCAAGGTATCAATTCACCAATTCACAAATACATTTCTCTACTCCCAAATTGGAAGAGAATTCCCCAAATCCTTGAATAAACTTCCAACCTTCAAGATCAAGCCCTGACAGTCCTTGAAGAAACCTCTTGTTCAACCTTTAAGATCAAGCCCCGAAGGCCCTTGAAGAAACTTCCCCCAACCTTCAATATCAAGCCCCAAAGACCCTTGAAGAACCATCCATTCACATGTTCATCAAGATCAAGCCTAAAGGCCCTTGAAGATCTGTTCATCCTTTCGTCAATATCAAGCCTCAAATGCCCTTGAAGATCAGTTCACCTGTTCATCAAGATCAAGCCCAAAGGCCCTTGAAAATCCGTTCATCCGTTTGTCAAGATCAAGCTCAAAGGCCCTTGAAGATCCGTTCATCATTTCATCAAGATCAAGCCTAAAGGCCCTTGAAGATCCGTTCATCCGTTTATCAAGATCAAGCCCCGAAGGCCCTTGAAGAGACTTTCCTCAACCTTCAAGATCAAGCCCCGAAGGCCCTTGAAGAAACTTCCAACAGTTCATCCAAGATCAAGCCTCGACGACCCTTGGATCAACAAAACATCCACAAATCAACATCTTATGGAGATCGAATTAGAGGATCAAATTACAAAGAGATCATAACCCTAAAATCATTAATACAAAATATTATTTTGTGCACGTGTTCTTGCCTTGTTCTTGTTTCAGGAATTTATGTGTTCACAAATGTGGCACACTCGGTGAGATTATCTCTACCTCTCATCTCTTTCTCTGTTCAAGAAATCCAAAGCACACCTCCAAAATCAATGGCATCAAACAAAGGACAAGTCGTTATCGCAACCATCGACACTACCTCTATTGAATAACAGCTGGCTCAAATGAGTGAAGCAATTGCAAGGCTTACAAAGACCGTGAAGGAGAAAAACTTGCAAATCATCGCATTCATCAACCGTTTGGAGGCGCAACATGGCGTCAAGGTAGAACCAAGCTCCCTTCCAACAAAGAGGACCAAAGAAGGTTTCAACCCAAATGCCTACAAGCTTATGTCAAAGGCTGGATACGATTTTGTTTCCTTTTTAAATCTTGGAAAGAAAAATGCAAACATCGTCAACGACAAAGAACGTGACCTCACTGAGACTCAAAAAAAGTCGAAGGAGCATAATTATAGAGTTGACAACAACAAAGCTGGACTTGGCTTCACGCCAAAGGCACCCATGAAGATTTCAAGCAAAGCGAAAAATGCTAGCGCTTAACACATCAGCGTGAGCATTGAACAAGATCAAGATGAGCCAAAATCCGCCCCTCGAACTTCAGTCTTTGATAGGTTGAATCGTTCAAAACCCAGAATTTCGGCATTTGATCGCATTGGTAGTCAAGACCGAACTTCCGTCTTCAAGTGGCTTAACACGTCAACACCTCAAAGCTTTGTCTTTGAAAGGTTGTCAAAACCTAAGAAACAAAATGGAACAGCTAGTTCTCCTTCGCGATGGTCAGCTTTAGACAGACTTGAAGAAACCAAGAAGCTTTCTAGAAAGAGGAAGACAACGCCAAAGGAAGAAAAGCTCGACAGTCTAGCAGAAAAAGATGATGTTCGAAGCTTGATTTCTTTAAGAATAAAGCACCAAGCAACTTTGGAGGTTGACACAAAAGGACTTTGCTTGGTGTTTCATTCTTGAAGGAATCAAGCTTCGAACATCGTTTTTTTTTTGCTAGACTGTCAAGCTTTTCTTCTTTTGGTGATGTCTTCCTCTTTCTAGAAGGCTTCTTGGTTTCTTAAAGTCTATCCAAAACCGACCGTCGTGGAGGAGAGCTAGCTGTGCCGCTTTGTTTCTTAGGTTTTGACAACCTTTTAAAGACAAAGCTTTGAGGTGTTGGCATGTTAAGCCGCTTGAAGACAAAAGTTTGGTCTTGACTGCCAATGGGATCAAGTGCTGAAATTATGGGTTTTGAACGATTCAACCTATCAAAGACTGAAGTTCGAGGGGTGGGTTTGGGCTCAACTTTATCTTGTTCAATGCTCACGCTGATGTGTTGAGCGCTAGCGTTTTTCGTTTTGCTTGAAATCTTCACGGGTGCCTTTGGCATGAAGCCAAGTCCAGCTTTGTTGTTGTCAACTTTGTAACCATGCTCCTTCAACTTCTTTTGAGTCTCGGTGAGGTCACGTTCTTTGTCGTTGATGATGTTTGTATTTTTCTTTCCAAGATTTAAAGAAGAAGCGAAATCATATCTAGCCTTTGACATGAGCTTGTAGGCGTTTGGGTCGAAACCTTCTTCAGTTCTCTTGGTTGGAAGGGAGCTTGGTTTTGCTTTGACGCCATGATGTGCCTCCAGATGGTTGATGAGTGTGGTGATTTGCAAGTTTTTCTCCTCCGCGGTCTTTGTGAGCCTTTCAATTGCTTCACTCATTTGAGCCAGCTGTTCTTCAATGGAGGTAGCATCGATGGTTGCGAGAACGGCTTGTCTTTTGTTTGATGCCATTGATTTTGGAGTGTGCTTTGGATTTCTTGAGCAGAGAAAGAGATGAAAGGTAGAGATAATCCCACCTGGTGTGCCAAATTGGTTTCTTCAAGGGCCTTCGGAGCTTGATTTTGAGGGAGGTTTCTTCAAGGGCAGTGGCGGAGCCACATGGAGACTAGGGTAGTCCATGGCCCATCCTGGAAATAAATTTATGTCGATTATGTAGTAATTTTTGCAATAATGTGCATGTGGTGTGTTGGTATGTTAGGTTTTAAAGGTTTCACTAGGTCCTGGGGTCGACGCCTGCTGACGGAAAGCTACTTTTTGGTATTTTTTTTACCAATTACCATATATAAGTACCCTTCTGCTAACATTCTGATTTCTTTTAAACCAATTATTTTTTTGTTAGTTCATATAAAACAAGGTATATATATTTGGGAGGAAGATTGAATGATATTAAAAAAAAGTATCATAATAATTGCTTATTTTTTTGTTGGTTCATATAAAACAAGGTATATATATTCGAGAGGAAGATTCAATAATATTAAAAGAAAAATATCGTAATAATAGTTTTAGCTCGTTATAATGTTATTATCAATGTTGCGTTAGATGTCAACACAGGTTCTATTTACTATGACATCTCTCAATACTAATTTTTTTCATACAAATTTTAACGCTCCATCAATCTTGTTTGATTCAATTTTTCCATGATATTACTAATTTTTTTTCTAATTTCTTTCATTAGTTTAAAGGCCCCTCCTTGCATGAATTTCTGGCTCCGCCAAGGGCCTTCGGGGCTTAATCTTGATGAACGGATGAACGGGACAGGGTCTTCAGGGCATGATCTTGATAAATAGATGAACAGATCTTCAAGGGCCTTTGGGCTTGATCTTGACAAACGAATAAACGGATCTTCAAGGGCCGTTGAGCTTGATCTTGACGAAAGGATGAACGGATCTTCAAGGGCCTTTGGGATTGATCTTGATGAACAGATGAACAGATCTTCAAGGGGCTTCGGGGCTTGATTTTGACGAAAGGATGAACAAATGAATGGATGGTTTCTTCAAGGGTCGTCGGGGCTTGAACTTGAAGGTTGGGGGAAGTTTCTTCAAAGGCCTTCGGGGCTTGATCTTGAAGGTTGAACAAGAGATTTCTTCAAGGGTTGTCGGGCTTGATCTTGAAGGTTGGAAGTTTCTTCAAGGATTTGGGGAATTCTCTTCTAATTTGGGAGTAGAGAAATGTATTTGTGAATTGGTGAATTGATACCTTGATAGAGAAGCCTATTTATAGGCTTTGAGAATGAAAGTAAATGGATGATGTAGGTGAAATGAGTGGAGGTTATAGGTGAAGTAAGTGGATGATATAGGTGAAATGAGTGGAGGTTGTAGGTGAAGTGGATGATATAGGTGAAATGAGTGGAGGTTGTAGGTGAAGTAAGTGGATGATGTAGGTAAAATGAGTGGAGGTTGTTGGTGAAGTAAGTGGATGATGTAGGTGAAATGAGTGGAGGTTGTAATTTTAATGCATTGGTCAACATTTATTTTACCGAAATTTCGATGTCTACAGTAACAGCTTGTAGAAGTAAAGTGAAATTTTGTAAAGGGTAAGGGTCTTTGAAAAAATTGAATTATTTTTTAATCCTTTTCACTTAAAAACCACAAAGATGTGAGCCTAAATAACCAAAGCTGAAATTTTGTATAGGGTAAAGGGTCATTGAAAAAATATAACTCCTTGACCTTGTATATTAGCTTGTTGTTATGATAATTCTATTTCTATAACTAAACCTATCATAAAAGGTGGGTCCGTTTCAATTGGTTCAGTTTTTTGTCAAAACGACAATTGAACCGAAATTACTATTTATTTCAATTTTCTTCGGTTACATTTGATTTTGGTTCAATTTTTTTGATTCGGTTTAGGTTTTTATTTTATTGTTTATTTTTATTTTTATAAAATTGAAAAGTGATTTTTTTTATAAAACCTGAAAAGTAATTTTCAAATTGTAGTCTGATGTGCTTTGCAACTCCAACTTTTGACCCAAACGTATTGAGATGGATTGGAATTTTTTTGAGATGGTGTGGATTTGATTCAAATTATCAAGCAAATAGTACATAACGGGCTCAAGCCAGATTAGCATACGAAGCTGTAGTCAGCCCCCAACCTCAATCATTTTCAGGATCAGCCTCACAAAAGTCATCTTTTGTCTAGTTTAATAGCTCTGCTGCTCACCAGTAGTATCGATTCTCTTGTGTAACTTTATTTGTCATCCATTCTCCCTTGAAACCCTCGGATCCCTGTAGTGGCATTATCAAAGAAATGGCGAAAGGTTCAGCCTTGCCTGACAAGGTTCAATCTTGCCCGATTCCCTTTGTTTTGTCTTTTAGTTAATAGATCTAGTGTTGTAATGAATTCCTTAGTATGTATTCGAATCATTTTAAGTCTTTTAATGATCCAAAGTTCATCTTACTCTTAGATCTGGTTTTAATTAAATGGTTTTACTATCTTAAGAGTGAATCCACTGAATGCCTTGATTAGATCCAGACCTCTGCCCTTTTACCATACAAGACACATAAAAGTCCTTGATCTCAAGGCATAGAAAAGAATCTAATGTGGACTTAACCCATCCACCACAATCCTTTGATAATGAGAAGTTAGAGTAACTTGGGGCGCGCAAGTAATCGACTTAAATTTACTCATTTTACATCTGTCATACTGAGATGGCAGTGGCATGACTCAACACTTAAGTTAGTTTTGACTGCGAGCCTTACGACCTATACTTAAGGCCCGACAAAGGCACCTTTCAGAATTAACTCTGTTATTTTCTTGCAGCCTGACGAACAAAGCGAGAACCCGACAGTCAACCAAAGTGCCAACTCTGCAGGGAGTTGTGTGCTCAAGCCAAGAACGCCCACAAGCGATATTCCTGCCCGAACATAATGGATCTTTTTTGTCGTCGCAGGAGGTGGTGTTTCAAGCAGAACGTTGACTGCAAGAGTATCAAAAATAGCATTATCTATTGCGAGGAAGTCAAACCGTACCCCCCAGAAGTGGAGAAAACCTGATGTAGATTAGGTTAAATGTAACTTTGATGGGGCGTGGATTCAACAAGGTTTACGATGTGGCTTTGGTGTTGTTCTTCTGGATCACATGGGGGAGTTCATCGTTGTTGCTGCTGGTACCATTGGAAGGACAAGCTCTGCTCTCCATGCTGAGCTCTTTGCTGCCCGTCAAGCTGTTTTATTGGCCCAAGCTTATTGCCCAGTTGGTAAGAGTGTAGTATTCAAAGGAGACTCAATTATGGTATTGGCTGCCATGAAGGGTCAGGATGAAGATTGTTCACCTTTTGGTCCTATTATCAACGACCTTTGCTATTTACTCAAAACCTTGCCTCAACCGTTGTTAAACCACGTTCAGCGGGAAAGTAACTTGGCAACGCATTGCCTTGCTCGAGTGGGAATTGGTAGTAATCAACAGTTTATGTGGTTTGAAGAACCCCCTGATTTGCTTAGGGATATTTTGTTCGAAGATGTTTCGTAGTTTGCCTATGTATTGTCATTTGAGGATAGGTTTTCTTGTTGTACAAGACACTCTTTTCCTTTGAACCGGATTGAAAATTCCGACAAGTTTTAACGAGGCATAGAGTACACACTATCTTCAGTTTATAAGTTTTCTAATTTGCTTAATGAATACGCACTTTTCTTCAAAAAAAAAATGCAAGCAAATTACTAATTTTAACTTAATTACACTAGCACCCGGAAGGACGTGGAAGGGAAAAAATTTAAACCCACGACAAAATAGATATTTTCCTGAATTCAAATTTAAAACTTTGACCAGTCTTCCACATAAGCAGACTTTCCATTTTATTGGTGATTAGTCAGATGATAGTTTCAGTTATTTTCTATATTTTTCTTATCTATTTCACCTTTCTCAACAATTATGCATAACCAATCACTAACTGCTGGTGCAATGATAAATGGAGAATTACGAGACTTTCTTAAAACTAAAAACTGGAAGTTTCGGATTCGAAATACCCGGTACCCCAGATGAGCGGTGTTCCCAGCAAATAAAGGTGACACATAACCAAAAATTGGCAGCTAACTTATTTTGTCGATACAATTCCTAACCTACCCTAAAAGTCAAAGAGAATTTCGAACAAACCACCCTCCCTTCACCAAGAACTGACAGCAAAACTCAAATAAATAGATGTGTGCACAGAAACCACAGTCAAAACTCAAATCAAAATACAATTTGTAAGGATCAAAGCAGCCACAATGGCAACCATTGAAGGACTGCGACAGTGAGCGAAGCCAATACTACCAAATCTTCCACCTGAGTAAGCGAGGGCGGAAGCAGCACGATTAAGGACTGCGATCTCGATCTCTGTCTCTATCTCTATCTCGATCTCGGTCTCGGTCCCGGTCTCGGTCAGAATTGGTGGTGGCTGCGGGTGGTGCGGCGTCAGAGGAACGACACGGGTGGGAGAGACTGGAGAGGGGAAGGTGATGGTGGCCCTTTTGATCCTCGGTTTGTTCTTGATGGCGTTGGAGGACTAATTGCGGGCAAGTGAGGACAGGAGCAGATCGAAAATCGAAACAAACCGAACCGGATTGATTGACACGATACTCTATTCCAACCGGGTACATCGCCACATTCGGACAGGAGCTGTCTAAAACTTGGAACGAAATCTCCTCAACAATTTTTTGAATAAATTTAGATTCATGCCTACAAGTATAAAGGCATAAAAAAGAACATTATTATAATTAGATAAATGACATTTAGCTATGTGTTGATAAACTTCATAGGTCGAACATAGTCTACCATCAACTTTACTGATATTGTCTTCATTTTATCTCATATTATTAGGTGTTAGAATTTATTACAAAAAGTCTTGTTGGTATTAGGAGTTAAAACTTTCATATATTAATAGCACATTATTTTGTCATATGATTATGACCGACGTGGAATCCTATTCTTCAACATGTGTTTGATTCACATTCTAATAATGAATACAACTTAAACAAGTGTTCCTATAATAATTGTGAGGGAATAATATCGAAATATTATGAAAAATGTTACTTTATGTTATTTATATAATATTTTATGATGTTGCACTAGAATTAACGATAAATTGTGAGATGTCAGAGAGCTCGTGGAGAGTCCCACTTTAAAGGAGTCTCTTTAGCATTTCACAGATATTATATATTCATGTTAAACTTTTTAACCAAAATAGTCCATTAAATCGTCATAACTCTTCAATTTGGTTACTAAAAATTAAAATCGATAGTGGTCATTGAGATTGTCTACCGTCAATCACCTGGTTCTTCCGTGAGAAATCTCCGTTAAATTGAAGAAATCACCAGTTTAAGTGGATGGATTGATTTGATAAAAATACCCTCAATTCAACATAGATTTCTCACAAAAAACCAAAAAATGATGACGGTAGAGAATATTAGGGACTACTTCTATTGATTTTAAATCTCAAAGAACAAGTAAAGAATTATGTCAATATCAGAAGAAATCATTTTGGCTAAAAACCCTGATATGCTTGTGAATTAAAGCAAATATTAAGCTTATTTTACATTTGAATGGTAGGTTTGCAAGCATATGGAGGTCAGAAAAATACCCATCCACCAGGAATGACCACCCAGACAAATTTGCTGCTTTTGTAAGAGTTTCTCTCCATCTCAATACCTTCTCCATGTCATCTTTGAACTTGCGTTCATGGTCAGCAAGTGCCTTACCGAAACTCTCTCGTTGGTTTCTCACATCCGATGGATCCACCTTGTAAAAAACTGGAAAAACCATATGCTGCAGTTGTTCTTTACAGTGAAAGATGTGAACGAGTTCATCTAAGCACCACTTTGAGGAAGCGTAGTTTTCGGAGAAGACAACAACAGAAATCCTCGACTCCTCAATTGCTTTGAGAAGCCCTGACGATATTTCCTCTCCTCTTTTAAGCGCCTCGTCGTCTATGAAGGTTTTGATTCCCTTCTGAACCAAATTGCTGTACAAATGACCTACAAAATTGTTGCGGGTATCCTCGCCTCTAAAACTGAGGAAGACATCATATCTCCATGAATGGGTGAAAGAAGAAGAGGAAGAGGCTCCTTCATTGGTCGTTGAATCCATGTCAAAGACTGATCATTTATCTCTTGTGTTATATTAAGGCCTCTTTTCTTGACTTGACGTAGGGGAAGCAGTTTCCTTGTCATCTTCCATGTTGATCTGAAGTCAAAGAAATTATAAATAGGTGGCTAGTTCATTTTTTATTTGGCTAGTTTTTCCAAAAGACAAACTTTGACGTAGTCCTAATATAGTATTAGTATCTAGTGGTATTCTTTTTCACTTATATTAAGTGAGAAGTCTCAAGTTTGATTTCCGTAGATGACGAGTTTGATACCACATTATTATGCACTCAATTGTGTGGCTTAGCGCAATTTGGTTTTTATCAGATGCAAGAGTACACAAAACTATGTTTAGAAATACATATATATGTGTTTGTGTGTGCATATCATCAGGTGTCACCAAGGCACAAAGCAGTATCGAATTGTAGGGTTTTCTGTTGGGGTCGAATTTTAGATTTGATTGTCTGTTTAGCTTTACCGTTTTTAGCTATTCTGGGTGCTTTCTTTGGTTCTCTCAGGGTGCTGCATACGGCCCTGCTGTATTCCTCTATCTATTGCTGCTATGCACTTTATTTTTCAGTCATATGTTTCATATCTTTGGTGGGTTCTGCTCAAAGCACTATCAAGACAGTGTTGATAAGATTGCCTCTAATAAATCCTTACTAACTTGTACCTTGATTAGTGCAATTTTAATGCTTTGTATGTGTTAGCTTCCAGATTTCTGATAACCAAGCAGGAGGATCAAAATTTCTTTAAAATGCTCATGTTTTTATAACTTTATAATCATATTAGTATTCCTAAGGATGTATGCTCATTGTAATGGGAATGAGTTATTCTTTATTGACATTGGTGATGGTAGAGGGTGTTATCTTATTTTTTCTGTTACTCAAAACCTTTTATTGTGAAACGCCTGTGGATGAACTTTACTTCTGGCTAGCTTAGGGTCAATTAGATCTCTCATATAAGAGGAGCTTATTTCCGGTAAAAACAGAGGTGTTTAGGAGTTGGGGCATACTATAGAAGTGGGAAAGTTATTAGTGAAATAATATGTTTTCTGTGAAGACAGTGTGCTACATCTTCAAATCTTCTGTAGGAAGACCTGCAAAAATCGTCTGCAAAGGCAATGTGAAATATCAGAGAGGGAGACTAGACTGTGTTTTGGGATAACAAGGGCTTGCATAAATTTCTAATATTAACCTCAATTGATTATATGCCATCTTATTGTGTATGTAATTATAGGAATGAAAAGTGAAGAAAGTAGTCAATCAAAAGGAAGTAGAAGGGTTTTGGAAACAATATGAAGAAGATGCATTGTTGTCCATACTTAAGGAGGCAGTTGTTAAGAATTTGGGATGTGATAACGGTTGTTTCAAACCCGAAACAATGGCTCAGTTTGAAACAGCTATTAATTTGAAATGTAACCACTGTAGTTGTGTTTTGTGAACCTTCTTTTATGTTATTGAAAAATATTTTGAATTTGATGTATGAAATTTATTATTTTTCTTCATTATTTGAAAATTTGTGTGGTTTTCAATAGTTATAAATATGAGAAAAGTTCAACAAACAAATAAAGATTTGTCAAAAATAAATAAATTCTTCCATTTTCTTATCCGATTCAGTACCAAACACAGTATAAATAATACGATATTTAATCTCATACTGTAACAAACGTCCGACTAAGTTAATCAGAACTATTCAGTGATTATTTATCTTATCCGACATAAATAATCAATACTGTTCGATCTACCAAATGAGACTAGGGAAGTAAGAAAAGTACCTTGATGGCGGTGAGTGCGAGTCCCTGAGACTTTTGTGCTCTGAATCAATAGTTGTTCGGATCACCATGAGTTCATTAATTATAGGGTTAGTTTGTTGGCAATTACTCCCCATCTGAAAGTTGAACAAGAACGAAGCAAAATTCCACACAAACCCACCAAAAGTCACAGGTTTGGTAAGAGAAATTAATTCCCCACCAACCCCGAAGAGAATAAACCGGAGTCACCCCTGCAATTCCTCTGTGCCAAATCAAAGCCCACGCCAGATCTGGTATATTAAATCCTCCACCTACGTTCTGAACTGCCCAAAAAGCTAAAATCGACACGACTACGAAGATCCACCAGCTCAGCCAGACCAAAAGAAAACAAACGAATACCAAACCAGAGCACCAGACCCACAAACCAGCGGAAACCGAACCCAGAGGACAACCGACAAATCTCAAGAGAAACGAATCCTCAATTGCAATTACAAACTGAGACTCTCACCAAGGAGAGAAAAGCGCTCCTATCGGAGGTCTCCCACAGAGGAGAGGAAAGGTTATAATTTTCTTGCCAACGTAATTTTTGTGAACTTTTGTATAGGGTAAAGGGTCATTGCAAAAATTGAATCATTTTCACTTAAAAGCCACAATGATGTGAGCCTAAAATAACCAAAGCTAAGACCATCTCCCACCGAGTAGATCATAAGGTTATAAATCAAAACATAGCTCGTTTTTGACACAAAATTCATTTCCAATGAAAGGATGGGCCAAAAAAATTTGAGACCCACATGACCAAAATATAGTCTGCTGTGTTTTGAACTCCAACTTTTGACCCAAATGTACTGAGATGGATTGGAATTTTTTTGAGATGGTGTGGATTTGATTCAAATTACCAAGCCAATAATTCATAACGGGGTCTACTTCAAAATACATAATTGTATTGACATACATTACAAATTAAAATGATATAAATTATAAAGTACTAGAATACTGAAAACATAGTGAACAACTATATAATAAATGTTCATTGAAGTATTCAAAAGTCCCTTCCATTTCATTAAAAAAATGAAATGAAAAATAAAAGTTATTCTTTTTTTTTTCGAACAAGTGACTACTCAAAGATGAGTAGAAGTTTATAGAGTGATTTATAATTTGAATGATTCTAATTATAAACACAAAGTTCTATAAATTGACATGTTTAAAAAACTTTAAATAGGAATTCCTACTCATGTAGTCGAGTATTATAACAATTTTGAAGAATTTTAAATAAGAATTCATATTCATGTAGTCAAGTATTATTCTTTTTTTGGCGACCTCCATAGCCTAGGCGGGCGCGTATCCACTTCTCACCACTAGTATAAATAGTACGATGATGATAAACAAAACGGCGAATCCCAAAACTATCAGATTCGTCTTCTTCCCGTTCTGCAACAACACCTTCCTCCTTATCTGAGTTTCCAGCTGCCTGTAATCTTGTGCCTGCATCGCCAAACCAATCAGTAACAAAGCATACATAAGAAAGCGACTCCTACGAATCTTTCAGCTAAGAAAGCGAGGGCGGAAGCAGCACCTTTGAAGGACTGCGATCTCGATCTCGATCTCGGTCTTGATCAGAATTGGTGGTGGTTGCGGGCGGTGCGGCGTCGGAGGAACGGTTTGGGGGTGCGAGACTGGAGAGGAAATGGTGCTGGTGGCGCTTTTGATCTTCGGTTTGTCCTTCACGGCGTTGGAGGGCTAATTGCTTGCGATCGAGGACAGGAGGATCCAAAAAAACCGAACTGGATTGTTTGACACGTGACTCTATTCCAACTGGGTACTTTACCACTTTCAGATGGGTACCCTCGAAAACATGGACCGAAATCTCTTCAACAATTTCTTGAATAAATTTATATTCATGCCTACAAGTTTAAAAGCATAAAAAAGAATATTATAATAATTAAACTGGAAGAAATCCGTGGATGTTTCATGTAATCAATATTTCAAGTGACAACTCTACTCAAGAAAAAGAAAGTTCTTAACAAAAAAAAGAAAAAGAAAGTCCAACATTTGGACTAAATTAATAATATTAGACCATGCTAGAAGAAACATTTGGATATTCTACGTCATAAATAAAATAAATATATTTTTTTATGGCAAAATTACTCCTGCACTATTTTATGCATTCATTTCGGCTGGTTTTGAACTTTTTTATTTGGGGGCTCATTTGTGTCGCATTCTTTTTGGTGAAGCCCATGACCTCAAATTGGCTATTGACAGTATATATTAAGTATAGATGAATGGCATTTAGCTATGTGTTGATAAATTTTATAGGCCGAACATGATTCACCATCAGTATTACCGATATTGTCTCAATTTAATCTCCTACTACTCGGTATTAGATTTTTTACCACAAAAATTCTCGCTAGTATTAAGAGTGCAAACTCTCATATATTTGTTGTTTATTATTTTATCATATTACCGATGTGGGATCATATTCTTCAATATGTGTTTTCTTCATATACTAATAATGAATAACTTAAACAAGTGTTCCTATAATATTGTGAGGGAATAATGTCAAAATATTATGAAAAATGCTAAGGATAATTTTTCAAAAGTGAGACTCTCCATGAACATGTTGCCACCTGATTTTTGCTACAATGTTTTATAATGTTAGCAAGGGAACTAACACTAAACTATGAGGTGTGAGAGAGCTCATAAAAGTTCCACTTTAAGAGAGTCTCCTTAACATTTCTCAAATATTATATATTTATGTTAGTCTTTTTAACTAAAATAGTTGCTAAAATTTTTATAACTCTTCATTTTGATCACTGAAATTTAAAATCGATAAAAGTGGTTCATGAGAGTGTCCACCATCAATCATTTTGGTCATTCTGTAAGAAATCTTAACTAAACTGAAGAAACCACCAATTCAAGTGGAGTGATTGATTTGACAAAAAATACACTCAATTTAATAGAGTATTTTTTCAAGGAAATAACCAAAATGATTGATGATGGACAATCTCAAGAACCACTCTTATCGATTTTAAATCTTAAGAACAAAATAAAGAATTATGCTCATCTTAGAAAAACTATTTTGGCTAAAAAGCCTTGATATTATGCTTATGAATTGAAGCAAATAATAAGCTTATTTTACATTTGAATGATAGGTTTGCAAGTACATAGAGATCAGAAAAATACCCGTCGGCCAGGAATGACCAGCCAGACAAATTTGCTGCTTTTGTAAGAGTTTCTCTCCATCTCAACACCTTGTCCATGTTATCTTTGAGTTTGCTTTCATGGTCAGCAAGTGCCTTACCGAAACTCTCTCTTTGGTTCCTCACTTCCGATGGATTTATCTTGAAAAAGACTGGAAAAACCATCTGCTGCTGTTGTTCTTTACAGTGAAAAATGTGAACGAGTTCATCTAAGCACCACCGTGAGGAAGCGTAGTTTTCGGAGAAGACAACAAGAGAAATCCTCGAAGCCTCAATTGCTTTGAGAAGCGCCAACGATATTTCCTCTCCTCTTTTAAGCGACTCCTCGTCCATGAAGGTTTTGATTCCCATCTGAACCAAATAGTTGTACAGATGACCTACAAAATTGTAGCGGGTATCCTCGCCTCTAAAACTGAGGAAGACATCATATCTCCATGGATGGGTGAAAGAAGTAGACGAAGAGGATGAATGGGTGAAAGAAGTAGACGAAGAGGAAAAGGAAGAGGCTCCTTCACTGGTCGTTGAATCCATGATCGTTCGATTACTAAAAAGGATGAGATGCTGAGAGATTAAATGTCAAGGACTGATCCATCTCTTGTGTTATGAACTTATGATAAGGCCTCTTTTCTCGACTTCACAATATCCGAAGCAGTTTCCTAGCCTTCCCCGCTGACCTGAAATCAAGGAAATTATAATAATGTGGACGGCTTTCACAATATCGAAGCTTCCTTGCCGTCTTTCACAATATGCCAAACTTTAGGAAAAAGATCAAATAAAAATTCATTGAAGCAATTGATAGAAATGTTTTTTAAAAAAAAAGGAAAATTAAAAAAAGCAGAAATCTCTATTTTTAAAGAGCTAAAAATTCGAAGAAATTTTAAACCCATATAACAGTAGATCTTCCACCTCTCAAAATGACATTAAATTGTAAGAATTCAAAATTTTCAATGAGGACCTTTTGAAGTTTTGTTGTGGGTTTGATTTCTGAAATAATTTGGGGTTGTCTTGCCTGTAAATGTAAATATTGGGCATGAGGCAGTGCTACATTGATAGATTCTGCAAAATTGAAGGCAGGGATTCTGGCGATTGCATTATAAATAAATGGGTGTATAGCTAAATAAATGGGCCGTGGGCAATTAGGGAAGTCGAGGATAAACTTACAAGTATTTTGGATCAACCTTTTATTGAAGAGTCGATTGATACAAAGAAGGAGCTAATTGAAAGACTAAGGGGTGATTTGGGAGTGAGGTGCTTAAAAAAAAAAAGCACACATGAAAAAAAGCTGTGAGGATTTTAGATGTTTGGTAAACTAAAAAAAAGGGCTTATTTTGGAAGCTGCTGTGAGAATAAGCTGAAATCAAAGGAAAAGCTGAAGCAGCTATTTGCAGCTTTGGAAAACTGGCTTTTTTTCAAAGCACACTGAGCTACAGTGCTCCTTTAATGAAAAGACTCACTATCAGACTGCTTTTTTTTTTTTTTCCAAAAGCAGTTTTACAAAAAAGTTTACCAAACACTCTGCTGATTTATTTCACAGCCGCTTATTCTCACAGCAGTTTTTTTTTCAAAGCACAACAATACCAAACCAGCCCTAAATAATTTGCTTGAGCAAGAGAAGCTATTTGGAGACAGAGCAAAAGAAAATTGGGTCAAACTTGGCGATTGTAACACCAAATATTTCCATCAAAATGCTAATAGAAGACAAAAGAGGAATTGGCTGCATAGTCTTGTGGATGATGGTTGGGTATGGCATGAAGACCGTAAGGAAATGGAAGATGTGTGGTATCCTATTTTTCCACCTTATTTACATCCAATGGTGCTGCTAATTTCGAAGATATTTTATGTAATATCACACTTTCCGTAACAGAGGAGATGAACAACGACCTTGGGAGGCCTATCACGGATGAGGAATGTGCAGTCTTCCATATGCATCCCACCAAAGCACCTGAACCCGATGGTATGTCTCCCGGGTTTTATCAAAAACACTGGGGGATTGTAGGTCCTGATGTGTGTAATGGAATCCGTGCTATGGTTTTATCAGGGCAAATCCTAAGGAAGTTGACACAATTACGCCCTGTAAGCTGTGTAATGTTCTTTATAAAATTACGGCGAAGGTATTAACAAATAGACTGAAGCTCATTCTTCCCCATATTGTCACATCCCGGCCCGGGCCCCCACCACATCCCGGGCTCGACTCCACCGTAGCATGATATTGTCGGCTTTGGGCTTCGACCACGCCCTCACTGTTTTTGTTTTTGGAAACTCACACGAGAACTTCCCAGTAGGTCACCCATCATGGGAATGCTCTCGCACGAACTCGCTTAACTTCGGAGTTCTGATGGAACCCAAAGCCAGTGAGCTCCCAAATGGCCTTGTGCTAGGTAGAGATGAGAATATACATATAAGGCTTATAGGATCCACTCCCCTGGGCGATGTGGGATGTTACAATCCACCCCCTTAGGGGCCCGACGTCCTCGTCGGCACACTTCCGGCCAAGGATTGGTTATGATACCAAATTTTCACATCCCGGCCAGGCCCCACCACATCCCGGGCTCGACTCCACCGTAGCACGAATGAAATCCTAAGTATGCTCTGAACCAATCTGACACTCCCCGATCCCGATATTCCCCGAATACTTGGATAGACACGTGTTGGCTTTCGTCACCCTTGGGTGTCGGCCAACACGTGCCTATCCTGGTATTCGGGGAATATCGGGATCGGGGCGTGTCACATATCATATCTCCAACCCATAGTGCTTTTATTGAAGGTGGACATTAGGTAATTCACCAACAGGAATGAACACGTTTATCAACATTTAGGTAATAAACCAATTAACAACTTCCATGTCCTTTAGTTTCTAAAACTTTATCTACAATCTTAGTCTCCCTAGCATTACTCAGAGTAATGATAGGGAGACTAAATTTATAGACTAAAATTTGCAAACTAAATGATGTGTCACCAATAGGACATAAGTATGTTTATCAACGTTTAAGTAATAATTCAATCATCAACTTCCATGTCATTTAATCTAAAAATTTAAGTCTCCCTAAAGTTCAATGGTGATCTAGTAGGGTATTTGCATCCCATAAGGGGAATTCGACAAGGGGACCCTCTATCCCATAAGGGGATCTGCAATGTATCAAAGTATGTCACCCAGCCCCGACTATTCATCATTTGTTCTTTGCAGATGACAACTTTCTTTTTGCTCGAGGTACGCTTAATGAGTGCCAGAATATTGAGAAGGTATTGCATACATATGAATTAGCATCCAGACAAGCAGTGAACTTTGAAAAGAGTTGTGTCTCTTTTAGTCCCAATCTCACAAATTATGATAAGCAACTACTTGCTCACTGTCTTGGTGTGAGGAAAGTGGACTTTCATGATAAGTGATGTGTTATAAACTAGCACTCAAATTAAACCATCTTATTGACAATTGTAGTAAAGATGTAAATAGGGATCATTCTAGGCTGGGGATTAGGAGGGATTGCTAATCTACTTAAAACTGACTCAAAAACACAAAACTAGGCTTGAAAACACTTAACTAGACTCAAAGAACTCGAAACAAACTAAAGAGACTCAAAACAGCACAAAATAATCAAATAGACTCAAACTAGACACTAAAGGGTGATTTGGACGAAAATTAATTTTAACTTGACTCAAAACACTTAAAAGCACAAGTTTGGACAGATTCTAACTAATTTGACACAACAAAGTAAAAGGGATTGGGTTTTTAATGAATTTAAAGTAAAGACAAGTAGATTAAAGACTTAAACAAGTTTGGCACGAAATTGGGGGAAAATATGGGTGATTGGCTAGCTAAAGGGTCATTCTCCACACATGACACACTTGCATACAAATCTATTTCCAATTGATTTTCCAATAAACCATGAACCTCAACGCCCCAGATTAACCGTGAACAGCATTAATTAACCCTCAGATTTTCCTTAAGTCATTGAATTGGATGGATAACGCATCAGCAACCAAATTATTCTTCAATAGTTCCCTACATGAGTAGCATAATAAAGATACAATCAAAGATCATTAAGCTTTGTGAAAATCATAAGCATTGACAAGGCATTCGTAACTATGAACAACATGATACTCCTGCCAGAAATTTACTTAACACGATTGTGACTAGCAACCTTCACTACTTATGAATATAAGTTCATAACAATTAGGTGAAATTCCCTTATATTCTAGCATCAAATTCATGCATGCAAACTAAGTATGCATCCTTAATCAACAAACAAGAATAAGTTATGAATCAAACAGTTAAGTAAATTGCATTCACGATTTATGAAATCACAACTGGAAGTAATCGACAAGAATTGTTAGTGAAAATAATGGCACAAGCCTTGCCTATGTATTCTATGCAATGTTTTCTTTTTCCCAAATTCTTCTGTGAAGAATTAAACATGATGATTGCAAACTTTTAGTGGAGTGGTGATCCGGGCAAGCGGAAAATCCATTGGCTCAATTGGCGTCACTTATGTAAGCCTAAACACGAGAGAGGTCTTGGTTTAAGGGATTTCTATGCTTTTTGTGGAGCCTAAAATAATCCCAAAAGTTCTAGAGACGACACGTGGACTTTTATTCAAGAATGACAAGATCACCCTCAATAAATGGGCAGGCTTCTCAAATTCTCCCGCCCACAACTCACATCCTTGAAGAACTCAATAGCTGAACATAACTGCCCACAGCTCAACTGCCCATGGCAAGGAATTAAAGATAAGGATTAATTACCCAAATCCTATCTTTAGTACATTCCTAATTGAAGATTGACTCCAATCAAGTAAGTAATCCTAATTTAAATCAATTAAGGATTATTAACCTATTATCTCAAGATATTATCTCCTATTAAATATCTTGGGAATATTTAGAGAATATTTCTCCATTAAACCCTATATGGCCGGCCCTAGCCTTATAAATACGCCATATTCTACCATTTTTTGGGGAGCTTTTTGCAACCCTAAAAAGCCAAAACACTTTACTCTCTTAGAGAAATTAACTTAGACATCGGAGATTCGTTGACCTAACTCCCCATCCACCACCTCTTGGGTGCATGAGGAGGTCTATGATCAAAGGTGTTGATTGTTTTGCAGGTGCATTTTCGTCAAGATTGAAGATGGCAAAAATTTGCATCCACAAATTGATGCTTTCATTGAGAGCTGATTTAAAACACTCGAAGAAGCCTCTCGCATTTGTTTCTTGAATTTTCTATTACGTTGAATTTCTCACATGTTGTATCAATTAATTTTTCCTAGAAAAGTTTCTTGATCAATCCCTGGAGAAATGATACAATGGTAGGAAATTCAGAAACTACGACGAATGGAACCCCGTACGTGCAAGGATTTGGACTAAAGAGTGGAGATGAGGACATAGCCCCACGACGGAGGTCCTTAAGGCTTAACATGACAACAAGAGGAGCCCCACCACTGCGAAGCCACACCACCACTATCACCACCGTGACCCAGCAACCACGGCAAGGCCACAAGGCCACGACACCACTATCACCAAACATTAGGCAACTAAACCCTAGGCAGGAGGCCTAGGTCCACTTCCAAGCCCTTGGGCAGGAGGCCTTAAACTTGGCAGCTGTTATAGCAAGCCCTGGTAGAAGGCCCAACCCAATGCAGTAGCAGGCCTTGTTACACAGCAAGCCTGACCTCGAGCCCATAATTCGGCAGTTGCTGCCAGCCAGGCAGCTCTACGGGCCCAAGCCTATGCCACTCAGTAAGTAGGCCAAAATATGGCAGCCTAACGGCCAAGAGGGTTCACGGTCATGCAGATCCAAGGTGAGCAAGTACCGGTCCAACGCGCCCCGCGACCTGCTTCGACGATCTGGCCTACGACCCAATCCATTATGAGGCCACCTCCAGCGATCCAGATTTCGACCACCGGATATGCGATCAATTCAGGGTTACTTACACCCCATTTTTTCGCAGGACTGCCCATTCTAGGCTTAAGCTTTGTACCTGCAGTCCACTATACTTCCACCGCACATGGAGACGCCCATCATCTAAGCTCTTCCAACTTAAATGGCGAACACTTTCTGCCCCAGCATGTCACCAATTTGACGAATGCCCTCGCGCAGCAGACCACGGTCAACCAACTTCTCAAGCGCATCGAGATGCAGCGTGCCCCAGATAAGGTGTCTCGAAGTAGGACAAGGGCGGAAGAACATGACTCATTCCAGTGACGTCCCGGCAAAGAGCCGCTCAGCCTGCCACAAACCGAGCATTCGGGCAGTGTACACTTTCGTTTGGGCCCTCAGGGAAACGTCTTCTCCCTCCTAGATGTGCAGAGAAACGTTTATTCCCGACCTGCTTCATGAGTCAATGTGCATTCGAGGTTGGGTCCGCACTCCGACGAGCACTCGAGACCTTTCAGAAGAAGTGTCCACACGAGGCCAAGCCCGCAAAGAGATCCTCCTACGAGGCAACGGAGTAGGCAGCCGCATGATGCACAGAGAAGATCACGTGAGCAGTCCGGCTCAAGTTCCACTAGCAGCCCGCGCCCGGCGCGACGGCGAGCAGCACAACATGGGCTATGTGCATAATAACTGTGGCACAGACGAGCAGGATGAGCCGAATAGTAACATGGACCGGTAGGTCAACACCGGGGGCAGCTGGAGGCTCTGCTGCCCCACCAGGCGTAAATCTAGGAAGAAGTACAAAGGCCCGTAGCAGAGCAGCTGCGCGGATTCTAGCGAATTAACACTACCGACGATGCCCTCCGTAGAAACGTGGCCAACCTAAGAAGGTCACCCTTTACAGACGAGATCGAGCAAACGGAGCCATCACAGAAGTTCAACCTTCCATACTTCACTTTATTCAAAGGAGATGGAGATCCGGACAGACACTTGATGCACAACCGAAGCGCCATGACCTTCTATGCCAACAATGACGCTTTTATGTGCAAAATCTTAGCTGCGACGCTCCAAGGTAAGGCGCAAAAGTGGTTCCACACCCTGTCACCACGCTCAATCCGAAACTTCAATGAACTTTCCTTGGTTTTCACTAAGGAATATTCATCCTACCGCTCGATAAAAAAGAAGTCTGATCACCTCTACAACATGAAGAATGAATCGAATGAGTCACTTTGCACATATGTTAAAAGATTTAAGGTAGAGAAGGCGAAGATTGTCGGATGCGATGACAACATCGCATGCTTATTATTCCGAAAATGGCTCACAGCAGATCACCCACTTTTCGAAAAATTGATCATGGATGAGAACCTGACCCTGGCAAACTCTTATGCTTTGGCAGAAAAGTACATACTGTGGGATGAGGCCAAGCAATACTGCAAAAATGAGAAAAAAAATAAGTGCATGGACCATTCTCCAAACAGAGATATTTTAGCGCCTAAGGCATTCACCAAGTTCACAGTTTCGATTGGCCAGATTCTCCGCCAGTTCAAGAATGAACCATGGTTTAAACTGCCGCCACCCATAAAGGGTGATCTTACCAAATTGGATCAGACAAAGTATTGCGCATTCCACCAAGGGCCGGGTCAGACTACCAACGGCTGCCTAAAATGGAAACAGTACCTCGAGGTGCTGAGGAATGAGGGCTGATACGACGAGCACTTCGACAAGCCAGCTGCAGAAGTTGACACTGAACCCCCATTGAAGATGATGCGGATTAATGGCATCTTTGCCAGGTTAGAGCACTTTCGGTCCGCAATTAGTAATGTGAATGAATGCTTGGAGAAATCCCCCATCACCTCCTAAACTTTGTTTAGGCCTTTCCTAATAAGTTTGAAGTCTCAGGCAGTTCGGTGAATAAGACCTCGCAGGCCGAGGATTATCCCATTTATTATGCAGTTTCTACCTTCCGGCATAGTTGATGTGTTTCTTTATGCTCAATAAAGATCCAAAAAGTTATTCACAAACCTGGCTCAACTGCTACCTACAATAACCACTCAAAGCCCCATATGGGTAAGCTCTCCAGCGTGAGAGGGTAAACTAATTCCCCGTCACCCATCAGGGTTAGCTCTTCAACGCGATAAGGTAAACTAATTCCCCGACACCCATCAGGGTTAGTTCTCCAGCGCGAGAGGGTAAACTAATTCCCCGACACCTATCAGGGTTAGTTCTCCAGAGTGAGAGGGTAAAACTAATTCCCCGACACCCATCAGAGTTAGTTATCCAGCGCGAGAGGGTAAACTAATTCCCCGACACCTATCAGGGTTAGCTTTCCAGCGCGAGAAGGTAAACTAATTATCCGACACCCATTTTAGTAAGCTCTTCAGCGCGAAAGGGTAAAATAATTCCTTGGCACTCATCAAGATAGGCTCTCCAACGTGATAGGGTAAACTAATTTTTTGACACCTTTCAGGGTAAGCTCTGCAGCGCAATAAGGTAAACTAATTCCCCGACACCCATAAGAGTAAGCTCTCCAGCACGAGAGGATAAACTAATTCCCCGACACCCTTCAAGGTAAGCTTTCCAGCGTGAGAGAGTAAACCACTCCGAAATATCCAGATGTGGATGGGTTGTACGACTGCTCAGGTCCCCTTGAATGCATCGACAATCTGCGCCGGACGACTCCCAGAATTGGCCACGATAGTTATTCCACCAGAATAGACTTAACCAACTGAATGATTCAATTATGCGGGATCCCGAGTCTCTAACCAGAAGTGACGCTAAGTGCAGGACCCCTGCCCATGAAAGAATTTGAGTGACAAGATGGTCCGTCCTCGACGTGCAAATCTTCATGAGTGGCTTGATTTCAAAGTGGCTCAATACTAGTTAAGCGATCTGCAGAATCAAAGCTGCAACTTGAATCAAAGCTGCAACTTGGAAGGATATGGTCTCTGAGGAGTGACTTCGTCTACACCTCACGCCAAAGAATGCCTTCGAGAGCCAGGGATGACACCTGAAGTGGTCACACGGGTCGTCTGCTTCTGTAAGTAAGACGCTCGGCTGACGACCCTACAGCTACAAGCCCAAGGTAGCCCATAAGCCGAGACTTACGCCTGCTATGACTACGCAGACTTGCCTGCTTACTTATAAGCAGCACTTCCACCGACGGTCTATGGTTTAAATTTTACTGGGACAAAATCGAGTGTCACGACTATAGTAGCTACGCGGACCTCCTCTACTTCCTATGAGAAGCACGAGTCCGGCTGACGACTCTATAAGTAAAAAATCTCACAACGCGCCCCGGGAAGGCCAAAGCTCAAGAAGCCATTAAAGTCGAGTGTCACGACTATAGCAGCTATGCGGACCTCATCTACTTCCTACAAGAAGCACGAGTCTGGCTGACAGCTCTATAAGTAAAAAATCTCGCAACATGCCCTAGAAGGGCCAAGGCTCCTGAAACCCCAAAGCTGAAACTAAAACCTAAGTGATGATGTGGGATCAAATGCTTCGCTCAAGCAGCTCACCTAGCCTCCCGTCTTACGGTAAAGTTTCACAAAAGACATTGCGAAATAAAAGGATGAAGTAAAGAGAAGGAAATTTTTTTATTAAATTGCTATTAAATTGATAAACAGGCTTGAAGGCCAACAAAGTTCAAGCAAAGCGGAACAATAAGGAAAAAGAAAAATCTCCTAAGTCTAAGCAAAAAGACTACTCCTTAGTATCTTGTGCAACCACTGGTTCCTTGACTGCCACACCTTCAGCAACCGTGCCATTCCCAGCAGCTAAAGCTTCCATCAGCTCATCCTCAGCCGCCCCTGCTTGGACTGCTTGACCTTCAGCTGCTCCACCAAAGGTAGCCTCAAATGAGAAATCAAACAAATCAACTGGAGAAGTGGAAAAAGTCTCGAAGTCTTTCTCGGAAAACTCATAATCCGATGGCATGCCCTGAAGATGGTTTACATAACCAAGCTTGTAGAAATCGGCATGACAAGAAGCAAACACCACTTCGTGACTAACTTTATCATTCTTCAGCTGCGCAGTCTCCTCAACAAGCCCAGTGTGAGCACCCTGCAACTCATCCAGCTCATTGGACTCAAGCTTACTGGCAATCTCCTTGAGACGAGACACTTCAGTATGCATGAAGATAAGCTCATCGTCCTTGGCAAAACAAGCAGATCGTAGCTCCGAATTGACACACTCAAGGTCCTCGACCACCAGAGAAACACAACTGATTTCTTTCTCTACAGCTTCCAACATCGCTTGAGTCACTTTAAGCCTAGCATTCAAATGTGGCCTCCTCACGAGCGATCTCCAACTACAAAAAAGTGGAGGCAGAGACATAAGACCCCTTCAAAACGACGAGTTCAGATTCGAGCTTCTCGATCTTTTCATCAGCCGAGCGAAGCTGAGCCACCAACGCCACTTCGGCTTCCTTAGCACACTTGACAGCATCCTGATCAACTCACATAGACTCAGCTACCAAGATCAAAGTCTTATGCATTGTAGCAATCAGGGAGGACCTCCTCTAGTAGGTAGGACGCTTCGTAAAAGAGTCTGAGCGGACGACAACTTTCCCAACACTGTCAACAAACTTGGCGTATGCATCAACGTCCTCAAGCAAGTCAGCCTTCAACAACGCACAAACCTCAAGAAACTCTCCAACCTTAGACTTGGTGGATCTCTCACAACTGCTAGTGGGAGCAGATTTCCCCTTCTCAGCAGACGAGTCAGTCATGACAGAAGGAAGAGCAGGCCTAGGCGCCAATTTAGTAGCAGAATCCACATTCCCGCTCTTCATAGTGACGAGCTTCTCAAAAGCCGATTCAAACTTAGCTCCCGACGGACGCTTCGATACAAACCCAGACACCGGAGGCACCACCAAACTCTTTCGCTGGGCAAGTCTCTCAGCAATGGATGCGATCACCTTCGGAGCAACAGGTTTCACAAGCTCAAGCTCAACGGTCATCTTCGCCCCTTGGGGAAGTTAGATCAATGATAAGTTTCTCAGCAGCAGACGAGCTCCCACAAGCAGCAGAAAAAGTCTTTGGCTTAGTCTTAACCGAAGGCTCGCAAGCAGGTGAGGAAGACCTCATCTTTCCACCACCATTGGCAGCAGGCTCTACAGCAGCGATCGGGCGAGCCAATGCCTCGTCCTTTATCCGCTTTATCTCTTCCCTCGGGGGTAGGCCACCTTGAAGAGGGCTGAGCAACTAGCACCACTCACGGTACTCAACAGGAATGCCCAAGGCGATGTGCACTTTCTTCATATTTGCCGAAGTCCTTGGAGTTGAGCCAAACTCTGAATCTACGCAAAATAAGAAAGATGATCAATAAATTGAAGTCATGAAGCAGCTCAACAAAAATTTAAGCAGGACAAGAATGAAGTTGTTCACTTACCACTGATAAAGGTAGTCGGGACACGTAGCTCAGTAGAAGAGTCAGACTCTCATTCTGCGCTCACCTTCAAGGTATCTCTCGCCCAACCATGATCGCTTTTGCTAGAAGCATCGAACAGCCAATGACGAGACCTCAGCTGCCCCACACCTTCCTTGTGGCCGATCTCAAAGAAGTACCAGAACTCATTCATGGTCAAGCCAATATAAAAAAACCTGCTCAAGTTCGAGAACCCCACCATCGCACGAACTGCATTTGGGGAACATTGAGCAGGCGCGCATTTCATAGAGCAAATCACCTCCTGGAAAAGATGCGGCATGGGAGAAGGCATGCTCCTCATTCCCTTTTTTCTTCTGCTCCCAGCGCGCCCCAAGGCAGGCCCAAGCCTCTTAGCCCAAGTCATCTACGCAAGAGAGTCGGCCCACGCCAGTCTCTCTCCCTCTCTTCTCACCTGGATGGGCCTGTGCCCAGCAGCCTTGAAGACCTGGCCTAATCAGGTCTCCTCGCGCCCTAGCGCGCCGATCTCCTCGGCCCGAGCCAAGCCGTCAACCTGGCCCACGCCACGATTCGTTCCGCATCACCAAGCAGTCCCGAGGCTCTCATGCCATGTGTTACCCACACCCATGGCCCCCGTCAAGCCAATTTTTCAAGTCCCAAGACTCCCAAAAAATTCAATAAGAAGAAAATTCAAAATTTTCTTACCTTGGTAAGGCACATAGAAGAAGAACAACAACGAGAAACCACTATTCGCAAGGGTAAGAAAAGAATAATGCTAGGGGAGGGGGAAGAAATAATATCCTCTGGCTTCTCTTTCTTGTTGGAATAATGATTGTTCTCCAAATTTATTTAATCCTCTACTTAAGGTAGAGTTAAATAGGTATTGGGGCAATTATTTTCCTTTTCCTAGAAGATGTCTATGTCCAAATCAAGAAAGAAGATCAAGTTCAAATTGGGAAACAACTCTACAAACCCAAGCACCTTGGGATTTCTACACCTACTGCCCTTTCCATGCGAGCAGCACAGTAGGTGTGGGGACATTTGTGGAGCCTAAAATAATCCCAAAAATTCTAGAGGCAACACGTGGACTTTTATTCATGAAGGACAAGATTGCCCTCAATAAATGGGCAGGCTTCTTGAATTCTCCCGCGCGTAGCTCACATCATTGAAAGACTCATCAACTGAACACAACTGCCCACAGCTCACCTGCCCATGGCAAGGAATTAAAGATAAGGATTAATTACCCAAATCTTATCTTTAATACATTCCTAATTGAAGATTGACTCCAATCAAGTAAGTAATCCTAATTTAAATCAATTAAGGATTATTATCCTATTATCTCAAGATATTATCTCCTATTAAATATCTTGGGAATATTTAGAGAATATTTCTCCATTAAACCTTATATGGCTGGCCCTAGCCCTATAAATACCCCATATTCTACCATTTTTGGGGAGCTTTTGGCAACCCTAAAAGGCCAAAACACTTTACTCTCTCAGAGAAATTAACTTAGGCATCAGAGATCCGTTGACCTAACCCCCCCACCTCGTGGGCACGTGAGGCTTAGGTCTTTGATCAAAGGTGTTTATTGTTTTACAGGTGCATTTTCGTCAAGACTGAAGACGGTGGAAATTTGCATCCACACTTTTAACCTTGCCTTATTATCGAAACAATCATGGCGTTTCTTTCAACAACTTGACTTTTTTGCCTATTATGTTTTCAAACCCGCTACTTTCCTACAACCGACTTTCTGGGTGCTTAGGTCAATGCCAATGGATCGTATGTTTGGAAAAGTATTGTTGTTGCGCGGCCGGTGATCATAAATGGCATCGGTGGCAGCTGGGTGATGGGAAGAATATCAAAATTTGGCAAGATAATTGGTTGCCAAGAGACTTCTACTTTTGAATTTTGAGTCCACCATTGAAGTACTAGGATGTTGAGGCCACAATGGATAATCTCTTCCTTGCTGACTGTTGACTTTGTATTTTAGGTAGGATTCCTAATTGATATCAATTCCATGTAATCTCATGTAATCTCATGTAATCCCATGTTAGCTTGGCAACCAATAGCTACCCTATTAGAGGAAGGATTGAAGCTTAGTGTTGATCCTAATCAAGTACCAGTTGACAAAGGGAGATACCAAAGGTTAGTAGGTCGTTTAATGTACTTGGCACACACAAGACCGGACCTTGCTTATGCCTTAAGTGTAGTAAGTCAATACATGCATGATCCCGGAGAACAACATATGAATGCAGTGATGAGGATTTTGAGATATTTGAAAGGAAGTCCCGGCAAAGGAATTCCCGGCAAAGGAATTTTGTTTAAAAGGAATAATCATCTTAGAGTTGAAGGTTATACTGATGCAGATTGGGCAGGTTCGATTGACGATAGGCGCTCAACATCAGATTACTTTACATTTGTTGGGGGCAACTTAGTTACATGGAGAAGTAAGAAACAGAATGTGGTTGCTCATTCCAGCGCAGAAGCTGAATATAGAGGTATGTCCTTGGGGATTTGTGAAATTATGTGGCTTAAGCTCCTGCTTCACGATTTGGGTATACTACATGATCAGCCCATGAAATTATTTTGTGATAATAAAGCTGCCCGTGACCTTGCACATAATCCGGTACAACATGATAGAACAAAGCATGTTGAAGTTGATCGATTCTTCATCAAAGAAAAATTAGAAGGAGAAATAATTGAGCTACCTACAATAAGAATAGAGGATTAGTTGGCAGATATCCTCACAAAAGCTGTTTCAAGTCATAAGTTTTCATGTTTTTTACACAAGTTGGGCATGAGTAACATATATGCACCAACTTGAGGGGGAGTGTTGACTTTGTATTTTAGGTAGGATTCCTAATTGATATCAATTCCGTGTAATCTCATGTAATCCCGTGTAATTAGTTTTCTTCCTTTTACATTAGGGTTGTACACCTTGTATAAATACCTCTCATTGAGAAGAATAAAATCATTATTCAAAGCATTCTCTTCTCTGACTTGTGACAATGAGATTTTAAGCTGCTGCATGATTTATTTTCTGAGGAGGAAATGGAACTAATTGTCAGCCTTCCCCTCAGTATGCGTTCGGTTGTGGATTGTCGAATTTGGCATTATGAACGAATGGGAAGTTCTCAGTTCGAAGTGCCTACCATGTGGCACGTGGAGTCATTCCTTTAGTTGGGGATGGCGCAAATGCTTCTTCTTATTCATCTGATGATGGAAGGGAAAAATTATGGAAGAAATTATGGAATGCATGTGTTTCCGGAAGGTCAAGATTTGTGTTTGGCGTGCATGTTTGGACTCTCTTTCCACAAGATCGAACCTTACAAAGAGGTGAGTGGCTATGGATAATTTATGTGGTTTTTATGGTTCACACAGTGAATTGACAGAACATTTACTAAGGGATTGCAGCATGGAGATGGTGGTTTGGTTTGGTGGTTTGGGACTCAAGTTTGAGGATGGCAACACATAACAACTTATGCAATGGTTATTACAAATTGCTATGCACTTTCCATCCTCGGTCTTTAACTTTTGTTTGATGACCTTATGGATGTTGTGGAAGAATAGAAATGATGCTATTTGGAATGGATCTTTTTTTTTCGCCACAAAAGGTGGTGTTTCGAGCAAAGCGTTAGCCGCAGAAGTGTCAAAAATGGCATAATATGTTGCGAGGAAGTCAAACCGTACCCCGAGAAGTGGAGAAAACCTGATGTAGATTGGTTTAAATGTAACTTTGATGGAGCGTGGATTCAACAAGGTTTACGGGGTTGCTTTGGTGTTGTTCTTTGGGATCACATGTGGGAGTTCATTGTTGCTGCTGCTGGTACCATTGGAAAGACACGCTCTGCTTTCCACGCTGAGCTCTTTGTTGCCCGTCAAGCTGTTTTGTTGGCCCAGGCTTATTGCCCAGTTGGTAAGAGTGTAGTATTCGAAGGAGACTCAATTATGGTATTGGCTGCCATGAAGGGTCAGGATGAAGATTGTTCACCTTTTGGTCCTATTATCAACAACCTTCACTAGTTACTCAAGACCTTTGCCTCAGCCGTTGTTAAACCACGTTCAACAGGAAAGTAACTTGGCAGCGCATCGCCTTGCTCGAGTGGGAATTGGTAGTAATCAACAGTGTGTGTGGTTTGAAGAGCCCCTTGATTTGCTTAGGGATATTTTGACCAAGTTGAAAGCTCTGGCAAGGTTTAATCGAGGCCCATAGTGCACACTATCTTCAGTTTGTACGTTTTCTGATTTGCTCAATGAATATCATACTTTCCTTGAAAAAAAAAATATATATATATATACACACAAGCTAATTACTACTTTTAACTTACACTAGGACCTGGAAGGACCGGGAAGGGAAAAAGTTTAAACCCAAGACAAAATAGATAGTTGAAAATGGAGGCCCAACAGTAGTAATTGTTGGAATTCATGTGATCTCATCACATTTGAATTCCAGTGAGTTCATTAAAACTCTGACAGCAAGCTAACTTGTAAATGAGCTATAACTCATTAAAACTTGTAAGGGTTTGTATCCGAACAAACATATACATAATGGAGGGAAAATGATATAACCACATATGTTTGAATTAATCCATAAGGTAGTTGGTTTGCAATTCGAAAACTGATGGTAATTGCCATGGTAATGGAATGAGGTAGTTACCAAAATTTAATGTTGTGGATTGGTCCCTCTTACCGGTATATAACCTTTGTGTTCATTAAGAAGGATAAGCCCCATTGTGAATCTTTAACATACAAGCATTGTGTACAAGAGAAGAAAAGAGACGCTAGCATAACAAAAAGCATGGCTTCAAATTTAGGTTAGTGCTTCTACCGCTCAAGCAGTGGAATACCTGAATTATGCTGCTCAGGCAGTGGAATAACTGAGTTCTGCCGCTCAAGCGGAGGATCCTACAAATGCTAATCTTTCATGCAAGCTAATAGGGTTCATGCAGATTTCTGCATTTAATGTAGAAACTTATCAGGATGCATACATGCTATATGTATATATATTTGATGTTCATGTAGTTTAACAACTTGGTTGATTTGATCCTTTTAGTTAAAGTCAACATGTGGTATCAAAGCCAGGTTAATTCAAGTTCTAAACTCATTATTATGGAGAGATTTGAGAACTCAATTTGTGTTGTTTAAAATTCTGCAATAATCAGTTTGTAACTTAAAGACTATGATGTTATAACTGCTTTGTTTGATTCTTTTTCTACAAATTATGAGAAATTTATGAGTTTTACTACACATTGATGTACTAATATATTAATACTTATCTATGAACATATGAACTGATAAATTTATGCAAATTGAGTTACATAAAGCATTAAGTGTCGATGTATTCTAGTTGGCGTACACCAAAGTGTATGTATTGATGTCAAGTTATTAAACATTGAAATGAACACTTAAACCAGTTTATAAGGTTAACAAGTAAGAATGTTTCCAAAGAAATTGATTACTGGGATTGCTTATATACTGTTGTATAGTGAGTGATGATGATCATATTAAGTGTGTAAAGTTAACTTGCCTAAAGGTGTTACTTTACATGTATCTATGCATTTTTATCCTTTGCTATGCAAAACTTCTTGGAGTTCATGTTATGTGCATGGATAGTGTCTTGCCTAAAGGTAACGTTTATTTTGTAATGAAGTGTGACAAGAATATCAAGTTAAGTTCTCGATCACAGATAATTATGAACTCACAAATGAAAGAATCATGTTATCTGCATGTTTTAACATGTTGAATTTGGTTAATATTGAGAAGTTGAATGGTAACAACTTCAATACCTGGAAGAATCAAGTAGAGATGAACTTGGGAATGTTAGAGTTCACTGTGGCTTTCAAGACTCCTCAACCTGCTGCACTAACTAATTCAAGCACTGCACAACATAGGGAGACTTTTGCAAAATGGGAGAGAGCTAATCAAATGTCTCTCTTCATTATGCAAAATGCTATGGAATAGCACATTCGTGGTGGTATACCTAGCTGTGACTTACACTAGGACCTGAAAGGACCGGGATGGGAAAAAGTTTAAACCCAAGACAAAATAGATAGTTGAAAATGGAGGCCCAACAGTAATAATTAGGCGATACACACACACAAAAGGCATTGACATGTTTTAGAAAAAAATCCTGAATTCAAATTTAAAACTTTGACCACAATTCCACATAACCAGACTTTCCATTTTAGTGGTGATTAGTCATTTTACCTTTCTCAACAATTATGCATAACCACCATATGCATAAAGAGGTTAAGAGCTTGTGAAGTCATTTAAATCTCTACTCCTTGTGAAGTCATTCTAAATGATAAAGAGGTCAAGAGCTTCGTGGCAATCTAAATGATAAGGAGACTCAATTGTATGGCTTAGCGCAATTTGGTTTTTATCATAAGTAACTAATGAACTATTATATGCAAGAGTACACAAGAATATGTTTAGAAATACATATATATATATGTGTGCGCATATCATCAGGTGTCACCAAGGCACAAAGCGATCCATAAGCAAACACACAGTGTCCTCTGAACGCGAAGAAGAGTCCAAGTCCCTCTGGGTCTGAACCATCCTGCAGCTGTTCTCCTTTCTTGCTTCCTTAAACTCTCGTTGTTCTTGCTGCTGCTGTTCGGCGTGTTCGGCTTTCGATGACAACACCAATCGCGTCTTAGCCCCTACCTTCTCTTTCAGCTTACTCAGCTCGCTCATCCATGCCCCTACCACTGCAGCCATAATTTGGAATTACTTGAATGCTTGAAATATACTGCCTACTTTGCTGTATTGGTTTTCTGGTTTATTAAAGCTAATGAGGAGAGCTGGCTATATGCCTCTAGGGTTTATATACAAGAAGAAGTCGTGGCCTTCCTGTGGTTTGGAAGAAAAATCACTGTGTGCCACGGCCGTTGGATATACGGTCGCACACAGGGTATAAATTTAGGGATATACGATGGGGGTAGAGACAGGGCGGAGATGTGGGGTATAGGGGTTCAACTAGTGAATGAAAAGCCAAAAGCATCCATGTGGGCGCACGGAACTTGCTGTCGATAAGATTGTGGGCGACTTCGCAATTGACATATTATTAAAGATAACGATAGGAAGACTAAATTTATAAATAAAACTTTAGAAACTAAATGATTGGAAGTTGATGATTGAATAGTTATTTAAGCGTTGACAAATGTACTTATTCTTACTGGTGATACATCATTCAGTTTGTAAATTTTGTTTCTCTAGCATTATCCTATTATTATTCATTAAGTCTTAGGCGAATTTGTTTCTCGTTAAAGGCGAATTTGAACCACATTACTGCTAGTTCATTGTGAGGCTACTCTACCTCATTCTCCCTTAGTGTAGAAAATATATTTTTGGTAAAAAATAAAATAAAATAAAAAATAAAAAATCTTTTAAGGCAACTCTAATGGTTGGGGTTAAAACCTAAATTTCTAGTTCAGAAAATGTATATTCTAACCCAAAAATAGATTGATTTTCCAGTGATTTTAGCTTAAATTTTTTGTCCGAAATTATTAAAGAATGAATTTAGCCTAAATTTTTTTTTTCCGGTAACTTCTACAAAATTAAATGTCATGTAGATTATCCTAATTTATTTATATTATGAAAAATAATTGAACTGCATGAAACATGAAAGTGATGGAACAACCATTCGTAAACACACCCACCTCCCTTTCGATTGGTGTTAGAGTTGGAATTGAACTTCTCAATGATTTTAACCCATAAGACCTTTTTATTTTGATTTGTGCCGATGACATCATCTTCGCTAATAAAAACGCATGCCAATCACAACACAATATCTTTTTTTTTTAATTTTGAATTGTGCCAGTTCTCCACTAAGGCCTCGTTTGGCAGTTCGAACTGTACTGACTATTTCTGTCGGATAGGATAAATAGTCATCGGATAGTACTGACTAAATTAGTCGAGCGTTTGGTGCAGTATCGGACTAATGACCGTATTATTTATACTGTGTTTGGTATTATACCGGATAAGATGAATCAAACTTAAAATTAAATTAAACAAAAAAAAAAAAAAAAAAAAAAAAAACTGAAATAAGCTTTTTGTTCCCAGATGTCTCCGCACCCCCAAACTCCCTCCCTTTCTCTCCCTTCTTCTTCTTCCCCGACTGCATAATCCCAAATAATTGTTCCTCATATCTCTCCACCGCACCCCCTAAACTCCCTCCCTCTTTCTCCCTTCTTCTTTTTCCCCGACTGCAGAAGAATCCCAAATAAATTCAAACAACCAGTTGCAGCAGAATCCCAAATTGAAATCATTTGTCAGCCGCACCATGTTTCTTTGCAAGACCCAGTTGCAGGGGAGGACGGCGAGTAGGCGATGAGGAAGGCCACAAGGAGAGGGCAAGAGGTGACGGCGAGGGGTGAGGCGATGGCGAGAGGTGACGGCGAGGACGGCGAGGACGGCGATGACGAGAGGTGACGGCGAGCACATGCAATTTTTTTTTTTTGGTGGTAAATCAAACTTTGGGGGTTATTTTGCTTAATTTTTGAAAGAGAATGATCAAAACGTAAAACTAAAGAGTAAAGAGGGTGCAAGATGTAATTAACGTCTTCCAATTGTTGGTGGCACCAAATATGATTGCTGACGTGACGCACAGTATATAAGAAGATACCTTCTCCACCCGGTTCTCCCAAGAACAGAAGGCCCTCCGTCCTCCGTCCTCCGTCCTCCGTCCTCCGTCCTCCGTCCTCCGTCTCCGTCTCTGTCACAAGTCACAGTCACAGCAGAAAACTAATTCATCAGTCTACTTAATTCTGAGAAGAATGGAAGCTACGAAGCCATGGATAAACGCTTTCAGAGCAAAATCAAAGCAAGCCACGCTGCTTTGGCTCGAGGGCTTCCGAGAGGCCTGCTGCCTTCACCGCGTCCTCATCCTCTGCCACCGGTCTCTCTCTCTCTCTCTTTCCTCTTTCCTCTCTCCTCTCTCTCCAATAATTACTTCAATCGCACGCTTTAATTATTTTGATTAATTTCGGTTCAATTGCCTTTACTTTTTGTTTGGTTGCCGAGAAAACGGAACAAGCTAGAGAAGAAAATTCGCTTTGTTTTGCATAATTAACATTTTATTTATTATCTTTAATTTTTTATGGCAGGTCGAGAAAGCTTATGATACGAACAGGACAGTGTTTTCTATTAAACGGCTTCATTTTCTTAGGAAGGTAACTCTCTCTCTCTCTCTCTGATGAGTCATGAAGACATTGCAATGACACAAGGATTGGGTATAAATCTGCGAAATTTCGTTGTGCTTTGCTTGTATTTTTCGACAGTTCAAAATTTTCTGTTGATTATGATGTTCTAGAGTAGTCATATAGTATATTTTCATAGACATCTTCCAATTTTTCTTGTTTTTTGTGCCCCTTCCGAGTAGTTTTTAGACCGTAGAAGTTCACGTTGATTGTTTTGGCGAAGTTTTTGGGTGCTCAATATAAGATGCAAATCGGGTTTGGTTGATCTTTCTGTGAGGTGTGAAAAATGTGAAGAACTACTTAAAATAACCACCTTTAAATGATTATACTAAGGTTGAGAATGTTTGTACCAATCTACTACCCTCGAAGTATTTTGCAAAGATGAGCAACTGGTATTCAAATTTGGATCTTGCATTCTTTCTATTTCATCTGGTAAGGATGGAAAGGTGTCAATTTAGGATGGATAAAGGGAAGAAATCGAGGTTCCTTGTACTAAGATGGACTTAGGTCTAGGGAAAATAATTGTTTGTAGAAGCTATGAATAATGTTGATCAAACTTCAAAGTAGAGGGATTAGAATGATAGAAGAAAAGGTACGCTTTATCTAATTGTTTGTTTATAACTCTGACACTTTTGTCTTTCATACTAAGAACAGCTTAAGAGAAGTTTGGTATTCAATGCATTATACACCCATTGTTAATCGTCCCTTTGTTGATAATGGACTGTGGATAATCAAGTTTGGTATAATCACGGGAATGGTGTTTTCAGGCAGTTTATGTTTTTTTTCACCCGTTGGACCCACAAAATTTTAAAAATGCCTGATTTTTTTTTAATTGAACACTGGACATAAACCATTACAATAATCAACTACCTTCCTATCCCAACTGTTGTGGAAATGATGTGTGGTATATTTTCTGATTCTAGAAGAACTACTATAAACAAGAAAATTTAAAAAACACTAAACAATAAAACATACTCAATTTGGATGGTAAATAATGATTAATTTTGGTTCTTAAGAAATTTTATAATGCTTTTGGGTAAAGTTATTTTCTTTTATGATCCTGGTTGATTACTTGTCCACTTTACTCTCTCTTGTTTCACAACTTTGAATTCTTCTAGTAATCCCCTTTAGGGCTTATTTGACCCTCTGAGTTAGTTTCTTTGTGTTGCTGCGTTCAAGAAATCAATATTTTAGCTTTCCTATGTTTTCCAAGACCACATTGGTGAAGAGAGTACTTTTGACATCAAAGTGAACTAGACTGAATGAACTTGATTAATGTGTTGATATAGCCAATTCTTTTGCCCAATATTATTGAGGTTTAAATGAATCAGTTAAATTAATGATTTTGTCACAGTTTGGCTCAACTTTTCTATCTATATAGGCCTAGTTATTTCTTTTTCTGCTGAAGTTGGACTCTTATTACTATTACTCTCGATGCTGTCAAGCTTTTAGATGCTTATATCTGGTTATCCTAGTTTCCATTTCCCAGTATTACCTCTTCATAGACATCATGTAACATAGAAGCTACTTATAAAAGTGCTTTCAGTGTTTTGCTGGACAAAGTACATTCTAAATCTGCATGCGTTAGTATTGAAATTCAATTTCCTTCTTCTGTCTATTTGCAGTATAATTATCCTTAACTCAGTCATCATCCCGACTCTACACTGGATATTACCTGATAGATGCCCAGAATATAGTTCTCAAGAAGTCTGCTCATTTGTTGGTACATTGAAATTTTATTCTGTCTTGCGGCATGGACTCGTACAACTCTTTTATGTAAGTATGCAGCCAATTTAAGATCCTCATTTTGTGCACGGATGGCATTCTATTGAATATTTCTTAGTGGGAAAATGGATGAATATGTATTTTTTGTGTAATGTTTTGCCTAATTAAGTTTTGTAATCTTCGTGATGTGGCCAAAGAAAGTGTATGCGTCAGGTAATATTGGATGTTTAATTCTTTGTTTCTGATTATTGTACTGGTATGTAATCTCGGTTTGTTATTAACTTATAATATATTTCTTTATCACTATAGATGCCTGAATCACTGAAGGGATTTAATTCCTTTCTCAATTCACGGAATACATAATTTTCATTTATTTATTTTTGCTTTGCAGGTAACTTGGTTCTACCCACTGTACGTATTCAGCATTATCCTGAGCAACATCTGGTACTACCAAATTACCCCCTTTTGCTTAATTGTTTTACCCCTACATTATTTACTTGATTCTGTTTTAACTACCATAGGTATGAACTGAGCCCAGGTAAGGTATACATCTATATCTTGCAATGCAGAATGTTTGAAGTTCTGGAGGTCACCATGATCCTTTAGTGGTTATCAGGATTGGAGTGACTATAGTTTTTAATATGATATTTTGTTTAAAGTTCTGCATGTCTTTACATTTCCACTTCCCGATGCCTTTCTTTTTCCAATTTCTACTATGTGATTATCCAAATCTACAATTTTATTTTAACTAAAGGTATAATGACATTGCTAAGTATGGATTTTCTGCAATGGGGAGATCCGCACCAACCACATTGGATCCTGTCAGACAAAATGATGTTGGTTTGGAAAGACCTGCTGGCGTAGAAGGGTAAGTAACTTATTCTTAAATAGAGCTTAAGTTTTTTATTAATGTTATTGTTTTATATATTTATTATTTCCGACATTTCTTGTTGAATAGATATTTATATATCTCATGAGTTGTGTATGCATCTGTTTAATCTGCAGGGTCATGATTGGTATAGGAGAGCAGGTGTATTCATTACTTCTTTTGAACTGTTTCTTCCTAGAGGTATAGATATCTTTTATTCTGTATTTATTTGGGTGTATGGATTCATAGAGGGAGGAACAGGAATTAGATTTCATACTTATTAGACTTAGATAATGATAGAGAGAGAGGAGTTTATTTTCAAATTGAATTATGCTCCATGGCTTATGTGCCACTTTTTGGATGACAGACTTGATGGCTTCTGCAGGTATATGTGACTGGATATATACCATATGTGGGGAAGGCAGTAAATTTTCTGCTTCTGTCCTGGATGTATGCCTATTACTGTTTCGAGTACGTGGTGCATATACCTTTTTGGCTTAATATGTTGCACTCACTCATTGCCTAGATAAGTGTGTGCTAATGCACCTTTTGAACTCTTTTAGGTACAAATGGAATTTTACTGAAGTTCGTCTTGAAAAAAGGCTGGATTTCTTTGAATCTAATTGGGCATTTTTTGCTGGTTTTGGTAAATATACTTCCATCCTGGTGTCATTTTTCAGTTCATACTTCATATGCATTTTTTCCCCTTCAAGTGAACGATTGTTTATCATGTACAGTTTCCTGGGCCACATTATACGCTGATTATTTCCACATGGAAAACTATACACTGATATAGATCTTCACTTAGAATTTTACTTTTGCAGCTGCCTCATGACCCATGCTTGACCAAAGCTGACACCTTTATCATGTGCCTTCACTTTTGTGTTTGCAGTCAGTTCTGTTTTCACTTATTTGAAAATCAACTGTATTCGATGCTTGATTTTGTTTGGTTTGAAAGGAAAAAAGGGATAATAGTTAAAGTACTGATTGTGTCTTAATTTTTGGTAAATTAGGTTGTAAGCAAGACTAAAAGCAAAATAAAGAAATAAAAGCCGAGCACAAAGACAGTTATCTAATGGTGCCTCAAATTCCCTCTTGAAATGCAATATTTTGACTTAAAGAGCATATCACATGGAATATGTTCTAGATATTTTTAGGCACTTAAAACACATTTGTTTACATGTTTGGAGTTATTAACGTCCTCAATGGTTGTGCAGGGAGCCCTTGCGTTCTGCCTGTACTCTTTTTCTCACCTCTTGTGAGCTATGGATTTATGGCAATACTCTTTCCATTGGTATACTTTTCTTTTTATTTTGTTAGCAATTGACTCTTTACATAAAAGTTGACTATGTTCTTGTTATTCACATATGTTGTAACCGTAGATGTTTCCAGTTTGTTTTGACAGCAACAGGTTCAGAGGCTGAGCAAGTTATTTCTTCTCAAAGGACAAAATGGGGAGGTGCTGGGTTGCGAAAGCTTCCAATATTTAATGCTGCAGATAAATTATCGTAAGCCCCTCATTACATATGAATCTATGATCTCTGTGCTTAAAATATGTTGATTCAAACTTGATTAAAAAAATTAAAATCCTAATTTCGTTATCGTATATTGGATGGATATTGGAACATTTTCTGTTGAGCATATGCATTGAAAATGGATATTATGCATTGAACTCCAAAAAATACGAACAGTTCGTCATCTTTCATGTGTCATGAGGCAGTGTTTGACATTTGAAGGACAGACTCAGTTATGCTTAAACCCGCAAAATGGGGGTTGTAGGTCCTCAAACTTAAAACTGCTATTTTGATGAAATTATTGACAATATGTTCAATATTATATCGTTGGTCCTGAATTTGAGGAAGTAGCATTATTTGAGTTCTTATAGGGTCATGGAAAGCGACATTTCTATCTGTTATGACTCTCGATTGATCTTGTACAGGATGCGGGTTTTGTCTCTGTTTCCCCTAGAATCTCAGGAACTGCTTCAAAAAAAGAAAGACCGCTAAGAAGTTTGGCTTATGCAACTGTAAATAGTAAGTAAAAATTTTTCTATATGGCCATAAAGTTTCTATTGTGCTTTCATATGTATGAGATGGTCCTAGTCCTTGAATTTTCCATTCAATCAACGAAGTCGTGGATGCGTTGCGTTGCAGTCTTTATCTTATTGATATGATAATAATTTCTGAAGTCATATGTGGTGTTTGGTGCCACCGGATGATCCATCTCCACGCAAATTTGTACATAATTTAAATGCAATGCTATTGCTTCAAGATAGAGCGTCATTGGAAGGGTTTTACGGTTTCGTTCGGTATATTGTACGTAGAAAGTAGGTGTCGACCAAAGTTTATCAAATGTACACAAATAGTATTTCATCAAAGACCAATTTCAGTGGTCAAATTTGATCAACATATCATGCAAATATGTCTCAGAAGTACTGCTACAACTTCTTTTGTTGCAGCATGTCGCTTTCACAATTTGTTTATCGTGATTTCACCCGTTGTTATGGAACTTTCATATGCAATGCCCAATGGTAGGATTTGAGTTTGGATCCTATATTTAGGGTAGCGTTATTCACACACTCCTATCAATTTTCTAACCACCAGATTAAATGAATTAATTGTAAAAAATTAACCAGGGTCTGTAGGAGTTAAAAATAGGTATGTGAATAGCATTATCTTAAATATAAATTCCTCCACTCATGTTCCCAATGAACAAATTTGATAATTTTATCATTATTGCTTTCATATGAATATGATAAAGTGTCGTACCAGCTATGGTGGGGAGGGAAGAACCACACTCGGAGCTTCAGGTGCAAGGTTAAATGATCTTATAGCCGACTAAAACTACAAGTCTCTTGCTTTGGTTAATATATAGCCTAAATTGTCGAGATGAGGAGTCGAGGACAAGGATTGTCTGCCCTCCACTTCCGGTGTCTTCCCCGTGCCTTCCTGTTTGTGTGGTCACGATTAAGCCACGTCAACGTTTTATATTACTATTTATTTTTGTCTTATTATATCTATAAAAAAAACAATATAAAATGTTGACGTGGTTTAACCGTGACCACACAAAATAGGAGGGCACGGGGAGGGCCGTCGAACTTGAGTGCACAAACGAGAGCAAACTGGACTACCAATGTTATTTTTATAGTATTAGTTTGAAATATTCTTTTTTTTAATTACAAAATGATATTATAACTCTGATCGTGTTAAGAGGAGTGAGGAGGATTTAAACTCGAGATAATCTGGGTTGAAAAAGAACACCCTATTTACCGACATGCATCATTAATTTGAAATATTACTTTTCCTTCCATATATATGCTAGGATTTTTTATCGTAAATAAGATGATCTGGAGTTAAGGATTCTCTGAATTTTTTAACCGTTAATTTTTTATTTAAAAATATAATAATTAAAATATAACGATTGAAAATATCATTCATGCAATTATGTGAGAGATTTTTTTAATATGCTTAGAACACAAGATGGTACGCTATATGTTATTATAAAAATGGTGGGAAGTTTTTTCTTTTCAAATATTCCTCTACTTTTATGATGACATATAACATATGTGTCTGTGTTATGAGCATACTGAAAAATCTCTCGAATTATGCATCGTCCGGGTAATATGCTCTTTCTTCAGCCACGCGCCATATTCCAATCTTGCCAAAACCGCACTTACGACACATATGATTGGAGCACGTGAAAGCGCGTGGAAGCATAATTGAAAGACGATCTTATTCCCTCGACAAACAGATAAAGTAGTACCACCAGACTGGTGGCTCCGTGACCATTGATGATGTCGAGCAGACCAACCAGACCAACCAGACCCCATCCTGACCGTCCTTCTACTTCAAGCAAACAGTCATTTGGATAAGTTTTAAGCTTAGCATGTTGGGATTAAGTTAATCATTTTTTCCCAACTTTTTGTGAGCATGCAAAGTCAAACTAGTATCCCATAACTTAAATCACTTTATTATGCTTAATCCTTACAGCATTGGGTTAAGTTAATTAATCCCAGTTTCTTAACCTTTTCCCGCGTAAATTGCGCCATTAGTGGAGCTCTTAAATATGCTAATTGCGCGTAAATTTTAGTTAAGTGAATATGCTCAGCATACGTATTTTTAACATTTTCTTATGAATTGGGTGAAAGTTGAGTTTGTCTCATGTGTCAATTGCAAATCCTAAGGCTTCAAATGCATTGTTAAATGGCTCGTTTGGAAGTGCTTTCAAAATAACTGAAAGCGTTTTTAGCGAAAATATTTGAGTTCCAAAAACACTTAAAATGTTTCTTACAAGAATCATCAGTAGTGTTTCTTGCATAAAGCAGTTTAAGTGTTTTTTAAGGATTCACTTGCATTTTAACTAAGGATTGGTTCAAGAACATTTTCAGCAGAAACGCTTTTATCCATTTTAAAAGTACTTTCAAATGAATTCAAAAGTTTGTTGGTGGAGTTGGGATTACACTTGCATTTGATTATTTTTCTTCAAAATAATGAAATTAATAAAAACTATATTTAATGTTTTAGGAAATTGCATTAGTATTTTGGTGAATAATTACCACAGGAGAAGGAGTACCTTTATACTTCCTCCGCGTTTACTAACACATACTGAATATATAAATATTCCAATTCTTTGTTTACGGATATGCCCAATTGTGTCTCCTACATTACAATCTGTAATCCAATACTTAAAAAGTATAGAGTAGATTGATTAGGAGACATGGTTTATCTCATTCTCATTCATTCTCTCTCATATTACAACCTTCTGCATTTGTTCCATCCAATTGTGGCTCCTACATTATAAATCGAGACTAGACTACAATATTTACATGTATTTAATACAATCATCATCTTAATGGTTAAATGATGATTGTAATACATACAATATGCGCATTAATTATACTTAACTGTCATATAATGATTATATTAAATACATGCAAGTACTGTAACTAATCCTTATAATTTGGCAAGTTCTTTGGATTTAGCTTTCTTGGTCTATATGGGTTTGGACTGATGTCGTACATGCCAAAGTGTGCATGCACATTTGTCGGTCTTCGAAAGGATGACAAGAGCTTTCGGTACTATTTGTACCTGCTTTTGTATGCACTCAACCTACATATTCTAAGTTGTTGGATGAGAGAAATATTGAGAATCAAATTTGTTTCCGGATAAAGGATGAGTCAATCGCATTATCAATCTAGGTTCAAAGTCCTAGTCAAAGATGGTGAGACTTGGCGGCGATATAGTTTCAGGAAAGAGTAATTCCAAGTGTATTCAGAGAAGATGTCGAAGAATTGGAATATTGTCGTAATGATACTATTCGGTAGACTTGGCCATCACGAAATTCATCCCTATAAATACAAGAGGATTTGCAACTCAGAGACTTCTTCCAACTCAAAACGCTCTATGTAAAAATCCTCGCTCTACGAGAAACCCTTCTCACAACTCTGAGAAAAACACTAATTATCCTTACTCTCTTGTCAACACATCTTTAGTTTGGATAAGTAAACAACATTATGCTGACAACCTGTGACATCTTCAATTTGGATTAACTGTGAAATCCCGTTCCAGAATTTCACTATTGTAAACTATGTATTTGTATTAACGAGATTTTATATTATTTTTAGGAATTTATATTAATTTTATTAAATTTAGATTTTAATTAAACTAATTACGAAGTTTCCATTTTGGTCATTAATCGTTAAAAATTCATAGACCTTACGAGGTCACACTAAGAATAATGGAACAAAGCTCGATCCTACGAGTACGTAAGTGAAAATCGTTCGCAGAACGGAGTTATAACGAATGAGATATAAATGAACAAATATAACGGACCGTTGAGATCAAGCCACATGTGTGGCTGTAATAGGAAGAAGAGAGGAGAAAGGAGGGAAATGAGAAAGAATGTCGAATCGGAAAGAGAAGAAAGGAGGGAAGGCAGAGAGGAGAAGAGCACCGGATCCCCTTTGACCCACCGACCCGACCCGGTTCCCTTCGACTCTTCAATGATTTTTCGTTGGTTTTTCCGGTGAACCACGTCAAACAACCACTTGGAAACATTTCTCAACCTTCCCTCTTCCAATTTCACCCTAAAACCGATGAAATTGGGCTTGGATTCATGAAGAACCGCACCAGTGGGTGCGGTGGTTCCTCGGCGGCGATCCGCCAATCTTGAAGATCACTCCATCGATTACCACCATCAATTTACTCCCTCAACCTCAGGAACAAAGCCCAAGCAGTGGTTAAGGCTTCGGAGTTTGTTTTGAGGTTGAATCGAGAACACCCACTTCTAGGGTTCCGATGGATCGATGGCCATTTCAGGTATTTCCAGGCCGAATTGGGCTTCGGCCAATGTATGAAAAATGTTTCCCTCATTGAGATGTACATGTAAAATTTGGTAATTTTTTGAGTTAGTTGGAAAATTGAGCACGTGCGGCAGCGCGTGGCCAGTGGGCCAACTTTATCTTTCTAGGTTAAATTTGATAATCTGATTTCATATTTGACATCCGTTTGATGAAATTCCACCGTTGAACCTAGTTCCGCTAGGGTCCGCCACTTGACTAATGTAGAAAACGAGGATCCGACCGTTAGATCGTCACTGAATTTTAATATGTTATCATACATATTATTTAAGGACTCTAGAAATTTATGGATCGGAAATCCAGCGAGTGGATCTTCCTGATTGAATTACTAGGGTTGACTTTGATCCAAATGTTTGTAATCGTTCTTTAGTTCTAAAATTAGTAATACTAGAGACTTAGTGAAGCTTTGAGTACTTAGTGAAGCTTTGAGTGACTTTAATATATGGGATATGTTTATTAGCCTGATTTCTATGTAGTATCATTTGTGGATATGACTTGGTTTTTATAAAGTTGATTTCTATTAAAGTGTGATTTTTAATATTTAGCCATTGCTCTATTATTATGAAATGTGATTTGAGTTGTGTATTGGACATATTTGTGAAATGTGATTTGAAATGCATGTTGAATTGTTTGTGAAATGTGAGGGCTAGTAGCGGACCGTGAACCCATTGTCATGAGGATTTGTTGCTTCGATCTTATTTCATTTCTTGCTTCGTTGAGTCTTTCCGAATAGAGTAACTTGATTCATGTATTGTTTCTTCGAGCCATTGTTATGGTTCTTGGACTTCCGCTCGGTTCCGGTGAGTGGTCTGAAATTGGGTTCCGCTAGGGTTCCTTTGAGTGGTTCGGTTCCCTGCTCTGTCTGGATTCCGTTAAGTGGTCCATAATCTCTCATGCTCTGCGATTCCGTTAAGTGGTCCGAAATCGTATCCTGCTTTGGATTTCGTTGAGTGGTCCGATATCCATTATACTCTACGATTCCGTTGAGTGGTCTGGAATCGTATCCACTCAAATTTCGTTGAGAGGTCCGAAACCCTTTCTACTCCGAAATCCCTCTTTGTATTTTGGTTCCATTGAGTGGTCCAGAACCTGATATTGTTGGATTTCGTTGAGTGGTCTGAAATCACATTCTTTGATTTGTTGGATTCGGTCTAAATTGAGAAAGCTTAAGAGATGTAGGCTTCGACCGAACTGTGTTGCTCTAGCCCTGCATTTTGGTGTATTGTACGAGTTATTAATTGACGTGATTGTAGAATGGTGTTGGAAAGCATATGTGTGTGTGAATGGCAAGATGACAACTATTGTTTGGCTTATGGTTGATGTGTAGTGTGGTGCTCTATGTTTTATGCTAGGAAGTGTTTTACAAAAAGTTCAGAGTTTAACAAATGGTAAACTACGAATGGCTTGATCCCGTCTGTAAGATCCCACATCGCCCAGGGGAGTGATCCTTATATGTATATTCTCATCCCTACCTAGCACGAGGCATTTTGGGAGCTCACTGGCTTCGGAGTTCATTGGAACTTGGAAGTTAAGCGAGTACCGCACGAGAGCACTCCCATGATGGGTGACCCACTGGGAAGTTCTCGTGTGAGTTCCCAGAAACAAAACCGTGAGGGCGTGGTCAGGGCCCAAAGCGGACAATATCGGGCTACGGCGGTGGAGCGGGCCCGGGATGTGGTGTACCCCAGGTCTGGATGTAACAATTTGGTATCAGAGCTTAACCCTGGCTGTGGTGTGCCGATGAGGACGTCGGGCCCTTAAGGGGGGTGGATTGTAAGATCCCACATCGCTCAGGGGAATGATCCTTATATGTATATTCTCATATCTACCTAGCACGAGGCCTTTTGGGAGCTTACTGGCTTCAGAGTTCATCGGAACTCAGAAGTTAAGTGAGTAGCGAACGAGAGCACTCCCATGATGGGTGACCCACTGGGAAGTTCTCGTGTGAGTTCCCAGAAACAAAACAGTGAGGGCGTGGTCGGGGCCCAAAGTGGACAATATCGTGCTACGGCGGTCAAGCGGGCCCGGGATGTTGTTGACCCCAGGTCGGGATATGACAATTTGAATATTGTAACATCCCACATCGCCCAGGGGAGTGGCGGTCAAGCGGGCCCGGGATGTTGTGGACCCCAGGTCGGGATATGACAATTTGAATATTGTAACATCCCACATCGCCCAGGGGAGTGATCCTTAAATGTATATTCTCATCCCTACCTAGCAAGAGGCCTTTTGGGAGCTCACAGGCTTCGGGTTCCATCGGAACTCCGAAGTTAAGCGAGTTCACGCGAGAGCAATCTCATGATGGGTGACCCACTGGGAAGTTATCATGTGAGTTCCCAAAAACAAAACCGTGAGGGCGTGGTCGGGGCCCAAAGGGGACAATATCGTGTTACGGTGGTGAAGCGAGCCTAGGACGTGGTGGACCCCGAGCCAGGATGTGACAATTTGGTATCAGAGCCTAACCCTGGCCGTGGTATGCCGACGAGGACGTCGGGCCCCTAAGGAGGTGGATTGTAAGATCCCACATCGCCCAATGGAGTGATCCTTAAATGTATATTCCCATCCCTACCTAGCACGAGGCCTTTTGGGAACTCACTGGCTTCGGGTTCCATCGGAACTCTGAAGTTAAGCAAGTTCGCGCGAAAGCAATCCCATGATGGGTGACCCACTGGGAAGTTCTCGTGTGAGTTCCCAGAAACAAAACCGTGAGGGCGTGGTCGGGGCCCAAAGCGGACAATATCGTGCTACGGTGGTGAAGCGAGCCCGGGACGTGGTGGACCTCGGGCTGGGATGTGACACCGTCTGAGGTTACATAGGCAGTTTAACTAAAAGGTTAGATGTAGCCAAGAAATAAAAGAAAGTTACTACGTGGTTGAATCATTGATTATTTTTTATCTTGTCTCGGAGACGAGACATGATAAATAGACAGGAATGTGCTGACGTCACGTGTCGATCTTGGACGTATCTCGGGATCGGGGCATGACAACTTTTAGTGGTATTAGAGCTTAGGTATTAGGTCTAAGTACCTTTACCTGTGGATGTTAATAATTGTTTCATGGAGTTAGAATGTATTGTTAAAAAAAATTTTCACTCGAATCTTGGATGTTGATGATTGTGAATAGAATTTGTTGATGCACAAAACCGAAGGTCTTGGAACAACGTAAATCCGACCGTGAATCTGCAAGAAATGTAAATAACACAAGATGTATCGTGGTTCACCCCAATGTTTGGGCTACGTCCACACTAATTGTATTTCTCTGTAAGAGCTTGATTGTGAGGGTGAGAGCATCTCTATGAGGATGAGAGCTCTGAACATGAGAGGCTTTGAGAGGGTGAGAGGACCCCCTAATTGTGAGGGTGAAGGGTCCTTTTATAGGGCTCCTCACTTATTACATATTTGCCCCTTCATTTATTACATAATTACATTTGAGTCCCCCGAGTATTTATACGAGATCTAAATACGGATGCCCTAAGTATGGTATAAACAGTAGTCCCCCAAGTCTTCAGTCAAGAGAGTCTTTTGGCTGGAGACTTGAAATTCAGTCCATGTGTGAGCCGAAGTAACTAGATGTCGTCTTGAACTGATACTCGATACGAAGCGGTGCTCAATCTGAAATGATGATCAACTAGAAGTAGCACATGTTGCGAGGCTGCTCTGCTTGTGGCTTATGTTGCCTTGGTTGGCTCGGCTTGTGGCGTTTGTAGGTGAGGGAGTCCCTTTTATAGAATAAGGGCTCGCTCCTCAATACATAAGTAATGGGTTAGGAGTGATGCTCTCTAATGATGGTGAGGGAGTCCCTTTTATAAAATAAGGGCTCGCTCCTTAGTACATGAATAATGGGCTAAGTCCCCCCAAGTATTTTTTTATGAGGCCCAGTTGAGGCCCAATATATGGTGTATAGTGTAGTCCCCCAAGTCTTCGGTCAATAGAATCTGTTGGCTGGAGACTTCAAATTGAATCCATGTATGGGCCGAAGTGGCGGTTGTTCGGAGGCGGTATTTGTATACCCTGCACTGAAGCTTTGTAGGTGAAGCTTTGCAAGTGAAGTTTTTGAAGCTGGAGCTTTTGTAAATGATGCTTTGGAAGCTGGAGCTCTGTAAATGAAGCTTTTGAAGCTAGAGCTCTGTAAATGAAGCTTTCAAAGCTGGAGCTCTGTAAATGAAGCTTTTGAAGCTAGAGCTTTTGTAAATGAAGCTTTCAAAGCTAGAGCTCTGTAAATGAAGCTTTTGAAGTTAGAGCTTTTGTAAATGAAGCTTTTGAAGCTAGAGCTCTGTAAATGAAGCTTTTGAAGCTAGAGCTCTGTAAATGAAGCTTTCGAAGCTGATTGACATGAGTGATGCTCTTGAATGTTTATGTTGATTGACATGAGTGATGCCCATGGATGTTGACATGAGTAATGCTCATGAATGTTGACATGAGTGATGCTCATGAATGTTTATGTATGATTGATATGAGTGATGCTCATGAATGTTTATGTATGATTGACATGAGTAATGCTCATGTATAATTTGAAGTACTGGGCGTACTTTTGATCACCTAGTTGGTGGTAATAGCGGCAGGTTGCCGAATAATTTTGGAGTACTGGGCGTACTTTTAATCACCTGGTTGGTGGTAATAGCGGCAGGTTGCCGAATAATTTTGGAGTACTGGGCGTACTTTTGGTCACCTGGTTGGTGATAATAGAGGGCCTGGCTCTTTTGGGCATATGGGCATTCGCCCTCCACATGACATTGCAGCCCATTATTTTTGGCTTGCCGTTTTTTTTAACCCTCTGATGGGGTTTATACAGATGTCTCCGAAAGATAAGAAAAATAAATTACATCATTCAAAACAAAGGTTTCGATAGTTGCAGATCGTTGGGGCGTACTGCACCTACTGCATACTGGGTTGCTGCAGATATTTTTCCATGTGCGTATTCCAGTGGTTTATTCAGAAAAGTGGGAACATGCATGATGAAAGTTTTCTTTTTCAAAAGATGATTTCTCTTTATCCTCTTTCCTTTTCTTTTTCTTTATCTTTTGCGTTGTCCCCCATGTGTTCCCCCACAACTCTCCCTCCCGTTCAAATGATTCTCCTCGCTGGCCTCCACATGCATACTCACCTCTTTCAAGTGCAGCTTGAAGTCCTATGACAGATTGATGGATTGCAGCCACTTGGAGCCGTGAAGTGGTCTGAGTACTGACGACGGTGGTGGTGCATTGACGAATTGGATCGCAACATCTGTCTCCCCACCGCATTCATCTTCGTCGACTCGAGCTTTGGGTGATCGAGATTCAGAAGCGGAAGCTTCAACATGCTTCTCTGCGCCTTCAAAAGTGCTGTAGCAGAATACCATCTTGGAGATTCCCTTAGGGGAACGAAACCCAGATCCAAAAATGCGTATTGAAGGCTGAATCTTCACCGATTTCCGCCGGGCTCAGACTCGCACCCCCTTGGAAAATCTCCTCCACCTGCGGGAACAACTTGTGTTCCTTGAGCCCGAGGTAAGTGCTGGCCAAGCTCTTGAAAGCGGAAAAATTGCAGAGCGAAAAATGGATGTGGAAGTCGACCCGCCCCGGCCTCAGAACCAACTGGTCCACTTGATCCTTACCGTTCATCGTGAAAACCAACACGCACTCCTCGCCGTACGATGATACGATCTCATCCATGAAATTCAACAGACCTGACAAGCTCACAGCCGTGAATTTCTCCGTCAAGAAACGGTCCAGATCCTCCACCACGATCAGCGACTTCGGCGTCGTTTGGAGGAGAAGCATTTTCAGATCGGAGTCGTCAGCGACTTTGGACATGTCGACGTCGTAGCTCAAGAACCTCGACATGGCGACGACAAAGCTGGTTTTTCAGGTGCCAGAGGGGCCGTAGAGCAAAAAGCTCCGCTTCCAAGCGCGGCCTAGTCGATGATAATACTGCTTCGATTTCAAGAAATTCTTGAGATCGGACCGGATTTTATTCTTCAGCTCAGCGTCCATCACGACGGTGTCGAAGGTGGCGGGGTGCGTGAACGGAACCGATCGCCACCGTTCGTTTTCGCTGGAGAGGTTCATGTAGAGCTTGATCTCTCTGTTCCGCTGCTCGATTTCGTCGGCGACGGTGAGGATGTGCTGGAAGTACTGGCGGAACACACGGCGCTTGTCGGACCGGTTGATTTTCAAGACGAATGAGCAGATTCCATCTGACTAGGATTTCTGGAGGGAGCCAGGTAGGGATCAGGAGCTTCTCGAAGATGATGCGGAGGTTGATACTGTCGATGATTTTTTTTTTTTGGGTTTTGATGTTGTTGCCTTTTCTTTTTGGTGTGTTTTTGCTTTTGGCATTTGGGGTGGGGGTTTTCTGGAAAAGCCCAATGAGGTTCTGGGTTTCTGCAGATTTTGCAATGTTGATTTTGTAGATTTTGCAGATTCACGGTGGAGGTGAAAAAATGAAAGAGAACCGACATAGTTTTTCGTGTCGTTTCCCACAGACGGCGCCAAATGTTGATGCACAAAACCGGAGGTCTTGGAACAACGTATATCAGACCGTGAATCTGCAAGAAATGTAAATAACACAAGATGTATCGTGGTTCACCCCAATGTTTGGGCTACGTCCACACTGATTGTATTTCCTGTAAGACCTTGATTGTGAGGGTGAGAGCATCTCTGTGAGGATGAGAGCTCTGAACATGAGAAGCTTTGAGAGGGTGAGGGGACCCCCTAATTGTGAAGGTGAGGGGTCCTTTTATAGAATAAGGGCTCCTCACTTATTACATATTTGCCCCTTCATTTATTACATAATTACATTTGTGTCCCCTGAGTATTTATACGAGATCTAAATACGGAGGCCCTAAGTATGGTATAAACAGAATCATGAGTATATTGATGAATTATTGCTAGTAGTGGCATTCTTTGTGCTTGTACAAAGAACAGTGTTGAGGACTTGCCGAGACGACAATGATTATATTTCTAAGTTGAGGTACAATGTTGTCGAACTTGAGTTAGCTAAACCTGGATATAGCTGAAGTGTGAACGTGTTTGTGCATCATTATTTGTTTGGGTTGTTGCATTGGTGGATAGTGACTTGATACTGAAAGTTTCGAGGACGAAATTTTTATAAGGGGGAGAATGTGAAATCCCATTCTTGGATTTCACTATTGTAAACTATGTATTTTTATTAATGAGATTTCATATTATTTTCGGGAATTCATATTAATTTTATTAAATGTAGATTTTAATTAAACTAATTACGAAGTTTCCATTTTGGTCAGTAATCATTAAAAATATGTAGACCTTATGAGGTCACACTAAGAATAATGGAACAAAGCTCGATCCTACGAGTACGTAAGTGAAAACCGTTCGCAAAACGAAATTGTAACAAATGAGACATAAACAAACAAAGATAAGGGCATTTTGGTCATTTGGCCCCTCCATTTCTAGAAGGCTTCAACTTTGCTAGAGCAGGGACCGTTGAAATCAAGCCACATATGTGGCTATAACAGGGAGAAGATAGGAGAAATGAGGGAAATGAGAGAGACTGCCAAATGGGAAGGAGAAGAAATGAGGGAAGGGAAAGAGGAGAGGAGCATCGGATCCCCTTTGACCTACCGACCCAACCCAGTTCCCTTTGACTCTTTCGACAAATTTTCATCGATTTTTCCAGTGAACCACGTCAAACAACCACCTTGAAAACATTCCACGACCCTCCTTCTTCCAATTCCACCCCAAAACCGATGAACTTGGGCTCGGATTCATGAAGAATCGCACCAGTAGGTGTGGTGGTCCCTCGGCGACGATCCGCCATTCCTAAAGTTAACTCTGTCGATTAGCACCACCAATATACTCCCATCAACCTCATGTACAAAGCCCAAGCAGTGGTTGAGGCGTCAGAGTTTGTTTTGAGGTCGAATCGAGAACACCCACTTATTGGGTTCGACGAATCGAGGGCCATTTCAAGTGTTTCCAAGCTGATCCTAGTTCCGCTAGGGTCCGCCACTTGACTAATGTAGCAAACGAGGATCCAACCATTAGATCGTTACTGAATTTTAATATGTCATCATACGTATTATTTAAGGACTCTAGAAATTTATGGATTGGAAATCTGGCTATCGGATTTTCTTGATTGAATTACTAGGGTTGACTTTGATCCAAATGTTTGTAATCGTTCTTAAGTTCTAAAATTAGTATTACTAGAGACTTAGTGAAGCTTTGTGGGCCTATCTTAGTGAGTGACTTTAATATATGTGATATGGTTATTAGCTTGATTTCGTATGTAGTATCCTTTGCGGATATGACTTGGTTTTATAAAGTTGATTTTTATTAAAATTGTGATTTTTAATATTTAGCCATTACGCTTTGTCTACACTTTGGTGGAAAATTGCATCACAATGTGCCTAAACTTGATTAAGATCTCTAACACGTGCTTCATGATCTCTTTGCCTAGTTGATAACTTGATGCAATGCCAACGAAATCCTTGTGCCTTCTTTTTTTTTTGGATAATGTTGTCTAATTCTTGCCCACGAAATAAAGGGAGGCAGATCGATCAAGGAGGGGTCAACTAGTAAAACATCAGATTAGTGGGGACAGATATAGATAGTAAAAAATCTATGAGACCCCGTATGCAAAATTCCAACCGCACCAGAATACATGTTTTCTGCTATTACGGTAAAGCATCGTTTGTCACGTAAAATTATATAAGATTATGGAAGAAAATGATTAAGCAATGAAAACGAAAAAGTCATTAGAATTGAGTGTCAAGTCAACACAAAAGCCACCCTCAAAATTCAAATTGTCTGTCACTCTGGCTGGTGGCTGGCTTCTACCATAAGGGTATTTATTTCTCCTTTTTTGTTTGTTGTTCTTTCTTTTTCTCAATTGCCTTTTTCTTTTCCTTTCCAGATATCTCCCGAAAAGACAATTTACAGCATTTTGTTTTCTTCTCTACTTTTAGAAGCTTGTAAAATGTGATTAATTATAGTTTGCTCTTATTAAAATTGTTAAAGTAAATATGTTGCAAATATTTCAAGGGAATGTTTTGCAAAATGAAAACGAAGAATATTATGCATTTTTATGATAAAAAAAGTGTGTACGGTAGTTTAATTTGAGAAAGAAGACACTGAAAATGTGATCATATTTAGTAGTAATGTTTTAATAATATAAATTTTAAGATGGTATTGGTGATTGTGATGAGAATGGTGGTTGTAGCGAAAGTCGCAATGGTGATAGTGGCATTAGTGATGACAATGGTAGTGGCGGCGGCATCGGTGGGGTATGTGGTGACGATGTGTGTGCATGTACGCTGTGTGGAGAGGAGAGGGGGAGAGGGGGGGGGGGGTTGGCGGAGGGGGTAGTGGGTAGTGGCGATGATGGTGGTAGTGGTGACAACAATTTGGTGAAGGTAATGGTAGTAGAGATGATGGTTGTTATGGTGACGATGGTGGTGGGAGAGGGGCGGCGTACTAGAATATTTTATTTCTCTTCAAAATTCTAACTCTATTTTATTTGTATTTTGTGCTTTCTATTTTTTTTTTAATTTAATTTATTGAAAACAACAGACATTAACATACATGTTTTATAAAATTTAAACTAAGTATTATTTTTCTATTTTTGTATTTTACCGAATGCATTTTACACTCGTTTTTGCATATGTAAAACGAAAAACTTTGGACAGAATGTTACAAAACATGCCCATAGTTTACCCTGATTCCCTACCAAATAATTATAAAAGAAGGGGGAAAGTGGTGGAAGGTAAAAGGCAACAGACTCGCCTTCTCAGGTTTGTTTATTTAATCTCTCTCTTGTGCTCTTCCGTCTTTGGATTCATTTCATTTGATATGATATTCGAGGAATGTCAATGGTCTTTCTCAAAAGTGAAACTTTTTATGAATTCTCTGTTGTTTCATAGTTTAGCGTCAATTTTCAAGTCAATATTTTAAAATATTATGCTAAAATATAAGGTGGCAGAGAGTCTGTGAAGAATTTGTCAAGATTTATACAATGTGTGTATGTGTGTGTCAAAGCTGAAAAGAGAAGAGATTGTCAAGATTTTAGAGAACGACCATCGACTTGCTATTAATGAGTCAAGTACCGATATTATACCCAATTTAAACTAACCTAGCAGATAACATAGTTTTATCATAAAAAATCGACGCATTTAAAATAAGAATAGCTTAAGACAAGTTACCTTTTATTTTGTCACGTTTTCGAGGTAAGATTTTTTACATTTTTCAACAGAGATAGAAAATAAATAAAATATATCCTCCTATACAATCTCACTCACTTTTCTTGTTCCTTTTAGCCCCTTCGGACAAAACTAACAAATTACTATTATAAATAGGAAAAAGTTAGAGAGATAACCTTTATTAGGAACAGGAGAGAAGGGGGTGCTAGATATCACACTGTTTAGTTTCGTAACTATAACACAAAAGATTGCAGGAAAAAGGGGAAGGGAGGGCTATTGATATTATTGCTTTACTTCTTTTCTTTGCTGTGTATTGTAGTCGCACACGGAGTGCTCTTTATATAGAGCCACATCCGTGACAATACAAAAAGTGAAATGTTGAAAACTTCACATAATAACAATCATACTATTGTGGCCTTTTTGAAAACTTCACATAATGACAAATACACTACTGTGGGCATTCATTCTCATAATTTTACAACACTCCCCCTTGGATGCCCACATATCAACATTAGTTGCCTCACTAAAACCTTGCTCGTAAAAAACCCAGTGGGAAAAAACCGTAGCAAAGGAAAAAAGAGTACAACTTTGCTTGGATTGTTGATATAGTGTTAAGTATGCTTATGTTGCCTCGTTAAAACCTTGATAGGAAAAACCCAGTGGGAAAAATCATAGTCGAAGGAAAAAGAGTACAACAGGCATGTATCATGGATGCTCCCCCTGATATGTATCTCCCCCTGATTCCGCATTCTTCAAACTAAACTGATTGGTAAGTCGATGTAATCTGATACCATGCACTAGCTTTTGAAACGTGCACTTTGTTAGAGATTTGGTGAATAGGTCTGCCAGATTTTCATTGGAACGAATTTGTCTGACTTCAATAACTTTAGCCTTCTGAAGCTCATGTGCACTGAAAAACTTTGGAGATATGTGTTTAGTCTTATCACCCTTCATAAATCCTTCCTTCATTTGGGCAACACATGTTGCATTATCTTCATAAATGACAGTCTGTCTTTGAAGGTAGACCATATGAATTCTAGATATGATGGATCATTGATCTTAACCAAGAACATTCACGACTTACTTCATGTAAAACAAGTATTTCCGAGTGATTGGAAGATGTAGCAACTAATGTTTGCTTTGTTGAGCACCATAAGATTGTTGTATCTCCATTAGTAAACAGTTTGTGAGCGGGTTTTATGCGGATCGAAGAGAAAACCAACATTTGCATATCCAACAAGGATCTGGTCCTTTGTGGATTTCTCTGAGTAGAAGAGACTCATGTCTGTTGTCCCATGAAGGTATCGTAAAACATCTTTGATTCCATTCCAGTGACGAATTGTTGGAGCAAAACTATACCTTACTAACAAGTTGACTGAAAAAGTTATATCCGATCTAGTACATTGTGCTAACTACAATAAAGCACCTATTGTACTCAGATATGGTACTTTTGGACCAAGGACCATTTCCTCATCTTCTTTTGGACGGAATGGATCTTTCTTAATGTACAGAGAACAAACGACCATTGGCATGCTGAGTGGGTAAGCCTTGTCCATGCCAAATCGCTTCAGGATTTTTTTCAATGTAAGCTGATTGATGGACCAAAATTCCATTAGCACAATGCTCGATCTGCTGGCCGAGAAATATTTTGTTTTTCCAAGGTCTTTCATTTCAAATTCGCTTTTCAGATATTCAATAGTTTTATTGAGCTCTTCAGGGGTTCCAACTAAATTCATATCATCGACATATATTGCCACTATAGCAAATCCAGAATTTGATTTCTTAATAAACGCGCAAGGGCAAATGACATTGTTGGTATATCCTTCTTTGATTAAATACTCACTGAAATGATTATACCACATTCTTCCAGATTGTTTTAACCCATATAATGATCGTCTTAATTTGATTGAGAGCATACCTAATGGTTTGTTAGTCGTTTCAGGCGACTTAAGTCCTAGAACCTCATATATATGTCAGTATCTAATTCTCCATATAGATATGCGGTGATGACATCCATAAGTCGCATGTCAATTTTTTCTGAAACTATCAAACTTATTAAGTAACGGAGCATAATTGCGTCCATTACAGGAGAGTATGTCTCCTCATAATCAATTCCGGATCTTTGTGAAAAACCTTGTGCAATGGGTCGTGCTTTATATCTTGCAATCTCGTTTTTCTCATTTCGCTTTCTTGTGAATACCCATTTGTAACCCACGGGGTTTACACCAAGCGGGGTTCAGAGTACCAGTTCAAAAACACTTCGCCTTTCTAAGGAATTTAATTTTGCCTGGATTGCATCTTTCCACTTAGGCCAATCTTGTCTCTATTTGCATTCATCAATAGAGCGGGGCTTAATATCATCGCTTAATATGATTTTATTGGCTATTACGAATGCAAACATGTCGTCGATGATTATTTTATTTCGATCCCACAATTCATTAGTACATGCATAATTTACGGAGATTTCTTTGCTTTCATGTACTTCTGTTTCTTCAGGGATATGTGTCTCATCAATGACATTTTCTTTTTCAAAATCATCATTTGTGGATTTGTCATTCATTTTCTTTTTTTGAATGATTTCATTTAAATTCATTTGTGCCATTATCTTTCTCTTTCGAGGGGCTGAATCTTTTGAACCTGGGGGTTTACCACGCTTCAGGCGTGCACCAAAAGAATCATTCGCTGCCACTTTATTTTGTCTCATAGGGACATCAATTCTTGCAGACGCATTTGCAGCTGGTATATGTGATTTTGTCACTTTCGTAGCATCATTAAATGCATCTGGCATTTGATTAGCAATATTTTGAAGATGAACGATCATTTTCACATTGAGTGCTTCGTGGGTCAAAATGAGAAAACATGGGTACAACCCATGTCAGCTCTTGCCGTTTATCTGGAACGGTTTTTTCTCCCCCTAACGACGAGAGGATTGTCTCATCAAAGTGACAATCCACAAAATGATATGTAAACATATCACCTGTCAAGGGTTCCAAATATCCAATGATAGATGGCGAATCAAAACCCACATAAATTCTCAATATGCGTTGAGGTCCCAATTTAGTGTGTTGTGGCAGTACAATAGGCACATAAACAGCACAATCAAAAACTCGTAAATGTGAAATGTTTGGCTGATACCCAAACACGAATTGTACTGGGGAGTATTGGTGGTTGGCTATAGGTCTCAATTGAACCAATGATGCAGCATGTAAGATGGCATGTCCCCATGCATAAATTGGCAATTTTGTTTTCATGAGCAAAGTGCGAGCTATTAATTAAAGCCACTTGATAAATGCTTCTACTAAACCATTTTGAGTATGGACATGAGGAACATGGTGTTCAACATCAATGCCTTGTGTCATGCAGTAATCATCAAAGGTTTGAGATGTAAATTCACCAGCGTTATCAAATCGAATTGACGTAATATGGTAATCTGGGAACTGTGCTCGTAACTTAATTATCTGAGCAAGAAATCTCGCTAAAGTAGCATTTCGAGTAGACAAAAGGCAAACATGTGACCATCAAATAGATGCATCAACCAAAACCATAAATATCGAAACGGTCTACAAGGTGGTTGAATAGGCCCACAAATATCCCTTTGAATTCTTTGCAAAAATGATGGGGATTCGGCATCAATCATTAGTTGTGATGGTCTAATTACCAACTTCCCTGATATTAAGCCTTTCAAGGGTTATCATTTGATATAGCAATGTGTCTGCTTAATAATGGATTTCCATTAGACTTGGTAATGATTTTATGCATCATGGTAGATCCTGGATGACCCAGACGGTCATGCCAAAGCATGTAAATTTTTGGATCAATGAACTTCTGGTTCATGACAGTATGTGCTTTAATTGTCTTTATGTAAGTATAGTACAATCCACTCGATAAACCACGCAACTTCTCCAATATACGCTTCTGGGTATCATTAGAGGTAATGCATATATATTCCACATTTTCTGCACTTTTCATTTCAATGTGGTATCCATTTAAACGTATATCTTTAAAACTCAATAAATTTTGAGTAGATCGAGTAGCGTACAACGCATTTAGTACGTCCATGTTGTTCCATTTGGTAACATGATCTGGGCCTTTCCTAAGCCTTCAATTATATCTGATTGGCCTGATATTGTTGTTACCTTTACTTGTGTAAGCATCAAACTTGAGAAATATTTTTGATCTTGAAGTATTGCATACGTGGTTGCGCTATATGCAAGACAAATATCTCCGCCATTACTCTTTTTTTCAGAATAACCATTCTTTTTATCTATGCTCTCTAAGTAAGGGAATCATAGTTAAAAATAATTTATTCTTAATGAAATGCCACTTTTATTGAAATAAAATGCGAGCTTTAAACTACAAATTCAGATAATAAGAGTACATCAAACAGAAATGATTTAATCGGACCGATACAATTCATTCCTTCTTTCCACAATGAAATTTGAGACATCCAAGTGGGTTGTGTTCAATTGCCCTGATAAATCGAACAATGGATCAGGTATATCCATTGGTTTAGCCTGATTGAGAAAATTGGTTTCGACACCCTTTTCCTTGAGGGAGACATGATACAAGTCCACCATATGTTTTGGGGCACGACAGGTACGTGCAAAGTGCCAAATGCCACCACACCTATGGCAAGCTCCTTTAGGATTTCTAAGAGTTTTATTCATATGAGCTTTACCTTTGTGGCGATATACATTTTTGAAGATCGGGCCTGAATTATGTCTTGCACCCTGGTTGTGAAATTGGACACCATGATTCTTACCTTTCTCGTTCCACCGGCCTCGCATGTGGCCACGTCCTCGTTTGTAATTATTGCCACAATAGGATGTGGTATTCATTTTAAGGGAATCAGCATTCACTTTTGGGAATGGCGCCGATCCAGTAGGTCGAGACTGATAATTTTTCATCAAAAGCTCATTTTTTTTGTTTAGCCACAAGGAGCACCAATATCAGCTGGTTGTACTAGTAAAGCCTCGCTCTCTATACTGCTGTTGCAGGAGCACGTTGGAGGCATGATAGGTGCTGAAAGTCTTTTCTAGCATATCTTTCTTAGTAATGGTCTCCCCATAAAGCCTCATATGGGAGCTAATTCTGAACATTGCAAAGTTGTACTTAGCAACCGTCTTGAAATCTTGGATCCTTAGATGTGTCCAAACAAGCCCTTGGAATAATCACCATTTTCTGGTGATTGTATCTATTTCTCAATGTCTTCCATATGGCTAATGGATCTTCAACCGTTAGGTACTCGCTCTTCAGTCCTTCATCAACGTGGCGACGGATAAAGATCATGGCATTTGCCCAATCTTGAGAGGATGCACTGTTTTCCTCATTGATGGTTTCTCCAAGATTCCCTGCCTCCAGATGGATCTTGGTATCCACTACCCAGGTAACGTAGTTCTTCCCAGTAATATCCAGGGCAACAAAATCAAGTTTTGCCAAGTTCGCCAGTTTCTTTTCTAAAAGAAAATTGAGATTTGTAAGAACTTGCAATAATATGTATTCTGGAAGAATGTAGTGTTAGAACTTTTGGTTCTTACAACTTTTTCATTTTGATCTTCAGGCAAAAAAGATAAGCACTCAAAATTTCAAGCTTGAGATTTACATGATCAATGAGGAGGACGATTGTACTGCACCACTCTCATTGAAATAATATAGCATAGGGTTTGTGATTATACTGCACCACTCAAGCAGTAGGAAAATTTAAATATGTAGAGTAGGGTGGGCGATTATACAGCACCACCTAAAATTGCAGTAAAATTAAATCTGCAGTTCAAGATGGGCGATTGTACCGCACCATCTTGATCGCAGTAAAATTAACATAAATAAACACTGGGTTAGTAGTCAGAAGCTACACTAAATAAGAAATCAAAATTATAAGTAATTGTTATATTGAGAACTAGGAGCAGGCACGATGCTAGCAGATCTTCATGAGGCTATATCAAGCAGGTAAAGCAGAGGATGAAGAAGAACAGTAAAATCCTTGGAGGAAGCATTTTTCGGCGAAAGGAGATGAGAACTGGTTAAGGTTAGAGAGTCATGTTGATAAATTGTTATAAATAGGAAAAAGTTAGAGAGATAACCTTTACTAGGGACAGAAGAGAAGCGGGTGCTAGATATCACACTGCTTAGTTTCGTAACTATAACACAAAAGATTGCAGGAAAATGAGGAAGGGAGGGATACTGATATTATTGCTTTACTTGTTTTCTTTGTTGTGTATTGTAATCACACACGGAGCGCTCTATATATAGAGCCACATCCGTGACAAACCAAAAAGTGAAATGTTGAAAAATTCCCATAATAACAATCATACTACTGTGGCCTTTTTGAAAACTTCACATAATAACAAATACACTACTGTGGGCATTAATTCTCATAATTTTACAACAATTACATATTAATCTTGGATTTCCTCCACACCATTCTAGAAATTGAATTCCAGAAAATAAACAAAAATGACCAAAAAAAATAACCAACTGTTGTAAAATTATGAGAATTAATGCCCACAGTAGAGTATTTGTTATTATGTGAAGTTTTCAAAAAGACCACAGTAGTATGATTGTTATTATGTAAAGTTTTGAACATTTCACTTTTTGGTTTGTCACGGATGTGGCTCTATATAAAGAGCACTCCGTATGTGATACAATACACAGAAAAGAAAATAAGTAATGCAATAATATCACTATCCTTCCCTTCCTCTTTTTCCTGCAATCTTTTGTTTTATAGTTACGAAACTAAATAGTGTGATATCTAGCATCAGTTTGTCTCTTATCCCTAGTAAAGGTTATCTCTCTAACTTTTTCCTATTTATAACAATTTATCAGCACGACTCACTAATGTTAACCAATTCTCATCACCCTTCGCCGAAAAATGCTTCCTCCAAGGATTTTACTGTTCTTCTTCCTTCTCTGCCTCACCTGTTTGATGTACGCTTGCCAAGATCTGTTAGCACCATGCATGCTCCTAGTTCTCAATATAACAATTACTTATATTTTTTTTATTTCTTGTTTGGTGTAGCTCCTGACTACTAACCCAGTGTTTATTTATGTTAATTTTACTGCGATCAAAGATGATGTGGTACAATCTCCCATCTTGAACTGCAGATTTAATTTTACTGCAATTTTAGATGCTGTGGTATAATCGCCCATCCTGCTCTACCGATTTAAATTTTCCTGTTGCTTGAGTGGTGCAATACAATCGCCCACCATATCCTATATTGTTTCAATTAGATGGCTAACTTGCTATGGTTTGTCCGGAAAACGACTTAAAAGTGGCTATACACAGCCACTTTCTAGCCGTTTTCCGGCCAAACCACGGTGAGTTAGCTGTCGAAAAAGGTACCATTCTTTTCGTCTCGTCGAGAAGTATGATTTTTGTTTTTGAATCACTTGATTTCATTGAGTATTGAAGAAGTTATGAACGTTTAAAGTTTACCTAGTTTCCGGCGAGTTTTCCAGTTTTCTCTCGGACCAGTCAACTTTGAGGCTATTTTCCGACCATTTCCGGTAACCATTGGGCTTCTAAATAGGTATAATATTATTCTACATTTTTCTATCTTCATTTTGATATATTATGGGTCGAATTTGGTTAAGAAATGATTGAGTTACGAAGTTTTGAAAATTGCCCAAACTTCCGGCTAAGAGCTATGGGACACTTAACAGAGTTTTTAACGGAAGGACCAAAATGATGGATGGTGGACAATCTCAGGGACCACTTTGATTGATTTGAAATGTTAGGGACCAAAGCGATGAGTTATGCAAATCTCAGGGACCATTTTGGCTATTTAGCCTTAAGATATTTGTCTTGCAGACAACACAACCACGCATACAATAATTCAAGATCGAAAATATTTCTCAAACTTGATGCTTACAAAAGTAAAGGTAACAACAATATCAGGCCAATTAGATATAATTAAAGGCTCAGGAAAGACCCAGATCATGTTACCAAATGGAACAATATTGTCCATACAAAATGCGTTGTATGTTACTCGATCTACTTGAAATTTGTTGAGTTTTAAAGACATACGTTTAAATGGATACCACATTGAAACGAAAAGTGCAAAAAATGTGGAATATATATGCATTACCTCTAATGATACCCATAAGTGTATATTGGAGAAGTTGCGTGGTTTATCGAGTGGATTAAACTATACATACATAAAGACAATTGAAGCATAAATTGTCATGAACCAGAAGTTCATTGATCCAAAAATTTACATGCTTTGGCCTGACCGTCTGGGTCATCCAGGATCTACCATGATGCGTAGAATCATTACCAACTCTAATGGACATCCATTATTGAGCGGACACATTGCTATATCAAATGATAACACTTTCAAGGCTTGTTATCAGGGGAAGTTGGTAATTAAACCATCATAACTAAAGATTGATGCTGAATTCCCATCATTTTTTGCAAAGAATTCAAGAGGATATTTATGGGCCTATTCAACCACCTTGTGGACCATTTTGATACTTTATGGTTTTGGTTGATGCATCTACCCAATGGTCACATGTTTGCCTCTTGTCTACTCGAAATATTGCTTTTGCCAGACTTCTTGCTCAGATAATTAAGTTGCTAGCACAGTTCCCAGATTACCCTATTAAGTCAATCCGACTTGATAACGCTGGTGAATTTACGTCTCAAACCTTTGATGATTACTGCATAACACAAGGCATTGATGTTTAACACTTATTCCTCGTGTCCATACTCAAAATGGTTTAGCAAAAGCATTTATAAGCGGTTTCAATTAATAGCTCACACTCTGCTCATTAAAACAAAATTGCCAGTTTCTGCATGGGGACATGCCATCTTACATGCTGCATCATTGGTTCGATTGAGACCTATAGCCAACCACCAATACTCCCCAGTACAACTCGTGTTTAGGCATCAGCCAAACATTTCACATTTAAGAGTTTTTGGTTGTGATGTTTATGTGCCTATTGTACCATCACAACGCACTAAAATGGGACCTCATCGCAGACTGGAAATTTATGTGGTTTTGATTCATCATGTATCATTAGATATTTGGAACCCTTGACAGGTGATATGTTTACAGCTCGTTTTGTGGATTGTCACTTTGATGAGACAGTTTTCATGTCGTTAGGGGGAGAAAATACCGTTCCAGAAGAACGGCAAGAGCTGACATGATTGTACCCACCTTATCTTATTTTGACCCACGAAGCACTCAATGTGAAAATGAAGTGAAAATGGTTGTTCATCTTCAAAGTATTGCTAATCAAATGCCAGATGCATTTAATGATGCTACGAAAGTGACAAAATCACATATACCAACTGCAATGCGCCTACAAGAATTGATGCCCCTGTGGGACAAAATAAAATGGCAGGGAATGATTCTTCTGGTGCACTCCTGAAGCGTGGTAGACCCATAGGTTCAAAAGATTCAGCCTCTCGAAAAAGAAAGATGAGGACACAAATGAATCCAAATGAAATCATTCAGGAAAATAAAAAGAATGACAAATCCACAATTCATGATTCTTAAAAACAAAATGTCCTTGATGAGAAGCATGTCCCTGAAGAGACAGAAGTACATGAAAGCAAAGAAATCTCCATAAATTATGCATGTACTAATGAATTGTGGGATTGAAATACAATAATCATCGACGACATGTTTGCATTCGTAATAGCCACTAAAATCATATTAAGCGATGATATTGAGCCCAGCTGTGTTGATGAATGCAAACAGAGACAAGATTGGCCTAAGTGGAAAAATGCAATTCATGCAGAATTAAATTCCTTAGAAAGGCAAAGTGCTTTTGGACCTGTAGTCCAAACCCTGCCTGGTGTAAATCTTGTGGGTTACAAATGGGTATTCACAAGAAAGCACAATGAGACAAACGAGATTGCAAGATATAAAGCACGACTGGTTGCACAAGGTTTTTCACAAAGACCTAGAATTGATTATGAGGAGACATATTGTCCTGTAATGGATGCAATTACATTCTGTTACTTAATAAGTTTGGTGGTTTCAGAAAAACTTGACATGCGACTTATGGATGTCATCACCGCATATCTATATAGAGAATTAGATACTGACATATATATGAAGGTCCCAGAAGGACTTAAGTTGCCTTAAACGACTAACAAACCACGAGGTATGCTCTTAATCAAATTAAGGCGATCATTATATGGGCTAAAACAATCTGGACGAAAATGGTATAATCGTCTCAATGAATATTTGATCAAAGAAGGATATACCAACAATGTCATTTGCCCTTGTGTGTTCATTAAGAAATCAAATTCTGGATTTGGTATAGTGGCAGTATATGTTGATGATATGAACTTAGTTTGAACCCTTGAAGATCTCAATAAAACTGCTAAATATCTGAAAAGCAAAATTTGAAATGAAAGACCATGGAAAACAAAATAATGTCTCGGCCTGCAAATCGAACATTGTGCTAATGGAATTTTGGTCCTTCAATCAGCTTACATTAAAAAAATCTTGAAGCGATTTGGCATGGACAAGGCTTATCCACTCAGCACGCCAATGGTCGTTCGTTCTCTGTACATTAAGAAATATCCATTCCGTCCAAAAGAAGATGATGAAATGGTCTTTGGTCCAGAAGTACCATATATGAGTACAATATGTGCTTTATTGTATTCAGCACAATGTACTAGACCAGATATAGCTTTTTCAGTCAACTTGTTAGCAAGGTATAACTCTGCTCCAACAATTCGTCACTGGAAAGGAGTTAAAGATGTTTTACGATAGCTTCGTGGGACAACAGACATGGGTCTCTTCTACTCAGAGAAATCGACAAATGACCAGATCCTTGTTGGATATAGAGATGTTGGTTTTCTCTTTGGTCCGCATAAAGCCTGCTCACAAACTGGATATGTGTTCACTAATGGAGATACAACAATTTCATGGTGCTCAACAAAGCAAACATTAGTTGCTACATCTTCCAATCATTCTGAAATACTTGCTTTACATGAAGCAAGTTGTGAATGTTCTTGGTTAAGATAAATGATTAATCATATCCAGAATTCATGTGGTCTACCTTCAAAGACAAACACTCCAACTGTCATTCATGAAGATAATGCAGCCTATGTTGCCCAAATGAATGAATGATTCATCAAGGGCGAAAAGACTAAACACATATTTCCAAAGTTTTTTAGTGCACATGAGCTTCAGAAGCCTAAAGTTATTGAAGTCAGACAAATTCGTTCCAATGAAAATTTGGCAAACCTATTCACCAAATCTCTACCAAAGTGCACGTTTCAGAAGCTAGTGCATGGTATCGGATTACGTCGACTTACCAATCAGTTAAACTTAAAGAATGCGGAATCAGGGGGAGATACATATTAAGAAGGGGAGCATCCATGATACATGCATGTTGTACTCGTTTTCCTTCGACTAGGATTTTTCCCACTAGGTTTTTCCTATATAACGAGGCAACATAAGCATACTTAACACTATATCAACAATCCAAGCAAAGTTGTACTATTTTTCCTTCGCTACAGTTTTTCCCACTGGGTTTTTCCGAGCAAAGTTTTAACTAGGCAACTAATGTTGAAATGTGGGCATCTAAGGGGGAGTGTTGTAAAATTATGAGAATGAATGCCCACAGTAGTGTATTTGTTATTATGTGAAGTTTTCAAAAAGGCCACAGTAGTATGATTGTTATTATGTGAAGTTTTCGACATTTCACTTTTTGGTTTGTCATGGATGTGGCTATATAAAGAGCACTCCGTGTGTGATTATAATACACACAAAAGAAAAGTAAAGCAATAATATATATCATTATCCCTCCCTTCCTCTTTTTCCTGCAATCTTTTGTGTTATAGTTACAAAACTAAACAGTGTGATATCTAGCACCCGTTTCTCTCATGTCCCTAGTATAAGTTATCTCTCTAACTTTTTACGATTTATAACACCAACAAATGCTACAAATGAAACCTATCTTTTCATCAGACAGACAATCCATGCACTCATCTCATTACAAATTCAACTTCCAAATCTGCAAAAACACAAACCCAACAAATCTCTAGTGTTCCTGCTCATCCTCTAATTAATATTAATTAATTAAATGGAAAATTGGAAGGAGGACTTCAATAACCAAGCTGCATGCCAATGCCATCATGTAAATTACACAAAAATAAAAATAAAAATAAAAAACTGACCATATATTATTCATGTCATTGAGAACTGTTTGGGCCTTCATCTCCACTATCTGTAGTTTGATGCTGGTGGTGTTGTTGTTGATGATGATCCAACGGATTATGATGATTCTGCTGGTGATCGGAATTCATATTTAAACCTCCTCTAGAGTAAGCATTAAGCGCTGCCAGCATGCCTAAATTCGACTCGGAACCGAGGCCGAGATGCTGAGACGGTTGTTGCTGCATTAGCATGGAGCCCAACTGGAGGGGACTCCCTCGGCTGCCGGCTGCTGCTTGCTGGAATTCAAGACTGCCCGGAAGATTGAACCTCGGCATGAAATGCAATGGCGCTTGCAATGTGCTCACGTGACTGGCGGTTGAGGACGGGAATGTCCACATTTGGGTTGCTTCTGAAGGACCTGCCCCAGATGTTCCGGTGCCCATAGAAGGTACAGCGGAACCAGCAGTTACTGGCAGCATCCAGAATGTGCTGCCAGCACCGCTTGTTGGGGCTGGTGCCACTGCCCACATCGCAGTGGCGGGTAAGATGTTTGAAGGCCTCAAAACCCCGGAAGAATAAGATCCTAGCTCCGCTCCCTGCTGCTGCTGTTTCGGCAATTGTAACCCACAACTACTCCCGCCCTTAAATGCCTTGTTCCTGGACGGCGATCCTCCTCCACCACCGCTGCCGCTTTCTCCTCGCTCTTGATTGTCATCCTTGAACAAATCTTCTCTAAAGCGTTTTCTCATATAATTCTCAGTCGATTCTCCACCGCCGCCTCCGCCACTGTCTCCGCCGCCACTTGGAAGCGCTTCTGCAATTTGATCTGCTGTCATGAGAGGAGACTGATGCGGCTGATGATGATGCTGTGGATGCTGCTGCTGCTGCTGTTGAGGTTGTTGATGAAACCCCAACAGACCGGAATGGGCAAAACCCTCGTCGTAGTGAGGGTGGTGGGTGAGAGCCAAGGCGCCGTGAAAGGAGTGAGGGGCGGACTTGGAAGGCGGAGCAGAGAGACTTGACCCACTGCTGCGCAGGGAGATGTTCAAGGTTGAGAAATTGGCTGGGATGGTGCCGGTTCCGGTAGTGGCGATGATGGAAGGCTCAGCTTGCTGGAGGAGCCACTCGATGGTCTCGCCGTCAGACTTATGTCCCAGTTCTCTGGTCAACTGGAAGACTCTGGCCGCGCAGGTTGCCGGCATTCGTATGCGTCGGCCTCTGCCTTCAACTTTTGTGTGTCGGTCCTTGGTGGATCGTTTGGCCACTGGAGTCGTTGTTGCTGCTGCTGCTGGAGGCGGAGTGGTGGCGGGTGAAATAGTCAGTTGCTGTTGAATTTGGTTATTTTTGGCGGAGTCGAGAAGGGAGCCGGGTCTGGTGGGTGGGTGGGGATCGGATCTGGTGGCGATGGCGAGGGAGGCGTCGACTAGTTGGGGAGGGGCGGTGGAGGTGGAAGTGGAGGAGGGGGAGGAGGTGGAGGAGGAAGAGGAGAAAGATGAGGAGGAAGGAGCAGAAGTTGTTGGTGGTGGTGGGGTAGAATGGGAAGTGGTGGTGAGGCCAGCTTGAATTGAGATGGAGCCCATGGAAGGATGTCCTCCTCCTCCTCCCCCTCCTCCTCCTGAAGAAGATCTGATGCCATCAAAGGGGCCCACAAAGTGGGAAGAAGAAGAAGAATAAGAGGAAGAGGAGGAGGGGTGTTGTTGGTGGTGGTGTTGGAATTTTTGTTGAAGATGAGGAAGAAGATGGTGGTGGTGGAGACTTGTGGTGGTGTTGTTAGAAGTGGAAGTGGAAGTGTTGTTGTTTTGCTGCTGCTGCTGCTTCTTGTTGTTGGGTTGGAAATTTGATAAGTCCATTTGGTAGGGAAGGGTTTGGACTTGGAGTAAGAGAGAGAGAGATGATATCTTTATTTTTATGTGTTTTTTTGTTTCTTGGGTTTTAAGTTGCTGTTGGCTGATTGATCTTGATCAACTCCGTCTCTCTCTCACTCATTAGTCATCCACAATAGTACTTTTCTTTTTCTTCTCTCTCTTCTCTCTCGTCTTTCTCTCTCTTGAGCTGGGTTGGACTTTGGACTTTAGAGAGAGAGAGAGGGGGTGGGGTGGAGTGAGAATCTCTTTAAAAATATTGCAGGGATTGGATTGGAGTTGGACCAAGCTAATACCAACTAAGAGTGAGTTTGTGGGGTTCTTACTTTCTTGGTCTATGATTAACTCTTGTCCTTCCCCTCAGCACCAGAAGTAGCACTTACTCTTTAGAGAGAGAAATATCTAAGAGAGAGAAATTAGGTCAAGCAGGTGAGGGACCTTTGTGGTAGAGCTACTAGCTATGAGGAAGGAAGTAAGACAAGAGAAAGAGAAAGAGAAAGAGAAGACCTCTCCGCCCTCCGCCCTCCGCCCTCCGCCCTCCACTCGTGGGGTCTGGTAAAAGGAATGATAAGAATCCACCTCTCTTTTTTACACTCACATTTATGCCTGCCTGAACCCCTCCTCGTCCCCAGTAATTTTATTCATATTTTTTTGGTTTTACATCTAACAGTCTCTCTCTCTCTCTCTCTCTCTCTCTATAAACATTTTTTCCATTTCTTTTTTTTTCTGTGCTTTGAAAACCCAAAGTCACCCACCCACCCAACACTGTTCTAGGGGCAACTTGGTATTCTCAAGAGTCCTCCAGCGGCCCTTTTAACAATAATAGAGGTGCCCACATTCATAAACAAGATAAATATCAGAGTTTTCCACTCATATATTTCTTTTACCATTCTGCAGAATTTCAGAGTCAGACCAGAATATGTTGTGAAATGGTAAATTACTGATATAGGAGGGAGGGAGGGAGTGGGAGGGTGAGTCAAGTTTCTCCCAGTCGAGGGCAGGGAAGCAAGCAGCAAGCAGCTAGACAGCGCACGTAAGCATGCAGATAAGAGCATCTAATGCACTAGCAGGACAGCTCATCCCAACCCATTGATTTCTAATATATAGAGATCGGTGGAGGATTGGAAGAGGACTGCTTACTTGTTGCTTTGAAAAGAGATGAACTGTTCTTCTTGTTTGTTAGCTAAAATGTAATTAGCAACTTAAATGTAATATGTAAGAGCTTTTGGTTAGTGCAAAGAGGAATGCTTGGCTCCTTCAAATAAATGAGGAGTTTCTCCTCAAGATACTTTGTGATCGATTCACAGATTTTTATGTTTATAATTCAAATTATTTATGTTATAAATTACTCTATGAAGATCATCTCCGTCCTTAATCCATCGATTGTATGAAATAGATAGACAATTCGTAATGTTTTCAAATCCAATCATTTGTTTTTATACAATTCAATGACTAAACAAACTCATATTTTATTGAATTTTTGCAAAGATGATATTTACATAGTGATTTACAATATGAACGGTTTTGATCACAAGTATGAAGTTCTGTAAAAATGTTATAAAACATCTTGAGGAGGAACTCCTCCTACTCATCCATTGAGGAGCCAAGTTAATTCCTAGTGGAAAAAGAACAATGGTTGGCTACTCAATAATGAGGGAGAATTCCTCATCAAAATGTTTCGTGACCAATTCACATAACTTCATGCTTTTGATCCGATCCATTAATATTGTAAATCAATATGTAAAGATCATTTTTGCAAAAAAAATAAATTAAATCAATGGTCATTTAGTCAATCAACTGCAACAAATAGATAATACTTTTACCAATCCGATCATATATTTTTATACAATTTAATGACTAAACGATTTCATATTTATTGATTCAGTTATATAGTTGATTCCTCCGAATCAGTCTCATTTGAGGAAGAGAGTTGATCAAACTTTAGTTCACAAGTGGTGTCACTAGTAGTACAACTTAGTGGTATTCTTTTTTTAACTTACAAGTGAGAGGTCTTTACGATTGATTTCTCATGAATGACGAATTTAATAAGTATATAATTATAGTTGCTCTACTGTGTTTTTTTTTTTCCAAATCTCTTTGCAGTAACGTTGTATGAAAAAAGACTCTATGATGACTACTAATACATGTATCGAACTAAAAGTTAGGTAAATATTCTCATTTCGATTACGGATTAGTAAGCGAGCATGCATATATCTAACTAAATATTGGATGAGGGTTCTCTTTTTGGCATTGCATGGATGGATATAATAACATTGAGTTTTGGTAGCATTTATGCTAATTATCTTGATAACTTATGAATTAGTGCCTAAAATAAAATACCTAAGTAAATGTCCCAGAGTAAAAGTTTGAGAGAATTCTCTTTTCCTACTCATCTAACAGATCAATACAACTTGGCTTAATCACCATTATATTTGATTGGATGCCTAGATTTTTGGGTTGTTGTCTCATACATTTGTTTATTTAATTTCCCATTAATTAGTGAAGCGGTGTGCTTATCTTTAACTGTTGGGTAGCTTACCACCATGTTTATTATCATTGGATTAGGTTAAATTTTGTAATTATCTCTAACTGTTGAGTAGTAATGCTTACCACCCTACTTATTATCATTGGATTATGTTAAATTTTTTGAGATTTGTATCTATACATTATACAGATCTCGAAATTTGAACTTATTTAATGATGACAAATACAGTGGTGAGCATTGTCATCATTTGAGGTGGTGAAAAGACAAGTTGTAGAAGGGATTGCAACACAGCTAGAGGCGGAGGGAAAATCCAATGTACTTTACTGCTTAGTCTGGTACTTTATTGTTTAGTCTAGCTTTTACAGAAGCTTCAATAATTTATGGATTGGTTGTCGCATTAGCTCTTTCCCATTTGACTAGGGTTTCTAACAAGGTGAGGTTAGCAGAATGATTATAAAGCATCATTACCAACAATGATGATGATAGGGATACAGGATTTTTTTAGACAATTTCTTTCAATTCTCAATTTTTTTTCCGTTTATTTTTGCTTTAAAAAATCTACATATAATAGTAATTCAATCCCCATTGTTAAGACTTTGTTTAAGATTTTTATGACTACGGTTCTAATCAATGGCAAGCCATTGCAAATGCGGTTGTCAATATTTTACAGAGACAAGTTAACGGCTCACTATTAACCACGACAAGTGCGAGAATTTTATCACAAAAGATAGATTACTCATATCAATTATATGATGATGATACATCTTCTACAAGGGAGATCTTATGTTTTACTAATATAGTAAAAAGTAAAATAAAATTATAAAGCATGGATCTCTTTTTGGTGTTTTATTAAACACATGACATCTACGAGAGTAAAATTTAGACCTTGTCTTACAAGGTGAAGACTGAATTCTAAAACTTTACTATACTTCAGATGCAAGAAAAAGATAAAATACAATTAAAATGTTCAAAATCTAGATAATCTCCCCGGTTGAAAGGTGCAGATGTTACTTGAACCCTATTTTATTTTTTTCCCATTTTTTGCATCACTCTTTCTAGTTTGAACACCTCTTTCCCTTAATTTTGTGCTCTTAGGTGACCACAAAAATAGGCTTGCTTAGCACAAAGCATTACACATAACTGTTGTGATATGTCTTGAACTCTAATTTTCGTTTGGGTTTACTCGGCGCTGACCTTACTACAGTGTAAAGTGGTGAGCATTTGAATTGTCAATTTCTTTTTTACTCGTCATCAATGAAATTCGAACTTAAGATCTCTCACTTACGAATGACGAGATTCGGACCTACATAAACCCAAACCTAATCCAAACTTGAATTGAGAATGTTAAGTTATAGTTGGGTTGACCATCTAACCTGCCCAACCAGCCCAAATGGCACTCCTATACACTTGGTTTGGGCGCGCATATCATTTTCAACTTTCTCATTTAATCATATTTGAAAGGGAACTAGCAACAATTAATTACAATAGACTAATTGCTTGCCACTACTCAGCCAGGCAATCCAACTTGGACCCATTCGCTTTTATAAATTATTTTAATTTGAACAGATAATCATCTAGCTTAATTAATTCTATGAATAACCACACAAATCCAACCCACATCCCTATCTTTATCAGCATAACCATTTTTAATTCAACAACAAATATATAAACATTTTTGTATTAAACAATAGAACAAATACAAAACTTAAACCCTAACAATGATTTTTATTTTATTTTAATGAGGATGATGAACGATTAGGCAAGTCAAACTACTCATAAGGCTTCTTTGACAAAAAAATATAAAAAATATAAAAAAAACCTACTCATAATGCTTGATCATTAAACTACAAAAGTAGTCTTACGCTCTAACACTCACAATGGGGTCAGAAAGAATCAATACCCAAGGTTTAAAGCAGACCTTGACCTCTCTCTTCTTTTCTTATGTGCGTATCAGTTGCGGTTTCAACTTTTTTCTAATTTTAATGAGGATGATGAAGGATTAGGCAAGTCGAACTACTCGTAAGACTTGGTCATTGAACTACAAACGTAGCCTTACTCTCTAACATGCACAATGTGGTTAGAAAAGCCAATAGCCGAGATTTAAAGCAGACCTTGACCACTCTCTTCTTTTCCAATGCACGTATCAGTTGCGGTTCCATTTTTTTCATTTGGATTCCGCACTTTGGGTAATATTTAGTAGTATGGGATTTGGAAGGCTCGAAACAAAGTTATTTAAAAATGAATTATAAAATGTTAGATGGAATTAGGAATGTCATTCTGGTTCTAGAGTAGACCAAAAGCATTTGAAAGAGATTTGCAAATACCTGACTCGACAAAATTATGAAGGAATTCCTTCTCAATACACTTTGTTGCTGATTCACAGAAGCATTTATAAATCACCATGTAAAGATCATATTTGCTAAAATATTAATAAAATATGAGAACCATTAGTTTTCAAACTATATAAAAACTTATGGTTAGAATCGGTGAAAGTAATACGAACTGTCTATCTATTTGCCACGAAGCATTTTGAAGATGAATTCTCCCTCATTCTTGAGTAGTCAAGCAGTATTTTTTTTTTCACCAAGAATTAACTTGGCTGATCCCCAATGGATGAGAAGAAGTTCCTCCTCATGATACTTTATAACATATTTAGCCAGTGGCGAAGCCAGGATTTCTAGAGGGGAGGGGCGAACTTAAAAGAGTGCACGGTTAAAGAAAACATCGATTGTCGCTAGCTTTCCTTGGCATGATGTGAGATTAAAATGCAGCATTCTTTACTATACTATACTCCAACCACTTAAAATTATCAAACCAACCTGTGATAAAACATCGATTGTCGCTAGCTTTCCTTGGCATGATGTGAGATTTAGGTTGACAAGGTTCATTTTGGAGGTAGTATCTACGAATTGCTTCGCGATAATTGAGTGGATAATCAAGCATTCGACGTCTCAGTCCAGGGTCTGCAGGAAGATTAACTAATATTTCATCCAACTCAGTAACCTCACTTTGTTGTGCATTACCCGGAATACTAGAAGGAGGACTACTCGGAATATTTGAAGGTGGAGGAGGACTACCCAGAATATTTGAAGGAAGAGGAGGACTATCAGGAATATTTGGAGAAGGATTTAAGCACTGTTTCTTATAGTATCATTCCATTACGTAACTGTATAACAAAAGAAAAACAAATATATCTTAGACTCTTAGTCCTAGAGTAGACTACGAATTTAATTAATCAGTACCAACAATCATATGAATAATCAAGAATTCAATTTTTATCTTAGAGTAGAGTCTGTAGACTACGAGTCTACGAATGTAATTAATAAGTACCAACAATGCATTTGAATAAGGGTTTTGGTTGGTTGAATTGGGGTTTATTATGTTAATGTAAATATGATGTAAAAGTCTTCACCAATCACCTCTTTTATGTACTTCAAAAAAAATATATCAATAATCATAGTATTCATATGAATAATCTATAATCAATAACCGTATAATGTATAACCCTATAATCCTACATCAATTAAACAAAAATTTGTATTCAATAATCAATTAGGGTTTGAAATAAATTAAAATTTTACCTTAACTGGAGGTGTGGCGAGTCAGTGGTCTTGGACAGTTGGACCTGGGGCTGGTAGCCAACCAACGGAATGGGGTGGCTGCTTGTGTTCCTGGGATTTGGGACAATTTTGGAAAGTGAAATTTGGGACGGGAGGGTTTTGTCATGTGGGGAGTAAAGGGGAGTAAAGGTGGGGGAGTAAAGTGAAATCTGGGAAAAGGGTAGGGATAATTGAAACGAGTGGGATTGGAATGGGGATGGGGGGATGGGGACCAGTGGTCCCCCCGTTTTTGTTTTTTTTTTTAATTTGCTTAGACAATAAACGACGTCGTTTAATAAAAAAAATTAAATTTTTTTTACCAGGCCCAAAACGACATGTCGTTTTGGCCTGGATTTTAAAATTTAAAAAAAAAACCCTGCACGCAGGGAGCTGCGCAGTGCAGGTTTCTGGTTTCACAGAACCACCGCGATTCCCAATTTCCGGCCGAACCAGGGGGGTTCAAGTGTCGCTCCTGCCTTTGTTTTCCAGCGACCGGAGGGGCGGCCGCCCCCCTTCGCTCCTATGTAGCTTCGCCTAAATAATTTAGCTGATCCCCAACGGATGAGAAGAAGTTCCTCCTCATGATGCTTTATAACATATTTATAGTTATTTTATTCGACAACACATTCAAGGGGTTGGAACTCACTTCTTGTAAATCTCATCCGATTTAGAATGTGTTGTGGCATGAGGCAGACCTAATCAAAATTTTCTCGTAAAGTAGTGATTTAGTTATTTAAATCCCATCCGATTTAATTTCACTGCAGCGCTTGTGAGGTGGGGGGGAAAGAACAGTGGTCACAGTGGGGAATTACTGTTGCTGCATTATACTCCTTTGTTTGGTTCTCCGTACTCGATGGAGACGCATCGCACCCTCTTTTTATTTATTTATTTATTATTATTATTATTATTTTATCACTTAAATCCCAATTCCAAAGCTTCCAACTAACAAATTTAATTAAATTTCCAAATTAATTACATCAAATTCCAAAAATGGTGTTGTCACAGCCCACAGGCAAGGACCCGGCTTCTCTGCCCTTCCAGATTTCATACACTCTCATCACCTTCTATTTTGTGCGGTAACGGTTAAGCGATGTTAATATTTTATATTAATTTTTTTATAAAGATAATAAGACAAAAATCAATAATGATATAAAATGTTGATGTTGAAATAACTTAATCGTAACCGTACAAATAAGAAGGAGTAAGAGCATATGAAAATGGGAAAGGCAGAGAAGTCCGGTCTCACAAGCAGATGCCAGACCACCCACATGGGAGGATGACGACTTACCGATTAAAGCCGTTGATTATTGGTCTGTTTTTTCTGATTTTGTGCACGGCTGTCAGCCTAAATTTACCGTAATATCCCATCATTAAATTTTTTTCAGTGCTGATCTTCATTTCTTTCTGTTCCTTTTACTTTCTCCTTTTAACATTTATCCCTTTACTCATTTACTTTCTTGCCCGATAAAGTAAGAGGTTAAAAACTGTGATCCTTTATTACTCTGTGCCACATCATACTTTAACGTTAATTTTTATATTAATAATATAAAATATTGTGCTTAAAATATAAGGTAATATAAGGTGGTATAGAGTTTATAAAAAATCTCACTTTTGAGAGAGAATCTCATTATCATTTCTCTTCACTCAAATTCAAGTCAAAGTTGATAACATTTTAGATTCAATATGGTCCACTAACATTACCGATTGTCTTAACTTAAAACATCTCCAATGAGAGTCTTTATTTAGCAACTATCATCACTAACTTTGAGGATTATTTTTGCGACTTTTAAGGGAATATTCGGTTCCTAAAGGAATATTGTCAGCAATGGGAGGTCCTTATAGCATAATACATAAATGTAAGGACTAAAATATTAAAAAAATCATTGTTCATTTCGTTGGAGTATTGGGACCATTGATGAAAACGAAAAAAACCTATCTCTACTGTTGGAGGAAAAAAAAAAAACCAAAAAGAGAAAAAATCCAAAAAGATGCCTTCCACGTAAGTAATAATGGGTCCACTTTTTGAGTCCTTATATACATTCCTCACATTTGAGGATTTCTTTGAGGTATTGGACGAGTCACTATATATTGAGATACTTTGGCGACTTTTATTCCGACCCATTGGAAGACTTTTGTCCCTATATTTAGATACTATATGTACGATTGTAGGGACTCCATTTAGAGTTTCCATTGGAATGCTCTTAACCACCTATAATTAGTGTCGACTTTATTACAAAAGGCTTAGGTGATATTAGGGGCGGAATTTGTTGTGTGCTAGTTGTATATTTTTTTTTGTCATATATCTGATATAGGATCATATTCTCCAACACTATGAAGATAAAAAAATCAAAATACTTCTTGGTATATAATATGAAAATGGCGTTGTTTAGCTCTGAAAAAATAGAACTACAGGCTAAAATTTCTAGAACAATTTTCACCATCACAAACTAAGAGGATAGTTGCTTAGAAAATAACCTCCGCAAAAATGTGTCTTCATGGTATAGAATCAAAATGCCATACTAAGAAGCGTATATCCTTAATAATAGTACGCACTTTTTACGGGATTGAGAATCAACCAAGGAAGGATCACATCAGCGACAAGTTTAGAATCTCCCTTCACTTGAACATGAGATATGCTTGATGCTTCATGGGCGTGCAAAATTAAGAGCATCTCGAAGAATAACAGCTTCTAATGGGAGTTGTGGTAGAGCCAAGTGTTGAGGTCCAAATTTTTTTTACAATTTTAAGTAATGCTAATGTCGTGCCAAGTAATGAAATATCTCTCGAACCACGTTTTTCATATTTCTTTAAACTCGACACTAAGCTTACAAGCATTAACTGCTTGTTTATTTTAGATGGATCCATAGCAATCCCGATATTTACAGGTACGTTTTCTACCATGCACCATAGCTAGAATCTTTCATTTGTCCCCATCGACAGGAAGGTTTGGCACCTCGGTGTCGGCTCTTCGCCACCTGAAGGAACAAGTAAAAGTTATGTCTACAAGTGGGCCGGGATAGCATTTCTCGTCATTGATAGGGCTCCACATGCATAGCATCTAAATGCCCGGTACATGGTACGCTGTGGGTGGGCTCTACTCTCAACTTCTCCAGTCTCTTGTGTAGTGCAGGACCCGCGTCTTTATATATGTAAATAGGGATGTGCTATCCACACACTCATTTTTACTTCTCACACATCCTTTGTTAATTTCTGTCTATTGATCTTCTTTAATTCATCCGATCCGACAATCGAAAATTAGAATGGCGTGTGAGAAGTAAAAAGAGGTGTGTGGATATCACACCCCTGTAAATAATATACACACACACAGTTCCGATGAAAACCTTGTTGTGCTAACTTCATAACTCTTTTTAACGAGCCGAACTGTTTAAATTTCAATCCACCACTGATAGAGCCTCATTGCAAAAAAATTAGAGAAATTCAAAACTATTAAAACATTCAATTTTAGTAAAGAAAATAGGCGAATATGATTCTTTAGAGAAACATTAAAATAATTAACATTTAATCCAACAATCATATGATTTCGATTTAAGTAAGCATTCAAAAAAATGAATTGCTATTGACATTCTAAAAATCTTATTTTGTACTCCGAACTTTCTATAATTAGAAAGAAAAATACACTAGTAAGGAGTGTAAAATGAAATTTTTGAAGTACTAATAACAATTCTCTAAGAAAAACCTAAAAAGCAGACGATCGGATTGATAAAATACATTGTAGAGTAAGTTGTACAACATATCCATCACATAATTTGATTTCAGAAACATCAATTTCTGAGGCCCCTTTAATTTCGAGTTTTACCAGTATTAGAAGAGCATCTTCAATAGTATGCAGTTTGGCGTGTGTGACAATACCAAAATGTAATAATAATGTCTCCCTCAAATCATTAAAGGATGTCCTACTTCAAGTGTTAAAATTGATCACTCACAAGTCGTGCCAAATATTTGACAACGAATTACTTCGTCAAAATTATGTCCTTGGATTTGTCGAACTTACAGTAGAGTATTGAGTTATGATTAAGATAAGTTTAGAGTTTAATTTTCGTAATTGAAACAAAAAATTGAACACAAGAACTCCCATATTAAGATAAGTTTAGAGTTTAATTTTCGTAATTGAAACAAAAAATTGAACACAAGAACTCCCATATGAATACATGGTCTAAACATGTCTAGTTAGAATGGTAATGCTGCTTAATGGGGGTGCATTTTCGCTCACCACCCTATTTATTACTGTTGAATGAATTTAATTTTTGAAATTTACGTCTATCTACTACACAAATCTTGAAGTTTAAACTCATCTAATGATGATCAATATGGTGATGAGCATCATTATTACTCGTGAATGATGAGCAAAAATATTCCCTACTTAATGGTGGTTGTCAAATCGCTTTCACCCTTTTCAAGAAAATGCATATGACAACCAAAAATATGAATCGACGAGTTAAGGGTGTTCGAGAGGAAGGGGTCCAATGGCAAGTATAATGAGTCATCATGGGCAATCCCAACAAAAGCCCAAATAAACGAATTTAGTAACGTAAACTTGTAACTCAGCAGGACATCAGATGTAACCTCCGCTTCGCATGAAGAGACTAAGGCAAACTCTAAGGATTGAACGAGCACTGAAAAGGCCCAAATGGCTAATTCATAAGTGGACGAACACTCAAAAGCAAGATCAAAACAAAACACCATTGAGGATCAAGAGGCAACTTGGCCGACGGTTCTACAGTACGAGCGGATCACTTAAAATACACGGAGCGACGTGAGCAAAGATATCGTATTAACAATGTTATATTGATGTATTAGTATTAAATATCGATACGTATCAACATATCTCTCATGTATCGGTGTCATATTAACAAAATCCAACCCAAAACTTACTTCCTTTGGTTTCAGGACTCTTGAAACCCTCCGTGTCCTCTGCATTCTGCATCTTCCATTTTTCTCAGGTACCAAGACACAACCTCAACAGGAAAAATGAAAGCCTCGTTGAGTTGGTCTCTGATATCGGTCTCTGATATGCCATACGAGCTCCGTCATGGTTGTGGCAACGACAGGGGCGTTTTTGCTTCAGGACCGAGCACCGTCAGCAGCGCTTTTGCTTATGCAACATGATCGTTCTCGCATCTGAAACAGATGATGTTTGGGTCCGCTCAAATGGTCATCGTCTCTTTCCCTCGCATAAATCCCCTCAATTGTACAATTTTCGCAAGCCTAACAGACTCACGAGCAATGGCCATTTTGATGACATGGACTAGGCTGTGAAGTGAAGGCCGAACGACAGAACCAGAACCAAACCATACCAGAAATCCACCATTGTTGCCAGAAGTCTAATGGTAACCAAGTTTACGCAAAGTCCATAAAATAAACATGGTTATAACACTAAGATTCAACATTCCATCTTTCCGGTGTTTACTACGACAAGTTAAGGAGAAGACTGAGATGTACGTAAGCAAGTTGGAAACCCTGTGTGCACAGATGGTGTAAACAGGGAGCATTACCGAAAAAACAGATGAAAAGAAAACCCAGAATGGGACTTCTCTAACATAATAAAATTTAACTTTAGACGATTCTCATAACACCATGAAGGTCACTTCTAAGATAAGATCGGGAGTATCCTCATACTAATTGAAAAAAAATACATCCTCATAGAAAATCAGAGTATTTCAATGAAAGCAAGCCTACAAACCCAATTGTACTTTCAAAAATGGGGGCGATATCCAGCGTTCCTCAATTATCACCAGGTAGAGTCTTTATGATATCCGAATCACCTGAAAATTATTATAACATGTGACAAGTCAGCTAAATTGGTTATCCTATCAGTAGTTCGTGCAACAAATCGTGCAAAATGGTAATACAACTTTTGAGTACCTGCATCGATGATGCTAAGGCAGGAAACGCGGAAATACTTGCCGCAGGCTGTACCGAGCTCAACATTGTCTGAAAACAGAACAAGTATGACCAACCAAATGAAAAGGTAATAGTATTGCAAACTCAATTATATACTAGTTGACAAACTTTACCAAAAGAAAATGAATAGAGCAAGTATAATCAACTTTATTATTTCAACTTCATTCCACCATCAAAGAGATACAACACGGCAGAAAGAAAATATAACAAAACAACACGGAAAATGTCTCGCATTACTCCTACTTGTGAACAAAATGGAGATATATGCGTGTAACACGAGGGGCGAATACAACATTAGTTCTCCATGTTGAAGCAAGAAATGTATTAAATATAGTGAATTATCCAACACAAGCCACCAAACGAGGCGAGATAGACTCTCTAGTTTAACTAAACCACCTTTTTACGTGAATTTGTAAATTGTCGTAGATAGCGCCAAGAAAACGACCCAACAAGAAAAGTATTGATAAATTCCACAACATCCAAGTCCATAACATTCATAAACAATAAAATTAGTTCTGTTTTATCGATGTATCGGGCGAAAAGCAGAGTATACAACAAAGACACCAACCAAACATCCATGCCAATTCTACAAACTTGTAATATCATAAGTTCACGAAAAAATCTACCTAAAGCAAGCAAACCCAGATTGATTATACAGAGAACCACTTACTTCCGTTGTAATGGTGAACCCCAATCTTCGCAAGCATGGCGTAGTATTCAATTTCCGACTTCCGAAGAGGCGGGCAATTGTTGGAGATAATGATCAACTTGCCTGCAAATACAATTTCCACAACAACACAATCAAATCCCAATTACAAAAACTTGAAACGAACCCAGTACTTAGAATTCAAAAACCAAAGAATCAAAACGAGGAAGAAATCGGGTGCCTTTGGAGCTGCGGAGGGAATCGATGACGGTTTTGTAACCAAGAGTGTATTTGCCGCTCTTCATGACGAGAGCGAGCCTGGTGTTGATGCTCTCATGGGTCTTCTTCGTCTTCTTTGGCGCCACCATTGTCGATCGCAACCTCTCCCTCTCCTCCCTCTCTCTCTAGCTGCGCGGAGGCCGACACCCAGAAGAACCGCGCGAAGGTTTCAGAAGGAGGCGGATGGTCCGTTCAGGGTGTTTAAGTATTAAATAGCAGGGATGATGAAGGTATCGCACGTGCAGATCACGTGACTTTATTAGGGTTTTTTTTACTTGCTTTTCGGTTTGGGCCGGCCCATATTCTAATGATGATACTAAAGCCCACAAACGGCAAGCTATGTTTTGTCGTTTAAAGGTTTGCAACTTCTGCAACTCTCTGCGTGCTTCTTCCTTCAGTTCAGCCGAACAGAGCTTTACAGGTATGCTTATTTATATATGTGTGTATATATATATTGGGCTAATTTCAAAATTTTGAAGGAGTTTAATTTGGTTTGAAATTTGGGAAGTGGATTTTGCAGAAGTTGTTAAATTTGAAATTTCTAGGGTTTTTTTTTTTTAAATTCTTCCATGTCCTTTTTTTTCTTGAAATTTCACGAGGGTTAGGATTCTTTTGTGTTTTATTAGGATTAATCATGTTTCTATTTGTTTTAGGGTTTCAATTTTCCATTAGGGTTAAGTGTTTATGTATACCATTGTAATTCAATTATTAAGATAGTTGATAAGTTGAAGTTTCCGAGTTTATAATCTTGCAATCGTAGTAGTTTTGGGTGAAACCAAGAACGTGCGTGAGGCCCCTGGAGCGATTCCAGTTTATCTTGTTCATTGGTTAGTTTTTCCAGTAGTGTTAATCTGCAACGGGCAGGTCTTCGGCTTTGTGATGCAAGTGTCGATAAGTTTCTTCTGATGTTTCTTTTTCTCCTCGACAGGATCATAGCAATGAGCAAACGGAAACAGCCAGACTCTAGTTCCCCGGCGGACTCTTTGAGCCAGAACGAGCGAATTCTATACAATGTGATCCATGGCAAGCAAGATATGGGAATTTGGACACGAGACATGAAGAAAGAGACAAACCTCCCTGACAAGGTGTTTAACGCAGCCTTAAAAACACTTCAAGCAAAGAAACTGATACAAGAGGTTGTAAACGTCCAAAGCAAGGGGAGAAAGCATTACATTGCTACAGAATTTGAGCCCTCCAAGGAGTTAACCGGTGGGGCTTGGTACTCGGAGGGGAAACTTGACAAAGATTATATAAACCTTGTAAAAGATCAGTTTGCGAAGATGATATATCAGCAGAAGGTTGCTACGTTGGAGGGAATTGCAGACGCAATCAGAAAGACTAAAATATTCAAGACCGAGTTTACAAAACAGCAAACGGAGGAGATTGTGAGGGATTTGGTTTTGGACAATCGAGTCATGGAGGTGAAGAGCACCGGGATGGGGGAGTTTGCTTCTATTCAAATTGGAAAAGTTTGCTATAAATGCAAAAGCAAGGGAGGTACTAGAGGAGAAACCAAAGTTGGCGCAATGGCTTCTATTCCATGTGGAGTTTGTCCGCGGATAAGTCAATGTACACCGGATGGGATTATTTCCCCATCAACCTGTGTCTACTTCGCAAAATGGTTGGACTTCTGAACTGATTGTTTACGCAGACAATTGTTAGGTTCAAATGAAGTTGGATTCTGAATCAAAGTAATATCTTTTTTCGCTCAACTTATACCGTCCTGCTGTATTTTTCCAGGTTAATTTCCTCCCTGCCTAAATATAACTTGTTGCAAATCTTTTGGTTGTTTGATTACTTGTGGAAGTAATGCTACATTGGGTTGTCAAATTTCTGAAAGCAATTCATGTTTTACTACCACTACTTTCGTTTCAGCAGTTGAGCTATATTACCAAAGTCGATCGATATGAATAATACAGTTTTCTCAAAATCTTCTGCAGGAATAAGAGTTCTCAAAATCGATCAATATCTTAATCGTGTCTTGGGGTGAACGAGGTCCGGGTATGTTAAGTTTTACTGTAAAACCGTAACCAAACCAAGTTACAACAAAACCAAAGCGTTTGATTCAGTTCGATTCACATCGTTTTCATATATTGCAGTCGTATAGATAGAAATCCTATGTAGATTTCAAGGGTTGAGCGAAAGTAGAAACAACCGGCTTTGTAAAAAGAGAAAAACAGAAAGGAAAGAGAGAACGAGAAAAGAACATTGATAAAACCGGAATTCTAATTAGTTTAGTGTAAGAAGAGTTTTGTTCTTTGTTCGAAATGGTGCTACTGGAGTATTTCGTTGAACACCTTGTAGGCACGAACTACTAAAACCCAGACGGCCACAGGTCATTGGAAGCGTTTCCAGCCAGATTTCCGACTCCACAGGGTCAATTGTCCCGGTTTGACCTATTGTGGATCAGCTCCTGCTTGCACGCGACAACTTTTCAAGGTTATTCAGACATTTTAACTCCCCACTACGCTTCAAGATTGTTTCGGACGTTTCAACTCTTTTTTTAATCGATATGATTGACCACGTTGAATTCTCAAATATTGAAATTAGCTAAAACTCCATATTAGTACTCCACCATAAGCTTTTAAAACGAATGCAACATCTTTTTTAAGTAGCCAAAATTCTCAAGTTCGTACTAGAGAACTTGTGAAACAAAGGCCAAAAGTCTGAAACCAATTTATTATCTCGTTTCTTAATGTAATAGATGTTTGTATAAATAATAAAAAATAAACATATGAAAAAGAGGTAAAAAGTCCAAAATAACCTTGAACACAACTTATTTAGATGGAAAACATAACGAAGTTAGGGTGAGTTGACAGTGATTTTGAAATCTTGGGCTAAGCTTAATTCTACTTACAACATGATAGATCATACAGGTAGAAATCTTGGGTATTCATGAAAAATGAACTATCTTGAGTAAACATACGGGTAGAAATCATGGGTATTCATGAAAAATGACCTATATATTGTGAGAAGGGGTGTTGGAAAATATAAAGAAAATTATTTTAGAGATTTGACTTGATTTGATTTGATCTAGGTTTTTTGTGGACAAAGATTTGATTTGATTTATTTCTTAGTATTGCTCTATCTTATAAATGTTGTAGGAATAATTTACTGAACAATTATGGAGGCCAGAAAGAGAGAGAGAGGGTGCGGCATAGAGAAAGAAAAGAGGGATGTGTAATTGTGAGGTGTGTTCTATTACACCCCATTGTGTCTTTATTTATAGTAGTAGGGAAGGTTAATTCCTTACCCTTTTAGGATTACAACTCTTAATAGGTAATCAACTCCTAATAGGAATATAAGAGATATTCCTAGATACACTAGGATTTACACAATCACATTCCTAATCTAATAGGACTACAACACTCCCCCTTGAGTGTGTAAATACTCAAGTAAATGGCGCATCAAGTCTTCAGCGATGAAGTAAGTACAGTTGATGAAGTTGTCGACACAATGAGCGAATGTGAGTCTCAGATCAATGGAAGAATGCATAAAAAGTAAAACTCACAAAACCTCGCTATGGTAAAACCCAAGGTGGGAGAAAAACCCATAGACTAAGAAGAAAAATGAGAAGTTGCATTAAGTCAAAACTATACGTCTTTTGGACGCAAGTAGAAGAGCTCACAAGGGTATGATCATCCCAGGATGGGTGCCTTGTTAAAACCTAGTTAGGTAGCAAAAATCTAATGGGAAAAATGCTCCCAATTGTAGGGAAAAAAAATACATTAAGATTAAGTGAGTCTACTTCTGGATACTCTCCTTGAGTTTGACAGAACTTCCAAATGAGAACTACAAGCATTGCATATGAATAGTTAGGCATACCAATTACTCGGACAAGCTTCTGGAACGTTGACTTCGGCAGCGACGTCGTGTAGAGGTTGGCAAGGTTGTCTGGGATCGGCTTGCATGACTTTAATCTCCTGATGCTTTGCTAATGTAGATGTAGACACAATATGTCTTGGTGTTGTCTTCGTTGATGTATCATGTCTTGGTCGGATGGATACATGCGGCATAGTCCTCATTGGGACTCAACAATGGATCCTAACCATGTCTCACTTGTGGCATAGTGAAGTAAGGTGAGTCTTGGAACAATTCGAAGATTTCGCAACTAAGGTCATATCGTGGATCTCCAAGATATTGCGATATCCCTAACAATAAAGACATAACCATTCGGGGATTTTGCCTTGTGCGGGTTTGATAAGTAACCGCGTTAGCATAAAAACAAGGCAAGCATCATTATGAGGATCATGGGGGTTGGATCGCTCGAGATGCGATGTGATTTGCCCTTGTAATACCTTTAGGGTACATCTTTAATACTAATTCAGTGATTGCGTGTAGGCGCGGTGTTGCATATTTACCAACAGATCAACATCGAATGAGATGTCCTGTCTTATACAATGAGCTAAGTACAACAAAGCGCAAAGTTGAACTTAGATATGGAATTTCGGATTTCATAACCTCTTCAAGGGTATCATGTAGACCAAGGTACAGTCAGAACAACGCTTGAACTTCAGGTTAAGACATAAACGAGTTTTTCCTAGAATCCTTCATCTCAAATTCCGTCTTCAGGTGCGAGACAGTTTTCTCAAGCTCTTCCGGAGTCTTAGTGAGATTCGTGTTGACAACATAAACTGTAACTCTAGCAATTCGGAATAAGACTTTGTTGATGCACAAAATCAGTGAGGACTTTGGTACAACAGAAAATGTTAAGTTTGTGACCTTCGCTAGATTGCTCCGGTCACTAGTGTGGATAAATATGTAAATGGATAGAGATAGGGAAGCAAACACAAGATGTACGTGGTTCACCCAGATTTGCTATGTCCACGGAGTAGATGATTTCTCATTAATTGTGAAGGGTTTACACAAGTACATAGGTTCAAGCTCTCATTTTATGAGTACTAGTGAATGATTTAGTACAAATGACATAGGAAATATTGTGAGAGAATGATCTCTATTTATAGAAGAGAGTTTCTAGTTTCATTCTGACATTGACACGTGTCATGTTATGATTGGCTTCTGATGTTGACACGTGTTGCGCTATGATTGGCTTCTGATGTTGACACGTGTCGTGCTGTGATTGGCCTTCTGGTTTAAGGGATACTCTTCTGGGTCTTTGACGGTATAACATTGACCGGTGCTCAGTAGTTTCGGGATTGGTCAAGTATGGTACAAACAGTGCTCCCCTAAGTTCCCAAGTGAAGGAAGCTTTTTGGTTGGGGACTTGCAAGATCCAAGCCATTGAGTAATCACGAAACTTCTAAGTACCGAAGTGTGGTATCATTTTCACTTGCCTTATCTGTCTTATACGTAGATGTGACATCTTCTCTGGAAGTACTTTTCCTCCATCCAGGGGTGGTATCTTTAACCGATGAATATGCACAAGGTAATGTATCAATTTCACTTGAAGCTTACTTGTAGTTTCGGGCTTGGTTAAGTGCGATACAAACCTTATAGTAGGAGTCCCCCAAGTCGCCGAGCTAGGAGATTTGTCGAAAGAGGTAACAAACAAGGTAAGCAATCAGACTTCCAAGCAAGCAACCTAGATTGGAGGTTCGACTTCGACTTCCGGTTGATTGTTCGACTTCGACTTCGACTTCCAAGCAAGCAAGCGAGAGTTGAAGTGAATTCATGGGTTGAAAAGGAGACGAACGGCCTTATCACTGAGGTTCTTCTTCCTGGGACAGTTAAAAGCGACTCCAAGCTTATAATTGCAAATGCCTTGTACTTCAAAGGAGTTTGGAACGACCAGTTTGATGCATCAATGACATTCAAGCATAACTTTTACCTTCCCAATGGTACTAAAGTCTGGGCACCGTTCATGTGCAGAAGCTACAAGGACCAGTATGTAAGAGCCTTTGACAGCTTCAAGGTCGCAAAGCTTGAGTATGAACCAGGAAAAGACAAGGAGCGGCAGTTTTCGATGTACTTTTTACTTCCTAATGAAAGAGATGGGCTCCCAGCTTTGGTCAACAGAGTTTGCTCCGAGCCTGGTTTCTTAGATCGCTATCTCCCCAAAACAAGAGTCGAAGTTGGTGCCTTCAAAATCCCAAGGTTTAAGTTTACCTCTGGCTTTAAAGCTTCCAAAATTCTGGAGGATTTAGGACTGGTTCTGCCTTTCAATGGGAATGGTGATTTGAGTGAGATGGTGGAGTCACCTCTTCGCAAGGCCAATATAATTCATAAATCCTTCATTGAGGTTGATGAAGAAGGCACAAAAGCTGCAGCTGTTTCTGTTTTTGCCGAGTTGTGTTGTTGTGGTGAGTCATTTAAACCGATTAAACGGATACACTTTGTGGCTGATCACCCATTCCTGTTTTTTATCAGAGAGGAAATTACTGGAACGCTTCAGTTCATTGGTCACGTGCTCAATCCGCTCAAAGAATGATTTTATCATAGATCGAGGGTCATAAACGGTCTCTTCTTAGTTCTCTTGGTAGTCCATGCAACTCTTTATTTAAATGTGATGACTTTTATTTCTTTTTAATCTTTTAAGATATTGGTTTTGATAGCCAATTGGATGCGCGTGATGATGGATTGTTCTCAGATTAGTACTATGTTTACTTTTTATTTGTTGTCAACTTTTGAAAATATTGTTTCTCATGTCTATTCAGAAAGTATGAACCCAAAGTCTTACATTCATGTCTTAATCTTGCATACTTATGTTGCCAAAACTTTGGTGGAGAGATAGTTGCATTATTTCCCCGTCGATCTGTGTCCACTTTACGAAATGGTTGGATTTCTGAACCGATTGTACACGGGAGACACAAGCCAATAAGGTTAATCGCTTTGTGAGGGTTGGAAAATGTCCATCGTATACAACTTCATTCTTGCTTTAAAAAGTAGTTTCTACGACTCAAACCCGTGACATTTTGGTCACAAAATGAACAACCTTAGATACGTTATTTACACATAGTGGAATATGTGCACTTTCGTCGTTAGGGATGCAAGTATTATTCCCTAGAAATTAGATTCAAATTCAACTTAGAATTATCAAAGGAATATGATTCTCTCCCCTCTAAATTTCACTCTCCTTTTCTCTCCTATTTGAGCGGTTACGGTTGAGCCACGTCGATATCTTGTGATGACTTCTTTAGAGAGAGAGAGAGAGAGAGAGAGAGAGAGAGAGAGAGAGAGAGAGAGAGAGAAGAAAATGAGGGAGGAGGGCAGAGAAGGGGAAGGGAATTAAGGGAGGGAGAATTGTACTCCAATATAAAAAAGGTGTTAAGGGGGGACCCCAAAATGAGGGAGGAGGGCAGAGAAGGGGAAGGGAATTAAGGGCGGGAGAATTGTACTCCAATATCAAAAAGGTGTTAAGGGGGGACCCCAAAAACGACCAGGCAAGCCAACCAGCATCTAAAATTCTAAAAATTTCTAATGGAGCATCGATATCTGATAACCCTCGTCAGAATCCCTGTTCTTTTTCTCAGCAGCACTGCTACCTTTTCCTTTTCTCAATTACTCTTTCTTTTCTGTTTACTAATTCTTCTTTTGACGTCTCCCCACAGCCGCTTTATTTGCTGGCATCTCCAAAAGCACTTCCAGTTTTCCTCCGGCCAACTCTCACCTACATACACCTTCAATCCTCCATCAACTTCATCATCATCAAACAATAAAACCCTACACTTTGCAGGGTACCAGATTTCTTGGTTAAATGGTGAACTTTGATTATGATGAGCTTGTGAACACAACAGGAAGGTTCTCTCCGACTCGGATGGTCGGCAAAGGCAGCCATGGAATGGTCTACAAGGCCATGCTACTCAACAAAACTGTTGCCCTAAAGAAGCCATTGCAACATCGTGACAACTACTCCAAGCTAGAAAACGAAATATGCGTGTTATCGTCTTTACCCGAGAACCGGCATGTTATAAGCCTTCTTGGAACAAGCCAAGATCACTCCAACGGCAACAACAAGCTCATTGTCATGGAGTTCATGCCCAATGGCTCTCTCCATGACCTACTTCATGTTGCAACTACACCGCCTTCGTGGCCTAAACGTGTAGAAATCGCCATCCAAGTCGCCCGGGCGGTCCAATTTCTTCACGAAGGGAAGCCTACGGTGATCCACAGGGACATCAAGTCTGAAAATATTTTGTTCGATTCAGATTGGAATGCCAAGTTGGCGGATTTTGGACTTGCTGTGCTCTTTGATTCGCCGAGTCAGGTGAGTCAACCCGCTGCAGGAACTATTGGATATTTGGACCCTTGTTACACCACGCCTAGCAAATTAAGCACCAAAAGTGATATGTTTAGTTTTGGTGTTGTGTTGCTTGAGATCATTAGCTGCAGGAAAGTCATCGATGTTTCTAAGTCACCCGCTTCGATAGTGGACTGGGCAGTGGCATTAATCGAAGAAGAGCGAATCGACGAGATTTGTGATGCAAGGATAGGGTTTCCCTTATACATGTCAAGCACAATAAGGCACATTTTATATGTTGCAGCAAGTTGTGTATCGTCCAATGTAGAAAATCGTCTGACGATCGGAGAGATTGTTAGGGAGATGGAAAATTCTGTTATCGAACGAGTTAGGTTACCGATTTGGATCAATATGTTGAGGAACTTGGTACTCATGAGGAGGAAGAAAAAGTTGGCAAAAAAATGGCAGCAGGAAAAATGTGCAACAGTACTAGAACAAAGTGATGATGGTGTTCATGTCCCAAGTGGAAAGCTATTGCTGTGGCACGTATTGGCTGATGCTGAAATGGAATAGGAGGAAAGGTTGATACGGTTTAACGGGTGAGTCGACTCGCTCCGACTCGTTGAGTAAGCAACTCGGGCGGGTGAGTCTTTCCATGTGTATGTATTGAAGTTTTAGAAAACCTGCCGGGCATGCACTCTAATGTAAAGTGCAAATAGAAGATTCCCAAACATTAGGTGGGCAGAGAGTATCACGATGTTCTTTTCTCGGTGCCTGTCATTCCATGCTAATGGCAAATTGGCAATGCTCTTCTTTTTATTTTTCTCCTTTCTTTTAAAATAATATATTGCCAATTTATATCAGTTTTTCTTCGGTGCAGATCGGCAATTTGTTCCGAGTGACTGCGTTGCAGTGTCTTGTTCTGTTTTTTACATTTGGATTCAGACATTGCGTTGCAATGTTCGTTTCTGGTTTATCTTCTATATTTAGATTCGGACTATGCTATTTTTGTCGTTCTATTTTTCTATGGATTGTCTTCAAATTTCCAAGAGATACAAGCATTGCCTTCCACCATTCCAAACACAAATTCAATTACAAAATTAAATAGCAAAAATGGCCTAAAATCCGAAGCACGAAATTTGCGTATTTGATCAACCGCTCAAGTTCTTCCTCGAGCACCTTACATGGCGTCTTCCAGACCTCATCGATACTTGAGTTCAACTTCGGCAACTTTAACCTTGGCAAGGTTTCTTTTAAAATCTCTCTCCAGCAGCTGATGTGGACCACTCTTCTCGAAACCCTGTCGTCACCACCACTTCACGATCTCGTAGAGGTCGTTGATGATTCTGGAAGAATTTTAATACGGATCTGTAAAGACAAAGAAAAAGGAGACAGAAGAAAGTCTTTACAGCAAATCACCATTCTCCCCAAAAAAGTGCGTTGGAAGACGAGCATATTTAGCATCAATTTTATGGTGATCCTCATTGTTACGTGAGGAGAATTTTATATATATATATATATATATATGACAATTCAAATTCAAAGTCTACGCAAGCGGATCCCAATATGCAGCAATGATAGTGGGGAACAATGATGCTTAATTAGATTCTGGCTTTAGGTGTAATTAGGTTTTAACTTTGAGGGTATTCCGGTCTATTTAAGTGAATTTTGAGCTATATTTGAATTGTTTTATAAAAATAAATATTTATGATTTGTGTGCTAGATTTTGGCTATAAATGGTAAAAACTCAGCAATGATGCTTTTGAGAACAACGATGCTTCAGGGCTGGTCCAGAGATATTTGAGGCCCAAGATGATGTTAAAAAAATGTGCCCTCACTTCATATAAGAAAATTATTTTCTTTCACACGTAAGACATCGATAAAATTATATTTATAAAAGCACTTCAAACTCAATAATTTAGAAACACGAAAAAATTAATTTATTTTGTATCGATAGAAGGAAACCAAAAAATTCCAGGCTTACAAGTAGATATATGATGAGTTTTGTTTTCCACCTGAACTTTTAAAGTGTTTTTTTTTTCTTATTTACTAACCTTGAACATGAGACTAAAAAAATAATGATGTTTTCGAGTCTTTAATTCATATTTATAAGTAATGAATGAGCATTAAATTAAACCTTTTGATGACACGTTATATGGTTTGCAAATGTGGTCTAAAAATTTGGTCTACGCATTACTCTTTGTTGAAGATTAAACTTGAATTGGAAAGAATGTTTAAAAATAGCAACCCACATAACTACTAGCTAGTGACTAAAAATAAATTAATAACCAAACCAAAATTCGTAAAAATTGAAAAAGTAAACATGCAATAGCATTTCGAACTTATGACCTCTCGTTAATTTTAAACAACAGAAACAATTCCTTCTAATTAAATTTCTTGACCATTTAGTCAAATTTTATAAATTTATATTCTTATGGAAAGAAATTTGTAAAAATTGGAAAGTACATAAGCACACATGGTGTTCGGAACCCAAGACCTTCTCACTAATTTAATTTCAAACAACAAAACCACAAGTTCTATTTAAATTTATTTATCATTGAACCAAATTATATATATTTATACTCTTATGAAAACATATATAAATATATCACCCTAATAATTTTGATGCCCCCAATTTTTTTAGGCACCGGACGGTCACCCTGCCCGCACTAGGCCTGGTCCGGCCCTGCGATGCTTAATCACATTTTGACCTTCGGTGTAATTAGCTTTTAATTTTGAGGGTAGTTCGGTTTGTTTAAGTGTATTTTGAGCTATATTTAATTGTTTATAAAAATTAATATTAATGAATTTATGGGCTAAATTTTGACCATAAATGATAAAACCTCATAACTGATATTGTGGGAACAACTATGCTTAATTGGATTTCACCTTTAAGTGCAATTAGGTTTTAATTTTGAGGCTAGTTCGGTATTTTTCCTATATTTAAATTGTTTTATAAAAAATAATATTTATGAATTTGTGTACTAAATTTCAGCTATAAATTATAAAAACTCCTAAATTTTGGCAACTCCCGCCAAACAGACGTCAAGTGATGAACCGACACAACCGGAGCTGCTAAAACCTGAAGCTTAATTTCCGTAACGATCTCTCCCTATTACCAAAACCCTAATTCTTGCCCTAACCCTAACCCCCAATTCCTAACCGTGGAATCCTAACAAAGACGACGAATAGAAGAAGAAGAAGAAGAAGAAGAAGAAGAAGAAGAAGAAGATGGAGTCCCAATTCCATCACAATTCCTCCGAGCGGCGCCCAACCTTCCGACCCAAGACTCTCCCTGTCAAATGGTTCAAAGAATGGTATCTATTTTCCCTTTTCTTTCATTTCTAATTTCATGATTTAACTTTCATCTCCGATTACTTTAGACGAAGAATTGCAAGCACAATCTTTTCGACTTCCTGGGTTTTGAATGTTAGTGCAATTTCAGTTTTCATAGTCTCTGAAATGTCGTTCGATTCTTGCGTTTATGGTTTCGATTTACAGTGGAAATAAAGTTAGGTACTTTTATGGACTTAGTTGCAAGTGTTGATGGTTGGTAAGAAGTGAGAAGGGTGCGTTGGGTTCTTTGATGATTTGAAAGTCAAGTTTTTGTTTAGCAATTTCAAAACGAAAGAAAACATAAAATGTCAGTTTGAAGATTTGGTTACTGTACAGCTGAGTTAAATGGCCTAAATTTATGTTCATTTAATGTTTAGGAACACGAAAGTGAAGAATAAAAAACGACCAATTTTATTGTATCCCAAGATTTTCTCTTTTATATGGTGATTAAGATTCAAGAATTATTCGCCTAAAAAAAAGATTGAAGAACTATTTGCCTAGAAGTAAGCTTCCGGCTACAGGGGCGGGGTCTTGTAGGACCTTATGTACGAAGCATTACTCTCATAACAAAAGAAAGAAGATAGCTGCACTTGGATAATTTGAAGTATTTGACCTACCTTTGGCTAATGGCTTGATACAAAATCGTGGTCAGGGTTCCACAAGATGTCATAGCAACAGGTGGAGAGTGCTCTCTAATGAAGTGGGTGAAAGGTACTTCTTCCCTACCATGTTCTGTACGGTGATTCCTGAAAATACTTCTAAACCACTTTACGTTGTAGTACAAGTTATATGAATGAGAAGGATAATGGATTGGTAAGTGTTTATGAATTTAAAGAAACAGAAAAAGGAAAAAAGAGATAAAGATATGGAATTAGTATTGCCTTCGGTTTGATGTGTGAGTTCTACATGCTATTCGAGCTATGACTGATGTAATTCGTCATAGAAGTCTTATCTACTCAATTTTCTTTTATTTTCTTTGATTTGTAATTTTGTGAATAATAGTAGTATCACATGATTCGTAGGCCATTAAAATGTACATCAAGGCCATTTATTTGCATCATAGTAATAGTATACACGAGTGCTCTTGTTCAGTCAGTGCCAATACATACGTTAAGCACTTTCACTCACTATACTCTCCCAAGTTGATATTTCTTCAAAATCAGTAGGGATTAGTGTCTTAACTGAGATCCTTCTGCTTTTGTAAGTTTATGGTTTGACTTCTGAAGTGTTTTCTAAGTCGTACTTTTAATGCAGAACCAAAATGGAAGGTGCTAATCAAAGGTTTTTTTTTTGTCTCTTATTCTCTAGGGTTTTAGTATTTTGTTTTCCTATTTTATAAGGTTTAATTCTTTCCAGTTGTATTTCGGATTAGATTTGGTTTTCTATCATATTTTTGGATTAGGATTTCTTTCCAATGTGTTTACTTTCCTGCGTTCTTTAGGTATAAGCCATTAAAAATACCCCCATTGTAATTCAGATTGAATGAATGAAGAGTTGATGAATAGAAAAGTTTGGTTTTCCAGAGATTGGAATTCTTATCCTGCGATGGGATTGTTTTGGTGAGATGCCAAAATTCTTGGTGAGAGGCCAAGAATGGGTGTGATGCCCCTGGAGCGATTCCAGTTATCCTTTATTATTGTTTAAGTTTATGTTTTCAGTGTTTTCGCTTCCGCAAAGCTATTAAATTCCGCTGCCCAACATCTGATTTAATAGTTATTAAATTCTTGATATGTCATTTAAGTGATGCATTAGATTTATAAACACGTTAGTTTTACTTTTGGCCTAAGACTTATTGAATCACTAATGAGTTTAGGCTTAAGAGAGCCATGTTGGATTAACATGATGGGCGAGCATGTTCTGTTGTATGTCTTTGTTCCTATGATATGAGTTTGGACTGATTTTTCTCATTTTCTGTTTTCGTTAGCAGATACATCAGAGGCTTTGGACGAGAAATCAAAGAAAACAATGGCTCTAGAGCCAGAGCCAGAGCCAGAACCAACAACCGAAGTGCTTTTTCTTTGCAGCTATCACAGCTGTGGAAAGATCTTTATTGATGCTGGTGCTTTGAGGAAGCATGCTGACATCCATGCGGAGAGACAACATGTTTGTTGGTTTGAGGGTTGTGGAAAGGTATTTTTTCCAGATAGAGTAAGCTATGGGATTGAGATAGCAAGTTACTATCAAGTCAAAAGAAATGGAGAAGAGTGGTCAGTTTCTTAATTTGGTAAAACTAAAAGCAAAAAAACAAGAAGAAAGTTTTTGTTTATGTAGTTGTCTAATAATTTTTTCCTGGCATTTGTAAAGTCTTGTTCAGTCCCAAATGTGCAATTCCTATAGTTTCTTGTTGCACTAATGTGGGTACTTTTAAAGCAAGGATATATCTGATATTCCGGCAGAGTTTCTTATATCTTAGTTGACTTTGAAAAATAATATTTTGAATGTTACAGAAATTTCTGGATAGTTCAAAGATGACAAGACACTTTCTTATTCATACCGTAGAAAAGAATTATGTATGTCCTCGTGAAGGCTGTGGCAAGGTATCATCTTATCCATTACTACAATGTTTTCTTTTAAGTTCTCTTGCCATCTAATGTTGAAGTTTTAACGGTTTAGCTGTCTTTCAAACCCTCCCACCCAAAACAACACACACAACAAACTATATGATTACAATATCTGTTTGAAGGACACAATTTATCTTCTTCCCTGCTATGTTAAGTTAGTTTCCTGTGCACACTGGCAAAGTAATTTGAATATCAAACATATTCTCAACGTACCAATGATATCTGCAGAAACTTATGTTTATTTTTTATTAGCTCAATGTGTGTTGCTCACATTCCGTTTTGGAATGAATCAGAGTAGTATGTCTAATATAGGCTAGACTAGACCCTACAAGTGGGTAGGTTTTGAATTGTTGTTTTAAGTTGCCGCTCTTCACATTTGATGCTAGATTTTAGAACCCTACTTAAAGGAAAATAGAATCTGGTAATGAATTGCAGTTTTGGCCATCCTTAACGATGGCTGCTTAAGATAATGATTGTTGTGATACAAGTATTTAGTTTTACACATCCAATCAGCAATCAAGCAGAAAAACTGTCACTATCACTGTAGTATCATCCTAGCTGTTTACTTGAACCATTCTGTGCTTTTCATAAATTTGATGTCTTTTTCGGGCTTCATAAATTTCCTTTGTTTGTGGTTGTTTAACATGCATAACATATTTTTCCGTGTTATAATCAATTTCGAATATGACTTGTGCAGGCCTTCTCCCTGGAATTCTACCTTAGGCACCACATGAAATCACATTCAGCAGACAACTATTATAACTGTCCATACCCGGACTGTCTAAGGAGATTTGCATATGAGTACAAGCTTAAAAACCACATTGTCGATTACCATGAAACGGTTTGCTATTCCTGCCTCACTTTTATTGTTTATGAAATATTTGAAGTTGTCTTCATTTGTTTTTGGTACGGAATAGTGTGTGAATGTTTTATACCTGTGTCTCAAACTAGTATTAATTTGACGTATGATGCATTTAACATGAAGGCAAATATGTTTTTTTTTTTTTTTTCCATAAATTTGCATGTAAATGTTGAAAGAAGTATGAAAATATAGTTTTGATACTCTTTATTATGATGGAGTATAAAAGTTGACATGTGGATTTCACTAATGTAAGAAACTAGAGCTTCAAAAGTCTTGTTTAGCAATTTAGGTAAGCATTGAAATCCAATTCTTCTAGATTCATCAGTCCAAAGACAAAATTCGTGAGTCTCGAAAAAAAGTGCAGGTAAAGGTCCTTTTTAGTTCTTTCTAACAAAAAAATCTGAAAAACAAGGCCAAAATTTGGACCTTATGATCGCTGATTTTAGTGTCATACATCTATTTTTCTGGACTTTCTTAACATAGGGAAGTATGACTTGATTCTCAATATTAACACTGATTTTACAGATCGACGAGCCAGTTTGTGTGCCAAAATATGCCATCCTCCTACCTGCAGAGAAGCAAATCAGAACTCCCGAGCCTCCTTATGACAAAGCATCATCGGATCGCCCTTATGCTTGCATTTATGACGGGTGTAGTAAGACGTACATCCATGAAGACAAGCTTAAACTGCATTATAGGAAAATGCATCCTGGCCATGTGTTTGATGTGGCTCGCAACGAGATCGATGAAGCCAGTGATCAAGATGCCTATGCCGGAAAACGTGTGAATGTCAAGAGCCAGCAAAACATGCTCAGATCTAACTGGAAGTGAAGAAACAGAAGAGGACAGTGAAGAAATGTTAAGAAAGTGAAGAAACAGAGGAGGACCGTGACAATGTTGAAGCTGGTTGGAGGTGCGGTGACAACAATGGCGACGATGATGAGGAAACAGAGGACGAAGCTCTTTTTTCTTTGTTTCCTTGTCCGTCAATTTTTCATCTTCTAAAAATGGAGTTGGAGGCACTTTGTATGTAACCCACCTACTGTCATTTCTTTCTAAAAATGGAGTTGGAGGCACTTTGTTATCTTCCCTTTGGAAGGGGCAAATGTGATTACTGATTAGGCATTTGTCCATACATTACTATCCAGTTGGAAATTAAGTCCATAGATTACTTTTATTGAGAAAAAAAAAACCTCTAGAATTCATCATAAACTATCATTTTTCTTCGTACTATAAGATTCGAAGTTATTCTATCAATTTTTTTTTGTAAATTTAAGTCAAGTGACTAGTGCAAGACACACTTTAGAGGGTAGGCTGACATTTTTAATGAATTTAAGGACTTGCTATTTTGGAAAAAATACTCCAAGGAGTTAACTTTAGAAGGCAAATTGATATAATTTAAAGTCTAAGCCAAGTTTGAGGCGATTTTAAAAATGAGCTATGAGGTTTCAATTTTCTCACGTTACATCTTGGGATTTTAAAATTATATCAATTTATTTCTTTTGTCTCTTTGACCTTTAATCATCCAATAAATTGATGAGTTTTTTGGCAATATGGTGTAGATGCGGCTCACACGTTAGCTTATATAAGAGTCTCAAACTCATCACGTCATCGATTTAATATTTGTCATACAAATAATCAGATTAAAGACACAGAATAATACAATTTTTAATACTTTATGGTGCAATATGAGTAAATTGAGAATCATTCCAAACTTAAAAGGTGTAAAATGCACTAACCCGGTTTAATGACAAATCGACAATTTACACTAATTTCATAGAGCTTGTTTTGAAGTGTTTTTAAAGAGTAATATTAGAGAGACTAAATTTTGTAAATTAAATGATATGGAAGCTAACGATTGAATTATTAGTTAAGCGTTGATAAATGCGATTATTTGTATTGGTGACACATCATTTAATTTGCAAATTTTGTCTCTTTAGTATTACCCGCTTTAAAAATGACTAAAAATGTTTTAATAAAAGTACTTTTAGAACCGATTCTTAGTAAAAATGCAAACGAATTCTGAAAAGACATTAAATACTTTCTTCCAGAAACACCAATTTAGAAAGTAAATTTAATATTTCAATGACAATAAATTCGTTTCATGCCTACGTATGAGTTGGGTTGGGCTGGAAATTTGATTGAAAGTTAAGAGAATGAAAAAGGAAAATAAATAAAAATCAGAATATATATAAAAGGAAGAAAAGTAGCGTCTGTTGATACCCCTCCCTCTCTCTAGACTTAAAACCTCAGGAGAGAGAAAGCAATTTGTTGGTGCAATGGCAGGAGTAGCAGGTGCAGGCGCAGCCTCAACCTCAACCTCAACGCCATCGTCGCCAGAAGAGGAGATAACGCTGACAGTGAAGTGGAGCGGAAAGGAGTACACCGTTCGAGTATGCGGCGACGACACGGTGGGCGAGCTGAAGCGCCGCATCTGCCAACTCACCACCGTCTTGCCCAAACGTCAAAAGCTTCTCTACCCAAAACTCCTCCCGTCCAAGCTCGCCGACGACACCGTTTTGCTCTCCTCTCTTCCCTTCAAGCCCTCCCAAAAGATGACCATGATCGGGTAAGTCTCCGTCTATCATTTGCCCATGTTTAAATGCCTATATATTTATGCACACCAAGTGTTTGATAAAATGTTTCTGCAATGGAATTGAATCAGTACCATGGAGGATGATATTATAGTGGATCCGGTGGAGTCTCCGGAGATTGTTGACGATTTTGAGATTGCCCAAGATGAAGCTGTTGAGATTAAAGATAAGTATGCCAACAAGTTGAGGAGGCGTGTCGATCAATATAAGGTTAGCAGTTTCCGTCTTTCACTTTTGATTGCAGATGAATGTGATTTACTGCTTTGTTTTTATGTATTTTTTTTTATTATGTGAATTGGATTGTAGATTGAACTTCGAAATCCTTGCCGGGAAGGAAAGAAACTGCTTGTGCTGGATATTGATTATACTCTGTTTGATCACCGGTCCACAGCAGAGAACCCGCTTCAACTTATGCGGCCTTGTCAGTTGTTCTTTCTTCGTATGAAATTTCTACTTTTCAAGAGTCTTCATGTGTCTTTCATTTGACTTTACACACATTGTGTTTTGTAGTTCTTCACGAGTTTCTTACAGCTGCTTATGCGGAATATGACATCATGATATGGTCTGCAACTAGGTAAGTTGTCAATCAGAAAATGCAATGCTAAGGGAAATCTATAACAACGATATATTCCCTCATTTGTTTCAGTGTTGTTAAGTATCATGCTCATTTTCTAAACGTGCCTAGGCGACTGTTGTATAGCATTGGAAGTGCATTGTTTGGATGTTTTCGTATCCTGTAATAAACTCTCATTTATAGTTACTCGCACATAGATTCCCATGGCTTCAATTGAAGCAATTAAACACCTCGATTTCAGCATGGATACTAATATAGCCGTTTACCCAAATTCAATCATTATAAAATTGAATTCAATATCGAAATGGGATCGTTTCCTTTCAATCTTGTTGAATTGATTTCGCTCTTTCTATTCTTTTCTGTTCTTTGACAGAAATTTTCTTATGAAATTGGTATTATACCTTCCTTTTTTCTATTATCTCTTGTCGGATGAATTGTTTGAATCACGAGTAAAAGAAACTGCATATGTAAAATCAATAATGTGTTAGCATCAAAGTAGATGAGATATAATCTGTTATAGTAAAGTCTACCATGTTATGTTGCTAGACCTTAAGTTTGGACTACAGATTTTGAAGAGGTTATGCTAAATATGTGTGTGCGTAAATTTTAGAGAAGATGTTTGTGTTGAAAAGAGTAATGAATTTGAGAGATCTTCTGTATATTATTTTCATTACTCAAGTATCAACTCTTTCCGAAAGTAAATGACTCGTACAAAACAGTTTAGGGCTTTTTTCCCCTTTCATACAAAAGGGTTAAATTCAAGTTGAAGTGAATTTGCATCAATCCTTTTGTCTTCTTCCCATCTTTGTTTTGTGTGATGGGCCTGATGGCATATGTGAAAGATTAAGTAGACTAGCAAGTCAAGAGCTTCAAATTTCTTTTTCTGATTGTAGATTACAGGGAATTGTGACGATAATAATAACTATGGACTTTATATTAAGTTCAGTAAACAAATTGGGTACGTGCACCTGTGTAGTAATTCATATATGTTTCATTTCTACAGCATGAAATGGGTTGAATTGAAGATGGGTCAGCTTGGAGTGCTGAGCAATCCCAACTACAAAATCACAGCTCTTCTAGACCATATGGCAATGATCACAGTTCAATGCGATTCTCGTGGAACCTTTGATTGCAAGCCATTAGGCTTGATTTGGGCTAAATTCCCTGAGGTATGGAACAATGTACTTGTTAACCATCGCTTTTTGCTCATTTTCCCTTTTATTTATTTATAAATTCTGAGTGATGTTGAGAGTTTGCTATCTCCTTTTGCATATCATATGAAGATAAATAATGTCATTTATAAATTTCCCCATTACGACTTACAGGGGGATTTTTTAAATTGTTTTCAACTTTTGTAGATGGAATACCATCATTTTAAGAGTCTCAGACACAATAATGATTTTGTCCCTTTAGTAATAGTAGTTACTTTGGGACGGGTTAGATTTCAATGTCTGGTATGCGAGTAATGCAATTTTCATTTGCTGTCTAACTTTCAGTTGACTGATGACTAGCAATTTCTTGTTATACTCAGTTCTACAGTTCAAAAAACACCATAATGTTTGATGATCTGCGAAGAAACTTCGTGATGAACCCTCAAAATGGTTTGATCATCAAGCCATTCAAGAAGGCCCATGCTAGCCGAGATAGTGATCAGGAGCTCTTGAAGCTCACAACATACTTGCTTGCCATTGCAGAACTTGATGACTTGAGCAACCTTGATCACCATAACTGGCAGTCATTTTCTGAGGACAATGTCAAAAGACGTCGGCATCAATGATGTTTAAAGGTATCATTTCTTTTATCGTTCTTGCAATTTTCTTGTTTTGTTTATTTGTTGATTACCATATTCTCCTTTTTTTTCAAGCAATCCCATCTAATACCTTCTTTCAATTCCAGGATTGCCGATATTCGCTCCATCTCAGGGATGAACCGAGTTAACCTGAAGCCTGTGACGGGAATTCGTCTGCAACTGAGACTCACTATTTCCATATCTGTATAAATTTCTTCTTAAATTTTTGCACATATTGTTTGTGCTTCCAGGGCTCTGTGGGGTTCTCAAGATATACCTATATATATCTGCGTATAAGCATCGATAACGACGTTAGCGTGTTCTCTTGACTTGAGCAACCTCGTCTCAAAAATGGTTGCAAACATGGAATGAACACAGGGATGGTACTTGGATATTTGTTTCTATGCTGATTTTCTCATGAATTTTGTTTTTCTAGTCTCTGAAATCTGGTGAAGCTTATAACCCTTTATGTTAAATTTTCGTTAAATTTGAATCTGGAAATTGCTTTTATTTTCAGGTTTATTTTTCATGTGGTTGGCCCCTAAAAAATAATAGAAACAATTTTCATATATTTTTATGTGTGTGAGTGCGTTGTGTTTTTTGTCCTTGCATCAAACCATGACCTACGTCAATTTTGAGAGAGCAATTTATATGAAATAAGTTTACCATTATATGGCGTGCTAATACATTACCATGTAGAAAAAAAACTTACGCATGATAATGTGTAATTGGACAAGAGACATTACATGCCGCTGAAGTATTGCCATATAAGTCCTCCAATTTTAGACACGGAAAGAAACCTGTCAACTGACAATTGACATCTGTTGAATGTGCACTGAACGTCTGTCTGCTTTGAGTTTTTTGTTTCCTAGTCCCATGGACATACTTAAATGTGAAAGTTCTAATTTTGTTTATTTAGTCTGAACTGGCTACAATACTTATAAGCATGTTGTACAATCAATATTTAACGGTCAAATATGGTTATTAGATGTTACTGCATCATATCCGATCATTAGATGATGATTGTACTGAGTACCAAATTCTCGAGCACGTGAACCGAAGATGATTGTAATCATCATAATATAGATCATAATTTTCTTGTCATAATGACATATTTTCTTTCTAGTTGGTGCGGGCAATAACTTTTACAATCAATTTTTTTATTTATTTGGGACTTTTTGTTAACAAATGATATTATCTACACTAAAAGGATGAAGGAGTAAACTAAATCACAACGGGCTAACAATAATGTGGTTCAAATTCGTTTTTGACAAAAATCGAACCTAAGACTTCTCACTTACAAGTAAAGAGGAATATCACTCGACCGTACTACTAAGTAACTCAAATATAAATTTCAATACACCTACAAAACATGGAGCACCAAAAGACACAAGTAGAGGATCCTACATATATTCAGGTTCCAATTCCATCATTATTATTTGATAAATTTCCTTTCTTGTCTATATAATTTTTAACCTAAACCCTAATAAGGTCCCCTAGCTAGATAGCCCAATAATGCAGACTGACTGGTGGAGCATATTTTATATTTGGGTAAAAAAAACAAACAAATATCTATAGTGCTGTGTAGCAAGCTTGCTTATTTAGTTCAAGTTTCAGCAATTAATTAAAAACATGGTGTGTATAAATAGAGGAATCTTACTTAATTATTAATTATTAATTAATGGGGTCAAAGAGTTAGCTAGCTATACATCGCAAAAGAAAAGTTTTCATTGTGCTCAAAACATAAATAGTACACTACATATCATTATATAAGTGGAGAGAAGTTTTATTTTTCAAGTTGTTAATTTTTTAATACAAATATCTCATCACTTATATAGTAACACGTAGTGTACCATTCCGTATTTCGGACACACTGAAAAATCTCTCTATCTCGCAATGAAAGATTTTTCATTGTTCCGGGAACCAAGGATGGTATATCATATGTTATCATATTGCAACATACAGTGATCCAGCACTAGTGACTCTGGCTGAGTTACTAATTTAGAAATTGATCATCGTCATCTGCATTATCTCACACTAATAATAAATTACCTTGTTGAATTTAGAAATTGATCATCGTCATCTGCAGTATCTCACACTAATAATAAATTACCTTCTTGCAATTTTATTGTTTTGTTTTTTCGTTGATTATCATATTCACCATGTTTGCAAGCAATATAATATAATGTCCCATCTAATACCTTCTTTCAATTCCAGGATTGCCGATATTCGCTCCATCTCAGGGATGAACTGAGTTAACCTGAAGCCAGTGACGGGAATTCATCTGCAACTGAGACTCACTATTTCCATATCTGTATAAATTTGTTCTTAAATTTTTGCACATATTGTCGAACTTGGATTGTCTGCCCTCACAATCGATGCCCTTCCTATGCCCTCCTATATTCTGTGGTTACAGTTAAGTCACGTCAACATTTTATATTGATTTTTTTTATAGAAATAATAAGACAAAATGTAATGGGAATATAAAATCTTGACGTGGCTTGACCGTGACCACAAAAATAGAAGGGTATGAGGAGGGTATGAGATGGGGAGGGCAGACAATCCAAGTCCTTATCTTGTGCTTCCCGGGCACTGTGGGGTTCTCTATATATACCTATATATCCGCGTATAAGCTCGATAACGACGTTAGCGTTTTCTCTTGACTTGAGCAACCTTGTCTCTAAAATGGTTGCAAACATGGAATGAACACAGGGATGGTACTTGGATATTTGTTTCTATGCTGATTTTCTCATGAATTTTGTCTTTCTAGTCTCTGAAATCTGGTGAAGCTTACAACCCTTTATGTTATATTTGCGTTAAATTTGAATCTGGAAATTGCTTTTATTTGCAGGCTTATTTTTCATGTGGTTGCCCCCTAATTAAAAAATAATAGAAACAAATTTCATATATTTTTACGCGTGTGTGAGCGTGTTGTGTTTTTTGTCCTTACATCAAACTATGACTTACGTCAATTTTGAAAGAGCAATTTATATGAAATGAGTTTACCATCATATGACGTCTTAATTTATTAATACATTACCATATAGAAAAAAACTTACGCTTGATAATGTGTTATTTGACAAGAGATGTTACATGCCGCTGAACTATTGCCATATAAGTCCAATTCTAGACACGAAAAGAAACCTATGTCAACTGACAATCGATTTCGGTGGTATGTGGACTGAAGGTCTTTCTGCATTGAGTTTTTTGTTTCACAGTCTAATGGACATACTTAAATGTGAATGTTCTAATTTGGTTTATTTAGTATGAACTGACTACAATACTTATAAGTATATTGTACAATCAATATTTGATGATCAAATATGCTTATTAGATGTTACTACATCATATCTTCCCATCAAATGATGATTATATTGAGTACCGAATTCTCGAGCACGTGAAACGAAGATGATTGTAATCATAATATAGATCATAGCTTTCTTGTCAGAATGACATATTTTCTTTCTACTTGGTGTGGGCAATAACTTTTACACTCAATTTTTTTATTTATTTGGACTTTTTTTAAGCAAACGATATTATCTACATTAAAAGAATGAGAGAGAATGTACTAAGCTTCATAATTGGCTAATAATAATGTGGTTCAAATTTACCTTTGACGAGAGTCAAACCTAAGACTTCTTATTTATAAGTGAAGAGAAATATCACTCGACCGTAGTACTAAGTGACTCAAATGTAACTTTGAATACACCTGCAAAACATGGAGCACCAAAAGACAAAAGTAGAGGATCCTACATATATTCAGGTTCTGATTCCATCATTATTATTTGATAAATGTCCTTTCTTGTCTAAATAATTTTTACCCTAAACCCTAATAACTAATAAGGTCCCCTGGCTAGATAGCCCAATAATGCAGACTGACTGGTGAAGCATATTTTATATTTGGGTAAAAATACAAACAAATATGTATAGTGCTGTGTAGCAAGCTTGCTTATTTAGTTCAAGTTTCAGCAATTAATTAAAAACATGGTGTTTATAAAGAGAGGAATCTTACTTAATTATTAATTACTAATTAATGGGGTCAAAGAATTAGCTAGCTATATATCGCAAGAGAAATTTTTATTTTGTGCTCAGAACATGGATAGTACATCATGTATTATTATATAAGTGGAGGGAAATTTTATTTTTCAAGTTGTTAATTTTTTAATACAAATATCTCATCATTTGTATAGTGACACGTGATGTACCATCCCGTGTTCCGAACACACTGAAAAATCTCTTTATATCGCAATGAAAGATTTTTCAATGTGTCGGGAACCAAGGATGGTACATCATATGTCATTATACAAGTGAAGAGACACTTGAAAGATAAAACTTCCCTCACTAATATAATGACATGTGGTGTACCACCCCATATTCCGAGCACACTTAAAAGTTTCTCATATTGCAATATACAGCAGTGATCCAGCACTAGTGACTGTGACTGTGAGTTACTAATTTAGAAATTGATCATCGTCATCTGCATTATCTCACACTAATAATAAATTACATACGAAAAAAAGATTAATTAGCTTTTTGAGAATATAATCTCTCTCAAGTGTCTGGATATATACTATTGCAGTTCAATTTGGAGATTTTGAATTTGGAGAAAAGATGAACCTGCTCTTGGTTTTCATCTTCTCTCTTATCAACTCCTTCGGATTATCATGTAAGTAACTAGCTACTTCTCTCTCTCTCTCTATCTCCAAGATTTTTGTTGAATTCATTTGTTGAAATTTTGGTGACAATTAATATATGATGCAGATGGGTATGATCCATTAGATCCATATGCCAACATAACAGTCAGATGGGATTTTCTGCAGCAAAGTGGAAGCTCATCTGATGTACGTACGTCAGTTTTTTGTTATTTCATTTCATTGCACTGCATTGCATTACCAGAAGAGAAAACCTGCAGTGTGTCACTTGAGATATTTGTCTAGGTCCTGTATTTTGTGACTTGAAATTCCAAAATAGCCCCACAGGGCCAGGGAGTTTTTAGCAAACATATACACTTAATCTCTCGTGAAGTATTCTTGATTAATAATATAAAAAAAGAATATATGAAGAAATATTCTATTGATTTGGATTTTGGTTATTTTTAACAGTTCACACGTGAAAAAAAATGTGCGGGTGAGCAAAGCGCCCATTGTTAGTAGAGCTTCCACGACACTTATGTGGGATTTGCGGTAAATCTAAACGTTGACAAATGTTGCATTTACCGGGACACTTTTCATGATCATTTGTTGTTTTGTCGCGATAAATGTTTGTCACAAAAGACATCTTTCTTGTAGTGAGGGAAGTCTCAAAACGATGTTGGGGCAATTAAAAAACCACCTAATTATTGCAGATAATTGCAAAACAGAATCCTTTCTACTGGATTTGGTTAAGGAGATTTAAACTGAGCATCCGCAAGAAGAATATTTACTTGATTTTTACTACATTATTATTTCAGATTAAAGTATCGATATGCAACTTCCAGCAGTTTCGCCACGTGGACCGGCCCGGTTGGAAGTTGGGTTGGACATGGAAAGGTGATGAAGTGATATGGGACATGTGGGGAGCTGAGGCCATTGAGCAAGGAAACTGCTCCAAGTTCAAGGGTTCACCAGACCTTCCTCATTGCTGTAAAAGGAAGCCGGTGATTATCGATCTGTTGCCAGGAGCCCCTTTCAACAAGCAGTACTTCAATTGCTGCAAGGGAGGAGAGCTCTCTTCCATGATCCAAGACTCTTCCAAGTTCGGATCTTCTTTTGCGATGAGCGTCGGGTCCTTTGCCGGGAAAGACATAGTTATGCCCATCAATTTCACCATTGGACTCCCTGGTTACACCTGCGGCATGCCATTCCAAGTCCAACCGACAAAGTTTAGTCATGATGGCCGTCGATGGAAGCAAGTACTCGGTGAGCATTCAAAAATTTCACTCAGTATCGCTTTCATATAACTTAAAGCGTTTATTACAAAAGGTTTACAAGAAGTAGATAAAAGCGTTTATTAAAATTTTTAGGGCTACAAAAGAACGTCTTTGGTGTATTAGATAACTAGAATTACTTTCTTACAAAGTTTGGACGCAAAAGTGCTTCTTACAGTGACAGAAGCACTAATTAAAGCGTTCCTGGGGTATTGGCTGGATAATTAAAATAAGGTTTCACAAAGTTTAGGCAAATGTTTTTAGGGTGACGAAAGCACTTTGAAACTTCTTGGAGAAGCATGTATTTTTTCAAAAAGCATTTTCGGGTCAATAATAAACTAGAAGCACTTGGCTATTAGTGAAATGTTTTAGGGTTTAGTGAGAGTTAATTTTATTTGTGTAACATGTTTGATGTGGTTTTATTGTAGAGACATGGAATGTGACCTGCATCTACTCCCTGATCAGAGCATCACCTTCTCCAAAGTGCTGTGCTTCCTTGTCTGCGTTCTACAGTAGCACCATTGTTCCGTGCCCCAAGTGCAGCTGTGGATGCCAAGGACTTCCCGGAGTGAAATGCGTGAAGTAAGAAAGATCTAGGTTATCGATTCTCTAACAAAGAAATATGAAACTAAAACATGTTTTGATGATTTAAAGCAGACTTTTCTGAAACATTTACAAAGAACTTAAACAACTTTGGGACATGTTATTTCAAATCTTTGAAGTTTTTATTTGTCTTTGTTGGAAATAGTTGCTTTTAAGAACATTGTGTCTTATACTTCGTGCTTCAATATTTCTTTGGTATTCTCTACAATGAATCAATTTTTGTGTATACTACAAATCAGCAGGCCAGGTGAAGAATCTCCACCTCTTCTGCAACTTCCGCACACGCATGAGACTGAAGAACCATCACCTTTGGTGACTTGTTCGCGGCACATGTGCCCAATAAGAGTACATTGGCATGTCAAGCAGAGTTACAAGGAGTACTGGAGGGTCAAGATTACAATCTCCAATTACAATTTTGTTAAAAACTATTCTTACTGGACCTTAGTCGTTCAGCACCCGAGTCTGCAAAGCTTGACTCAGCTTTTCAGCTTCAACTACCATCCTCTCAATCAGTATGGAACCAAAAGTAAGTTAAACAAACCGAAAGCCCCATAATTTATTCTGTTTAGAATACAAAACTTTGCAAATAACATTGAGCTGCATTTGCTTTCTACAGATGATACAGGAATGTTTTGGGGAATCAAATACTACAACGACCTGTTACTCACTATGGGGAAGAATGGGGTCGTGCAGACTGAGATGCTACTGCACAAAGATGCAGGGACTTTCACTTTTAGAGAGGGATGGACTTTTCCTAGGAAAATTTCATTCAACGGGGATGAATGTGTGATGCCCCCTCCGGACGAGTACCCTAGACTTCCCAATGCGGCTCCTAGTGCGACAGCATCAAAGCGTTCCATCGTAGTCTTTGTCTCGCTGTTGATCCTTGCAGCTGTGTTCTGACATATTGTCTGAGAATTAATGCTGATGATCTTAGATTCATTACTTGTAGGAAATTCGTTTTTGGTTTTCTAGCGCCGTTGAAATTTGAAGAACCATGTCTACTGTTGTTAAACTAGCGATTAATTAAAGTAGTAATGTTTTAATGTTCAATGGTATATATATTTTACCAGACAAGTTTCACTGTATATATATTTTGACAATGCAAAGGCAGCAGACCAATCTAAGCCAGAATTTATAGGTTGGTGATTGCAGCCAATATCGGTCATAGCCATTTCCCTTCCCCAATATATGTTGAAACCTAAGTTAATTCCATCCTTTCAACTTCATCTTTCTTACCAGTCAATTTAACGGCTAGTTCTAATTTGAATACATTCGATATTATCTACATAAAGGGTGGGAGGTAGGCTAAACCTCACAATGGACTAGTCATAAAATGCAATTCTATTTGAGTTTTGTAGCAAATTCAGAAATATAAAAACCATGTACTTCATTTGTGTACTTACATTAATTTAATCTCAAAATTAATCTGTTTCCATACATTTTCATTATATATATTTGTTGAACCGAATTTATCAGCATTATGCAAATCTAGCCATTTTTTTTACAACTAAACTCACCTGGCCTCCTTCAAATTTTTTCATTCAGCGCAGTGATGTTTTAAGATTCATACAGCCGAACTCACTTGGCTTTGTTGTTTTTGATGTACTCAAAGTACAACTACAAACAGAATTGATTGGACAAAAGGATTCGCGATACATTTATTAGGATGTTATCACGAATCAGAGCAAAAGCATAATAACCAACTTCCAACAATGAATTAATGGAGCTAAAATTATGAAACAATATATCGCTAATTGATCTCTAAACAAAAACTTAAGGTCAAATTCATTTATAGCCAAACAGTAAATCAAAAGATGAACCAATCAAAATTACTATTGTCCAAAAAGAAAAATCAAACTAAACATTAGTAGAAGTTCGATAACCAAGGATTAGATCCACTCATCCACCAGATGATGACGTCCTTAATGAAGTCTTCTGTGATTCTGAGAATGAAATCCATGCACTTGGAAGCATTGGACATTTCACAGACGTCGGAGGCTTTGATTGAGTGGCTGAAGTACTAGTAGTAGAAGCAGTCGTCGTAGTATACATTGGGTTTTGAGAGGGGGGCTTCTGAACATCAAAATTCGCAGGCTTCAGATGTTGCAGTGTTTTGCCTGAGCTTGACTCAGGCCGGGATAAATTTCGATTTTGTTTTTCAGCAGATAGCTTGCATCTGTCCATGGAGTCAATCCTCAGTGTCGAGGCTTGTATCTTGGCTTCGAGTGAAGCGATGAGTTTAGTCAATTCATCTTGTGAAAACAGGTCTATTCGAGGATCCCATGGTGGGTACTTGTCCTCAGAAATCTGTTTATTGCCCGGTTTATGAAGTTCGGGATCAACATGAGCATCCTCATCGTCATCACTATCATCACCATCATCATTATTGTCGTCACCATTACTGTAATCTTTCTCATCTTTCTTCTTCCTGGCCTCATAAAAATCAGACAAATCGAAGTTTCTCTTGGAAAAACCAGGGGCAGCAGTATCCCTGGAAGTCTTGTACCTGTCGAGAATGCGATTGAATTCAACTGGATCTTGTGGCCACGTCTCCGGTTGAATTGGCCTTATGCCCTTGTTTTGATCAGCTTCGTAGACAATCAAGGCTACATCAATGTCACAAAGTTTGGAAAGCTCGTCGGCCTTCTTGTATACATTTTTCTTTCGCTTCCGAAAGGCCATCTTTCTAGCACTCTCGTTGGGTATGAGTTCCAAGCTTCTTCTTGTAGGAGCCACCATCTTCTTCTGCTCGATCTTCTCCGCGATCTCTCTGAAATTCCAAATTCCGAATTCCGATTTCTAAATTGTAAGTAATACACAATGAGCAAGCAAATAGGGTGGTGATTGAGTTATATATAGAGGGAGGGAGGGAGGGAGGGAGGGAAGTACGGGAAGAGGTGCATGTTGTACAAGGAAACCAAATTCAAATAGGAAACAGAAATTAAACTGAGAAAACTAGTTTCCAAATATATCAGGAGATCATGATTCTATTACTTGATTTACACGTCATCGACATTCTGATCTTTCCTTTTTTTTTTCCAATGTACAAAACCCTTTTTTTAAAGAAAAAAATAATCTTTCCTTTTTCCCCAAGGAAGATAATAATGGCATCCGGTATTTTTTATTTTTTATTTTTTATACAATGATATTCAATTTAAGGAGAGGAGGATTGGGTTAGGCCACACAATAGGCCGGCCACTAACTAGGTATATATCAAATTCAACACAAGTATAAGGCATTTTTATTCAAAATTGTCCCTGAGATTGACATCTCTTCACTTTGGTTCTTGATATTTGAAATCAATAGAAGTGATCTTGAGTTTGTCCACCGTCAAGCATTTTAGTCATTCCGTGAAAATCTCTGTTAAATAAGAACCAAAATGACAAAAATACCCTTAATTCAATAAACAATAGGCCAAATGATTTAACAAAAATTAAGGGTACTTATATCATTTTGATCCTTATTTAACAGAGATTTTTCACGAAATAACCAAAATGATTAACGGTGGACAAACTCATGAACTACTTCTATCGATTTTAAATTTCATGGACCAAAGTGAGGAGTTACGCCAATCTTAGAAGCCATTTGGTTAAAAAGCCAAATATAATATCTCATCACTATCCATGTGAGACGAACTTAAAACCCCGCACTTACAAATGAAGAGGAATATCATTAGACAGGTAAAATACTCATATTTCACCCCTACCATCGCACGTCACTTTTTTTTCCATCTCAAGTAACCATAGTTGACCTGGGAGTTGCTTACTGGTCAACATGTTTTATTAGCTATAAGTATGAGGTTATTATGGTATGAGTAGCAGGTGGATTGGGTGCAAATTGCCACCCGGGGTGGAATTCGCAATTGATGGAGGATTCTTACCTCTTGCTGTTGAGTCGGACTCGATAATGGCTGTTCAAATGAATTTGCAACAGGTCAACATATTGTGTTTAATTTGAACTCACATTATCTGCAGCAAAATACGGTGAAAGTAGATGTCTGTATCGAAGATGAAACAACTAGATGCTAAAACCGACCAGATGTACAAGATGCACTTCATCATGCTCGGCTTACTAGAGTGACAAATTGGACAGTTTGCAGCAACTAGTCATCTCATTTTAATTACTATTGCACACAATTTGGCAGGATAACTTTATCAAGAACGAAAGCAGAAGCGAAATAACCGACTTCCAACAGTGAATTAATTGAATTTGTAGGCTTTATCTTATATAAATATCAAAGGATATTCCACCCACATAATAAGGATATTAACCTCCTAATTATCTATGTGATAATTAGATGAAAATCAAGAGATATTCATATTAGAATATACTTGGGATTTTCATGGGCTTTTCAGTCTTTGTACTCTTCCCAACCACTATATAAGGAGGCTTTGGCGAAGAGAGAAGATATAATAAACACAAGCTTTTCTACGGTTCAAATATTCTAGTTAGGTCTTTAGGGCTATCACTTTTGGCTCTAGGTCTTGGGAGGCAAAAACCAAGGGGCAACTCGATATACCGTAGCCAGCCCGACGACCTAGACGTGCACGCAGGGTCAGAACAGTTGTTCGTGTTTGTAAGAGCGTGTTGAGATTCAAGTTTCCGCATAAAAGGTACACACATCCTTTCGAATTTATTTATAGTCTTCCAACAGAATTAAAATTGCAAAACAATCGCAAATCTCTAAACAAAACCAAACATTAGTAGAAGACTAGAAGTTATATAACCAAGGATTAGAGATGGTGTGCTTAATTAATCTTCTTGTGTGATTCTGAGCTTGAAATCCACGCACTTGGCAGCATTGGACGTTTCACAGGCAATGGAGGCTTCGATTCCATGGCCGAAGTACTAATAGCAGAAGTAGTACTCATCGGTTTCTTCCATTGCAAGGCTGAAGTACTAGTAGTAGCAGCATTCACCGAATTCTTATTAAAACCACCCCATTGGACCAATTCGTGAGTAATTTTTTTACCAAATGCGTCATGAATGAATGGCTTTACAGGATCTTGAGAGGGGGGATTCTGCACATAAAAATTCGCAGGCTTCAAGTGTCCCGGTGTTTTGCTTGAGCTTGACTCAGTTCGGGATAAATTTTAGATTTTGTTTTGCAGCATAAATCTTATATCTTTCCATGGAATCAATCTCCAGTGTCGAGGCCTGTATCTTGGATTCGAGTGAAGCGATGAGTTTAATCAATTCATCTTCTGGAAACAGGTCAATCCGAGCATCCTATATTGGGTACTTGTCCTCGGAAATCTGCTTATTGCCTTGTTTTTGAAGCTTGGGATCGACATCATCATCATCATCTCCGTCCTCAATCATAATCACCATCACAATCATCAGAGCCATCATCTTTCTTCTTCTTGGCCTCATAAAAATGGGACAAACTGAAGCTTCTCTTTTGGAAACCGGGGTAGCAGCATCCTTGGAAGCCTTGTACCTGTCGAGAATGCGATTGAATTCAGCTGGATCTTGCGGCCGCGTCTCCAGCTGAATTGGCCTAATCCCCTTCTTTTGATCAGCTTCGTAACAACCAAGGCTACACCAATGTCACAAAGTTTGGAGAGCTCGTCGGCCTCCTTGTATACACTAGTCTTTCTCTTACAAAAGCCGTCTTTCGAGCACTGTCGTTGGGTATGAGTTCCAAGCTGTTTCTCGTAGGAGATTATGATTTTGTTACTTGATTTACACGTCACCATTATAATTAAAACCATTGAGCAAAACGGAAAGACACTGCACGCAGATGAGACTAGAAACCTATTAAGCCTGCACGCACCGCCTCCGCCTCAGCCATTAAACTTGAGCAACAAGGAGCAATCCCTTCCCTTCCCGCAGTGATGAAACACCCCGCCGTATCTCCCTCACTATCCAACCAAAGCCATTGTCTTCTCCTGAAGAAGATCAGGCCCCATCACAGTTCAGTTTAACAAATCCATCCGCAGCAGCAGCCCCGGTCTGCTGCTGCACTTTCTGCAGCCGGCGGCCTCTTCATCTTCACCGCCACTTGATACTCGACCCATTGTTTACAGCAGACATGCACTGCTATTTGCACAACCGGCAAACCTCCGTTAAAAATTACATCATTTTGACATTTCCACATCCTCTATAGACCAAACACCAACTGCTGGACGTTCTCAAATCTTTGTACTTACAAGGTTAATGTTTTCAACATGCGTGTTTGGTCAGAGACGAGATGCATCTGAAAGTATTCACGAAAGCCACTATACTCCTTGAAAGTCATTTTCTCAAATACAAACGATATTCTACACTAAGAGGAGGGAGGGTTTCCGACTTTTATCTCCTGTAGTTAAATCCGTGGTCAAATTTTCTGTCCAATATGCTGACGTGGCATACGAGAATTGTACAGAAAAATAACTAAAATTTTGAACAGGTGCGATACGTGCATATCAATTATATCAACAGTGACAACAAAATCAAAGAAACCACAGATTTCATTTGAAACATTTTACAAGTACACATTTTTTTTGCTACCATCCAATCGGCCCATCTTTTTGTACTATGCTGAACTCTGCAACGGGCAAAAAATGGAACATACAACATTTTATGAATAAATGATTTACTTCAGACATACAATAACGATTGAAATACTGAACCTGCTTTGAGTTACCACCACCGGTAAGTCAACTGCCCCAAGTAGAATTTACTTTGGGAGTTGGCTACCAGGTGCACCGACATTAACTTAACAGACAAGGGCAATAAACAGAAATCAAATCGCACAAGGTGAGGAGAGAGACAGAGAGACAGAGAGAGAAGGCGCCGGGAGTGGAATAGCTCGGCCTTATCCCGCACAAGGGAAGCAAGAAACTTGGTCAGGCGTGGCATGCAACATTGATCAGTGGAAGAAAAGTGGAGGCAAAACACACCTTTTGGCTACATTGCACATCTAAATGCGAAGTGCACCTGTTACAGGGTCACGACCTGCATTTGCATCCTTGTGTTTCAAAGACAGGTTTGCAAATTGGGAATCAAGGTCTCTGCTGTTAGAGTGGCTATGGCTAGAAGAAGGTCGCTGCTGTTGCTGCTGTTGTTGTTGATACAAGGCTCGTAGCCTCCCAATCTCCCTCTCCAATAATTCTTGTTCCACTGAAAATGGAAACACACATCTTAGTCACCATATTTAATAATGAATACCAAAAAGGGGTAAAGAAAGTTATGCTGTTGGCATGACAGATACATGAAAAACGCTTCCAGATACGTGGGCCTTCTAAATCTTCCATGCATTTTTCAGCGTGGTTTAAATCATGTTTATTGTAACTTACAATATTTTAGGAAGAGCCAAGGCATCCAATTGCAAACCCGTGAAACATTTAACATCTACCAAATTCTAAACAAAAACACTTCATCAACCATAGTTGTTTAGCCAAGACCTACCGACCCGTATAAAAGAACCCTCAAGTGAGAATTTTCGCATTTAAGAAATAATGATTGGAAACATCCATTTGACAGTTCTTTAAGAATATCTATGCAAAGAACAGATAAACCCCGGAAATTGCTAATAAATTCATTACCATTATGATCACTTCAGTTTTATGTGATGGACCGGTTGCCTGCAGAGTCTAGATGACTAAACAGCATTATCTGTCTAATCTTTTGCAGGGGATACCCTTGACAGTTCTAAAACAAATATAGACCCCATCGTTGAACTACATGGTCAGGTAGCCCTGGAGTGGGCGTTCACATTCATTTTAAATGCAAATGTTCTGACTTGAATTCTCCCTAAAATGTGTATCATGAATCAGATAAAGCTTCACTTTCAAGACTGCTAAACGGTGAATTTAATATCACCATAGCAAAAATTCCAGGTATTCAGGTGATAAGAGATTGATGGTAGGTAAACATCTATCTTCCAAACCCCAAGGCTTTTACAAAATCCACATGGTCCCCGCCCTCAAATTGTTAAATATTATGCTGAAGACTAACATTTCCTATGTGTTACCTAATTTTCTCCAGATCTTTCTTATCAAAAAAAAATTTCTCCAGATCTTCATAGCATAGTTTCTCATAGTTCTCCATTTGAGTACCAAGCATCCTCAAAACTACCATAGGTATGAGGTGTACCATGTACTTTGAGAAAAGGTTCAGGCTTGTGACTCTTTCAGCTTCTGATTCAAATAATCTCAAACCTAATACATAGCTCTGGTTTTACTCGAAACATATTCCCCAAATTCAAGCAACAGATGAAGCCAAAAATGCATAGATTATGAAAACCTGAAAGTTCAAGGTGGAAGCTTACAGTATTTGATAAGCTGCTCCTGTGCTATACTTTCTAAGCGCTGCTTGAGGGCTTTGTTCTCCATGCTCAGAATCATATTCTGCTGGTTGAGAAACTCAAGCTCGGCCGAAACTTCAGTCCCTTCTGCCTGTGGAGTAACACATGCAGGAACAATATTGTGAGTCATCGATTATCATAAAACACCTCAGAATAAAACCCAATTCAAACTTAAATAGAGTACTTCCAGCTTTTGCTGACACTTGCCTGTAAAGCTTGCACATTCCTCTCCAGCTCCGCAATGTATTGAAGTTTCCGAACCCGTGAACGTTGAGCAAATTGCCTACAATAACTGGTATTTCAGTCTCCATAACATATAGTTTAATACCCCAATTCAAGAATACACCAATCAAGTTTATAGAATTATCACCATTAGTGCTGTTTCAAAGAAATGATTATATTAAACACAACATCCGCATCATCCTACATAGCAAGTTGATAATTTTTATTGAGAAAGAAATGATTAGATAGACCCGAGAACGGGCAAAAAACAAAGGAGTGGACAAAAAGTCCACACCAAACAACCAGAACCACACAAACAAGAAAAAAACAACAGCAGCAAGACTGCAAACTGAAAATTCAAACAAAACCCTGGAGCAAAATAAATAAGTAGCTGCCTTCCAATCAATCCAAATTAGGGATGAAGGAATTCTGAACTCCGAGGAAACAAAAGCCCAAAGCACTGACTGAAAACAAATTCTGTCCCAAAGCTCCTCAAAACACAATCCGTCCTAAGCTTAACAATTTCCTGTCTCTCTCCATCCAAACCACCCATATCACCACCAAGACCAGGCAACCCCACATTACCCAGGCCTTCTTGCCCTTGCACGCCAAAGAATGATATTCGCTAAGAGATAAGCAGTCCAAAGGAATTACCCAGATAAGCAATCACTAAGAACCAGTTAATAATTATGAATCTAGAGTATTCACATTTTAGTTTGTAAAACAATTAGAAAAGGCTTCTTGCATTAAAATTTTATCAAGGTTTAAGAAAATTCTTTCACTCCACTCCAATTGAAAAGAAATCAGTGGAAATTTAACTTAAAATTTATGGAGAGAGCCTAAGCGATTTAGTCTTGAGATTTCAACAACCAGCATTCAAATGCTTAAGAGCAAAGGGACAGCCCTAGTCCAGTCCTTCAACCATCTTCCTCCACTTTTCCAGAAATCTAAACTATATAAATTAAAACTGCTAAATTAGCATACATACTCCTCCACATTAGCTATCAACAGATGATAGGTAGTATTCCACATTTAGTTTCTCATGCTGTATTGTCCTCCTAAATTAGAACAGTATATAAAGCTACGTCTCATACGTAGTCGAGCCTAATACTCAGGGCCACATACTGGTCAACAAAATGTCATGCCTAACACCAGGTGATCTAAAGTAAATAGACTAAAATTACTTCATATTCATAATATATTACAGATGTGTATGCTTGCTATTAAGAATAATTTGTGCAAATACAGCTATTTATATACTTAAATGCTTGCAGCATATTAAGATGATGTGCTTGCATATAAGTTTTACCATTTGTATATGCTTGTATGGATGCACTTGAAGTTGCACACTTGCGACTAAACGTAACAATGCAAATCCCAACCCCATGTGGCGCACTAAGTAACCAAGTTGCACTGAAGCAACAAAGTACCCATAACATACCACATACAGAGCATTGGAATTTTCTGTTCCTGTATCCGTACCATAAATAGAAAAGTACCATAGTCCTTATTTCATCTATCCAAGCGCTCTTTCCCATTATTTGCATTTCATTATGCTAGTCATCACATAGATCCATTTAAGGGAACAATTCTAATCTAAACAAAATTATATGCATTCTAACTACAGTAAAGACTTTTGTAAAGCATCCTCAAATTATGTTTTTGGAATAAATTGAGTGTGATATACAGCGAATATGTTTATTTCATCTGGAAAACCAATGGAACAACCTAAAGAAAGGTAGAGACAGATCAAAGAGACAACCTAATATGTAGGAGTAATTTTGCTATGTTGATATCAGGTGAAACGAGTATGGGCGCAAAGAAACAGTAAACCAATTCATCTGGAACCACACAAAAACCGGGAAAAAAAATGTAGAGGCAGGTAAAAGAAACAACCAAAATTTATGTAAGATTAATGTCGCTTTGTTGGTATCAGGTAGAATGAGTAAAAGTATAGGTAAAGTACTAAAGAAACTACATACTGTTTAGCACGTTTTGCATCTGTCTCAGATGCATAAGGCTTAGCATTGGCATTGTCCTTTCTCTCAGAAGAAGACTTTGGATCATGAAGACCAGAATCAACATGATCCTGCTTTTCACTCGCTGTAGAGGCAATCCCATCAGCTTCTTGTGGTGTAGATAATGACCTTGAACTCTGAAGAACAATGTTATCCCTGGCAGAAGGAAGGCCGCCCAGGTTATTTACACTATTCAAAGAAGACTCCCATGCTTTATTCTTCTGCTTCACCAAGTTCAGTTCTGTGTATAATGAAGCATGTCGTAAATCTTTTCGAGGATCAAAGTCTTGAGATCCCCAAGATGGTGCAGAAATCATATTATGATATTTGTACTCGTCTTGAGTGGCATAATCAAGGTTGGAAGCATTAATTGCATCCACATATGCAAAAGAGTCACTTGATGAACGACGATGACCTCCTCTGCGTATAGGTGTGTCTGGCTCATTAAGGAGATCATCAAGCCAAGAAGGTTGTTCCTCTATAAGTAAGCTCTCTGAGGAAGTCCTCTGGTGATGTGCATTTCCCTCTCTAGGCTTCTGAACAATTTTTGATCCAATTGCAGGACTAAGGACATAATCTGCATATGATGGGGCAACACTAGGAAATGGACTTTTAGGAGGAAGTAAAGGATGCTTTCCGGAATACATAAAATTTCTGATATTTGATGAACTCTTGGAGTTTGCCATTGCTGAAGCACAAACCAGTCCCTGTCAAACGATATAGTGTAAGATGACAGAGGCAGAAAAGGTATACAACATGGAAAACAAATGTATAACTAAAGCACAGTGTTGAAAAGCCATAAATATGTCACCATCAACAAAGGAAAATAGGAAAAGAAAAACATGGGATAAAGTCAATAACTTGCCACTAAACAATTGCAAACAGAAAGAAGACGTAATAACTATAACTCTGCTATTAATATCCTTCTCCATGTTGACATGAATACACACGTACATCAATGGGCAAGAACACGTCTACTGGAAACTTAAAAATTATCAATACAATTCATAAGGCATACGAGTTTGAAACCCAAACATACACAAGCTTCAAACACAGATATGCCAGCATAGAAATACATTCAAATGGACAACACTACAACTACCCAACTTTCTGAGCAGTATGGTGATCACGAAGAAACCATTTTCATCACTATAATAACATCGAAACCCAAATTAACACAAAACTAAAGCTGCCATCCAACTGGGTTTTCCGCTTTCTCCCCATTAAATACCACCACTTACACTTACACTCTAAATGAATCGGAGGGCCCAACCACAAGGCTAACTGTGTTAATGAAAAGCCAAAAATTCCCAATCACCGCACGCTGCTGACTCAAACCCTCAAATTTGTTCCTGAAGAAAACATGGAAAGAAAAGATAAAAGATGGAAACTTTTGAATTGAATAGAATCTCCTAAACAAATGAGGTCCTAATCACAGTTGGTTGAGGTGAGGGATTCTGTTTTCTTAGCCCCAAACAACAAAAATCTTCAGAGATTCAAACCTGCAAAGCTCATTTCATTTTCCCACATTTTCTCATCACCCAAACAGACAATGAATCTCACAATTTCCGAAATGAAAAATCACAGAAAGAGCCCTCAAAAATCATCATTTGCAACGAAAGGATAATCAAGTGATTTATTGGACGAAATGCTGAGAATGTGTGCGATTATCAGCAAAATTAATCACAAACAGCTGCTGATTTGACGAAACACAGAAACGGAGATGCACGCACGAAGCTAAAAATGCTTCCTTTTGCTTTGAGAAAATACACACAAACAAATATATGTATTGCTTACCTGTATTGAACGAACAATCGAGATCTTGAAACGCAATGATCAAAGATTCAGAGTTGTTTATTTGTCCTAGGGTTTCTGAGATATCAATGATTTAATACCGCTGACGAAGCTCTCTCTCTCTCTCTCTCTCTCTCTCTCTCTCTCTCTCTCTCTCTCTCTCTCTCTACTATTTCTTCTGGTTAATGTCTGGGGGTTGGATTGAACTTATATTTTGTTTTTTGTCCTTTTTATTTTATTATTTTAAATATTTTTTGTAAAATTTAATTGTCCACTTTGTATGTTGAAAAGATATTTTGGATGCACAGCCTTGCAAGTTGCAAGTGGTGCCTTTTTATTCTCCCTTTCCAGTTCATTTTTGCCTACCTAAAATCCTATTCTGGGATTAAAGATGGTCAACAAAGTTGAAACCATAAAGAAAATTTACATTTCGTAACCAAGTTTTGTTGTTTGTTTTTTTAGACAATCTCTTTTTTTTTGTGTGTAATTATTAATAATGTGCCGATTTAGTCCTTGAATCATTACAATTATTACTAACTGTAATTCTTTTTAGAATAATGTGTTGGTTTAGTTCCTGAATTATTAATTCAGCTCCTGAACTATTTTTTTAAGAAAAATAAGCCCTTTAACTCATTATATCTGTCAATTGCATTTCCACTATAAGACTCAAAGCTATTCTATTCAATTTTTCGTCGAGTTACGTGACTTACATGTAATACAGTTTAACGTATACGTTAATAGTTTTAATGCGTTTAAGAACTTATTTTCTTGAAAAAATAATGTATAGAGTTAAATTTGAAGGGTATGTTGGCAATTTGATTCGTAATATATATGCAATATTAATGGTTTATTGACAAAACAATAACGGTATTACTTCATAAAGTGTGTCATCTATAAGTAACATGGGTTAAATTGATGAAAAATTGGATAGACTAGCTTTGAATCTTATAGTAGGGATGAAATCGTCAGTTTTAATGATTTTAAGGACTAGTTTAGAAACTTAACTTTCGTTTAAGGACTAATTTAGGAACCAAATCGAAATGTCAGTTCACAATTTTTAGTGGTAGAAAACCTAGAGACTGAGATCATCTTGTTCTCTTGGTTATTTTTTAATCAGAAATCTAAGGGTTACGACATATTTTACTATAGTCTTAAACTAAATGGGTGAATTTTTACAGACTTTTAATAACCATTTCAGTTATTAGTTTTTAGGTTTTGATTTTTCATTTTTTTATTTAAAAAAATTATAATTAAAAAATAGTTACCAAACAACCATTTAGATTTATAAATGAACATTTGGATTAAAAGTAAGTATACAAGAGAACTCAATTTGAATACATATTCCCAAAACGAGTTTGACTCTCTATTTCTTTCGTGAAAAGAATTGAAGTGATAATAATATTCTCTTCAATCAATAATTTAGATTATTATAAACCCTAATTCCCAAACCAACAATAATATAACCCCAATTTAGAATGTTAATAGTACTGGTAGGGCCATTTTAGCTTTTCTTTGTGGAGTTATGCAACTTTTTTGCACACAAGCATTTCCTTTGGTTTTATTTTCTTATTACAAACGCAAAGTATAAATGAACAATGTGGAGTGAGTTGTTGACAACGACATTTATTATCTCAACATAATTAATTAGTTAATTAATCAATTGATTACTTAATTAATCAGTTAATTAGTTAATTAATAATGTATTGACAAATAGGAAGAGTGAGAGGAGGAGTCGGCACATAAAAATTGCATGATGGGAGACAGCCAATTCCTCATCAATAAGGTCAGCAACAAGACAACAAATTCAGTACAATATAAATCAAACATGTCCACATTTATTCAACCTAATTTTGCCTCTGCCTACCAGAAATCGCAAACCCTAAACGGTCGGATCGTCGAAGTTCATTATAGATCGAGTCTCATAAGACCATCTTCAATGGTGACTTATAACCTAAATTTTTCCCTTCCCCCCCCAAATCCACTCCAACCCAAAACCTAAACCAAACCTAAAACCTAAAACTTAAAATGAAGGTAAATATCGGTCACAAATTTAGCCCACAAAAGCTGGTGGGACTCACGGATGAGAGTGAAAAGTGAGCCTTGTCCTGTAGCCAACAGCTACTTTTCTTCATCGGGTGGTGGTGGTAATTGGACCGTTGGTTAATCCAACGGTCCACATTCAATTTTTTGTTTGTTTTATATTTATATATTTATTGAATTCAACGGCTTAAATCGAATATAATCAAATCTAATGGTAAAAAAAAAGATCTAACGGTCCAAATTTAAATCCAATGGCTAGAATAATCTTAAAATTTATCGGAATTAAATTTTTTTTTTTCCAACGGCTAGAATAATTTTTTTTTTTTTAAGTTTATGTGGTTTATCATGATTTTCATGCAATGATTTAGTGATTTTTCAAAATTTATCGGAATTTAAATATTTTTAGGTTAAAATGTTCATAAAATTAATTTAGGATAGTCTACATAATTATTTTTTTTTAAAGTTAATTTTAAAAAAAATTAGCCTTAATTCATTTTTTGATAATCTTGGGCTAAAATTTTAGGCCAAAAGGGTTGGAGTAGAAAAACTGTTTCTGGGCTAAAATCTAAATTTTTTGGGGCTAAATATTTTTAGGTTTTAGGTCAGGATTGGAGATGGTGCCTCTTTTTGGGGATCCCCATGTATACACACAAACAAATGATATTGAGCAAGGAAAGATTTGAACTCGAAACATCGACTGTAAAGAGAATGCTTGTAAATAATGACTAAGAGCAACAAGTGTAACATCCCACATCGACCACGGGAGTGATCCTTAAATGTATATTCTCATCCCTACCTAGCACGAGGCCTTTTGGGAGTTCACTGGCTTCGGGTTCCGTCGGAACTCTGAAGTTAAGCGAGAAGGAGGCCAGGTCACTCCCAGGATGGGTGACCCACTGGGAAGTTGCTCGTGAGTTCCCAAAAACAAAACCGTGAGGGAATGGTAAGCCCAAAGCGGACAATATCGTGCTACGGTGGTGGAGTGGGCCTGGGATGTGGTGGACCCCGGGCGGGGATGTGACAAATGGTATCAGAGCCAATCCCTGGGCGGAAGTGTGCTGACGAGGACGTCGGGCCCAATATCGTGCTACGGTGGTGGAGTGGGCCTGGGATGTGGTGGACCCCGGGCCGGGATGTGACAAATGGTATCAGAGCCAATCCTTGGCCGGAAGTGTGCTGACAAGGACGTCGGGCCCCTAAGGGGGGTGGATTGTAACACCCTACATCGTCCAGAGGAATGATCCTTAAATATATATTTCCATCCCTACCTAGCACGAGGAGTGGGCCTGAGATGTGGTGGACCCCGGGCCGGGATGTGACAAATGGTATCAGAGTCAATCCCTGGCCGGAAGTGTGCTGACGAGGACGTCGGGCCCGTAAGGGGGGTAGATTGTAACACCCCACATCGTCCAGAGGAGTGATCCTTAAATATATTTTTTCATCCCTACCTAGCACGAGGCCTTTTGGGAGCTCACTGGCTTCGGATTCCATCGAAACTCCGAAGTTAAGCGAGTAGCGCACGAGGTCACTCCCATGATGGGTGACCCACTGGGAAGTTCTTGTGTGAGTCCCATAAACAAAATCGTGAGGGTGGGATGTGACAACAAGCACGACCTAATTACGCCAAACTCACAAAACGTAAGCCAACCATCACCGAAATGACGTCGTTGGGTAAAACTGTTGTTGAACAAAAGCTACAATTGAACAACAATTCCAACTTGTTAACGTAATCGCTTGTTAATTTTGAGCGAAGAAAATTCATTCATCTGTTTACATATACAACACTATACTAACCTACATGCCATGTAATTCGAAATGAATCTGGCAGCATACGAAGTCGTGAAATCCCTAAAAAACTCCTTGTGCTCATACAACATGTAAACACAAGCTTACTTACAAAGCCACTGGTCTACAACGGATGACAGGCTCGACTCATGTACCAAGCAGCTTCTTCCACCTGGCATACCCGAATATGAGAAAGAAGAGTAACACGGAAAATGCCGTAATACCCCCAACAAAGGGCTCAAATATCCCCTTCTTGGTGTATAATATACAGGGGATGTTCATACCAAATATCCCAGATATCAAGGTCTCCACTGCTATCGCAAATGATGCAATGGTCAATGTCAACTGGAGCTGAATGAGTTCGTTTCGTTGGTTGTCAAGTTGTATGTTGACATAATCCTCCGTGTCATCAATATACTCCCGCACCTACATCCAATGAACACGATACAAACATGAGCAATATTCAAGGATGGATTAACACAATAACCAACCATGCTTAACATGCACAACTAACTGGTTTCTAAATTACAATTCTCATATACCAATGATAGTGAAATTAGTTCCAACTGCGAACCCACAAGAGGTCTCCAAAGCCTCCAAATTATTCTAGGAGCAAGTGCAACCACAGAACTTCGCACAGAAAATATGCAACATTTAGAAATCTAACCCAAAATTCGTTATCTGGAACTGAATCAAAGTTGATGCAACTGCTTTAAAACGCAAGCTAACGGTGACAAATGATATTTAATATTGTTTTGACGAGATCCTTTAAGAAGCACTTGTGTAAACTGAACTTAATAGTCAAGTGCTTTAGTATAAAGTTTTTATAGTAGGTCATAACAATTAGCACTCACAGATAATATTTTGTTACGGGTTCCATCCAGTTGCATAAAATATGCCTCAAGCAGCATCTCTAGATCTTCTACGTCATCGTAATCCATATTGTTACTGTTTACCAAGCTCCCACTTCTGTTAGAACTAAGCCGACGTAAATAGGGTGCGGAGATGCTATTTGAAGCAGAACGCCCCAACAAAGCCTCAGGCTGTTGATTCTGCATCCATTTCCTTGTTAAATATAACTGTGCCATATCTTCATTGTCATCCAACAAATGTTCGAGTTCATCCCTCACCTGAAATCAGACAGACACACGCTTCTAACTCAAAAAGAAATAAAAATATGTATATTAAATAGTGGCATACAGATAAAACATGTATGCTCAGTCCCCATTTTACAGAAACTTTTTGTAGCATATTGTCAAATAGTAAAGAGTATCAACTTCTCTTTGTACTCCTGCACAATCTGGAAACAGCTAAACGCTCAATCCCATCCACCACAAAAATTCAATCCCATGCACCAACAAAACAAGAGTTGGTGACAATGGCTCTCAACTATAATCAAATTATTCAGTGAGCCAAACAACATAGCATCTAGCCCAGACAACCAACCAGATATGACTAGGCGACCAGAAATATATGCTGAATGAGAGTAAAGATGCTTTTATTAGTGACATGAATGACATTTTACGAGCGCACTACCACTACAAATTTCTATCTTTGACATATTGATGTATCGGTTTGTTTCAGTTCCTAATTCATGAAACATTCTTGAAGCAGATTCTGTGGAGACAGTTAATGGGGTTATTTATGTCAATCTGGGATTTACTGCTTTATATTCATATTTGATAGTGTTAAATTATTTAAGGCACCAGTGGCTCCAAAAACCTTTTTCAGTTTTCAAAACAAATTAAAATATCACAAGAACTATGAAATGAAAAACATTTTAACTCCAAGTTGCGTCAGGTTATTGATGCCCGAAAGAATTGAAATTAGACATGCAGCATAGCAAAATATAACAAAGAGAATAATGACAAATGATATCCCTCAAGAAGAAGGGTTAAGCAAACATACCTTCTGTACACGTGCAAGCAAACGCGTAAGAATGCTTTTCAAACTCCTCACAAGTTCAAGGTTTTTGGTGCTAACATTTCTAGCCAGTTCATCCAAAACAGGGTAGGCTTCTCTCTCAAGGTTTGCCACACTAGAATTCAAGTATGTACAGACAACTTCTAATGCAATCTCCAGAACCTGAAACTCAAATGGAAGATCACACTGCAAACCTTCAACGGCCTCGGCAACAGGTAACCATTGCCTTCCGGTTGAAACATTCATTCCACTATCTTGTTCATCAAGTGGACTTGCTTCTTCTATCCTGGATTGCCTTTTCTGAGGAAGTTGTTGCCTTAGCTGATCCGCAAATGGAAGAACCTCCTGCCGAAGAGGATCAAGCAACAAAACCTCTTCCGCTGTAACTATAGCCTTTATAAACTCTAAATTAACCACCATGGCCTTCTCCCTAGCTGCAATTGAAATGAGAAAACATATTTCCATTGGTCATCATGGTCTGCTATGGCTACACATTTAACAAACCAGCAAACAAAGTAACCCTAACCCTAATGCAGCTGCAATGCTTAATAAAATTTGCAAAACCCAGAAGAGAATTCACATATAAAGTACGATAATTGACAAGATAAGGGAGGAGGAGGAGTACCAAGGATGCTGGAGGAATGGGAGAAGACAGGGCCGAGAATCCTCAAGTCCCGGGCGGGAATGGCAGCGCGTCGAATAATAGCATTCTTGTCACACTCGACGAGCTCTGATCCCCCGAAGCGGTCAAACCGCACCCAAAGCCTGGCTCCTCCGGCCTTCTTCTTCCCCTTCACGCCGCCGCCACCAGCAACAACCGCGCTCAGACTATTATTATTGTTGTTGGTATTGGTATTGTTGATATTGATATTGTTGGAGGGCGGAGGAGATCGAATCGGCTGCGGCGGCGAGGGAAAAGGGGAAGGGGGAGGGCCAATGAACTTCTTGGGGCGGCGCCGGATGCTGCTGCTGCGCTTGAAAGAGAAGGGACCCTTCCCCATGTTTGCTTCTCTCTCTCTTCCCGTTCGGTTTGTGTATTTAAGCGGGTCATGGATCTTTCTCTTCCCCTTCTTCTCTCCTGCTCCGACTCCGACTCCGACTCCGCCTCCTCATCATCCCCAGCCGCTTTGCTGCTTTCACGTTCTCTCTCTCTCAATTCCGAAACACACTTTATTTAGTTTTTAATTGTTTTTCTATACAGGTGGCGCCTTGGTGACACATAATATAATAAGGAAGTTAACGAAAAGATCAAAAAAATTTCTCTTTTAACGAAAAACTTTTTTTAAAGGTATAATGAATAGTACCAGTTAAAGGTAAAAACTCTCAATATAATAAGGAACACCGGAATTTTCATTGTGCATATGATTGGATAAATCAAATGTTATTATACAATTAGTTGAAAATTTAAAAAATATATTTTAAACAATTCTATCATGATATTTAGAGTATCGAGTCATGTTGCCCGCAATAAATGTAGTGTGTAATGTAAATTGTCCTCAACGATTACAGATATTCAGGACCTTTAACAAGTTACAGAAAACATGAAAACAGATAGCTCCTGCAACATATATGCTTGACAAAATTGCATATCTACGAGAGAGATGAAATCATAATTAAACTCATCTTACTTGGGAATGTACACACAAGCCCTTTAAGGGAAGGAAATTTTATTTTATTTTTTTTAATGGAGATTGGTTGTGAGACCCACTTCACGAAATTTAACTATATATATACACCAATTTGGTCCCCTACCTCACAAAGTAGCTTGATGGCCGAACCACTCCCAAGGTGAATAGTTGCCTAGGGGCCAACTTGACCTTCAACGTTTCACCTTTCATGGATCTGGGAAAGGGTTTGTGAAGTGATGTTGAGGTTGGGCATGTGCGATAAGTAATAAAGAAAGCAAAGGGAAATCATAGGAGTTAGAGCATGGAACAATGCTATCAAGCAAGAGATGCGCTAGCACGCAATGGCTTTTGCACAGCTCAATCCATTGCTTTGTTCTATATATATATAGTTCCTCATGACTGTATCTGAAATTTCATATTTATAAAGCAAATCTTACAATTTTATTATGGAAAAGAATAAAACCAAAGAAAAGATAAAATAAATTGGCACAAAGAAGCATACAACAGTGTAACACTTCATCTGTACAGTAGAAAAGTAGAAACAAACCACACAAACTCGCTCTAACTGCTCAAAATAGTTAATAACATTCAACAATTGCAGCATAGAGCTTCTTCACAATGTTATTTTGGAAATGGGAAAATGCATTGCTCTATGGCACATTAGACAGTAATGAACCAAGAACAAAACAAAACCCGAATGCAAATCCAAGCCCTAAGCTCAAATAAAACGCACCGTCTTCAAGTAAATAACCTTCTTTGTGCTTCTCATCACCTACCTGTGGCATGACCTCATTTGTACTGCAATGATCTTCCAATGGAAGTCCACAAAGTTTATTGCCAACATAACTAGACTGATCAAAGCTCTGAAATTGAGTGCTTTTTCAGAATTTGCCCTATTAGATTGTTATAGGACAAATTCAGATAATCAAGAAATGTCAAATTGGAGATGCTTAGAGAAATTTCACCAGAAAGTTGGTTCATGGACAAATCAAGCAACTCTATTGTTCCCATATCACCGATTTTGGAAGGGATTCTTCCAGTCAGAAGATTATTGGATAAATTCAATGTTTGTAAGCTAATGAGGTTGGTTAGCTCTTCAGGGATTTCTCCAGATAACATGTTGCTTGAAAGGTCCAAGCTAACCACCAAACCAAGAATTGTGGTATATTTCACTTCTCTGCCTTTGGTCACAAAAACTGCATTCTCTGTGTAGGCCTCCCCAAAATGACCTACATAACTAAGCCCAATAGAAAATAGGATAATGTCATGGATCCAAAAATCTGTAGACCGCCTGTACAAATCAAATGGTGTGGCTTTGGCCATGGATGACAAATGTTGGAAACATCTTGGTATAGTTCCCGAGAGATAGTTATGCGCAAGGTCCAAGACTCGGAGATATATGAGACTACAGAGTTCATCAGGAATGCCGCCATGGAACTTATTTGAACGAAGACTAAGAACAACCAAGCTTTTCCCAAACCATATTGGAATACTACCAACAAACTTATTTCCACCAAGGTCAAGAAGTAACAGCTGCTTACAGTTTTGTAGGGGCAATTGTAATTCTCCAGATAGGTTATTATTGCGCAAGTGCAATGATCGAAGGGAAAGTAAGTCCCCGATCGAGCTTGGAATTTTTCCCGTCAAATAGTTGTCATCTAAATTCACAACTATCAAGTTTGGCTAGTGTAATAGACAATCAGGAATTTCTCCAAACAGGAAATTGTTATCAAGATGAAGAGCTTGAAGGGTTTTAGGTACATCATTCCTATCACAAAAGAAGTGAGAGAGAGTTCCTGAAAATGATGAATTGGAAAGATCTAGTGTAGACACTGCTGAAGACACAAGAGGCAATGAACCGTTGAACTGGTTTGACTTGAAGTCAATCATGAGTTTTGAATTGGAATGCTGTTTTGGTTTTAGCCAGTTGCCAGAAACTATGTTTGGAACCTAGCCAGACAACTGATTACGCGAGAGATCTTCAAATGGTACCTGAAATTCCTGTATTGGACATGTTAAGAGCATGCAACTGATTTTGACTTTGAAGCCATGTAGGCAACTCTGATGGGTCCAGACGCCAAGAACTTAAACTCAAGTGAGAAAGTTGAAAATGAGGAACCCAGTCTGGGCTAGTTTCAAGAATCAAGGAGTTCTTATTTGCAATAAAGCAATTTAATCTAGTAAGATTAGTAAAGTAAACTTCAGAGACAACACCCACGAATGAGCTGTGAGTAATGACCAACTCTTCTAAGCGTGATAGCTTTCCTAAGGACATTGGAATGAGACCTGATATTGAATTATTTGAAAGATCAAAGTCACGTAAATTTTTAAAAATTCCCAGCTGACAAATGACTTGAAAAACTATTATTCGAAAAATCTAAATATTCTATTTGATCAGAACTACACCGAGACAAACTTTCTAAGATTTCTGATACCCTCCCCCTAAAATTGTTTGACGATAGATCAAAAGAAGTCAACTTACAAAGATTTCCCAATGAGTTTGGGATTTTCTCTTCAAGATGATTAAAATCTAATTGAAGATTAACAAGGGCTATCAAGTTTCCAAGGGAACTCGAAATTTCACAATGGAAAGTGTTTATACAATACTTAGGGCCTCCATATTTAGATCTCGTATAAATACTCGGGGGACTCAAATGTAATTATGTAATAAAGGAAGAGCCAAATATGTAATAAGTGAGGAGCCCTTATTCTATAAAATGACTCTTCACCCTCACAATTAGGGTAGGCCAATTCTTAGGCCAATTCCTAGGCCCTCTCATCCTCTCAAAGCTCTCTCATATTCAGAGCTCTCTCTCCCTCACCTCTTAGATAAATACAATATCAGTGTGGACGTAGCCCAAACCTTGGGGTGAACCACGATACATCTTGTGTTATTTACATTTCTTGCAGATTCACAATCAGATTTACGTTGTTCCAAGACCTCCGGTTTTGTGCATCAACATTTGGCGCCGTCAATGGGAAACGACACAAAAAATCATGTCGGTTCTCTTACATTTTTTTTCACCTCCACCGTGAATCTGCAAAAACCTAGAACCTCCCTTCTTGGGGCTTTTTCCAGAAAACCACAGTTTATTCTCTCTCTCTTTCTCTCTGTAGAAAGCTCTCAAAACCCACCAAGCTCGCATAAATCTCCGGCTCCTTCACTTCCTTTATCTCTCTCTCTCTCTCAAGAAAGAAGAACTGCAAGCGGCTTTGAGGTGAGGTAGATCTGGAGAAGAGCAAAGTTGATCTCTTCTCTTCGCTGGTTTTTCCTAAGGAATCTTGAAGAGTAGCAGCAAAGCTGCCATGGCAACCACAATGGGATGGAGGTATGCTGCCACCAATGGCAGCACCCTGACATCTAATGATCTGGGAAAGAATGGTGATGCAAAAGTCCAAAGATTCACAGCAACGAGCTGCAAAGATAATGGGAGTGATCTGTGACGGATATGAGAACTGCAAGTCCACCGACAACTCTGAGCTTTTCTTCGACCACTACCGTCAAATAATGGGGAACAGATGGGAGAGGTTAAGAAAAGTGGTCGAGCAAAGTGAAGTTTTCAGCCTACCCAACTACCCCAAAAAGTACTGCATCTTCTCTGGAGAGTCCATTGAACCATATCCAGCATTTGCATGGCACAACATGTACACAATTACTGGAAAATTAGTATATGTTTTGGTTCATTGAGTAAGAATAGAGACAGGTTTACTTGAGTAGCATGGTTGATGTACACAGCAGTTCAGCTTGCTATGCACATAGTGCAGCACATGGAAATTGCTGAGATAGGCTCCTTCTCAGCCAAGGACTACCACGACCCACCGCCTGCGCCGCTCATCAATCGCAGCCGAGCTCACCAAATGGTCAAAGAACCTCTTCCTGCTCAAAGAACCTCTTCCTGCTCAAAGAACCTCTTCACCATCAGCCCCGGCACCCGCCCGGCCTATATCACCGCCGCCAAGTCCTTCGGCAGATTCTCCGACGCCTCGGCCATGGCGGTGGATGCAGCTTTTTAAAACCCCGTCTCCTCCGTATTACTCCCCTTCTTCCCATTTCAGCCCGCAGCGCCACTTCTACCTCGCCGTCGACAGACACCAGTTCAAGATGGAGACTTTAATGGACTTATTGGGCGTGGCGGGTCGGCGTCCGGGGTTGCCCATGGTGGTCTGCTGCAGCTCATGTGATGAGCTCGACACTAGCTCCGCCGTCGCCAACGTCCCCTATATCTCTTTGGCTTCTCTGGACTACGTTTCTCCATTTGACGGAGATGGTCATGGCATGTAAGTTTTCTATTCTCCATTTGACGAAGATGGTCATGGCACGTGATAAAAAAGGAGGAGGTGAAAGTGGAGGTGGAGGATGGGAGGGTCCTGCAGATCAGCGGAGAGGGGAGCATGAAGCGGGTGGAGAAGGGGATGCAGCTGTCACTTTGGCTGCAATTATTACCACGAAAATATCAGTTGTCAAGCAGTTGTCACTTTAGAGAAAAGCAAAAGTGAAAAGAAAAAAAAAAGAAAAAGGAAACAAAAGCAAGAAAAGCAAGTGGATGTGGTAAGCAGCTAAAGAAAAAGAAAGGAGCGGAGAGACAGAAAGAAAAGCAGAGACAGAGGCGCAATGGGAAACAGAAACAAAAGCAAAAAACAAAAGCAGAAAGCAAAAGAAAAAGCAAAAGCAAGGAATAAGCACCCCACCAGAATGATGTGATTTACTTTTCTGGTTTTTGTATGATGTAATTTATTTTTCTTATCTTTCGGAGACATCTGTATAAACCCCATCAGAGGGTAAAAAAAAAAAAAGGCAAAGCCCAAAATAAATGGGCTGGAATGTTGTGTAGAGGTAAGCCCAAAATAGCTCCAACCAGGTGATCAAAAGTACGCCCAATACTCCAAAATTATTCGGCAATCTGCCGTTATTACCACCAACCAGGTGATCAAAAGTATGTCCAGTACTCCAAAATTATTCGGCAACCTACCGCTATTACCACCAACCAGGTGATGAAATGTACAACCCGTACTTTAATATCATTTGGCAACTAGCCATTCATGCCACCAACCAGGTGATGAAATGTACAACCCGCACTCTCCTTCATGCCACCAACCAGGTGATCAAAAGTACGCCCAGTACTCCAAATTATACATGAGCATTACTCATGTCATTCATACATAAACATTCATGAGCATTACTCATGCCATTCATACATAAACATTCATGACCATCATTCATGTCAAAATTCATGAGCATCACTCATGTTAACATTCATGAGCATCACTCATGACAACATCCATGAGCATTACTCATGTCAATCAACTTCAAAAACTTCATTTACAGAGCTCTAACTTCAAAAGCTTCATTTACAGAGCTCTAGCTTCAAAAGCTTCATTTACAAAAGCTCCAGCTTCGAAAGCTTTATTTACAGAGCTCTAGCTTCAAAGCTTCACTTGCAAAGCTTCACCTACAAAGCTTCAGTGCAGGGTTTACAAATACAGCCTCCGAACAACCGCCACTTCGGCCCATACATGGATTCAATTTGAAGTCTCCAGCCAACAGACTCTATTGACCGAAGACTTGGGGGACTACATTATGTACCATATATTGGGCCTCATGAAAAATACTTGGGGGACTTAGCCCATTATTTATGTATTAAGGAACGAGCCCTTATTCTATAAAAGGAACTCCCTCACTTTCATTAGAGAGCACCCATTATTCATGTACTGAGGAGCGAACCCTTATTTTATAAAATGGACTCCCTCACCTTCATTAGAGAGCAACGCAGCCAGCTGAGCAACCGTCTCACCCCGAGCATCACTCCTAGCCCATCACTTATGTAATGAGGAGCGAGCCCTTATTTTATAAAAGGGACTCCCTCACCTTCATTAGAGAGCAACGCCGCCAGCTAAGCAACCATCTCGCCACGAGCATCACTCATAGCCCATCACTTATGTATTGAGGAGCGAGCATTTATTCTATAAAATGGACTCCCTCACCATCATTAGAGAGCATCACCGCCTACTGAGCAATCGCCTCGCCGCGAACATCAACTCTAGCCCATCATTTATGTATTGAGGAGCGATCCCTTATTCTATAAAAGGGACCCCCTCACCTTCAAGCGCCACAAGCCGAGCCAACCAAGGCAACATAAGCCACAAGCCGAGCAGCCTCGCAACATGTGCTACTTATAGTTGAGTATCATTTCACTTTGAGTACCGCCTCATATCAAGTACCAGTTCAAGACGACATCTAGTTACTTCAGCCCACACATGGACTGAATTTCAAGTCTCCAGCCAAAAGACTCTCTTAACTAAAGACTTGGGGGACTACTGTTTATGCCATACTTAGGGCCTCTGTATTTAGATCTCGTATAAATACTCGGGGGACTCAAATGTAATTATGTAATAAAGGAATGGGCAAATATGTAATAAGTGAGGAGCCCTTATTCTATAAAATGACTCATCACCCTCACAATTAGGGGAGGCCAATTCTTAGGCCAATTCCTAGGCACTCTCATCCTCTCAAAGCTCTCTCTCATATTAAGAGCTCTCTCTCCCTCACCTCTCAGATAAATACAATATCAGTGTGGACGTAGTCCAAACCTTGGGGTGAACCACGATACATCTTGTGTTATTTACATTCCTTGCAGATTCACGGTCGGATTTATGTTGTTCCAAGACTTCCGGTTTTGTGCATCAACATAAAGCATTGAAAGACAGATCGAGGGACTCAAGATGGCCCAAACTATACAACCATGTAGGTATGGTAGAGTTGAAATAGTTACTGGATTGATCAAGAACTTTAAGACTTGTCAAGTTCGCAATACCACTTGGTATGTGATGAAGTTTGCAGCTTGTAAAATGTAACTCGACTAGCAGAGAAGGGAATGTGTTTACTTGTAACCAATGAGATGCGTTGGTAAGATCTATAACACTCATTTTAAGATGTTTCAACAGAGAAAGACCAGAGAGCCATTTGAGATTCTCGACAATCAAACCATAGTTGTAAGAAAGGTCGAGATAACGTAGACTCGAGAGATTTCCCAACTGATGAGGAATGGTTACGTTGAACCCTGCACTTGAGAGATTTCCCAACTGTAGTCCTTTGAAATTGTTGATGCTTAAGTCCAAGTAGCTGAGATGCTTTAAATTGAGTAGAGAATGATTTACCTTACCACTCAAACCATGTTTCTCAAAAGTCACTTGATCCACATAGCCACCAAGGTGGAGCTGATGGACATGACCGGTTAAATTGTCGCATGCAACACCGGTCCAGTTGCAACAATCGCCTTCACCAGCCCAATAGGAAAGCAGATTTGAAGAATCAATGAGATCTTTCTTGAACATAAGAAGTGTTTGTCTCTCATTTTCTTTGCAAGGTGGTAAATTAAGGTTTCGATTGCATAAGGTAAGTGTAAAAGACGCAATGGATAGAAGAAAGGTGAGTAGGGAAACAAGTCTCATGACTCTCACCGTATAGATATCAAGTGCGTGATGGATATGAGGAATGAGTAATTTAGAGTAGTGGTATATATACACACATTAGTAAAGAGTAAAGGTCCAACCTCGGCCCTACTCTTTATATTTACTAGAAATCATTTTTCTACATCCATCCCGACAAAGACGGAAGTGTAAATTAACCTCGGCCCTACTCTTTATATTTACTATAAATCATTTCTCACCGTATAGATATCAAGTGGGTGATGGCTGTAACTATAGCCTTTATAAACTCTAAATTAACCACCATGGCCTTCTCCCTGGCTGCAATTTAAATGAGAAAACATATTTCCATTGGTCATCATGGTCTGCTATGGCTACACAATTAAAAAACCAGCAAATAAAGTAACCCTAACCCTAATGTAGCTGCATAGCTTAATAAAATTTGCAAAACCCACAAGAGAATTCACATATAAAGTAAGATGATTGACAGAAAAAATAAAAAGGGGGAGGAGGATGAGTACCAAGGATGCTGGAGGAATGGGAGAAGACAGGGCCGAGAATCCTCAAGTCCCGGGCGGGAATGGCAGCGCGTCGAATAATAGCCTTCTTGTCACACTCGACGAGCTCTGATCCGCCAAAGCGGTCAAACCGCATCCAAAGCCTAGCTCATCCGGCCTTCTTCTTCCCCTTCACGCCACCGCCGCCGCCAGCAACAACCGCGCTCAGACTATTATTATTGTTGTTGGTATTGGTATTGTTGATATTGACATTGTTGGACGGCGGAGGTGTTCGCTCCCTAAATCCGCCATGGGGCCTTGCGGGCAAACCGGAGATTTACTTCACATACGAGATTGGTGGGTGCGGGCGTGCCACTACTAGATGCCGCTAGTAGACGGGATTTGAATGATTGAGGTTGCGCCTTTTGACTTCAAACCAAAAGATTGTGCCATTGAGTGAGAATAGCTCAAATTAAGGTTCTTTGTTTGCCTTGAAAATAAGGACTTTACTTATATAGAAAGATTGAACAATATGTAAATGACAAGGTTGCTTGAAAATGTAAATGACAGGGGAAAGTGACTAATATTGCAGATTGCTTGTAATTTATATGACTGGAAATGAGTACATAAAAGCTACAAATGAGATCGATACCGCAAGTGAGCAGCAGAGCTAATAAACTAGATAAAAGAGGGCTTTTGGCAAATCTGGTTTTTGAGCAGAGTTTGTGTATTTGTTTGTTTGATTGAGTGTCCATAATCCTTGTGCATCTGCTCCTTTTTATAGAAGTATGGAGGAAACCCTCCTGCTGAGATTTTGTATTTGCCCGAAAGAAGCTTGGGCAGCTTGCATTTCCTTACTTGGGTAGCTTGCATTACTTTTGCCAACTTGCATGTAGAAACAATATTAAAAGGGGAATTTGCATCTCCACCACATGTTTTTAGCACATGTTTTCCCACTTGTAATAAACTAACATTTAAAAGAAGCAAGTTGGCTTCTTTCACATGTTCTTAGCATCCACACCCGTATGTTGCCTTCCAACCCATTTGCAAGGATGCATATATCTTGATTAAACAATGCTTGACAAATCTCCACCACCAAAACCAATTGGAAGAACAATATTATAGTGTCCAACCCCTCCACTTGCATCTAAATATCTTTCCAAGTTAGCTTTCTTGCATATTAATCCTCCAAATGCCATATTTTACCCAATTTGCCCAAATAAGTAAAAATGGGTATATTTTGAGTGCAAACAGGAGGAGATTGAATCGGCTGCGGTGGCCAGGGAAAAGAGGAAGGGGGAGGGCCAATGAACTTCTTGGGGCGGCGGCGGATGCTGCTGCTGCGCTTGAAAGAGAAGGGACCCTTCCCCATGTTTGCTTCTCTCCCTCTTCCCGTTCGGTGTGTGTATTTAAGCGGGTCATGGATCTTTCTCTTCCCTTTCTCTCATGCTCCGACTCCGACTCCGCCTCCGCCTCCTCATCCTCCCCAGCCGCTTGTTTCTTTCACGTTCTCTGTCATTTGAGCGTCCCAAATCTAAAATCCCCCCACCATTTTCAGGTCCCATCCTTCTCTTCTCTTCTATTGCCACCCCCGCGTCCCTCCGCCGCATCGACATTGTTCCACCTTCCCTTAGCACCAAAACCCAGAAAATAAAAAAACAAAATTAAGGGAAGGTTTACCCACCAAGCCCCAAATGATGTCGTGGAGGTGGGAGAAAGGCAGGATTTGCGGCGGTTCTCGAAACGACGACGAGAGATGGTAAGTGGTGCGTGGGCCTACCCACCAGACGATGTGCTCGATGTGGAGCCGTTGCTTCCAGCGCCTCTAATTTCCATCTCACTGTACAAAATGATCATGAATGATGGCTGCGGAGCCGTTGTTGGTGAAGATGGAATAAACAACAATGGAGAAGAAAGAGGGGACACAGTGAAAATGGGCGCGAGAGAGATGAAGGATTGGTCGGCTATGCTTTGGACACTGTTGACTTTTTTAATTTTATTTATGTTTAAGTTTTTAAGTTTTTGAATTTTAAAAAAATAAATGATAAGTTAATTATAGGGTAAATTACATAGTAACCCCTCAGGTTTAAGGTTTATTTCCATCCATTCATTCGTTAAGCGTTGACATGGCTGTCACATTTGTGCCACGTGGCTGCCAAATGTGTGCCACGTGGCAAAAATAATAATTTTTTAATTTTATAAAAAAAAACCTAAATCTTCTAAACTAAAAAAAATATATATAAAAAACCAAAAGCTGAACAAAACCCCCACCCCCGTGAACCCCCCTATCCCAGAAAGAAACCCCCCCTCTGGGGACTCACCTCACCTCACCCAAGAAACCCCCCCGGACCTTGCTCATCCAGGCGGCCGACCCATCTCACCCATAAACCCACATCCCTCCCTCCACACCCACCCTCTTCCCTCCTCTATACACCCACCACTCCTTAAATCCACACCCATTCCTCCCACCTCACGAACCCGATGATGACGGGTTCTGGGTTTTTTTTTTGTTTTTTTTTTCCTGGCTTGCAGGTAGCGGGTCGGGGGAAGAAGATAAAGATGGTGGAGAAGACATGAAGAGGAGGATGAAGAGGAGGGGTGGGGAAGACGAATTGAAGGGTTTTTTTTTTCTCTCTCCTGGGTTGCAGGGAAGAAGATGAAGATGGTGCGGGTTGCGGGGAGAAGAGAGGAGGAAGAGGAGGGATAAAATTTCAGTTTTTTTTTTCTCTCTCTCTCTCTCCTGGGTTGCAGGGAACAAGATGAAGATGGTGGGGGTTTCAGGGAGAAGAAAGGAGGAAGAGGAGGGATAAAGTTTCAGTTTTTTTATTTTTTTTATTTTTTTAAATTTAGAAGATTTAGGTTTTAAAAAAAAAATTAATTATTATTATTGCCACGTGGCACAAATGTGGCAGTTACGTCAGCACTTAACAGATTAATGGATGGAAAATGTAACGGAGGTATTATTTTGAAATAAAATAGTATGTGAGGTATGAAAGTGAAATGTTTTAAAGATATTGTATGGGGTTGTAATAGACCTTAAATCTGAAGGGCTACTATGTAATTTACCCTTAATTATAATTAAGTGGGAGGACACATGGTAGCTTAGAAAGTGTGTGGTGAGCAGGTGAGCAAAAATACATTGACGCGGGAATTGTTTTGGGCATTGGAGCCCACGGAGTAGAAATTTTTAGTGTACACAGACGGTCAGGTAAATCAAATGTTATGATGCAATTGATTAAAAATTAAAAAAAAATATTCTAAACAATTGTATCATGATGTTTGGAGTATCGTGGCATGTTTCCGGCAACATATGTAGCATGTAATGTAAGTTGTCCTCAACAATTAAAGATGTTCGCAACTAGGGGTGGGTTCGGTTCAAATCGGTTCGGTTTTTTGCCAAAACCGAAATCAAACCGAAATTTCAGTTCGGTTCGGTTCGGTTCATTTTTTTTTCGGTTCGGTTTCGGTTTTTTGTTTTTTTTTTTCAAAAAATGAAAAACATTGAAATTTTAAATTTTAACATATCCAACACAATCATAACATAAGCATTCTAACTAAAATCAAAGACAATGAAAATAAACATTTAAAGTTGAACTAAAATCATCAATTAAGTCTTCCAAAGTTCAAACTAACAACCTCACAACACAAAAATCGTACAAATGACTTAGAAAAGTTAAATTGTATGATGTTGTTCAAAGATCAGGGTTGTTTGCTTGTAACAGCATGTTGACAACTTGATTAGTAAAGTAATGCGTGGGTGGATTTATTTAGTGTGTGTTGGATTCTTTTCCATCACAAATTACCCAAGTAATCTACCCGAAATAGATGTTTATGGATTCTGTTACATGTTATATGAGAGTAGATTTGGAAAAAAAAGCTGGGGCAAAAGTAGATAGTGCTATGGAGATGGATGTAGGTACTTCAGGAGGAGGTTTGGTTCCGGAACCTTATATGGGGGAGAAATAATAGGTTAGGGTTTAGAGTTTTTATAGGCATTTTTTAAATATTTTGAGCTTAAAGTTTGGCAACACATTTGGTTTAGCACATTTTAACTTACAAATTGGGTTTAGAAAATAATACCCAAAACAAATAATTAAATAAAAAATTAATTTAATTAATTCGGTTCGGTTCGGTTTGGTTCAGTTTTTTCACTTCGGTTCGGTTTTTTCTTTCGGTTCGGTTTTTTCGGTTTCGGTTCGATTCGGTTTTCGGTTTTTTGAACCCACCCCTATTCACAACCTTCAACAAGTCATAGAAAAGACGAAAACAGATACTCATGTAGCATATATGCTTGAGAAAATTGCATATCTACAAGAGAGATCATAATTAAACTCATCTAACTTAATGATTTATACACACAAGCCTTTAAGGGAAGCAATTTCCATTTTTTTTTCTTCTAAAAGATGAAGATTAATTGTGAGACCACTTCACATCGAACTTCAACTATATATATAGTTCCTCATGACCGTATTTGGAATTTCATATTTATAAAGCCAATCTTACAATTTTATTATGAAAAAGATAAAAACCAAAGAAAAGATAAAATAAATTGGCACAAAATAGCATACAACAGCGTAACACTCCATCAGTATAGCACAAAACTAGAAACAAACCACACCACTCGCTCTAACTGCTCAAAATAGTTAATAACGTTCAACGATTGCAGCATAGAGCTTCTTCACAATGCTATTTTGGAACTGAGAAAATGCATTGTTCCAAGGCATATTAGACAACAATGAACCAAGAACAATCCAAAACCCGAATGCAAATCCAAGCCCCAAGCTCAAATAAAACCCACTGTCTTCTAGTAAATGACCTTCTTTGTCCTTTTCATCACCTACCGGTGCCATGGTCTCATTTATAATGCAACTCTCTTCCAGTGGAGGTCCGCAAAGTGTATTGCCAACATAACTAGACTGATCAAAGCTCTGAAGCTGAGTGCTTTTTGGAATCTGCCATATCAAATTGTTATAGGACAAATTCAGATAATCGAGAAATGTCAAATTGGAGATGCTTGGAGAAATTTCCCCAGAAAGTTGGTTCATGGACAAATCAAGCGACTCTAATGTTCCCATATCACCGATTTTGGAAGGGATTCTTCCGGTCAGAAGATTATTGGATAAATTCAATGTTTGCAAGATAATGAGTTTGGTCAGCTCTTTAGGAATTTCTCCAGATAACATGTTGCTTGAAAGGTCCAAGCTAGCTACCAAACCAAGCATTGTGTTATATTTCACTTCTCTGCCTTTGGTCACAAAAACTGCATTCTCTATGTAGGAGGTATCCCCAAAAATCCTAGTAACACGAGAATCACCATACAAATCCATAGCAGAATCATCAACCAAAGAAACTTTGAATAAATAAATACCGGTAATTCCTTCGCTTGAAAATGTAGTGGCCATGGATGACAAATTTTGGAAACACCTCGGTATCGTTCCCGAGAGATTGTTATGCGCAAGGTCCAAGATTTGGAGACTTGTGAGACTACAAAGTTCATCAGGAATGGCGCCATGGAACTTATTTGAACGAAGACTAAGAACTACCAAGCTTTGCCCAAACCATATTGGAATGCCTCCAACGAACTTGTTTTCAGCAAGGTCAAGAAGTAACAACTGCTCACAGTTTTGTAGGGACGCGGGTAATTCTCCAGATAGGCTATTATTGCGTAAGTGCAATGATTGAAGGGAAAGTAAGTCTCCAATAGAGCTTGAAATTTTCCCTGTCAAATTGTTGTCTTCTAAATTCACAACTGTCAAGTTTGGCCAGTGTAACCAACAATCAGGAATTTCTTCATTGAGGAGATTGTTGTTAAGATAAAGAACTCGAAGGTTTTTGGGTACATCACTCCTATCACAAAAGAAGTGAGTGAGAGTTCCCGAAAATGATGAATTGGAAAGATCTAGTGTGGACGTTGCCGAAGACACAAGAGGCAATGAACCGTTGAACTGGTTAGATCTTAAGTCAATTGCAAATTCTGAACCTGTTGAGAAAGAATTGGAATGCTGTTTTGGTTTTGGCCAGTTGGCAAAAACTATGTTTGGAACCTCCCCGGACAATTGATTACTCGATAGATCCACATAGTTTCTTTCACCATACGAAAATATGTTCCAAAACCAAGTCGGAATGGTACCTGAAATTCTTGAATTGGACATGTTAAGATTGTGCAAATATTTTTGACTCTGAAGCCAAGCAGGCAACTTTGATGGGTCCAGACGCCAAGAGCCTAAACTCAAGGTAGAAAGTTGAAAAGGAGGAACCCAGTCATAGTTGGTTTTAAGAGTCAAGGAGTTCTCATTTGCAGTAAAGAATTTCAATCTTGTAAGATTAGTAAAATGAGCTTAAGAGGCAACACCCTCGAATGAATTGTGATCAATGACCAAGCATTGTAAGCGTGATAGATTTCCTAAGGACACTGGAATGAGACCTGATATAGAATTATACGAAAGATCAAGATAACTTAAATTTTTAAAAATTCCTAGCTTACCAGATAAATGACCTGAAAAATTATTATTCGAAATCGTAAATAATTTATTTGATCAGAACTACACCGAGACAAACTTTCTAAGATTTCTGATACCCTCCCCCTGAAATTATTTGACGATATACCAACATAAGTCAACTTACAAAGATTTCCCACTGAGTTTTGGATTTCCCCTTCAAGCTGATTTATACTTAGATCAAGATAAACAAGGGCTGTCAAGTTTCCAAGGGAACTCGAAATTTCACCATGGAAACCATTGAAAGAAAGATCGAGGTACTCAAGATGGCTCAAGTTTCCAAGGGAACTCAAAATTTCACCATGGAAAGCATTGAAATCAAGACGAAGGGACTCAAGATGGTTCAAACTGTACAACCATGTAGGTATGGTAGAGTTGAAATAGTTATGGGATAGATCAAGAACTTTAAGACTTGTCAAGTTCGCAATACCACTTGGCATGTGATAAAGATTGCAGTAAGAAAAATGTAACTCGACCAGGAGAGAAGGGAGTGTTTTTACTTGTAACCAATGAGATGCGTTGGTAAGATCCACTAAACCCATGTCAAGATGTTTCAACAGAGAGAGACCAGAGAGCCATTTGAGATTCTCGACCATCAAACCATAGTTGTCAGAAAGGTCGAGATAACGCAGGCTCGAGAGATTTCCCAACTGATGAGGAATGGTTCCGTTGAACCATGCATCCGAGAGATCAAGATATCTTAAACCTTTAAAAGAACCCAAAAAGCTGGGAATCTGTAGTCCATCGAAATTATTGTAGCTTAAGTCCAAGTAGGTGAGATGCTTTAAATTGAGTAGAGAAGGATTTACCTTACCACCTAAACCATGTGTCTCACCAGTCTCTTCATCATAATTACCAGCAAGGTGGAGCTCACGGACGTGACCAGTTAAATTGTCGCAGGCAACACCGGTCCAGGTGCAACAATCGCCTTCACCAGCCCAAGAGGAAAGCAGATTTGAAGAATCATTGAGATCTTTCTTGAACATAAGAAGTGCTTGTCTCTCATTTTCTTTGCAAGGTGGTAAATTAAGGTTTCGATTGCATAAGGTAAGTGTAAAAGACGCAATGGATAGAAAAAAGGTGAGTAGGGAAACAAGTGTCATGACTGCCACCGTATAGATATGGAGTAGGTGATGGATGTGAGGAATGGGTAATTTAGAGTAGTGCTATATATACACACATTAGTAGAGAGTAAGGGCCCGTTTGTTTGACAGGATTAGGGAGGACTGGACTGGACTAGACTACAGTCCCTTGTTTGGTCTGCACCATGATTAGGTTTAATGGGATTAGGTCTGACTCGCTAGGATTAAACCCCTCACTAGGAGTTCTAAGCGAAGCACCCCGATCACCCTCGGACTCGTAAGACCTCCTGCGCTCCTGCGCTCCTGCGAGAGAGAACCTCGCTCAACCTCGATCCTCGATGTGCTCCCTCCTTGCCTTGCGCCCTCATCGTCATCCTCCTCATCATCATCTCTGCGTCCTGCTCGCCCTCAACTCCATCCTGCTCGCCCTCATCTGGTAAACTTCGAATCCAACATTATTTCTTCGAATTTTTTTTTGCAGATCGTGATATTACTGGGCTTTATTTGATTTAGGTGTTTTGGGTTTGAGAAATTTTGAATTATAGACCTCTGCACTTGAACAAATTAGGGTTTTGTTTTTTGGGTCAAATTGAGATTAGAATTTGAGGTTTTCACATTTTATGCCATTTTGAGTACCAAAATGATGATAATCATCACGAAATTGCTGCTGTAAGGGCGGAAAACCCTATAGTTAATGGTCTTTTGTTGTCGATGAAAGAGTCTGCTGAAATGTATGTTGAGTTCTTGGCAGAGCTTGCTGTTGCTCTGGGCTTCGATTGGTGGCTGATACATGCTTTTTAAGTTTGTATATCTTTTGATTCTGGTTTTCTAGGGTCTGTAGCTTTTAGATTTTTTTCTTAACCAGTCAATTGTTGATTTGGAATTGTATGTAAGTTTGAACCAACTTAAGTTGTACAATTTGATCATCTTATTCCTCGAATTAGACATTATGCGAGACTGAAGCTTTACATCGTGTTTCAGGTGCACGATTTGAACGTTCATGTTGATGTAGAGTTTCAATACAGATGAATAACTGGTATTAGGACTATACTTGAAGCTTTGCATTTGTAGTAATCGGGAATCCTTTAGTTTCACATACACTCGGGTGGTTCTAAGGTGATTTAGGATACTTTCGTACTTTTTTTCTTCTCTGATTTTTTAGCATGCTTTGGCGCTTTGTCACTTTGTCACATGGATAGAGGCCCATCACTTTGCTTTCTTAATTTCTATGAACACTGTGTTGTACTTTTATAAGAATTTCTATGAACACTGATTTGGGATCACATGATTTATCTTGGCGTGGTATACGTGGTGGATTGTGTTCATGTTTGGCTCGTTTTAGAATTTTTTGTTTTTTGGTCGATGGCTCGTTTTAGTTTAAATGCACTAGTTCAGTACTAATGTTTGATAGCCAAGAAACAGTTTTATTGACTTATAGGCTGCCAATGTCCGGGTTCTCTATGTACTTGGACGTGATTTGTTTGCAAGTCAGCAGTCTCTTATTCTGTTTCCAACTTTCCAGGAATATAGACCACAAAAACGAACTCTTGAACTAATTTAATCCTAAACCAATTTTTTGGCCCGCCTTTCACTGCTTGGGTTAACTAGGAGGGCATGGTATGGTACATATGAGAAAGAACTTTGGTACACATTTGAAGTTTGCTATAAAACCCCCTGCTGCTACTCAGACGAAAGAGTAAAATTAGGGTAAGAAAGTAGTGGATTACAGATTTCCTCAAAGTTCTTCATCTTTTGGTGCCCCATCTTCTCAGCCTTGTTACCTTTGGCTCCCTCGTTTGCTACTTTGCTGTCTTATTTATCTTAAGAAAGAAAACCCAATCGGAGGTCTTTCAGTGCAGTTTCAGGCTCCTCATACATGTTACGAACCCCGTGCGTATGTTGTGATTTTGCTTGATGCTGTGATTTTGTGTATGTTGTGATTTTGCTTGATGTTTTTGTAGTAATAATGTTCATGTGTTTGACAGTTCTAGGTTTGTCTGAGCAAACTGTTATTAGCAGTCTGAAAAGGTCGTCTTGCACTGTTGGTTGGCATGTATTTTATGTCTCGTGTTTTTATTTTTTCTAAAAAAAGAGTGCAGAATCATCGTTTTGGACTACCAATTGTCCTCTTTTTTTTAAGATTCATAATATACATGGCAAAAATATGCTCCAATTAACCCATATCATGAGATTTGTAGCATTACTCTATTACACAATGGCAAAAATTTGTAGTCCTACTCTAAGCAAACACAAATTTGGTGAACAGTACTGTTTTTATTATCCTGCTTCTTAGTCCGACACTGCACCAAACGCTTCACTAAGTTAGTCCAGCTTAGTCTAGTCTAAGACAGTCCAACTTAGTCCCTGCAGCTAGTCCAGTCCGAGACAGTCCGGCGCAACAAACGCACCCTAAAGGTCCAACCTCGGCCCTACTCTTTATATTTACTAGAAATCATTTTTCTACATCCATCCCGACAAAGACGGAAGTGGGTCAAGAGTAGGGATGGGCAATGGTTATGCGGGCGGGTAACCGCGGTTATTTTACCCATAACCGTTTATGTTCATACCCGCATAACCGTTTACCCATTGGGTAATTACATAAATGGTTATACCCATAACCATAACCGTTTATAAACGGTTATCCATACCCATAACCGTGTACCCATTTACCCATTTAACCATAACCATAACCATTTACCCGTTTACCCATGTTTTTCGCCCGTTTATCATTTTTTTACCCATTTACCATTTTTTTTCTCCCGTCCACATTATTTTTTTAACGATAGTTAATCAAAAAATGAAAAGCACTTCCAACTGCTTTTCCAAGAAGCATTTTCAATAAAAATTTTGACTTTTGTTCTTTATTTTTTGAGTTTCCGATCAATCGACTTTTGTTCTTTAATAAAAGCACTTCTATGTAATTGACCCAAAAAAAAAGCACTTATGTGTAGTGTTTTCTACCTAAGGAGTCCCAGACTGGCCTAAAAGTGTTTTCCATTTTCATTTTTCTAGGCAACCAAACAGATGATAAGAATTAAGAACCAAAATGCTTGCGTACCTGAACGGAATACTTGACGGCTATCTCCTACTCCAACTAATACTGCTACCAAATACTTCTCTCTGCTGCTTCTTCTTCTTCTTATTCTTCCCATGCGCCTCCATGGTCCTCCTGCATGCGCCCCTCCTCACCTGAACACACTACACTCTCTCCCCCTCTCTCTGTGCTTCCAACACTGCAATGGCTGATCACCCTTCTGCTGACTCGCTCTCTGTGGCTCGCTGGCTCACTGAGTTCGTGCTAATCGCCTCGACTTTGGCTGCTCTGCCTCTCGTTAGTGGCACCACCGATGCTTCTGATGGTATTTTCTCATTATTTATCTATTTTCAATAATTTTCTCAGTAAAATTCTTTTTATTAAATAAAAGTTTTGAGCTTCGATTCTGGGTTGGTTTTGTTTTATGATTTTGATTGGAAATATTGATTTTTTTTATGGAAATTGGACTTTCGAGTCTTTGACTTTGGGGTTTTGTGATTTTGTGATCTGTTGATGTATTTTTTTTTTCTTCAAAGATGAACCCCTTAGGCCTTGTTTGGCTGCTGAGAAGGGAACAAATTGTAGGAAATTAAAAAAATGCAGGTGTTTTTTGCTTCTTTTTTTCTTTTTCCATTTGATGTTGATTTGGTTAGTGGAAAATGAGAAATTTCATCATAACTTGGCTAAATTCAGCTCAGAGGAGTTCACCTAATTGCATAGAGGAATCAAAGCTTGAAACTTTTCCCCATTTTTTGTAGTTTTGGATTTATCTTACCAGATAGCAAATGAAGGCAGGAAATAAGTAGCTAGGCTTTTGTGAGAAATTGGTGTGCTTTTTTCAAAAGTGATGTTCTTTGCTTTGCAGTTCAAGCACTTCAGGTATTGTACACCTCAGTAAACAGTCCTTCTCAGCTAACCGGTTGGAAAAGTAGTGGCGACGGACGGAGAGAGAGAGTGACGAAGTCGAAAGGCGGAGAAAGAGAGTGACAGAGTTGTAACTCTGAGGGTTTTTAATTTTTTTTTTAATTTTACATATATTAAATTAAATGGGTAAATGGATACCCGTTATAACCATGAATATTAACCATAACCGATGGATACCCGTTATAACCGCGGATAATACCCATAACCGCCCATTTAAATTTCATGGATAAACGGTTATACCCATAACCGTTTATTTGTTTAAACGGTTACCCATAACCATAACCATCAACTTTAAATGGGCGGGTAACCACGGTTACCCATACCCATGGGTATTTTGCCCATCCCTAGTCAAGAGATAAAAGACAAAAAGGATGGTCCATCCCCAAAACAAGTTCCAGGCAGTGATGGATATGGTTCATGCCCAAAGAAACGTCAGGAACATATATAGCAGTAATTGATCTACTTAAATTATTTTAAAAATCATTTTCCGGAAGAGAATTGAAGTATAGATTGACAAGGCCGAATGCCCTTATTTTACTCTAGTACTATTGGATATTTAATTGAGAAAATTAGAATTAGATGTACATTTAGACACACATTGGTAAAGAGTAATTAGAAGTGAGTCAAGTCATTTTTCTACATCCAGACCTACAAAGTTGTTATGGAAAAATTTATATGTCGGTCAAAAGCATGTGGTTGCAAAATTGATCTACTTTATTAGATTTATGAAATACGTGTCCTTTTTTAGGAATGACCAGTCCTCGGATCGAAGGATTTATTTGTTGATCACTTAAATTTTATCTTGGTCGATCTGAAAATTTTCCTCTTTTTAGATGAAAATTAATAACTACTTTCCTCGAAAATAAAATAAAATAAAATTCATCACTTTTTTCATCATTCGTCTCTTTTAGTGGTAGACAATGTTCCCTAATTTATTACGAGGAGAAAAAAAATAAACAAGATGTTTGGAACTAAAATAAGCAAGGTTCTAAAAAACGCTAGGCGCTAGTCGGGCGGCGGGCTAGCGCCTAGAGCCTAGGCGGCTAGGCGGCGCCTAGGCGGGTGCCTAGGCGGCTAGGCGGCGCCTAGGCGGGTGCCTAGGCGGCTTAGGCGGATTTAGGTAAATTTCTTGTATATCTTGTAAATAAGTGCATATTGACACCTAAAAAAAAATTATACTTGTATGGATAATAAAATAATGATAAAATGCAAATTAGGTACACTATTTCCATAAGTATTGGATGAACTTGTAGTAAATCCATAATTTGCAAATTAGATACACCATTTCCATAAGTATACCACCATGAAATCAAAAAAGAAAAAAGCACGCAATTAATAAAAAATAATAAAAAAAAAACCTCCTAGGACCGCCTAGGATCGCCTAGCCCGCCTAGCCCGCCTAACCCGCCTAGCCGCCCAGCCCGCCTAACCCGCCTAGCCGCCGCCTAAGCCCAACCCGATTTTTCCTCCCGATTTGCCCAAAAACGCCTCGGTTGCTAGGCGCCCAGCACCTAGGCGGCCGCCTAGGCCCTTTTTTAGAACACTGAAAATAAGTTTGGCCTTGTACAAGGCCCCAATGATTTTATTTCACTCAAGTACCAATAGCTATTTAATTTCTAGAACCGAGGCCAATGATTTGAAAGTACTATACATGTTGTGGGCAACAAACACCCTTTCAAGCTGTACATTTAACCCAATCGGATTTTACAGAGGAAAAGCTACTTTTCAATGGCATTTTTGTAGTTTTGAGGAGATGAAGGCTCAAGTTGCAATGTAGGTTTTTATCTTCTGTCAGTAATCACATCAACATCTGAGAGCATAGGGAATTATTTTGAGAGTTAAAAGCTTAAACTAGAAGAAATGTATATTCTATATAAAGCAGCATAAATAAAGAAGAAAATGACACTTAACTCACAACTTAAAAAGATTTTAAAGCTCTGCAACCTACTTTCTTTCCAATTCCTTTTGTAATCCAGCATCTTTGTACTTGGATTCATGTTTAAGGCGTAGCTACATTGCATGTAGTATCGATTCCCCTTAAGAAAAATTCTTTTCAAATCATTTCAACAACTTGCACAAACTTGCCCGACTAGCAAGAAAGTTTGTCCGAATGAGTCCAAACATGTTTGTGTATCTCTTGTATTTTGCATTTCTTTCAAGTTTTTGTAGTTGGATATTTTCTAAGTATTTAACATTATTTTCTTTTAATTCTTTTATTTTCGTAGTCTTCGGTACATTTATGTAAACATATCCATGTGGGAATTACAAACTGAGTTGAACTAAGAGCCAATCAGTTTGTGCTTTTTAAGTAATTCGATTCATAACTTAAAAATCACATTATGTGCCTTTCAAGTAATTTGATTCATAACAATTAACAACTCAACATTAGTCTTGCATAATATTCTAGAGCTGATCTTATTTCCTTTTTTGTCTTAAGATGGTTTTTTTTTCCAAAGAAACATATGATTGGAGAAGTCTTTGCTCAACCATGGAATTTTATGAAAAGAGCTTCCTTTTTCTACATCCATCCCCCACAAAGACGGTAGACAAAGTCGTTAGTGGAAAATTTATAAGTCAGTCAGCATAGAAGTGGTTGTAAATTGTAATCATGCACGCAGACAGTAATAATTGGGGAGCATTTTTGCTCACCACCATAAATTATAGTGTATGCTCACCATATACCTAATCAATTGACACGTGTCATTTCACTGAACTCTAGTTAATTTTCACATTAAATGTTAGTTTTTCAATTTTGAAAAAAATTAACTAAGATTAAGTGAAATAACACGTGTCAATTGATTGAGTGTATGGTGAATATACATCATAGTTTATGATGGTGAGCAAAAATGCTCCCGTAATAATTGAGCTACTTGAGTGGGCAAAGAAAACCCAAACGACAAGAAATGAGAGAAAAAGGAACATGACAAGTTCTCGTGTTTCACCTTGTTTGCAAATTGCAAGGCGCACCTAGATTTTCTTTACATGGCGGATCGTAATGCGAGAGATGCTTAGGGGTGGTTTGGGAGTGAAGTGCTTAAAAAAAAAGCACCCATGAAAAAAAACGGTGAGGGTTTTAGGTGTTTAGTAAACTGAAAAAAAAGAGCTTATTTTGGAAGCTGCTGTGAGAATAAGCTGAAATCAAAGGAAAAAGCTGAAGCTGCTATTTGCAGCTTTGGAAAACTGGTTTTTTTTCAAAGCACACGGAGCTACAGTGCTCCTTTAATGAAAAGACCCACTATCAGACTGTTTTTTTTTTCCAAATGCACTTTTACAAAAAAGTTTACCAAACACTCTGCTGATTTATTTCACAGCCGCTTATTCTCACAGCACAGCCGCTTATTCTCACAGCAGTTTTTTTTCAAAGCACAGCAATACCAAACCAGCCCTTAGTAACTTGAGAAATACAACTCAAGGGTTCACACTTTTACATTAATTAAAAAATTAGAACCATGAGAAAGATCAAAATTTAATTTTAGTCCATTGATACATTAATCACCTCATTTATTAATTATATTTTGATATTTTAATTATTTCTCCTTTTCTTCTTAATTCTAATGTATTAATTTTATTTCATAATAATTTCATTTCATTTCATTCATCGTAATATATTTTGTTGTAAACTAATTTTTGTTATACAATACATTTTGATATATTGTCTTCTTCATTTAGGTACATTAAACTCATTATAATACATTTCGGTGTATACATTTAGGTACATATATTTCGATACAAACATTTAGGCACACCGGTTCAATATAATACATTTCAGTACATACATTTCGATACATACATTTCGGTACATACATTTAGGTACATTAATTTAATATAATAATTTATGTGCATGCATTTCAGTACTAACATTTAGGTACATTAATTGAGTCTTTCAAGTTTGAAGAATTTTAAATGAAATTAATAAATTTAAAAAAATAAATAAATAAAAACTTTTTTTTGGTCTAAAAATAAATTAAAATGTGTTTATTAATAAATTTAATAGGAGACATTGAATAAAATACACATTAATTATTTTGAATTAAGGACATATCAAGAGACTATAATCAATATATAATTTAATACCAGATTTATTTTAAATTTTAATATTTTTCAAGTATTAAAGTTAGAAAACCCCTTAAAAAACTATTAAAAAGCTTACCACAACAATAGCCATATAAGTGAGATTTAATTTTTACTGTTAGATTCTTTGATCTAACTTACGTTTTTAGCATTACATTTTCATTTTATTATTTATTGATTTAAAATATATTTTCTTTCACGGGAATTGGGTCAAGTCATATTACCCATTAATATTAACGGATCAGGTCATATTACTCGTTCATTTTAATGCACAACACATTAGATATCCAGTATGTCACAAAAATGATACAAACACAAAAAATACGACACGAATGCCCTACACTTTATTGGTTTTAAAATTTCCCGTAAAACGATTAATCCACCTTATTGGTTTTCAAACATCAGGTCATTTTTCTACATCCAGACCTATAAAGTCGTTATGGAAAAATTTGTCGATCAAAAGCATGTGGTTGCAAAAATTGATCTACTTTATTGGTTTTATGAAATACATGTCCTTTTTGAGAAATGAGCAGTCCTCGGATCGAATGATTTATTTGTAGATAATTTGAAAATTTTCCTTTTTTTTTATCTGTTGATGAAAATTAATAACTACTTTTCCTTGAAAATAAAATAAAATAAAACTCATCACTTTTTTCAGCATTCATCTCTTTTAATAGTAGACAATGTTCTTCCTTAATTTATTAGGAGGAAAAATGAACAAGATATTTCGAACTAAAATAAGTTTGGGCCTTGTACAAGGCCCCGATGATTTTATTTCCCTCAGGTACCAATGGATATTTAATTTCAATAAAAGAGAACAATACCCGAGGCTAATGATTTGAAAGTACTATACATATGGCGTTGTTGGCAGCAAACACCCTTTCAAGCTGTACATTTAACCCAATCAGATTTTACAGAGGAAAAACTACTTTTCGATGGCATTTTGGTAGTTTCGAGGTGATGAAAGCTAAGTTGCAATGTAAGTTTTTATCTTATGAAAGCTAAGTTGGAATGATAGAGAATTATTTTGAGAGTAGAAAGCTTAAACTAGAAGAAATGTATGTTCCATATAAAGCAACATAAAGAAAGAAGAAAATGACACTCAACTCACACCTCAAAAAGATTTCAAAGCTCTGCATCCTACTTTCTTTCCAATTCCTATTGTAATCCATCTTTGCACTTGTATTCATGTTTAAGGCGCTACTACATTGCATGTAGCATTGATTCCCTTTAAGAAAAATTATTTTCAAATCACTTCAACAACCTACGCAAATTTGCCCGACTAGCTATAAAGTTTGCCCGAATGGGTTTAAACATGCCTAATCTCTTGTATATTGGATTTCTGTCAAGTTATTACTTTGTGGTTGGATATTTTCTAAGTATTTAACATTATTTCCTTTCTATTCTTTCATTTTCATAGTCTTCGATACATTTATGTAAACACATCCATGTAAGAATTGCAAACTGAGTCGAACTAAGAGCCAATCAATTTATGTCTTTCAAGTAATTTGATTCATAACAATTGACATCTCAACATTCTATAGCTGATCTTATTTCTTTTTTTTTTGTCTTCAGATGGTTTTTTTTTTTTTTTCAAAGAAACATATGATTGGAGGAGAAGTCTTTGCTCAACCTTGGAATTTTATGAAAAGAGCTTCCTTTTTCTATATCCATCCCCCACAAAGACGGTAGACTAAGTCGTCGTGGAAAATTTATAAGTCAGTAAACAGAAGTAAGACAAAAGTCAAGTGGTTGTAATCAGGCATGCAGACTGTAATTATTGTTCTACTTGAGCGGGCAAAGAAACCCAAACCACAAGAAATGAGAGAAAACGGAACATGGCAAGTTCTTGTGTTTCACAAGTTGTCGTGTTTCACCTTGTTTGCAAATTGCAAGGCGCACCCAGATTTCCTTTACATGGCGGGTGTTAATGCGAGAGACGCGTGCAATGAATGAGTATAAGTCATTTAGAAGACAAATTATGTAACAGAGTAAACAAAGCTTACTCTTCGTTGGTCAAAGAGAAATACCCTATTCATCAAGACAATCTACCACTTGTATATATAAGAGAAATTTTATTTGAGCCCACCTAACCTCTTTTTACACTCAACTTAAATTTTAAATGTGAAATTTCTTTTTTACTTTATTGCATAACTAAGGTAAAGTACAAGTTAAAATTAACAATAAGACTAAAATTTATCAATAAACCCACACACTATATTACCATCACACAATACTTCTCTTATGTTCTATTTTGTCTAAAATCCTAGGACGCCCTCAGATAAATAAGCTATTTTCGGTTTGTGCAAGTTTTGTTTTCAATTAATTCTACATTAACTCCATTTGTAAGATCTGAATTTATAAACTCACTAGAATCTAGACAAAATAAAAGTGGAAGACTGGACAATCTTACAAACCAACCCTTCCCCCATCCTGCCCCGGCCCGCTGGGAGGCCTTCCCCCTCTTTGTGTCTCTCTCAGTTAGCAAAGTTTATATGCTTTTTGTTCGGGTAGAAAATCTGGCCGGTGGGTGTTCCTGGCTCGAGCACACAGCTCCTCGAGAAGTTGGCACTTTGGTTGATTGTCGGGCTCCTACTTGTCGCAATACTGCAAGAGGAGAATAAAGTTAGTTATGAGAGATGCCTTTGTGGGGCCTTAGGTGTAGGCCTTAATGCTCACAATCAAAACCAACTAAGTGCTTAGGCGTGCCACTGCCATCCAAGGTATTAAATATCGATGATATCGGAAATATCGGTAGTCCGAAAACACGGAAATATCGAGATATTATCGATATCGATAAAAATAATATGGAAACCACGGAAATTGTAAGAAAAACTTGGAAATTTTTATTGAAACTTTGCAGGATGTTTATTTAGTCAATTATTTATTAGTTTATCACAAAAAATTGGAAGGAAATGCATTGCATGATGGATTTAACATTATCAAGTTGATTATATAGCGAGCTGGCAAACATTGTGAGTGTAGAAAATATGTAGTAATTAATGAAAGAAGTTTAAACACACCATAATCATTTATATATAATGAATTAGTACAATATTTTACACTTTATACATTGCATGGTAAGATACATGAGTGACTTAGTACCACATAGAGTTCCTATGAGGTTCAAATTTTTCATTATCTTCATCATCTCTATGTGTAGAGTGAGTGTATTGTGAAGAGTAGTTATCAAATGATTAAAAAAATTAACATATGAGTCCACACAAATTTTTTTGTTGTTGTATAAATTACAATAATATAAATATAAGTTTGTAAACTTACCTTAAATATGGAACCCTTTGTGTTCAAGCTCTGGAATAGATCTGAAATGGCTTTGAAAGGGGTAAGGGAAGAAGAAGAAACGAAAATGCTCTGAATGGCTCTGATACTCCACCTCTGAGAATGTGAAAGAATATCACAGACAGTGGCACACGGTTTTGAATGTGAAAGAATATCACAGACTCACAGTGGCACACGGTTTCATTATGAAAGCACTATTATTTTTGTCCATGGTCTGAAATTGTAAAAAGTGATTGTAAAAGTTGTTAGGTGAGTCAGATGACCCAACCACACACACACACAGACACGCCACGACACACGCACACAGAGATCACACGCGCACACAACACACACACACACAGACATCACACGCAGACATTCTCTCTCTCTCTCTCGATCATTCTCTCTTCTCTGAGCTCCCTTCTCCCCCTTCTCCATTCTCACACACACACACACAGATCTCCCACATACACGCATAGAGACCCAAGGTCTCTCGATCATTCTCCCACATCGTCTTCTGCTTCTCCCTCGTCGGCGCCGTCTCTCTCTCTTCTCTCTGCACCGAGGGTCCGAGACCCACATACACACACGCACACCATCGCACCTGCTTCAGGAAGACACCCATCATCATCAGCAACCTTGTCTTTCTCCCTCTCCTTCTCGTCTCTGCAACTCGGCGAACGCATGAACTCCGGCGAGTTTCTTGAATTTCTCCGGTTAGGTAAGCTTCGGGTTTGCCTCTTTCTGTTCTAGATTGAAGCTTATATGTGAAATTTAAGTTCAAAATCGTGTTTTTGCAAGGTTTTTGGGACGAAATCAGCTCGGGAATAGGCACACCCATCTCTGGCGAGGCTGTGGGTGTCGACGAACTTTCTGAACACCTTCGACCATTTCACGGCAAATGGAATTTATAAAAAAATTCATCTCGTCTTCTATTTCATTTTGATACCTAGATCGGAGTCTAGGGTGCTCTTTTATAGTCGGCCGGAGCTGTAGAAGCTCCAGCGTTCTTCTCCGATTAGCACAGTTCCAAAATATCGCGATAGTTTCAGAAATATCGCGATATTATCGATAATATCATGATATTTTGATGAAAACCCGTTAGATACCTATTAAAATATCGGTAACGTGAAAAACCGATAATATCGGTAACGTGAAAAACCGATAATATTGGCGAAATATCGCCGATATTATCGGTATTTGAGACATTGCTGCCATCTCAATATGGCAAATGTAGAATAAGTATGTTTTAAGCCGATTACTTGCGCCCTAAGTAATTTCTGACTTCTTGTTTATCAAAAGATTGTTGTAGATGGGTTAAGTCTACATCAAGTTTTTTTCTATACCTTGAGATCAAGGACTTTTAGTTATCTTGTATGTTTGAGGTGTGAAGATTCAGATCTGATTAAGTCATCAGTTTAATTCATTCCAATCTTGATAAAACCACTAAATGAACCAGATCTGAGAACTGATGGGGGTTTGAGTCATCAAAGGACTAGAAATAACTTGAATATAAACTGGGAATGCATTATAATGACAGATCTATTAACTGAAAGATAAAAACAAAGAGAGTCGGGCAAGATTTCACCTTGTCAGGCAAGGTTAAACGTCTTGTGGTCTCTTCTCTTTGCAGTTTACAAAGGATTGGGTACTAAAGGGGATGACTAGAAAAGAGTTTATACACGGGAGATCGATACTACATCATTTAGGAAAAAATGTAGCAAAGCTTTTACATAGACAAAAGATGTTTTTCTAAGGAAATCTACGGCTAAAAGGGTGCAGAGTATGGACAAAGCACGACTTTTTGGGTATTTGCTTGGCTGAGAGTCAAGTTGTATGTTTGTTTGTTTAATTGGTTGAGTGTGTTTGTCTCTAGGCCATCTTTCTCCTTTTATAGACGAATTAGCCCGACTGCCTGTAGCTTTGTTCTTGCCGGAAAGCAATTGAAGGGTAGTGACTCATCAGTATTCTACTTGTATTGCCACTGAAAAGTACTTTTGGGCTGAGAGTAGGTTGATTTTTATCAGTTGTTACTTCTTTTGTAAGCACCTAGCCTTTGCATTAATGGGGGAGCGCCAATTGGTCTTAACATGGACGGTCTGGGTTTGGTGCTGGACTTCGGGCGAAACTCTTCTTATTGAACTCTTTTGGGCTCTCTCTCCTCTAAGCCCTAAGTTAAATATTAACCCAAACAGTGCCCCCTTCAATCGTTGAAAAGCCTACAAACCGAGGCGCTAATAATGATTGAATAGTCATTTTTCTTTAGCCTCTATCGCATGCCTTCTCTCAGAACTTGCACCATTTCAAAAGCAACCGTTAATTCGCCAAACCCTTTTGCACTAACCCATGATCTTTGTCCTTTAATCAATTGTTCACTATATAATCTCTTTTCAATCCCCAGGTTAAGTACTTTAAACAGTTTCAATTTCTCAAATTCTCATAATTTTCTAACATTTCTTGTTTTCGGCTCTCTTCTTCTTGGGTTAAATTTCTTCTTATCCTTTTCTTTTTCAAGCTCCATTAATGGCACCAAAAATCACCCAAACTCCACCCATCACTCAACCTTAATCTTCCTACGAATCTGATGAAGGTATTACCACCATGCGCCGTTTGCTTAACAGCCTTCATCGCCCTCGAGTAGGCCTGCATTCTGAGCTTTTCTTTGAAGAAGGGGGGCACACTTACTAGGACCTTCATGGACGTCTCAAATTCCAATTGCCATAGAGACCAACATGCCCAGGGTCAATTGGTTTACTCCGAACTCGTTTAGTTTGATTAGTTGAGTGTGTTTGTTTCTAGGCCCTCTTCCTCCTTTTATAGAAGAATTAGCCCGACTGCATGTAGCTTTGTTCTTACCCGAAAGCAATTGAAAGGTAGTGACTCATTAGTATTTTACTTGTATTGTCACTGAAAAGTACTTTTGGGCTGAGAGTAGGTTGATTTTCATTAGTTGTTACTTCTCTTGTAAGCACCTAGCCTTTGCATTAATGGGGGAGCGTCAATTGGTCTTGAGATGGACAGTCTGGGCTTGGTGCTGGACTTTGGGCGAAACTCTTCTTATTGAACTCTTTTGGGCTTTCTCTCCTCTAAGCCCAAAGTTAATATTAACCCAAACACTTTCTTTGGAGATGTGATAATATTTTTTGGTTATGTCTTCATCCTTTTGAACAAAGTTGGGGATTATGTTCAAAGTGTGGAAATGTGATAGATTTGGTTTCTGATCCTTTTATATATCGTTTAATTTCAATGGAAGAAACATTACCCGAGGCCAAGGATTTGAAAGTATTATACACGTGGCGTTGTTGGTGGCAAACACCCTTTCAAGCTGTACATTTAACTCAATTGGATTTTACAGAGGAAAAGCTACTTTTCAATGGCATTTTGGTAGTTTTGAGGAGATGAAAGCTCATGTTGCAATGTAAGTTTTTACCTTCTGTCACTAATCTCATCAACAATTGGAAGGATAAGAGAATTATTTTGAGAGTAAAAAGCTTAAACTAGAAGAAATGTATGTTCCATATAAAGTAACATAAGGAAAGAAGAAAATGATACTCAACTCACAACTCAAAAAGAAATGTCTGTTCCATATAAAGTAATATAAAGTAACATAAAGAAAGAAGAAATGTACGTGACCGGTTAAATTGTTGCAGGCAACACCGGTCCAGTTGCAACAATCGCCTTCACCATTTGACATTGAACTACATTGTGAGGTAGCCCTGGAAAGGGCGTTCACATTCATTTTAAATGCAAATGTTCTGACCCGAAATCTCCCTAAAATGTGTATGGAGTGTAAAATGTACTTTGAGAAAGCTAAAAAGTGAGTATTATACCACTATAGCAAAAATCATCATTTGCAACGAAAAGATAATCATCAAGTGATTTATTGGACGAAATGCTGAGAATGTGTGCGATTTTCAGCAAAATTAATCACAAACAGCTGCTGATTTGACGAAACACAGAACGGAGATGCAAGCACGAAGCTAAAAATGCTTCCTTTTGCTTTGAGAAAATACACACACACAAATATATATATATATATATATATATATATGTATGTATGTATTGATTACCTGTATTGAACGAACAATCGAGATCTTGAAACGCAATGATCGAAGAATCAGAGTTATTTATCTGTCCTAGGGTTTCTGAGATATCAATGATTTTATACCCCTCTTCTCTTCAGAGAATAAGCTCTCTCTCTCTCCACTCTTTCTCTATCTCTCTCTACTATTTCTTCTGGTTAATGTCAGGGGTTGGATTGAAATTATATTTTGTTTTGTCCCTTTTATTTTATTTTAAATATTTTTTGTAAAATTTAATTGTCTACTTTGTATCTTGGAAATATCTTTTGGATGCACAGCCTTGCAAGTTGCAAGTGGTGCCTTTTTATTCTCCTTTTCCACTTCATTTTTGCCTACCTAAAATCCTATTCTGGGATTAAAGATGGTCAACAAAGTTGAAACCACAATGAAAATTTACATTCATAACCAAGTTTTTTTAAAGACCTTTTCTTTATTTATGTAATTATTAGTAATGTGCCGATTTAGTCTTTAAATCGTTACAGTTATTACTAACTGTAATTTTTTTTAGAATAATGTGCTGGTTTAGTCCCTAAATTATTACTTCAGCTCCTAAACAGGCCCTTAGGGTCTGTTTAGTACTCTACTTGAATTCAACTTTTTAAACTCAAAAAATAATTTTCAAGTTTTAGGCCTTAAAAACTTGTTTGGTTGGACTATTTTCAAAAACTGAACTCAAGATTAACTAAAAGAGTAAATTGTAGCAATGGTCCTTGAACTTTAATCAAATTGGAGCAATGGTCCCTCAATTAAAAGTCCATTACCATTGGTCCCTCAACTTATCAAAATGTGTAGCTATAGTCATTTTCATCAATTTCTTCAAAATTTTGTCAAAATAAGTTATGTTGGAATAACCATTTATATAATTAGGGTCCCTCAACTTATCAAAGTGTGTAATTATGGTCATTTTCGTCAACTACGTCAAAAAATTTGTCAAAACGAGTTATGTTGGAATGATCATTGCTACAATTGGGTTAAAGTTAAGGGACAATTTCTCCAGTTGAATTAAAGTTGAGGGACCAAAGGTAATGAATTTTTAGTTAAGGGACCATAGCTGCACGTTTTGATGAGTTGAAGGACCAATAGTAATGGATTTTTAGTTGAAGGACCAATAGTAATGGATTTTTAGTTGAAGGACCATTGCTCCAATTGAGTTAAAGTTAATGGACCATAACTACAATTTACTCTAACTAAAAATATAGTATATTTTCTAAAAACATAAAAACTGAGTTTTAAGAGTTTTTAAACTTAAACTCTCTCATTTCTTTTTTCTCCCTCTTTCCCTCTCACTCCAAATCTATCTCTCTTTTTTCTTCTCTCTCTCCTTTTTTGTTTTTTTGTTTTTACCTTTTTCATCTCTCCTCCAATCCGCTCTCTTCATTCTCTCGGTTCTTTCTCTCACTCATCTTCCTCTCTACCTCGTCCGATCCTCTCTCTTCTTTCTCTTTCCTTCAATTATCTCTTACTTTCTTTTCTTCTCTCTCATCTTTCTCCCTCTCCTATGACACCCTATTTTTAGATCTCTGTCTAGTTTAAGTCGTAAAATTTAAAAATTTTAAATCGCAAACCAATCAAGTTTTTTAGTCTTAAAAAAAATTGTTTTCAAGAAATGTTTTGAGAAATGATAAAAAATTTCAAATATGATACCAAACAGGCTCTTACATTTCATAACCAAGTTTTTTTGTTTTTGTTTTTGAGATATTTTCTTTATTTCTGTAATTACTAATAATGTGCTGATTTAGTCCCTAGATCCTTTCCGTTATTACTAACTGTAATTATTTTTAGAATAATGTGCTGGTATAGTCCCTGAATTATTAATTCAGCTCCTAAATTATTATTTTTTTTCAGAAAAATAAGCCCTTTAACTCATTAAATCTGTCAATTGCATTTCTATTATAAGACTCAAAGCTATTCTATTCAATTTTTTGTTGAGTCACGTGACTTACATGTAATATATTTTAAAGTAAACGTTAATAGTTTTAATGCGTTTAAGAACTTATTTTCTTGAAAAAATAATCTATAAAGTTAAATTTGGAGGGTATGTTGGCAATTTGATTCGTAATTTATATGCAATATTAATGGCTTATTGACAAGACAATAACGGTATTACTCCATAAAGTATGTCATCTATAAGTAACATGGTTTAAATTGATGAAAAATTGGATAGACCAGCTTTGAATCTTATAGTAGGGATGAAATTGTCAATTTTAATGATTTTAATGACTAGTTTAGAAACTTAACTTTCGCTTAAGTAATAATTTAGGAACCAAATCGAAATGTCAATTCACAATTTTAGAGGTAGAAAACCTAGAGACTTACGGACTTATATAACCATTTCAATTTTTAATTTTTAGATTTTGGTTTTCCTTTAAAAAAAAATTATAATTAAGAAATAGTTATCAAACAACCATTTAGATTTATAAATGAACATTTGGATTAAAAGTCAAGTATACAAGAGGACTCAATTTCAACACATACTTCAATATTCCCAAAATGAGTTTACTCTCTTTTTCTTTCGTGAAAAGAATTGAAGTGATAATAATATTCTCTTTTTCCTTATTCTTCTTCTACAATGCTTAACAGAAGCGACGACTCTGGTTTTCTTCCCCGGTGAACTCACCTAGCACGGCTAGGATTCCTAGTTGGACAAACACACAACTCTTTTTTCCTTTTAGGCCTAGGCTTACCTTGGCTTGCAGTAAAAAAATTATTTTCTGTTAGGCTTGCCAGCAACAGCCCCCTGTTACCCCTATCTCGGCCCGCAACACACACAGTGTCCTTCGCTCCGCGTAACACCAAATCCTAGCCCACAGCTGGTGACTCGGTGCACCTGCATCGCGAGGCACTAGAGTTCACCCTCGTTTGGGCCTTTGTGTCTGGGCTTGCTTATGCAGCCCAATTCTTGAACTATTGGGCTTGTAGCCCTGGCCTGCTCTCATGACACTCCCAATTTTTGGCTTATGTTTTTGGTCCAATTTCTTTAGGCTTTATATTTTTCACCCAATTCTTCCTATTGGCCTGAAAACCAATAATTAATTAAATCACTATATATTCTTGCCTACATGCATTTTTCAATTGCTATATTTTTTTTGGGGTGTGATATCCACACACCCCATTTTACTTCTCACACACCTTTTTAATTTTCGGCCGTCGGATCGAATGAATTAAAGAAGATCAACGGACATAAATTATCAAGGGGTGTGTGAAAAGTAAAATGGGGTGTGTGGATAGCACACCCCTATTTTTTTTGTCTTGTATATATTGTGTTTGTTTACAGGTATTATGAACTTGAAGTTCATACTTCCGAACTTGATGTTTTCGGAAAAGTGCCATAGAAACCTGAAGTTTCTTAACTCGCAACACTCATGTTGAGACCCGAAGTTCTCCATGCTTAAATTCGTTTAAATCAAACCATGTCTTAGAACCTGCATGTTCTAACTTTGTTGTTTATGGAAATTTTATTTCCTAAAACGCTAATCACATTCTTGTTTCCGTCATTCAGCGTATTGTCGAACCTTAACAAGTTCGATTTCACTGATTTGGAAGTTTTGAACAAGAAACTACTTTATGTGGATACAAGACGTGACACCCCGCTTGACTACGACTAGTTGCGAAATCATTGTAGCCAGTTATGGTGTGGAAGAGCTGAATAAGCCTCTGCCATAATCTTCATACGAAGACTTATGCCTAAAGTATATAAAAAAAGGGAAGTACCTCACTGCCGAGGACTGCATGGCTCTTTAACTAGCTATGGACCATTTCAAATGATGCAAAGATGAATTCTTGCCTGAAGAAAAACATGATTGAAACCTTTACGTCCATGAATAGGTACAATTCTGAAGTTTATATCCGATCGAATTTTGACTGGAAGAAAATCTTTATCGTCTTTCTATATCTAAATTGCTCCTAAAGTAGCAGTATAGAGAGCGAAAGTTTACCAAATTCTCGGATCTGATTACTACCACACCTATGAGAGAAAGGTACCCCAACAATTGGGCAGGGAGGTACCGAACAGTATAGACCCAGTTTTGGCTTGAGTCTACCGAATGGTGGTGCCCTGATTCGACAGGGATGCACCGACTTCCATGCTCTACTTCGGCAGAGGTGCACCGAACTGTATTGCTCTGCTTCGGCAGAGGTCTACCGAACAGACCCCTCCAGCTTCGGCTGGAGCCTACCGAACCTAAGTTTGGGTATGTATGTCTCTATCTCACAATCTCATTTCAAGTTTGTTTTACAGCATATGGTAGAATCAAGGTTTTCCAAGAGGTGGCATCATGCCCGGAGCATGATCCTTAGCACCTAGTACTTAAAACTTCAAGAATAAGGAATAGTATTCCTGAACCTCAACCTTGCAAAATCTAATTCAGTTTTGACAAAATAGATCATTGGCTATGCACTTTTTTTGTGCTTCTACCAATGTTGTTGAAGAGTACTATTCCTATAGTCAATCTGTGAGACTAATTTTGCTCCACCTAACACATTTGGCGAGCGATATTTGACATGGAAGGCCGCACTGGCTGAACCCCCTTGTATATTTGGTTTACTTTATGAATAATTTATTTTGTTCTTGGATTTAAGATTGGTGTTTGGATGTCACTATTATTCTCGAATAAGAGTTAATTAACGAAAATTACCACATGTGCCTAATACAATCAACTCATGCTTAGGTATGTTTTGTGGGGAAGTTAGCAATATGGTTTTATGCTAACTTCATACTTAATCATCCTCTGACAACCTTTCAGGCTTATTCAACCTGATTGTGGGGGCATGGCACTGCCCTATATTGTCCAATGGTACTAATTTTACTATAAAGGGAAGCCCTATACTCACTCGTTCCGGAAGAACACATTTTGAGCTTTAAGGATCTTCGAGAACATTATTACCATATTGAAACCAATGTAGAAAATGAAGTAAAAGTCCTTGGCTTATTACCATATTGCACTTCCTACAAATATAGCCACAAGCATATTCTAGAGAAGATGGAACGCCTAACGAGTGGATTACACCCATTCAAGCCGAATATATGGCCGACAAGAAGCCCAAGATTCCAAGGGAATTTTCGCTATAGATGTATGTTTGGGATATCTAGGATGATCTATGATGCGCAGTTTTGAGCATCCTCTTACCAGAAGTAAAAACATCATACCTAGAAGCATATCATGCTTTAGCACCCTCCATCTTTTCTAGAAAGGATTCAAAGGGACATTTGTGGACTGATTCAACCACCATGTGGACCATTTAGATACTTTATGGTATTAGTTGATGCTTTTACACGTTGGTCACACGTGTGGCTGTTGTCCTCAAGCTACATTCTCCACACTAGTGGCTCAAATTAACAAGCTCAAGGCTCACCACCTTGATTATCTGATCAAATCTATTTGATTTGATAAGTTGGAGAATTTACATTAAAGACTTTCGATGGATATTGCATGTCGGTTAGGTTTTGAAGTTGAACATTCATTACCCTATATGCTAGTTTGGATGAGATATGGAATTGGAATGAGATGATCATAGATGATGTTTCATTTATATGGAAACTACAAACATAAATGAAAAGCGATGATAACGAACCACATTCCGTTGATTAGTGTCAACGTATAACTGATTGGTCAACTAGAAGAATCAATCCATGACAAATGAGATGAATGAAATAGTGCAATATGATGTCTTGTGGCGCAAGGCTTCTTTCATACGCCATGTGGTTGATTGCAGCATGACTAACGTGGTTGTAGTATATCTGGGATCCTGATACGAAACCTACATAGAGTTTCCAAAGTACTTACATGTACTGATTTAAATAGTTTTAGACCACAAGAACACCCTCTCGGTTCTGATGATGCCTTCACTTTACTAATGCAGAACTATCTGGGCGGATGTGGCATACCCGTCTAAGTGAATATTTGATCAGTTAGGGATATATGCCCTACGTGTACAATATCCAAAATTGCTAGAGTTGAAAAAACTGACTTACACCTAAAGTTGAACTTTAAGATAAATGATCTTGGGGAAACTCAACATTACCTCGACCTGAAGTTTCGAGCTAGTTCTAATGGTATTCTAGTCCACCAATCGAACTAGACCCAGAAGGTGTTACATCTGATTATACCATGATCGTTTATATGCTATATGCAAATGAGAACTTTACGGAGGGTATGAAACATAAGGTTCCATATTGGAACGTGAGGCAACCATATATAAGTACCACTGGCGTTTGTTGTACTTAGCTCAAATGGACTAGAAAAAAACCGAAAACCAAACCGAACCGAAATCGAAAAAACCGAACCGAACGAAAAAACCGAACCGAATTGAAAAAACCGAACCGAACCGAATTCTTTTGGTTCGGTTCGGTTTTAGTGATCTAGAAACCGAACCAAACCGAACCGAACCGAATTAATTAAATTAATTTTTTTATTTAATTATTTGTTTTGGGTATTATTTTCTAAACCCAATTTGTAAGTTAAAATATGCTAAACCCAATGTGTTGCCAAACTTTAAGCTCAAAATATTTTTAAAAGGCCTATAAAAACTCTAAACCCTAACCTATTATTTATCCCCCATATAAGGTTCCGGAACCAAACCTGCTCCTGAAGTACCTACATCCATCTCCATAGCACTGTCTACTTCTGCCCCAGCTTTCTTTTCCAAATCTACTCTCATATAACATGTAACAGAATCCATAAACATTTATTTCGGGTAGATTACTTGGGTAATTTGTGATGGAAAAGAATCCAACACACTAAATAAATCCACCCACGCATTACTTTTACTAATCAAGTTGTCAACATGCAGTTACAAGCAAACAACCTTGATCTTTGAACAACATCATACAATTTAACTTTTCTAAGTCATTCGTACGCTTTTTGTGTTGTGAGGTTGTTAGTTTGGACTTTGGAAGACTTGATTGATGATTTTAGTTCAACTTTAAATGTTTATTTTCATTGTCTTTGATTCTAGTTAGAATGTTTATGTTATGATTGTGTTGGATATGTTAAAATTTAAAATTTCAATGTTTTTCATTTTTTGAAAAAAACAAAAACAAAAAACCGAAACCGAACCGGAAAAAACCGAACCGAAAAAAAACCGAACCGAAAAAAACCGAAAAAAAAATGAACCAAACCGAACCGAACCGAAATTTCGGTTTGGTTTCGGTTTTGGCAAAAAACCGAACCGATTTAAACCGAACCCACCCCTAGACTAGATCAGACATTTTATATGCTGATAATCTTATCTATCCCTATGCATCTCAAAATAGATCATACCCCCATGATCTTCAGAATGATGCCTACCTTGTGGGATTCGTTAAATCAGACTATATATCTAACCGCACAAGGTACGTTCCCAAATGGTTATGTCTTTACCGTTAAGGAACACTGAAATATCTTGGAGGTCCGTGATATAGACCTTTAGTTGCGAAACCTTTGAATTGTTCCAAGACTCATTGTATCTCATAACGTGAGCATATTTGAACTCTCTGTGATTTTCATCCATCGTTGACTCCCAACAATGATCCATGAAGACAACGCCGTGTGTATCGACCAGATCATGATACATCCAATAAATCAATGCCAAGCATATTTTGTCTACATCATCATAAGCATCAGAATATTGAAGTCAAGCAGTTCGATCTAGACTACCTTGCTAGGTTTGGCAAACGGGTCGTGTCTGTCGTGTTCGTGTCGTTTTCCTGTAACACCTGTTATCTTAATGGGTCGTGTCGTGTCACACCCGTTACCTTAACGGGTCCTTAACAGGTCGGATCACTTTACCCAACAAGTAAAATGACCCGACCCGTTATGACCCGTTAATTTTTTTTTTAAAATTTGTACATACCACATTGCCACATAAATATTACTTCAAAAATTTAAAACACATTTGTCGTTATGTACTACATCTACACTCCAAAATAAGAGCATAATAAAAAAGTATCAATACACTACTAGTCTACTACAAAATATAAAATGTGCAAGGATATGCAAAATGAAAGAGTTTTTCTTTTCAAGGCTGTGAAGCCTTTCTCAGAAGTTAAAACCTTACCAATGAAACTCAAAGCTTGCATGTTATACCTTTTACAAAATTCATACCTTTAACGTGTGCTTGACTGTGTGTGGTTTTCTTGTAGCTACCAGAGTTGAGTCGAAGAAAGTGGACGGAGGAGGATGCAAGAGAGATGAGCGGATTCAAGGATAGCGGCGCAAAGTGTTGAAAGTCTGGAGAGATCGAGAGTGAATGAGAGAGAAGGATAATCTAGGCTCCAACCTAATGTACAATGGATGGTTGAGATGAAATCTCAGTCGATCCAATGGTCATCAATTTTGTAAATTTAATTTAATTTAATATATATATATATATATAATTATTATAGTATTTTTTAGGGGTATAAAATTATTAAATTAATATAATATATATATATATATATAATTATATTATTTTTTAGGGGTATAAAATTATTAAATTAATATTTGGCTTATCGTGTTACCCACGTGTATACCCGGACCAACCCATTATCTTAACAGGTGTTTATCAGGTTACCTGATAACTACCCGATTAGTTATTGTGTCGACCCGAAAACCTGTTAATTTCGTGTTGTATCGTGTCGGGTTAACGGATCGTGTCAGAAACTGCTAGGCATAAACCTTGCCTACCTTTGCATGACGTCACTGTCGAAGTCTACCTTCCAGAAGCTTGTCCGAGGAATTGGTATGCCTAACTATTCATATACAATGCTTATAGTTCTCATTTGGAAGTTCTGTCAAATTCAGAGAGAGTATCTAGAAGTATACTCACGTGACCTTAATGTACTATTTTTCCTACGCTTAGGAGCATTATTCCCACTGAGTTTTTACTACCTGATTAGATTTAGACGAGGCACCCATCTTGGATTGGTCATACTTTTGTGTACGTTCTATTTGCATCCCAAAGACGTATAGTTTTGACTTAATGCAACTTCTCACCTTTCTCATTTGACTATGGATTTTTGTCCCACCTTGGGTTTTGTCATAGCGAGGTTTTGTGAGTTTTACCACCCATGCATTCTTCCGTTTGTTTTGAGACTCGCATTCGCTACTTGTGCCAACTAGACGAGACGATTTCATCAACTGCTTCTACATTTGCCTGAAGATCTGTTGCGCCATCTACATGAGTATTTGCACACTCAATGGGGAGTGTTGTGACATATGTTCTAATACATATTGTGATTGTGTAAATCCTAAGTAGAGATAGATTATGAATCATTTGAGATTTAGAAGATCTTTCCTAATAGACTTTATATTACTTGGAGAGCAAGTTTCTCTCCTCCTTATTACTATTAATAAAGGCACAATGACTGAGAATTAACACACAATTCCTCAAGCCTATTCTTCACCTTCTTTCTCTCTATGCCGCACCCCTCAGTTAAATATGGACTACAACAAATAATATTTCTTTCTCTCACAAAGCTTGGCGTTTCATTTGCTTCCGGTAGTCCTCCATTTGCTACGAACTCCAATTCTCTCTCGATTTTGCACGAACCACCCACAACATAGGCTGTCTATCCCTTTCCGATTCCAAAAAACCCTAATCCCCTTTTCTGTAAATTGAATTAGTACTAGCTGAACAGAGTTTCTCTCTGCAACTCCTCTCCCACGGGCTTGAACCTCAACTATGGAGGGAAGCTCGCTTCTCTTCTTCTCCCCATTTAAACCCCCCCTCTTTCTCCTCTTCTTCTTCTTCCTTGCTCTTCGGAAAATCCCGCCTTCTGGGTTTAATCCCCATTTCTCTCATCCCAAATGTGTGCATGTCGGATCTCCGTCCCAAATCCTGACGCAATAACACTTCAAAGGTAAAGTAGTATTATTATTTTCTCTCTGTGATTTCATGCATGCTTCCATATATATTGAAATTGTCTAGTTTACTAATGGATGTTTTTGTATGATTTTGCATGTCTCCCTTGATAAAAGCTTGAGCAAAATATGCTTATGAAATCGATCTGATTTAGCTTTATAGATGTGTCTGCATCTGTACTGCTTATTTGCTACCCATATAAACATATAGCTTTATATGAGTGTGCCCCTCATTTGCAAATGAGTGTTTTATGTGATGTTTATATATCTTTTTTTTTTTGAGAAGAGTGATGTTTATATATCTAGGCACTGGAATTAGTGTTTTTTGTTTTTATTTTGATCCTAGGGGCTCAAAACAGAATTTTTTGTTGTTGTTGTAAGTAATATGTGAACATATAATATCAGCATTTGGAGTGAATCGAGTTCATTTTAAATTTTCTTAAATTTATTGATTATCAGATGACAGAGTTAACAGCTTTTGTGATTTTAAAACAATTGAAGGTGAGATTTACATAATTAAACAATCAATTGAAAATTTGAATTGAGTGTTAGTTTTACCTGGCTGATTTCTTTGTTGGGTTTATTACTGCTCGATGTTAACACTCAAATATGGTTTTTGCGCAAGTGGTGGTCGGCCTGCCTGGGTTAGGAAAGACCACTTATTGCAGTGGCATGTCTGAGTTCCTCCAGCTCATCGGATGTAAAAATTTTACTCTGAATTCTGGGTTTTCAAGTTTTTCCATGACTTCAATTTTGGTTTTTGAATCTGTCTGAAATATTTACAATGGCAATTTGTTCGCTGTGGTAAATTTGGATCATTCCACTGATGCATTGGTGTATCCAATGTCGTATGTTGAGGGTAATAGAGTAGAGCTACTGGTCCACCTTCTTTTATTTGGTGTTTTCTACATTTTAAATCCTACTCGTTTTGCTTAGTTTTTGTTCGATTTGGGTTTTGTAGTTCAAAGCCGATTTGGGGATTTTGAAATGGTGGACGCCGGGCCCAGTTACACCACTTCAGGTACTTCAATTCCAATGCCAGGACTGTGCATTTCTGTTGTGTAATTTTTATCTTCTGCTGATTTCGATTGAATTCCAAGAAATTTTTTATGTGCTTAGTTTAATTTGTAGTTGTCCAATTGTTATGAAGATCTGTGAATGTGTGTGAATTATTGATTTCTGACTTTTGTTGAACAATATGAAATTGCTTTTTGTTTTAAGTTCTTGATCCAAAGAAAATTGCGTTATTTCGTAATGGCATTGCCATTTGTAGTGGAACCATGCGGGATGATATCATAGTGGATCCAGTGGAGTCTCCAGAGATTGTTGATGATCCATTCCAAACTATGTGAGTTTTCAAGGTAAATAATCACTCACCATATACTTTTCCACTTACTGGGATTTACTTAATTTGACCTATTTTCTTCAGTTTGATTCAAATTAAATTTTTAATTTTTTTTTTAAATAATTTGGAAATTAGGCCTTTTTTTTTTGTGCGTTTTCTTTGTTATTTCATTCTCAGTTGAAAAGTGGGATTATAGCTCAGAGAAAAACCCTTGATTGAATAAATTACTGGTATGGTTCCTCACATAAGAAAAAAACTTCAATTTTTCTTTCCTCAAAATTTTGGTTTTTATTAATTTTTTTTTTCCGCAAATTGTAGTTTTTCTTTGTTGCATTTGTCAGCTACCCTCCACAATGAACGACCTGCTAAAGATAATGTATTTGATTTGAAAAGAACAAGACTAATTTTGTCATTAGTATCTGCATTTTCACATCAATGTAACTGACTGATGCAGAAGAGCCAATTTATCATCAGCAGATATGAGGGAATCTGATTTCAGTGGTTCAAATTTCAATGGTGCATACATGGAGAAAGCTGTCACATATAAGGCAAACTTTGAGGTAAGAACTTCGCACTTTACAAATAGATACTAAAAAGTGAACGAAGCATAAATAGCTTTAGCTACCTATCCTCCAGTATATGTTTGCATCATGAGATCACCCAAAAGACAAAAACCCACCTTCATTGTCAGTTCATTTCCATACAAGTTATCTCGGATTGTTACAGCATTTAGGCCATGCTTAATATGAAGGACTAGACTACACTTGAAGGATTAAGAAGGGCTATCCATAAGGGGTTGATGTCTAAAGCGTATCCCTAATCTTATCCCCACTAATCCCTTTAAAAATTGTAAGCAGACATATTGAAATTTATGTATATAAACTTTTTTATATAAGAACAGATGTAATTTAGAATCATACATGTGTCAACATGGTGGTAGTATATTATTGAACGACACTATAGATTAATTATGATGCCGAAAGAAAGTTGCTCATTACTTGCGTATAATTTATTTTGTTTGTTCAGGGAAGAGCATGGTGGCATGTGCTTTGGGTGGGAGTTTGTACTGCAGGGGAAGCTGTGGTACATTCTTGAAGCAGAACATTGTGCAGAGAACATTCGGAGGATTGGTATGTATGTCTTTGCCTCTTTTTAGATTAAATAAACCCTCTGTTTAGATTAACTATGGCTTTCGGCTTCATTATGTATTCATGAAACTAATCTTTGCAGTTTTTCAGTTCATTTGGGGTATTTGTTATTTGAACGACACTAAAATTATTTATGGGTTATAGGAACCATGGGTTAAGAAAATGGGTCCAAATTCAGAGCTGCGTTCTTCTTCCCTCAAAATAAGAAGAAAACACTTCCTCAGCACCATATTTTGGCACCTCAGGTATATTTGTGTTCTAAAGCCTTCTACTTCTTTCAGTTTCTTCAGAGCTATTATTTTGCCCATATGTGATTTGTAAAGTGCAAGATTTGATTTCATGTCTTGAGTGCTTATGGTTTTGTACAGTGCAAACTTGAGCTTATTGATCCAATTGGGTAGAACAGTATACTCAACCAATTTAATATCCTCTTGGCCAAAGGAGAGTATAATACTTGCCACTGAGAAAAATACTTTATATAATTGCAATGTGTTGGTGTGTGGCATGCTCTAATTAGGGATATTTTTGTGTTATAAGAAAGCCATAGAGTCGCATTTTTGTTTTTTTGGATTTGGTTAATGTTTCAATCGTAAAAGTGATTACGCAATGAAAGCTGAGGACACACAAATGATACATTGAGTTTGGAATTTGTAAGTTACAAGCTCATGGAAAGTAAGCTTTTGTAATTGTCTAATGACATGGTCAAAGAGTTGTCCACCTTATGTTTACAATGGTCGTCAATGAACACTGTAGTCTCATTCCGTGGGAGAAATTTCAAAGTAAGATGTTAAATATCTGAAATAAGCCTAATGTGGAAATTTTGTTTCATTGTTTCTTTTTTTGTATGAAAAAACAGTTAGTGTTGAAATTTTCTTGGTGCTTTGTTTTATAAAAGATTCAGGATGGGGATTATTTAGCTTTCATTGATTGGCATCGGTTTTTAAGTTTTGTCTCTGCTTTTGTTTGTAGGATCAACTTGGGAAAGAACAGAACAGAGCAGAGCACAAGCATTATCAATTTATTTGCTAAAGTATTGCAGGCTTGCAGCTATTTGCACGACTCCAACGAGCCACACTAAACTTACAATGCGTTTGCACGCCTGTAAAGTTCCCTCTTCCTCTTTCCTTCCCTCCATTTTTTTCTTATAAGTTTCGTGCTAACATCAATTTGTACATCGATGAAATAGGAGCAGCTAGATTGTCAACAACTATTTATATGTATGTAGAGTTGTCAACAACTATTATGTACATTTTATAAATACTTTGTACATGTTTTGTATAAATACTTTTTACATATTTACACACAATGGTTACAACACATTTAGTTACCTATTCTAACACATACAACGCTTATAATCAAGTTGGCATTCCCTCGGCATTGCGCGGGCTAAATTTCTAGTTATTTCTATTTTCACCCTCACAAACTCTCTCTCTCTCTCTCTCTCTCTCTCTCTCTCTCTCTCTCTCTATATATATATATATATATATATATATATATATATTAACAAACAATATTATTTACACTAAGGGAGTGGGGGTGGGCAAAGCCTCACAACAGGCTATTAATAATGTGGTTTATATTCGCCTTTGGTGAGAAATGAACTCAAGACCTTTCATTTACAAGTGAAGAGAACTGTCACTAGACTGTAAAACTAAGTTGCAACTCTAATACTTTTTTAGAACAAAAAAAAAATTCGATTCTCGTGTAGTTTGAATTGTGTGTGTCTTTCAAAGACCAATAGATAGGAAGGCAAATATAAAGCTGATGATTGTATGCAACATGTACAACTACACAAAGCTTTTTTCAGACAATAATCAGAGTTGGTGATTGTATGCAAAATCTCTAAGCACTAAATGGACCAAGCGACACTTCCAATAACTTGTAGAAGTCTAATGAAAGGAAGAAGAACACGACATGGTGGAGGTTGGAAAAACAAGGTTCATTCTCCATAGACGTTGGACAAGGCATGGGGATTTGGCGTTCGGTGTGTAGGGGAGTGGTGTGTTAAAGTTTAAGGGTACTTTAGAAACAAAGCTGATAAAAATGCTTGTGCTCTGCTACGGATTTTGAAACTGAAATTCACAATTTAACACATATATTTTTAAATTATTCAGAAATCAATTAAAGCAACTGAATTTACATGGTAAAATAAGTATTTCAGAAAATGCTTGTGCTCTGCTACGGATTTTGAAACTGAAATTCACAATTTAACACATCTATTTTTAAATTATTCAGAAATCAATTAAAGCAACTGAATTTACATGGTAAAATAAGTATTTCAGTTGAGTGGGCACCAATCACCATCCCTACAGATACTATCAATATTAGCGCCAAGTTCTAGCAATTTCTTAGCAACTTCCAATGTATATTTTTCTTTTTATAACACATTATTAAAAGAAAACAGCTAACACAACATATTTTAAGAGGCGCGAGCGCCCGTAATTAAAGAAAGCTTCTTATATGCGCGTGAGCATATGTGGAGAGGCTAGTGAAAAATAAAAACAATGTGTAATAGGAAAAAAAGAAGCCAAAATCAATGTTTGAGCAAATGTAAAAATAGGATGTGTTCTAGAACAGTTTCAAGGACAAAAGTGTAAAAAAAAAAGGGAGTTTTAACGAAAAGCCCACGGTACTGTTCACTTTAACGAAAAACCACATTTTTACACTAAAAAGTCAAACCTAGTACTATTTACTTTATCCTTTATTTTGTCCTTATCATTAAAACTCAAAGTTTTCAAGCCATTTTCATTAGTTTTCCTAAAAAAAAAGTTATGCAAGTCAAACGTGACATGTGTGATAAAAAAAGGCTTTTCATGTGTACGGTGATGTTCGTAGAGAGAAATACTGTAGCAAAATTAGAAAATTTAATACCTTACTATACATTTGGTATAACCTTTTAACAAAAATATGCAAATACAAATTCAATCTTTACTAAAGCTGAAAACAAACTGAAACACTGTTCATAAGCACAGTGTTCTTCCAATTTTGTCCCTCCTTAGTTTTGTTTATTTCGTTTCTGCCACTGACAAAATATCCCCTTCCGTTTTTCTGCCTTGAATGGGCGAATTTACAAATATGCCGTTAGCTGCCTGTTGGGTTTTGGTGCTGCCACGTCGTAAGAGATATGATCGTGGCAATTTTTACAAGCGTGTTCCATTTGCTTCTGGAATCTTTTCATTTCTCTGTGTCTCACAACCTTGGAACCAGAACATCCCCTCTCAAAATGCATGAACCACAACACGATCTCTCTCAAAAACTGCGAACCATTACATGAATCTGGTCTCGATTCGAGGAAAAATTTTATACCCAGAAGGTTGGGTTTCCTGGTGAGTTCTCCCCATCTCCCAATCTCCCAACTTATTTTCGGTTTAAACTTAAATCTCATATGAATCTCCTTGGTCTCAAAGGTCTTCTCTCCTCTGAACCCAGAAAAGCTTTAGCCGACAACACCGGCAACCATAATCTAAGTGGTTCATCAGCTAATAGGTATGCCTAATTTCGCATTTCAGTATTGTTGGGTAGAATTCAAAGGAACCCAGATGGAGAGTTTTAATTTTTATTTGAATTGCATGTTATCCAGATGAAAATGCGTTTTTGTCTTTTCGTTTGCGGTTTTTTTTTTTTTGTTTTTTACGGGGTTTGATGAATGAATCTGTGTGGAAGTTTTGATGTTTTGTTAATTATTGTATTTGGGCCCTGAAATTTAGATTATCTACTTGCCACATGCATGTAGTTTTTTCTTCAAACATATAAAGAATTGTTAGTCTGCTATACAATTTCTTCTTCCAGCCTTCGAAAATCAACATGCACAGACAAATCTTTTCGAAAAAGAATGAGCATTGCATTGATACTTTGGTTGTGAAACGGAAGGTAGAATTATTAATGATTAGACATTGGGTTTCAAAATCGTTTAATTTCAGCAGTGGTTTAAAAAAAAAAATTCCAGTCAAATGTAATTTCATCTGGGTCTTCTTCCTTTTAATCTTTCTTCGTTCAGTTTTAGTCCTCCAAAATTTTTGATAATTTTGTAAATTTCAGTTTCTGAGTTGCTCTTAAATTGGGCTTTTGTGTTGGGTATTTTGTTTTTTATTTTTTCCCCTTTATTTTTCGGTGGAAGCACTGTTCTCTTCATGCTAATTGTTGAATTGTTCGAACCAGTCTGTTGTATGTATATATTTTCCCCGTTCCTCTGTTTGTTGTCTGTATAAGTACGAATTCATCAATTTATCAATTGGGTTGTTCTTCGTTTGTAATTTCATTAATAGGGTCTTTAGATACATTTTATTGTTGAGGTGGTGAGATGTTGCCTACAATAGGCCTTTGATCCTATTATATGTTGCTATGCCTTTTTCACTTGCATGCCTTTTAATTTCAGCTGTCTGCGGAGTGAAATTGAGGATTCCTTGGGGTGAGGTTGTCGCGAGCGCTTTAGGGGAGAGACTCTTTCATGTAATCATTTTATCATGTGGTAATCGTTCATTAGACATTGAATACGTGTCAAGCGTATATTCAACTATGACAGGACTGACATTATGGGAAACAATAGGCAATTGTATTTAGACGGGTGGAATACAAAAACTATTGATGCAAGAACCTGAACCTATGGTGATTCATATGCAATTTAAGGTGATTTCATTAATGAGTAATCAAGTTCTGTTTTTAATTTTTTCTTCTTTTGATATGTGAATGTCGATTGTCGAAGAACTGAAGGTTGCTAGGTTGGTGAAAATCTGAAAATTGACCCAATTTTGTACAATATATTAGTTTAAGAACAATAAACATACACACCCACCCACACACACACACACACACACACACACACGCACATATGCACTCCAAAAGTAAACGAGTTGGAAATGTTTTGTAATATTTTTGCTCTAAATCTTCTTTGGTCAGAAACGAAGAAGTGAGAGTTACACTTTGGGGAGACTGCCAGGACCTTTGATATTGAAGTTGTAACACAACAACCATCACCAATTGTGGCTGTGTTCACAAGTCTCAAAGTAAAACGGTTCCTAGGTATACAACTTAACTTTACTTCTTTCCAATGTTTACATTCTATAACAAAAAAAATAACATGCTTCCACATCTGCAAACCCACAGGAAACACAGTGCTTAGCAGTACCGGATGCACTTTGTTTTTCATAAACCCAAAAATACCAGAAGCAGCAAATTACAAATCGATGTAAGCTTTTTTACCATTTTCTGAACAATATATATATATATATATATATATATATATATCACTCAAATAATATTACAATTCAATCTCATTGTGTTGCCACTTAACACAAAAATGTGCAAAAACTTTGCCAGTTCCAGTCATGCTTTGAAAATGATTCCAACCTCAGCACAACTAATGACACCAGATCAATTGGATGCCGCTGAAAAACTATCAGTAGGGCAATTGAATATCTTGGATCCAAATCTTTATCAGGTGAAATGGAATGCATTCCAAATTTAACAATGTTGTATATTTAACAGTGTTGTATTGGTCTCAAAATTCGTTTTTTTGGGTTGTCAGCTTTTGTATGCATGCAATTAGTATAATAGAAATTCTATTTTGATTGCACAGACAGTTTTCATTGATGTCTGGAAACATTTCCTGAAAACTGGATGAAGAGTATAAGAATGTAGGTTGGTGTCTGTTCAAATTATACTCATCATACTCATCATTCTTTAACAAATATTGCAGAACACTCCATTTCTGTGCAGAGCAGCAGTTGCACGGTTTGATTTGAGTAATGGCTGGTGGTACAAGGCATGTCCAATCTGCTTCAAACAACTAAAACCAAAGCCTCAAAGTGACCTGCTGGTTTGTCCAACTGATGATATTCAAAACCCTATTGCTTGGTAATACAAAATTACTCTGAATCTATTACTATATAAAACATAAACTTAATTATACTTCCTTTATAAATAATCACATCAATTTCAACGCAGGTTCAAAGTTAGTTTAATTCTTGAAGATGCCAATGACGAAACCAATGCCATCATTATAGGTAAATCAGTCGAAGAACTATTTGGAATCACATGTGAAGAATTAGTAATCAACAAAAGTTTCTGTGACCAAAAGGAATTACCACAACAAAGACTCCGAGTAAAAGGTCAAATCAAACTTTTCCAACTCAAACTTGGGAAAGTTAAAAATGACACAAGCAAAAATGACTTGCTCATCCAAACTGTTTTCAAGGATCAAGCACAAATTCGCCCTTCAAACAACAACAAAGATGATGAAGCAATAAGTAACCTTGGGAAGAAACATATGGTTCATGAAATGTTACCATCCACACTACCACTCTCACTCAAGAAATCTCTACCTTCATCTCCAACTGAGCAGTTCAAGTTCAAAGAAACGACAAAGGGAGCCAGTCAAAAAGAGTCTTTTCACCTCTACACCAACAAAAAAACCTAAAAGGTTAGTCTTTATAAAAAAATAAATAATTGACATAAACCTTTTTTCCATTACTAGATGTGTACTGATGCTTTAATCTCTCTTCATTTTACATGATCCAAGTGATACCACAAGTGGATACAGTGAAGAGACCTATGCATTTGAAGAGACCGATGACGAGAATGTAGCAAACACAGATAAAACTCCCAGTGAATAGAGTATGGATCCCAACACTCATAAATCAATTTTCTTAACAATTTTTTTCCCATCTTCAATGAGTAGTTTCTCTAACACAGAACTATATCTTATAAATATTGCATAATATAGATATAAATATTTCATTTGGGTTGTCGATGAGGCCAACTGGAAAATCTAGAGAGTTTATTTAGTATGGCTGCAAAATATATGCAATTTAGAGTCATTCAATTCTTATGTCAATTTTTTTTTCTTCAGTTATCGTTGTCATGCAAGATGGAGGAGTCACCATTAACGTCAGGAGTTACGTATATGGGTGTCTTTAATGAAACAAATCTTACTTTTTGAGCTTTGTATAGTTTTAGACGTAAAAGTCTTCCTGGGATAAGACCATAGTTTTTGAAAAACAATCCCTGAGAATGATATACTAACATCCTCAACTTTTTGCATGTAATATATGAATGTAAATAGAACTCTCTGGCTATGGTGTACGACCATCCCAATTTTTGTCATGTAATATAAGAATGTAATATATGTATATCTCTTACTTTGGCACATATTTTCTCATGTATATAAGCCTTACTTTTTACACGTTTAATATCATTTTGAAACCCGCAGCATCGCGCGGGCCTCAATTGCTAGTGCATACTAGATGTGTGACGAAGAAAGTTTTTGTAAGTCGTGCATAATGCGTGATTCAAAAAAGTATTTAGGTGCAAGTAGCTCCCGTAATAATAAAAACGTTGAATTGTGTCTGCCTTCTAATACATGACGTATTGCGAGATTCTTCTACATTTTATATCTATAATCACATTTTAGGTGATTGCGATGGACTAATGCGACTTCCCTCAGTTGGTTTGGGTGGCAAGTAGCCCCTATAATAATAAAAATGCCGAATTGTGTCTGCCATCTAATTCGTGACGCATGGCGAGATTCTTCTACATTCTACATCTATAATGACATTGTAGGTGCTTGCGATGGGACGGTTGCGACTTCTCTCAGTTGGTTTGGATGGCAAGTAGCCCCCGTAATAATAAAAAGTTGAATTGTGTGTGCCATCTAATTCGTGACGCATAACGATATTCTTTTACATTTTATATCTATAAAGACATTGTAGGTGCTTGCGATGAGACGGATGGGACTTCCCTCAATTGGTTTGGGCAGCATAGCCCATTGCATCTTTGTTAGCATGTGCATGAAGACTAATAGAATATAAATTTATTTCTCTAACGACACTTACACTAAAAATAAAAAATAAAAATAAAGCACTAGCAGAATGTAAACTTATTTATCTCTAACTGACACTTTTTTTTTTTAACAATCTCTAATTAACTCTTACGCTAAGAATAAAAAATAAAATAAAGTACTAGTGCCTAGTGGAATATAAACTTAATTATCCCTAACTGATACTTAAACTAAAAATAAATAAAAAAAATTTCTAGCTTTGATTGGCTAAAGCCTACCCCGGATGACGGATGTAAAATTTATATTTAACCATTTGGGGCAAAAAGAAACTTCCACTAACTTGTAAAAAGCTAAAGAAAGAAACAAGAAAGCATATGGCACGGTTGGAAAAGCAAGGTTGATCCTACATAGATGTTGGACAAGGCAGGTGGGGTGTGTCGGGGTATGACTTGTTTGTTGTGCACCAATCACCAACCCTACAGATAAGGTCAGAAATAGCGCCAACGCTAGCTGCTAAGTTCAAGCAATTTCTCAGCAACTTCCAATGGATATTTTTCCTTTTCTTCTGTTCTGATGAAGACATCAGGTGGTTCTATGACTCTGAGACTCTGTACATAATACTCTCGATAGCTGATTCTGTCACAACCATTCAAACTCTGCCTTTAGCTTCCAATGGAACTTTGTCACCTCGACAATGGCTTCAAAATTGATAACAAATGCCTCACTCAACTCATGAAGGAGAAAAACCTACACCTTCTTCAAGAGCTCGAAGGCATTGATGGCGTTGTATCGGCTCTCCAAACCGACACTGAGCGTGGCATCGACGATGATGGTGACAATATTGCTCGCCGGCTTGAAGCATTCGGTTCAAACACGTACAAGAAGCCGCCTTCAAAAAGCCTCTTCCATTTTATGTGGCAAGCTTCTAAGGATCTTACCATTGTCATCCTCTTAGGCTGCGCCGCGCTCTCACTTGGATTCGGCATAAAGCAGCATGGACTAAAAGAAGGATGGTATGACGGAGGAAGCATCTTTGTCGCGGTTTTTCTTATCGTGGTTGTATCCGCCTTTAGTGACTACGGGCAGAGCAAGCAGTTCCGGAAGTTGTCCAAAGCAAGTGAGGACATTCCAATTGATGTTGTGAGAGGCGGTAGGCGGCGACAGATTTCGAACCTTGATATTGTTGTTGGAGATGTTGTGTTCTTGAAAATTGGAGATCAAGTTCCTGCTGATGGATTGTTCTTGCGTGGACATTCGTTGAGCGTGGACGAATCAAGCATGACGGGGGAAAGTGAGCATGTGGAAGTTAATGGCGGCCTGAATCCGTTCTTGTTTTCGGGAACCAAGGTGGTCGATGGATATGGTGAATTGCTTGTGGCTTCAGTTGGCATGAACTCGACGTGGGGCGAAATGATGAGCTTGATTAGCCGTGACACCAGTGATCAGCAGACACCATTACAAGCGCGGCTAAGTAAACTAACCCCGCTGTTGGCGAAGATTGGCTTGGGTGTTGCATTCCTAGTTTTCGTGGTCTTGGTAGCGCGTTACTTCACAGGCAACACGAAGAACAACAGTGAATTTGGTAAGTTTGAGGGCAACAAGACAAAGATTGATGATATGGTGAATGCCGCGGTGGACATGGTAGCAGTTGCAGTTATTATTGTTGTGATTGCAATTCCTGAAGGCTTCCCGTTGGCTGTCACTCTGACTCTCGCTTATTCGATGAAGAAGATGATGGCGGACCAAGCATTGGTAAGGAGGCTCTCTGCTTGCGAAACTATGGGATGTGCCACCGTAATTTGTACAGACAAGACAGGCACACTGACGCTCAACGAGATGAAGGTTACAAAGTTTTGGCTTGGACAGGAATCTGTGGAAGATGATGCTGGTTATTCATCAATTTCTGATTGCCTTCTCGATTTAATCCGAGAAGGAGTAACGTTTAACACAACTGGTAGTGTTTATAGGCCTAGTTCAGGATCGGGATTTGAGTTTTCGGGCAGTCCTACTGAAAAAGCCATTCTTTCATGGGCTACTCTAGAGCTGCACATGGACATGGAGAGATTGAAGAAGCAATGTGTCATTCAACATGTTGAAGTCTTCAATTCGCACAAGAAACGAAGTGGGGTTTTGATGAGAAGGAAGGCCGACAATACTACCCATGTACATTGGAAAGGAGCTGCAGAAATGATACTAGAAATATGCTCGAGTTACTACGATGCGTCTGGGGTCACGAAAGATCTGAATGATGATGAAAGGTTGAAGTTTGAGAAGATTATTCAAGGCATGGCAGCAAGCAGTCTCCGATGCATTGCTTTTGCACACAAACAAGTTCAGAATAAGCACATTAATGACGAAAAGTACGAAAAGCTCGAAGAAAACAGCTTGATCCTCGTAGGATTGGTAGGTCTAAAGGATCCATGTCGGCCAGGAGTGAGGGAAGCAGTAGAAGCTTGCCAGTTAGCTGGGGTGCAGGTGAAAATGATCACCGGTGACAATGTTTTCACCGCTAAAGCAATAGCTAGCGAGTGCGGGATACTCCAGCCTGACCAGGAAGCCAAGGAAGCAGTGGTAGAAGGTATAGAATTTCGCAACTTCACGCCGGAGCAAAGAATGCAGAAAGTTGATGGAATTCACGTGATGGCGAGGTCTTCGCCATTTGATAAGCTTCTTATGGTGCAGTGCTTGAAACAGAAAGGCAATGTAGTAGCTGTGACAGGTGATGGCACGAATGATGCACCCGCACTTAAAGAAGCGGACATAGGACTCTCGATGGGGATTCAGGGAACGGAAGTGGCCAAGGAGAGCTCAGACATTGTCATTTTAGATGACAATTTTGCAACTTTAGTGACTGTTTTAAGATGGGGAAGAGGAGTTTATGCCAACATCCAAAAGTTTGTTCAATTCCAGCTCACAATAAATGTTGCAACTCTTGTGGTCAACTTTGTGGCAGCTGCCTCGGCTGGCGAAGTACCTTTAACAGCGGTCCAGCTACTGTGGGTGAATTTGATTATGGACACAATGGCGGCTCTAGCTCTCGCCACCGATAAGCCCACCAAAGAGCTAATGGAAAAGCCACCCGTGGGTCAGACAGATCCCGTGATCACCAACATCATGTGGAGGAACCTTCTACCCCAAGCTTTGTTCCAGATAGTTGTGCTCTTGGTCTTGCAGTTCAAGGGCAGATCAATATTTGGTGTTAGTGAGAAGGTAAACAATACATTGATCTTCAATGTATTTGTGTTTTGCCAAGTGTTTAATGAGCTTAATTCAAGGGATATGGAGAGGATTAATATCTTCAAAGGAAGTCAGGGGAACAGGCTGTTTTGGGGCATCCTCGTTGTAACAATTGCTGTTCAGGTGGTGATGGTGGAACTTCTGAACAAGTTTGCAGACACAGAACGGTTAAGTTGGGGACAATGGGGTGCATGCATTGGGATTGCAGCCATATCTTGGCCAATTAGTTGGGTTTTCAAGTTCATACCAGTACCTGCTAAGCCAATATTCAGCTATCTAAAGAGGGATAGCAAACATGGGTTGGAGCAGTTGGCCGAGGCAAAGTTAGAATCCCCCACCCCGTAAATTAGAGTAATATAGAATTTAGTGCGTAATATTATGGAGCAATTAAATAAAATTGTGACGGGGCACGGTTGAAGGCCAATGAGCATGGGTGGTTTTGGATGGGTGGCGCGGGATTGTGGTGGTGTGTTTCACGGGGCGGGAGGACATGGACATGGATTGAGTAGCATGGCGGAGGCGGAGGCGGAGGCTGTAAGAGCTGCGCTGATGGTATGTGTGGAGAAAGAATGCTGGTTCTCACATCCAAAAATGTTCAGAACTCAATCTGTAATCCAAGAAATTTAGATTTGATCATGCTTTTCTTTTGGATTGAACACCTTAAATCATAACCAGTGCCGTGTAATTCGAAACGAATCTGGCAGCATACGAAGTCATGAAATCCCTAAAAAACTCCTTGTGCTCATACAACATGTAAACACAAGCTTGCTTACAAAGCCACTGGTTTAGGGTTCGTAAATAACTTTGCGAATCAAAGTACTATCTACAACAGATGACAGGCTCGACTCATGTATCAAGCGGAAAATGCCGTAATACCCCCAACAAAGGGCTCAAATATCCCTTTCTTGGCGTATAATATACAGGGGATGTTCATACCAAATATCCCAGATATCAAGGTCTCCACTGCTATTACAAATGATGCAATGGTCACTGTCAACTGGAGCTGAATGAGTTCGTTTCGTTGGTTGTCAGGTTGTATGTTGACATAATCCTCCGTGTCGTCAATATACTCCCGCACCTACATCCAATGAACACGATACGAACATGAGCAATATTCACGGACGGATTAACACAATAACCAATCCTGCTTAACATGCACAACTAACAGGTTTCTAAATTACAGTTCTTATATACCAATGATAGTGAAATTAGTTCCAACTGGGAACCCACAAGAGGTCCAAAGCCTCCAAATTATTCAAGGAGCAAGTGCAACCACAGAACTCTCACAGAAAATATGCAACATTTCAGAAATCTAACCTAAAATTCATTATCTTGAACTGAATCAAAGTTGATGCAACTGCATTAAAATGCCAGCTAACGGTGACAAATGATATTTAATATTGTTTTGTAAAACGTTAACTTCTCCAGGACGAGATCCCTTAAGAAGCATTTGTGTAAACTGAACTTAATAGTCAAGTTGTTTAGTATAAAGTCGTTATAGTGGGTCATAACAATTAGCACTCACAGATAATATTTTGTTACGGGTTCCATCCAGTTGCATAAAATATGCCTCTAGCAGCATCTCTAGATCTTCTTCGTCATCGTAATCCATACTGTTACTGTTTACCAAGCTCCCACTTCTGTTAGAACTAAGCTGACGTAAGTAGGGTGCGGAGATGCTATTTGAAGCAGAACGCCCCAACAAAGCCTCAGGCTGTTGATTCTGCATCCATTTCCTTGTTAAATATAAATGCGCCATATCTTCATTGTCATCCAACAAATGTTTGAGTTCATCCCTCACCTGAAATCAGACAGACACACGCTTCTAACTCAAAAACAAATAAAATATATATATATTAATAGTGGCATACAAATAAAACATGTATGCTGAGTCCTTATTTTACAGAATTTTTTTGTAGCATATTGTCAAAAAGTAAAGAGTATCAACTACTCTTTGTACTCCTGCACAATCTGGAAACAGCTAAACCCTCAATCCCATGCACCACACAAATTCAATCCCACGCACCAACAAAACAAGAGTTGATGACAATGGCTCTCAACTATAATCAAACAACCATAGCATCTAGCGCAGACAACCAACCAGATGTGAGCAGGTGACCAGAAATATATGCTGAATGAACGTAAAGATGCTTTTATTAGTGACATGAATGACATTTTACGAGCTCACTACCACTACAAATTTCTATCTTTGACATATTGATGTATCTGTTTGTTTCAGTTCCTAATTCATGAAACATTCTTGAAGCAGATTCTGCGGAGACACTTAACTGGGGTTTATTTATGTCAATCTGGGATTTACTGCTTTATATTCATAGTTGATAGTGTTATATTATTCAAGGCACCAGTGGCTCCAAAGCCCTTTTTCAGTTTTCAAAACAAATTGAAATATCACAAAAACTATGAATTGAAAAACATTTTAACTCCATGTTGTGTCAGGTTATTGATGCCCGAGAGAATTGAAATTAGACATACAGCATAGCAAATCATCTGAAAAAAAAATAACAAAGAGAACAATGACAAATGATATCCCTCAAGAAGGGTTAAGCAAACATACCTTCTGTACACGTGCAAGCAAACGCGTAAGAATGCTTTTCAAACTCCTCACAAGTTCAAGGTTTTTGGCGCTAACATTTCCAGCCAGTTCATCTAAAACAGGGTAGGCTTCTTTCTCAAGGTCTGCCACACTAGAATTCAAGTATGTACAGACAACTTCTAATGCAATCTCCAGAACCTGAAACTCAATTGGGAGATCACACTGCACACCTTCAACGGCTTCAGGAACAGGTAACCATTGCCTTCCGGTTGAAACATTCATTCCACTAACTTGTTCATCAAGTGGACTTGCTTCTTCTATCCTGGATTGCCTTTTCTGAGGAAGTTGTTGCCTTAGCTGATCCGCAAATGGAAGAACCTCCTGCCGAAGAGGATCAAGCAACAAAACCTCTTCAGCTGTAACTATTGCCTTGATAAACTCAAAATTAACCACCATGGCCTTCTCCCTAGCTGCAATTGAAATGAGAAAACATATTTCCATTGGTCATCATGGTCTGCTATGGCTACACAATTAAAAAACCAGCAAATAAAGTAACCCTAACCCTAACGCAGCTGCAATGCTTAATAAAATTTGCAAAACCCAGAAGAGAATTCACATATAAAGTAAGATAATTGACAAAATAAGACAAAAAAAGGGAGGAGGAGTACCAAGGATGCTGGAGGAATGGGAGAAGACAGGGCCGAGAATCCTCAAGTCCCGGGCGGGAATGGCAGCGCGTCGAATAATAGCATTCTTGTCGCACTCGACGAGCTCTGATCCCCTGAAGCGGTCAAACCGCATCCAAAGCGGTCAAACCGCCGCCAGCAACAACCGCGCTCAGACTATTATTATTGTTGTTGGTATTGGTGTTGTTGATATTGACATTATTGGAGGGCGGAGGAGATCGAATCGGCTGCGGCGGCGAGGGAAAAGGGGAAGGGGGAGGACCAATGAACTTCTTGGGGCGGCGCCGGATGCTGCTGCAGCGCTTGAAAGAGAAGGGACCCTTCCCCATGTTTGCTTCGCTCTCTCTCTTCCCATTCGGTGTGTGTATTTAAGCGGGTCATGGATCTTTCTCTTCCCCTTCTTCTCTCTGACTCCGACTCCGACTCCGCCTTCTCATCATCCCGAGCCGCTTTGCTGCTTTCACGTTCTCTCTCTCAACACCGAAACACACTTTATTTAGTTTTTAATTGTTTTTCTATACAGGTGGCGCCTTGGTGACACATAATATAATAAGAAACGCGGGAATTTTATTGGGCAATCGAGGCCACGCCGCGGAAATTTTCATTGCGCGGGTGATTGGGTAAATCAAGTATTATGATACAATTAGTTGAAAATTTAAAAAATATATTTTAAACAATTCTATCTTGATATTTAGAGTATTGGGCTATGTTCCCGGCAATAAATGTAGTGTGTAATGTAAGTTATCCTCAACAATTACAGATATTTAGGACCTGCAACAAGTCACAGAAAAGAAGAAAACAGATAGCTCATGCAGCATATATGCTTGACAAAATTGCATATCTACGAGAGAGATCATAATTAAACTCATCTTACTTAAGAATATATACACACAAGCCCTTTAAGGGAAGGAAATTCTATTTTTTTTAAATGGAGATTGGTTGTGAGGCCCACTTCACATCGAACTTTACTTATATATATATAGTCACCAGTCTGGTCCCCTACCTCACAAAGTAGCTTAATGGCCAAACCAATCCCAAGGCGAATAGTTCCCTAGGGGCCGACCCGACCTTCAACCCTTCACCTTTCATAGATCTGGGAAAGGGTTTGGGAAGTGACGTTGAGGCTAGGCATGTGCGATAAGTAATAAAGAAAGCAAAGGGAAATTAGGGGAGTTAGACCTAGTTTGGGAGTGAAGTGCTTAAAAAAAAGCACCCATGAAAAAAAGCTGTGAGGGTTTTAGGTGTTTGGTAAACTGAAAAAAATGGCTTATTTTGGAAGCTGCTGTAAGAATAAGCTGAAATCAAAGGAAAAAGCTAAAGCTGCTATTTGCAGCTTTGGAAAACTGGTTTTTTTTCAAAGCACACGGAGATACAATGCTTCTTTAATGAAAAGACCCACTATTAGACTGCTTTTTTTTCCAAAAGCACTTTTACAAAAAAGTTTACCAAACACTCTGCTGATTTATTTCACAGCCGCTTATTCTCACAGCACAGCCGCTTATTCTCACAGCAGCTTTTTTTTCAAAGCACATCAATACCAAACCAGCCCTTAGAGCAGGGAACAATGCTATCAAGCAAGAGAAGCGCTAACATGCAACGGCTTTCGTGCAGCTCAATCCCTTGCTTTGTTCTATATATATAGTTCCTCGTGACTGTATCAGAAATTTCATATTTATAAAGCAAATCTTGCAATTTTATTATGGAAAAGAAAAAAACCAAAGAAAAGATAAAATAAATTGGCACAAAGAAGCATACAACAGTGTAACACTCCATCAGTATACAAGAAAAGTAGAAACAAACCACACAAACTCGCTCTAACTGCTCAAAATAGTTAATAACGTTCAACAATTGCAACATAAAGCTTCTTCACAATGCTATTTTGGAACTGAGAAAATGCATTGCTCCATGGCACATTAGACAGCAATGAACCAAGAACAATCCAAAACCCGAATGCAAATCCAAGCCCCAAGCCCCAAGCTCAAATAAAACCCACCGTCTTCAAGTAAATAACCTTCTCTGTGCTTCTCATCACCTACGTGTGGCATGGCCTCATTTGTACTGCAACGCTCTTCCAATGGAAGTCCACAAAGTTTATTGCCAGCATAACTAGACTGATCAAAGCTCTGAAGCTGAGTGCTTTTCGGAATCTGCCCTATCAGATTGTTATAGGACAAATTCAGATAATCAAGAAATGTCAAATTGGAGATGCTTGGAGAAATTTCGCTAGAAAGTTGGTTTACGGACAAATCAAGCGACTCTAATTTTCCCATATCACCGATTTTGGAAGGGATTCTTCCGGTCAAAAGATTATTGGATAAATTCAACGTTTGCAAGCTAATGAGGCTGATCAGCTCTTCAGGGATTTCTCCAGATAACATGTTGCTTGAAAGGTCCAAGCTAGCTACCAAACGAAGCATTGTGTTATATTTCACTTCTCTGCCTTTGGTCACAAAAACTGCATTCTCTAGGTAGGTGGTCTCCCCAAAATTCATACCACGACCAGAAAGATCATACAAAACAACATTGAATAAATCAATATAGGAAAATCCTTCTCTTGAAAATTTAGTGGCCATGGATGACAAATTTTGAAAACATCTTGGTATTGTTCCTGAGAGATTGTTATGCGCAAGGTCCAAGATTTGGAGACTTGTGAGACTACAAAGTTCATCAGGAATGGCGCCATGGAACTCATTTGAACGAAGAGTAAGAACTACCAAGCTTTGCCCAAACCATATTGGAATGCCTCCAACAAACTTGTTTTCAGCAAGGTCAAGAAGTAACAACTGCTCACGGTTTTGTAATGACATGGGTAATTCTCCAGATATGCTATTATTGCGCAAGTGCAATGATCGAAGGGAAAGTAAGTCTCCAATAGAGCTTGGAACTTTCCCTGTCAAATTGTTGTATTCTAAATTCACAGTTGTCAAGTTTGCCAGTGTAACCAACAATCAGGAATTTCTTCATTGAGGAGATTGTTGCCAAGATAAAGAACTTGAAGGTTTTTAGGCACATCACTCCTATCACAAAAGAAGTGAGAGAGAGTTCCCGAAAATGATGAATTGGAAAGATCTAATGTGAACACTGTCGAAGACATAAGAGGCAATGAGCCGTTGAACTGGTTAGATCTTAAGTCGATTACAAATTCTGGACCTATAGAGAAAGAATTGGAATGCTGTTTTGGTTTTGGCCAGTTGGCAGAAACTATGTTTGGAACCTCCCCGGCCAATTGATTACTCGAGAGATCCACATAGTTTCTTTCACCAATCGAAAAAATGTTCCAAAACCAAGTAGGAACGGTACCTGAAATTCCTGAATTGGACATGTTAAGAAAGTGCAAATATTTTTTACTCTGAAGCCAAGCAGGCAACTCTGATGGTTCCAGAGGCCAAGAACCTAACCTCAAGGTAGAAATTTGAAAAGGAGGAACCCAGTCATAGTTGGTTTTAAGAGTCAAGGAGTTCTCATTTGCAGTAAAGATTGTCAATCTTGTAAGATTAGTAAAATGAGCTTCAGAGACAACACCCTCGAATGAATTGTGTTCAATGGCCAAGTGTTGTAAGCGTGATAGATTTCCTAAGGACACTGGAATAATACCTGATATAGAATTATATGAAAGATCAAGAGAACTTAAATTTTTAAAAATTTCTAGCTTACCAGATAAAGGACCTGAAAAATTATTAATCGAAAAATCTAAATAATCTATTTGATCAGAACTACACTGAAACAAACTTTCAAAGATTTCTGATACCCTCCCCCTAACATTGTTCATCCCTAGACCAACAGAAGTCAACCTACAAAGATTTCCCAATGAGTTTGGGATTTCCCCTTCAAGCTGACTTTGGCAGAAACTATGTGATCATTTGTTTCGTCTTTCTCCCGTACCTTTTTCATGAAACTAATTTGCCTTAATTTGCTATCATATTTGGCTTATCAAGAACACCTCCAAAGTATTATGTTTTTTTATGATTTGGATGTAGATATTTAATGAAGGAATTAATATTTATTAAATTATAATGTGTGTTGTACAAATAATTTTTTTAGCATTCGTTACTCTCGGTTAGTATAATTATAATTAAAGGAGTTTTAAAAAACATTTCCGATACTGTTCATTTTTAATAAAAAATTATATTTTTATTTTTTTTCTGATATTATTCACTACACATTTATCTGTTTTTTTTTTTCGTTAAAACTAATTTTTTTTTAACTTCCCATTAGTTTTACGAATAAAAAAATCCCGATAATTAATTTGCAATGAATATGCATTTCTGTTCCCCTAGCGGATGCCCGAATACTCTCAGGTCCTGCGGTGTCACCAACGAGAACTACCAAACGCGCAGAATGCCGATCTAATCGCTCGCAACCCTTCCCACACTTCAGTTGGTGATCTTCCTCCGCCAAAATCAATGAGAGTGAATTCCGGCGACGGCCTCAGCGGTGCCTCCGCCGCTGCTTCCGCCGCCTCCCGAGATGCCGAGTCCCTCTTCCGCTCCAAACCCATTGCCGAGATCAGAACCATCGAGTCCACCACCCGCACCCAGATCCAGTCCAAGAAGGAGGAGCTCCGCCAACTTGTCGGGACTCGCTACCGCGATCTCATAGACTCCGCCGATTCCATCGTCCTCATGAAGCGCTCCTCCCACTCCATCTCCCAAAACCTCTCCTCCGTCCACTGCTCTATCAATTCCCTCTCCTCCGCATCCTCCGCCGACACCCCCGACTCCTCCCGCCACGACCCGATCCGCCACCGCATCTACGGAATCGCGTGCCGGGTCAAGTACCTCGTCGACACTCCTGAGAACATCTGGGGCTGCCTCGACGAGTCCATGTTTCTTGAGTCCGCCGCGCGCTACGTCCGCGCCAGTCACGTGCACTCCATTCTCGCCCTCCCTGGTCACGTGCGCTTCCTCTCCAACTTCCCTCTCCTCCAGCACCAGTGGCAGATCGTCGACAGTTTCAAGTCCCAGATCTCTCAGCGCGCCCGCGACCGCCTCTTCGATCGAGAGCTCCACCTGCCCGTCTCCTCCTACGCCGACGCATTGGCCGCCGTCGCTTTGATCGACGACCTCCGCCCGGAGTATGTACTCTCCCTCTTCCTCGACACTCGGAAGTCGTGGGTTTCCGGGATACTCAATGCTTGCCGTCCCGATGCTCAGTGCTCCGACGTCGTTTCGGTGCTGTGCGAGGCTCTGCGGGTGATTCAGGTGACTGTGGGGCAGGTTGGTGAGCTCTTCTTGCGGGTGCTCAGTGACATGCCGTTGTTCTACAAGGTGGTATTGGGTAGTCCTCCTGCATCCCAACTGTTCGGTGGAATTCCCAATCCAGATGAGGAGGTCAAGCTTTGGAATTCGTTTCGGGAGAAGCTCGAGTCTGCCATGGGAATGCTGGACAAGGAATACATTGCCAAGGCTTGTTGCTCTTGGCTTAGCGACTGCGGAGGCCAGATGGTGGATAGGATCAACGGGAGGTTCCTCGTCGACGCGATTGGCAGCGGCCGCGAGCTCGCCTCGGCTGAGAAGTTGATTAGGGAGACCATGAACAGCAAGGAGGTATTAGAAGGGAGCTTGGAGTGGCTCAAGAACGTGTTCGGGTCCAACATTGACCTGCCGTGGAGTCGAATGAGTGAACTTGTTCTCGGAGATGATTCAGATCTCTGGGACAGTATCTTCGAACCTGCATTCGTCGCCAGGATGAAGGTGATTGTGGCATACAGGTTCAAGGAGCTCATGAAGGCCGTGAACATTAAGGAGGGCAAACCCATCGATTTCCTTGGTGCTGGTGGTGGAGTTTGGTTTGTGGAAACCAAATCGAATAATGCTAAGAAAGGTACTGCTAGTGCTCTGCCTTGTGAAGAGAATTGTCTCAATTTCTATTTTGGTCCTCAAGTGAGTAGTATTCGAGATGCGGTGGATAGTAGTTGTCAGGATGTTCTTGATGACTTGCTGTGTTTCTTAGAATCGCCAAAGGCAGCTCTTAGGTTAAAGGATCTGGCACCTTATCTACAAGATAAGTGTTGCCAGACCATATCCAATATATTGGTGCAACTAAATAGTGAGCTTGATAATTTGGAAATTGGTAAAGACACGCAAGGGCCAGTAACTGTTGACCGGGCACTTTTCATTGGGAGACTCTTGTTTGCATTGCAGAGCCACTCCAAACACATTCCCATCATTCTTGGTCCTCCGCGGTCTTGGGTAAATGTAACAGGGTCTGTAGTTCTCGATAAGTTCCCGCCCATGTCAAGACAATCTAGAGCTCCCACTGATTCTCCAGTGCTTGATAGCCCCTCAGGTTCTAAAAGGCATACTTCATCTGCTACTGCTGCATTGCTTGGAGCAGGCCAAAGTGCAAGCCCTAAACTTGAAGAGCTTAATGTAACTATGCGAGATCTCCGTATTCGAGCGCATGGTTTGTGGATGTCGTGGTTGTCTGATGAGCTTTCAGTTATTCTTTCCCGTGATCTTCAAAAAGATTATGCTTTGTCATCATCAACTCCTCTGAGGGTAAGGCGCATTCAACGTATTTTGCTCTCCATTATTTCTGTTCTTTACGCTGTTATTTACATTTTATTTAGTATAAGTGGAATGGACTGCAATCTTACGTGATTAGTAGATAGTCATTGGATGCGAACTAGGAAGTGTAATGATCCTCCATCTGTTTCATTCAGAGAAATAAGTGAAATTAATAGGTTTAATCATTTGAATCTAAACAGCCCAATCTTAATACTGCAAGCTTGTCTTGATTATTATAATATAACTGTTAGCCCGTAAGCCGCTTTAACTGGAGATGATTGCAAAGTAGGCCAAATGGAAGATATAACCTTTTTATACAGCATTCTAGAACCATAAAGAAACATTCTCCACAAAATTGTGTGTAGTTACAATGTAGGACGAATGATGTGGTTTAATTGAACAGACCTGAAAAAGTAAATTTGTGGATGATTCAAAAGTGGTTTTAAATCAAAGCCATGGCTTAACATATAATTATGTGTTGTGTAAGTGCACATTTTACTAGTATTCTTGAAGATATTTGGTGCTTATGTTATCTTTAAGACTGAGTTGATTGTCTGTTACGCACTTACGCTACACTGGTAGTGGTCTGCTGAGTACGGTGTTGATTGAATACAATTTACCTATCATCATTTTTATTATTTGGGCAGGGTTGGGAAGAGACAGTTGTTAAGCAAGAGCAGTCTGATGATAACCAATCGGACATGAGAATATGGCTCCCTTGCATGCCTTCTCTCTATATAGTCTCATTTCTATTTCGCATATGTGAAGAAGTTCATCGAATTGGAGGTCATGTTCTTGACAAAACAATTCTGCAAAAGTTTGCATTAAGATTGTTGGAAAAGGTATGTAGTTTCGCTTGATATCTGATTTCTTTTCTCTATTCATCAATTTGTTGCTCACATGCTGCTAGACTAACAGGTCATTGGCCGGCCATCGATAGGTCATTCTTATTTCTATTACAGTTTTATGTATACCTATTCGTGATTTTACTATTGCTTACCATGAAGTCTATCTTCTTATCTTGCAACCTCAGGGCTGTAAGTATTGATTTTGTTTTTTTGTCAACTCTTGCATTTATATTTATGTGCCCTTATGTGTCAGTTTTAATAAACATCTTTATTACCTCATGAAGTAGCTTACGTTTACTTCTGCCATTCACAGAAAATGTCGGTTTTGTGTGTTCATTAGAAAAATGAAAAATTCCCAGTTGTTTCTTTAGATTATTGTTTTGAAATATACTTTAAACCATTTGTCTTTTTTTTTTTTTAAATATTGATTGCAATACTTTCATGTAGGTCATTGGTATTTATGGAGACTTCCTTTCTACTGTAGAGGCCGGTGGATCTCAAGTGTCAGAGAAAGGAGTTTTGCAAGTTCTGTTAGATTTGAGATTTGTTGTCGATGTCCTTTCTGGGGGTGATTCTAATACGAGTGAGGAGTCATTTGCATACCTAAAGACAAAAAGTCCTTTCAGACGGAAGCAGGACCAAAGCCACACGAAATCTGCCATTAGAGAGCGTTTTGATGGGTTGATAAATCGTCTTTCGCAAAGATTGGATCCCATAGACTGGCTTACGTAAGTTAATTTATTCTCGTGAATAAAAAGTTAGAAATCTAAACAAATATAATGAACTTCCAAAAGTTTGGATATGCGACTGGTGTCTCATTTCATGCATCTTTCTCCCATATTGTTTTGCTTAAAGGGTTATCTCTAGTGGTTGTCTTCAGAGAAAAATGAATATTTAGGAGTTACCTGGTTGATCTCTTGGGCAGCTAGTATGTTGTTATGATCACAAGGGAAACTGAGGATTTGGATCTTAAGTAGAAAAGCATGGGAAATTAGGACAATGTTTTTTATGGAATATAATTCAACTAGTGAATCATCTATAGGGGAACCACAGCTCTAATGAGTTCTTATTATAGCATAGAAGTCGTGCTTATTGTGGTCCTATGTTTTGAATTATCTTATTTAATGACTTATATAACTATTTAGGCATTTTGACTTTGTGTATTTAATCACATTATCTTATTTAAGGTATGAGTCGTATCTTTGGGAAAATGAGAAGCAGTCCTACCAACGCCATGCTGTCCTCTTTGGATTCTTTGTTCAACTTAATCGCATGTACACAGATACTGTTCAAAAACTTCCTACTAATTCAGAGTCCAATATCATGAGATGCTCTTCAGTTCCTCGCTTCAAATACCTTCCCATCAGGTTAGTGTTTTTTGAAATTTCTACCATGTTAGTTGCTACATTACAAGGTGTGCACAACCCGTACTACTGTTTTGAGTCTACTCATATTTCATTCATATAATGAACTGTATAAATTGGGTTGCACTGGCTGATTTGCTACATATGACTGTTTCTATTAGTGTTTTCCAGTTTTAACTATGTCCAAAAATATTCATTGCCAATGGGTATCTTCCTCAATAATGGGTTCTGAACTTTTGACTTTGTCTTGGTGTTCAAGTGCTCCAGCATTGTCTTCAAGAGGGACAGCTAAGGCAGCCATTCCAATCTCTTCGGATGATATTTCTTCAAGAAGTCCCTGGAAAGCTTATACAAATGGAGATCTTTCCAGTAAGCTTGATTTGGACGATAACTCGAGTTTTTCTGCCGTACCAATCTTTAATTCTTTAATGCAGGCAAGGCTGTCTATCTCTTTACATTTTCTTGTTACAAGTTTTTCCTATTTTTATAGTTGCATTCTAAAAAAATTTGTTTCATGTTGGAATAGCGATGCATTTGTTTGAAATGTGAATTCTTCTGGTTCACAATAAGCCAGTTGAGACACATAGTTAAAGCATGTAACGCAAGACATATTTAGTTTCACACTATTAGGTTTGATTAAAACAAGTAAATTGTCTAGATAGTAATGAGATAAAAGACCGTGTCAGGTCTATAAGCAAGTATGGATTGCACACAGCACACCTCTTGTTTTTTCTGATATCACCGCAATATTCTCTTTGCTCGTCTTCTACAAACAACAACCAAGCCTTATCCCACTAAGTGGGGTCGGCTAAACTGTTCCATTTGTTTAGGATATTGAGATATACAGGTTTTGAAAATGATATTTGTTATGATTGGCAGGCTGGAAGTAAATTTGGAGAGAGCTTAAAACTAGGATCCATGCTAACAGATGGGCAAGTGGGCATGTTCAAGGATAGATCAGCAGCCGCCATGTCGTCAATTGGTGACATTCTACCTTCCCAGGCTGCAGGTCTCCTATCATCGTTCACAGCTTCCAGATCATACTCTTGATTGCCTTCAGAATTCTTCAGTCTTGTCTTCTTTTGGGCATATACAAGTAATCTATGGCTGTGAAGAAAAACAACGGAGTCTCACAAAGAATGAGATAAGGGCTCGGAGTTTGCAGTACTTATTTGAAACTTGATAGAACAGGTATGCGATTATGAAACCCTAAATTTTGGAATTTTAGTTTGAGTATCTGGTGGGAGATTAGGAAACTTAAGATAATGAGGTTATGTATAGAAGACTGAGAGGCTGAGTAACCCTAGTTTGAAGCTTTTAGAGCTTTATTCTTTATAAATTAGATTCTTTTGTGTTTCCGCTTGTCTTCAAAACTGTTCGGAGTTTGGGGTTTTGCTTTTAATGTTGGCTGTTAATGTTCCGAAAGACTTAAGAGGAGGCTTAACGTAAGCCTATCTCCCCCGTATAGGTGAGTCAGAGTCATCATTATGTATAGAGGAGAGGTAGCTGAAAGTTTGGTCCATTTGTTTCTTCAATGCCCCCGTCTACTTTCGAAGGCTTCAGATCAAATTGTCTATGGAAGTTAATGCAATGCTGAAGGAATCGGAGATGAGAACGATTTGGGTGTCATGTCAACTTGGATGAGGAGGATGCGCGATATTGTACGTCTTCAAATTCAATTTTTCTCGACGAACTGGAACTGTCATGTAATTTTGTGTATAACTTGCAATATACGAAACCGTGTAGTTTGTACACTTAACATGTTACTTGGGAGCCTTACATAAATGAATTTGTAATTTTCTGATTGCTACATGGCTCTTTGTTTTTGGCAAAAACTTCGGAGGATATATGGTGCGTTATTGCATTCAAGTTCAACCAAGGACATAATATGCATTCGAAAAATGCCGGAATCCCTTGTACATTTTTGCATCACTTAGGATGGATGCGGTACGGTTTGACACCAAAAATAAATACCACTATTAAAACCAAACCGAATCAAATCAATGGTAATTGGTTTCGTTTTGGTTCGGTTAAATTAAGCATATTCTAACAAATCACGTCCAGCATTTCAAGCGTGTTAATTTTCCAAACATCCAACGAGAGAAAATGTTTTTATTGACCGTAATCAAAGAAAAATTAGTTTTATTGATCAGTGTCAGAAAATGAAATGCCCATAAACAATAGAGATTAGATGATTTAATCAATCATAGTGTTCTTGTATTATACATATACAACCTCCTGTGACAATTTCTCTTCTAAACCAAGCAAAGCACCTGCACAAAATTGATAGATACACCTAAATTTCTCAGTCTGAAACAAAGCAGCATTAATCGACAGAAACACATGCGTCATTGAAATTAATACGATCTATAACCACAACTTTTCCCAGAGACACGAACGATAACGATAGCCTTCGAATAAAAAAGAGTAGAACTCTTGAAAACTAGTCCATACAAAATTGACAAAAGTCAGTTGCTTGCATGTAGCAGTTGCTAGTTTAGTTGGTACTAAATACGAGCTCAGAAACTACTGTTAACCAGTACCCAGTGTTCATCTCTATAGCTTTACAAGATTCAAAAGTTATTCAAAATGCAGAAAAAGATGGACTGATGCGCTGCAGCTGCTTACGTTGCAGGGAGAGGGATTGGCTTCACCGCACTTTGGATTCGACGAAATGCTGTTTTTACTCTTTCCTTGAGACCTTCGTTTTCACTCTCTACTTCCCCGCTCTGTTTATCAAGCTGCGCCACATTCCCATCAACACTAATCACTAGTTTCCCATTTTCTCCAGGCTTCACGTCGCCAAAGAGTGAAACAAGAAATGCACGAATGACCTTTTCCACCTTCTTCCCATTTTCTTCCTCGGTTTTTATATCCTCTGATTCAACAACTACCTTGGGGACTTCTCGATTGATATTCAAAATAAGAGCAACAATGGAGTCTGACACCATGTCACTTATAGGATCCGAAGGCCAATGCAGTGATATGTGTTTATCTGTATCCTGCTTCAAAGTCACCCGATCATGCACTCGCAATGTTGCCACTCCAGATTCCTCATCCACTGAAGACTCTACACTCCCGTATATTTGCTCAAGCCGATGTTTTATCACAGTGAAGCCACTAGCATATGGAATAGTAATCCGTTGAGTGACATTTGCTGTGCACAGCTGTGAGAAGACATGGAGATCATCGGAAGCCATTATTTGATAACTGAAGCCCTTTTTTACCAGCAAACCGCTGACAGTTTCACGAACTTCAGGGGTCTCCTCAGCAAGCCTTCCAATAGCTTTTGCCATTTTCTGGGAGTTAAAATACAATTCAACAGACTGACAATTCTTTGGGGTCAGGATTTTGGTGTTCCAATCAGCAAACTGGGTCACGAGCTTCTGTTTTAGCCTTCCCATCTCATTAGCTCCTCCATGAACTAGGATTATGTTAGGAGGCCTCAGCTCGTCCAAAAATGCAGTAGTCTGAACAGAGTCCGCGTGGGCGGAGAATGAAATGTGATGGACCTGCATGTTGAGAGGTACCGAGAGTCCAGTCATACTAGTTACCTCTTTCGGTTCATTGATGATGGTTTTGGCTAGAGTCCCTTCAACCATATAACCTGGAATAACACAGGAATTTTTCTTATCAGTGCACCACTTATCAAATAGCTGCCTTGACAGTCCACTCTGAAGACCACCAGGGCTTGCCATCACCACCGATGGGCCTACATCCTTGAAATTCTCAATGCTCTTTAGTGGTGATATGTACTTAAAAATGAAAGGATTTGACTTCGCATTGCGGATCCTATCGTTCATAGAAAGGGTGTATGTCTCGTATACAGACAAACATCTTTTGGCAAGTGGAGAAGCATAATAAATGGGAATATTATGGAGCTCAGGATGGTTTGACCAATACTCATCAAGGATGAGGAGAAGTTCTTGGGCACGGCCAAGTGCATATGCAGGAATCAAGACACGACCCCCCTGAGAGATGGTTGTGTGGATAACATCAGTGAACCGCTTCTCACGGATGTGCCGAGGTTGATGGTGCTGGACACCGTAAGTCGATTCAATAATGCATACATCAGGGGAGAACAGTGGGGTCTCAGCAGCACGGAGATGCCGGTCTTCTTCACGTGAATAATCTCCAGTATAAAGGACTCTAACACCTGCTATATCAACCATAAACATGGCAGCACCAAGGACATGACCGGCAGCGTAGCACCAAAATCGAATGCCCTCAACCTCTACTGTCTGATGGAAATCAATAACCTGCAATTATCATGCATTGTTAATATTAATATTATCATGGGAATATCATTCATGTCGGATTTAAAGGATTAAGGATTCAATATTCATGTTAAGCGTACTGAATACAGTAAATAATAAATGGATAATGACGTAAAGATGGTGAGGACTGAGAGTTCATCAGTGACCACAAATATTAATCAACTCAAAGTACTAATATCACCAATCGCCGTGTCCCCCAACTGCAATATTAATTAAGTCAAAAAATGCCGACTGAAATACATCTAAATATACATCCCCTATGAGACACATAACTAACAGTACTAGTAGCGATAGAAAATACATCATTGAGAACAACATAACTCAAATTTAACATAAATCTGTGATAGGTTGGTTATGCTGGAAAGTGGAAACAAAACAGGTGGGAATGAAAACATAAGCCATGGAAGGACAACAAACCTCAATTCTATCCATTGAGGAATTTATGTCTTGCTCGTCAAACAACATATCTTCAACTGAAACTTTGCTGACTTTTATATAATCCGTCAAAAGCAACTTGTAGATAACCTTTGTAGCATAAGTCATAAAAACTCGGCCTTTGAATGTGGTCTATCAAAAGTTACAGAGATATTAGTCCCCTGAATAACAAAATACATACAAATTATTGTATAATTCCTTCATAGAATGAAAACCTTCTCAAGAAAGTAAGGTAGGGATGCAGCATGATCCAAGTGAAAGCTGCAAGAAAAAAGCATGACCGAATATTAGTATAATGGAATGAACTGTCAAGTACAAGGTAACGTAACTTTTAACTATAAAATGTAATAGGATCTAATCAGATGATTAGGATAGTTTTGCATATTAATTCAGCTTAATGGGATCTAGATCATTTTGTTGTGGAAACTCTCTGTTGTAAATAAGTGGTGTTGAGGATTTAGGTCTGTAAATTGGGTGTTTGAGCTAATTTTCCATCATTATATACAATCTTTTCAACTGACAAGAAAATCAAGGAAATAAGCAAAACGTAGTTAAAAAAGAATGGTTGATATGTTCAAAGCCATCTTTTAGTCAAAGAAAAATTATCCCATGTAAGCAGCTATCCTATTAGCATTCATCGCTTCTAACTCTAAACAAGAAATACAGAACGAAAGAACGTAAAGTATGTTGTACTCAACCAGAGAAAACATAACAAATTAAGAGTTTTCTTGACCCAATGTGTCATCTCTGATATAATTTAGCAACAGATTTCAACAAAAGCTCCAAATTTTGTATATAAGTTGACGATAAATACATACTGGGTTACGAGGAGGACATCAATTGTGGACGGATCAATCTCATCAAAGTAGGGCAAAGCAGCCATGCCCGAATAAGCGGGGTGAATTCCACAATCAAACTACAATTCATACGAAGACGAAATCACACAGCCACAAATGCAAGAAACAAGAAAAAAGAAATCAAAGTCGGAAGAGTGAAAACACCAATTATATATTCGATACCCAGAAAAAATAATCATGCAGTTGTGTGAATGGCAGCATACCAAGACAGTTTTCCCTTTGAAGGTCATGTGCACGCAAGAGCGGCCGACTTCATTGCCGGCACCTAGCGGAGTGATGATCATCTTATCATCTTCTCTTGATGCTGCAGGAGCCTCCCGCCGCTTAAGAGGCGCCGGCGCCGGCGGTTGTCCCACTGAAGCCATCTTTACCCGGAATGTGCGAAGCTCTGCAATCAAACTGATAGATAAATAAATCAGAAGACTTGAAATTCCAACTAAAACTTACATTTTCTTCATTACCCATTTTTTTTCAGACCCTAAATCGAATTTACCCCGTCAAAAAAAAATTAAGAAATTGAAATTTTAGTTGAATTGAAGAGGAAAAGCAAAGAACACCATATAATAAATGAAACCCAGAAGAGAAAATGTTCGATTTCTTACCTAAGATTTCAAAGAAGAAGAGAGAGAGAGGGGCAAAAAAATTCCTAAAACCCTAGAGAGAGAGAATGTGTTTAGGAAATTTCGCTGAGGAGTGAGGAGAAGAGGATGAAGAAATTAAAAAGAAACGACCACAGTGGGAGTCGAACCCACGACCTTCTGATCCGAAGTCAGACGCGCTAATCCACTGCGCTATGCGGTCAGATAGCGGGAGGTAGTAGAAAGCTATATCTTATAGATGTAAACCTCTGAACAACCTTGTGTGCATCATTGTTCTTGGGGCGCTTTATAAACTGTGTTACAAGATCAAATAGTTGGATTTGCTAAACACATAACCCTTTTTTGTTTATTTTTTTAATTCATAAATTTCCGTAATGAGAACTTACTAGTTACGAAAATGATGATTACACATGTAGTTAATCATAAGTGAATTGATTATACTACGTGACAGTGTTCCAGTATCACACAATCATATTCTAATTAGTAGTTTACAATCTCATGTACATTCTACCATTCCGATCAATAATGTTAGGGGGTTTCATTCCTTTTAGTTAAAGTGTGTAGTCGTTATAATATATATTTATTCTACCATTTCAGTCAAACAAATGACGCCTTATTTCCAAAAATCACTATCACATGGGATATGGACATTACAACACCAATTAAAAGGGCAACCCAATAAGGTTATCTGCTTTGCGAAAATTAAGGAGAAATATCTTTAGTACGCAACTTCACCCTTACTTTACAAAAGGCTGAACATTAGAACACCAATTACTAATATAATTCATGACATCATAAAGGCATGTTCCAATGATTCGTAACAACATCACAGTGTGCATCATATGTTGGTGCCTTGACTCCCAAGTTATTATCAACTGGTTACGTTGTTTGGGCATCCGGAAGACTGGTGGGTGCTTCGAGTATTTGACCACCAACATCAAGAAATGATTCATATCCAGGCAACGAACACTTGTCCATCTCTTCCGATCTGAACTGGGTACAACATCAAGTGCCTTCATCTCCTTCTGCTCTTCAGACACAAATGCTTTCAAGGTAAGCTTAGCGATCTCTTTAACACACTTCACACATTCAAGGCTCTCAGGATCTTGATAGGTATCCTCAAGTCCACCCAGGTGCTCAGCCCACAAAGACATTCCGATCGGTAACCATATACCTGCATCCGACCAAATGCATTGTGTATATAACATTTGTAATCCACGAGAAAAGGTTTAAGGACTTTGTTGCTTTTCCGATTACCATATAAAACTAATCTAGTTCAGAGTACAGCTCGATGTATACATAATTATATCCGACTGAAATAGTCAGTACAGTCTAAACTGTCAAAAGATGTTTTTACATAAAAATTTACATAAAGGAGTGTGGAAGCAAAAAACCTTAACCTGCAATTCACTCATTCTTATAACGGAGTAATAGAAAGAGAGAAATTTGCAATTACTACTTTTCCTTAGTGTAAATATATTTTCATATAAAAAAATATTAAACAAAAAGAGGACCCTATTAAATCAAAATAAACTATAAATTTCGTATTATTTTTTTAACGGGTCAGGAGTACATCCAATGAAAACTTGGGCTTCAACCCAAACCACAAACAACAAAAGCCCAAACCATGACATAAAAAAATAAAAAAAATAAAAAATCTGCCAAACAATCTCCAAAACCCTAAACCCTAAAATGTTAATGAAACCTATGTAAACAAGAAGGCAGAAACAAAACCCCTCCTCCTTCCTTCCTTCCTTCTTCACTGAACAGAGAGTGAAATGACAATCAGAAGAACGACGTCGTTAGAGAGAGAGGAGAAGCCAACGAAGATGTTGGGGAAGCAACCGACTTTAGGGGAAGACTTCAAGACAGTGCGCGAGCTCTTTCGCCACCACATAGAGTCATTCGATTACCTTGTCACTAAGGGTCTCGAGGTTCTACTCAGTAAGATCAAGCCCATCGAAATTGTCGACCCTTCAATGATAGGACCCATTCCGTGGGAATGGAGAAGAAAAGGAAAATGTAAGGAAAGTAAGGAATAAAATAGGCTCTAGGAAACCCTAGGATAGCGCCGAAAGCCTTAACGGAATTCTTGGTATTCCAATCACCGCTGCGACAGACCTTAAGGGTGACGATAACTGACTCCGAGGGGGTCGTCTTTCATGGTGTGGGGAAGGTTGTTCCATCTTTTGACTCAATGCATACAGTTATGTGTGCGGGTTTGGGAGTGGTTAGGTACGGCATTTGCAACGATGGAGGATATGGTTTCAAGTTTTCTGGAAAAATTGCAATAACAGAATACGAACAGAAGATTGTTGTGGTTGATAGAGAGGAGACGCTGTCTCTTAAGTCGTCTAAAGTGTTCTTAGTGAGGGAGGTGTTGACAAGAAAACCACTGAATAAAGAAAATTTCAAGCGATAAATGAGAAGCTTGTGGAGACCTAAGGCCAATTGCTAATATTTGAATTGAAGGTTGACATATTTGTGTTTGGCTTTAATACCAAGCAGGAACGGACTACGATCCAGAAGGGTGGCTCGTGGCTTTACAATAAGCAGTTTTTGTTGGTCCTTGAGGAGGCTGATGACTTAACTCATCCTGCTAGGGTGCAACTATCGTATCAAGAATTCTGGGTCCAAATTAAGGGGCTCCCAATTTGCTACATGACAAGGCAAATGGGTAAACTTATCGGAAATATCTTGGGTGTATATGTCTTATTGGATCAAAGTAAGAAATAGTTCCAGTTCGGAAGCATTCTTAGAATTAGAGTCCGACTTGATGTTGGGAAACCGTTGCGTCGTTAGGTGTCGGTCCAATTGGATGGGAAGGTGGTGCATGTGGATATTCGGTATGAGAAGCCTCCTCTTACATGTTTTCTATGTGGTATGATGGACCACATGGAGGAACAATGTGAGAAATTTAATGGACAGAATGATGATGATCGTGCAAAACCGCATGGGAGGTGGTTTCAAGATAATGTATTAGGTAAAGACTATAGGAAGCCACAAGGTAAAATGTTTGGTCTGGATTCGGAGGTTGGGTGGTCTATGAAAATGCCAGATTCTAAGGATGGTGATGAATACATTAGGGAGGTCGAAGTGGGGACAGAGAATGGCAAAACGGACCGGAGTATAACACAGCCAAGAGAGAGAGATGGGAACCATATCTTGTTGAATTATAAGTGTTGAGCTGAAAAGTTTTTAGAATAAGTTTGTTTTAAATTGGTGTATCCACTTGTGCAAAATGATGCAAAGTGTAAAGTTCTATTTGTGTAGAAAGGCCATGAGTGCCATGTGTTGGTTGATCCATGTAATTAGATAGATGAGTGACTAAGATGAAATGTAGTGTTTTATGTGGTCCCAAAAGCTAAGGCCATCAGTTAATGTAAAAGAGTGTTAGTGCTCATTTTTCGAATACAGAAGAAAATATTCCTCTGCAAGTCTTTTGCAAGAGAGAGAACAAGAAAGCTTTCATTTCATCTCAGTTTTTCCTTCCATCCTTCTTATTTCTCTGTTGAGTTTCTTCCAGATTATTATCAAAGAAACACTAACATGGCCTCAGAGCCAGGTTGGATTTAACAATCTGGGCGTAAATCTGTGAAGTTATCGAAGTTTTTTTTTGAAGCTCCTTGAAGGTTGTCGATTCAGATCAAAATGATGTCTGGATCTGGAGGCTCGGAGGTGAGGACTCCAATCTTCTCCGGTGAGAACTACGAGTTCTGGAGAATCAAGATGGTGACAATCTTCAAATCACATGGGTTGTGGAATCTGGTGGAGAAAGGATTACCAACACCCGATTCGAAGAAAAAGAAGAAGGAAACTGAAGAGTCATCGGAAGACGACGGCAATGAAGAAATGATTGCTGTACTCATGAGGGATGCAAAGGCTCTAGGCATTATACAAAATGCTGTTTCTGACCAGATCTTTCCTAGGATTGCCAACGCCGACTCAGCTAAGATGGCATGGGATCTACTCTCTGGTGAATACCATGGTGGTGATCAGGTTAGATCCGTAAAACTTCAGAATCTTAGACGAGAATTCGAGTATGCTAGAATGCGAGATGATGAGACTCTATCTAATTATCTCACAAGGCTGAATGAACTAATTAACCAGATGAGAACATTTGGTGAATCTCTGTCGAATGAGAGACTTGTGCAGAAGGTTCTGATTAGTCTAAGTAAACCTTATGACTCTATTTGTTTGTTTATAGAAAATACAAAATGTCTAGAGACTGTAGAATTGCAGGAAGTAGTTGCAATCTTAAAAAGTCAAGAACAACGTTTTGATTTGCATACGGTTGATGCAACTGAGAGAGCATTCTCTTCACTCTCTGTGAATCCAAAGGAACAGAACAAGAGTAGTGGTTATTCTGGTTCATCTAGGTTTCAGAAAAATTGGAATTCTAAAGGCAAGAAATGGGAATCAAAACCCAAATTCCAGCAGAAATCTTCTCTGCACAATTATCAGAATGCAAATGCATCTCAGTCAATGGGTCAAGAAGTTGCAAAGCCTCAGTGCAAGGTGTGTTCTAAATATCACTTTGGTGAGTGTAGATACAAAGGGAAACCAAAGTGCTTCAACTGTGATAAATTTGGGCATTGGGCTAGAGAGTGTACTGTGGGTAAGTCAGTGCATAAGGCAAACAATGCAAATCAGTTGGAGATGACAGGGAACCTGTTTTATGCAAACAACACTGTCACAGAACCAAAGATGAATGGGGAGTGGTATATAGATATTGGTTGTAGCAATCACATGACAGGAAATGTAGATTTGCTTGTTGAGGTCAGAACAAATGTAACTGGCAAAGTTCAAATGCCAACTGGAGATCTTGTGAATGTTGCAGGAATGGGATCCTTGGTTATTGATACAAATAAAGGGAGAAAGTATGTTAGAGAAGTAATGTATCTTCCAGGTTTAAAGGAGAACTTACTCAGTGTTGGTCAAATGGATGAACATGGATATTTCTTGGTGTTTGGAGGTGGAATGTGCAATGTTTATGATGGTCCATCACTGGAATGCTTGGTTATAAAAGTGAAAAAGAAAGTGAATAGGTGTTATCCACTGTCTTTGTTCTCTGAGAATCAAATGGTGTTGAAAGCTTCTGTCACTCACTCTACTGAGACTTGGCACAGGAGACTCGGACATTTACATTTTAGTGGTCTCAAACAATTGAGAGACAAGGAAATGGTACATGGTTTGCCACAACTTGCAGACTACAATGGAGTCTGTGAAGGTTGCCAATTTGGTAAACAGCACAGAGAAGAATTCTCAAGAAATCAAGTGCTCAGAGCAACTGCTCCACTTGAACTGATTCATGTCGATTTGTGTGGACCTATGAAGACTGAGTCAATTGCTGGAAATAAGTATTTCATGCTGCTGATAGATGATTATACCAGAATGATTTGGGTCTATTTCTTGAGATATAAATCTGAGGCATTCAACTGTTTCAAGAAATTCAAGGCCATGGCAGAATTACAAAGTGGTTTCAAGATCAAGACTCTGAGAAGTGATAGAGGAGGAGAGTTCAAATCATCTGAATTTGATCAGTTCTGTGAAAATGAAGGAATACAAAGACAACTTACTCTTGCATATACTCCACAACAAAATGGAGTAGTGGAGAGAAAGAACAGAACAGTGATTGAAATGGCGAAATCCATGTTACATGAGAAGAGGATGCCATACCTTCTCTGGGCAGAAGCAGTGCATACATCTGTATATATCCTAAATCGATGTCCCACAAAGGCTTTGAACAACATCACACCTTTTGAAGCCTATTCTGGTAGAAAACCAGGAATAGCCCATCTGAGAGTATTTGGATCTCTATGCTATGTTCATGTTCCAAGTGAACAGAGACATAAACTTGAACCTAAAAGCTTCAAAGGAGTATTTGTGGGATATGCAACTTGTGAAAAAGGTTATAGGGTATTTGATCCATTGTCCAAGAAGTTATTCTTATCAAGAGACATTGTATTTGATGAAGAAGCAGTCTGGAATTGGGAAGAGAACTCAGGGTCAACATCTCTTAATACTGGAAGGTTTATTCACAGTGATGAAAGTACTGAGAGCAGAGACAGAACGGTGATGTCCCCTACATCATCTATATTATCTCCAGCTAGGAGGGCTCTCAATGATGAAGACTCTGAAATTCAAACCAAGTCACCTATCTTAGGTGAATCTTCAAGCATGTCAAATGTAATTGAAGGACAGAATCAAGCATTTGATCATACACCACTGAAGTGGAAAAATCTGAATGATGTATTGGCTCAATGCAATCTGTGTATCATGGATCCAGAGAAGTATGAGGATGCCAAACAAGATGAGTCTTGGTTAAAAGCTATGGAGGATGAACTGTTTATGATTGAAAAGAATAGCACCTGGAAGCTTGTTGACAGACCAACTGAAAAACCTGTTATAGGGGTTAAATGGGTTTACAAAACCAAATTAAATCTTGATGGTTCAGTGTTGAAGAATAAAGCCAGGCTGGTGGCAAAAGGCTATGCACAAAAGCCTGGTTTGGACTACAATGAGACTTATGCACCGGTTGCTAGGTTGGACACCATTAGAACTTTAATAGCTTTGGCTGCACAAAAGAGCTGGAAACTGTATCAACTAGATATGAAATCGGCTTTTTTTGAATGGAGTTCTACAAGAAGATGTCTATGTTGAGCAGCCTGAAGGTTTTGTAGTAAAAGGCAAGGAAGAAATGGTGTACAAACTTCACAAGGCTCTCTATGGTCTAAAACAAGCTCCGAGAGCTTGGTATGGAGAGATCGACAGTTATTTCTCACAGTGTGGTTTCAAGAAAAGTTTGAGTGAACCAACACTGTATATAAAAGCAAGGGGAGAAGATATTCTGATTGTCTCTATCTATGTAGACGATATTGTCTACACTGGCAGTTGCAAACCAATGCTAGAAGAGTTCAAAGAAGATATGAAAATGAAGTATGAAATGACAGATCTTGGTCTACTTCATCATTTTCTTGGGATGGGAGTGATTCAAACAGACTCCTGCATCTTCATTAATCAGAAGAAGTATGCAAGCTCTTTACTGAGTAAATTTGGTTTAAATGAAGCAAAGACTGTTACAACTCCTCTGGTAGCTACTGAAAAACTGTCTAAAGATGATGGAAGTGGATCTGCAAGTGATGAATTGTATAGGAGCATTGTGGGAAGCCTTCTATATCTCACTGCTACAAGGCCGGATATAATGTATGCAGCTAGTTTATTGGCTAGGTACATGCACTGTCCTACCAATAGACACTATGAGACTGCAAAGAGAGTACTCAGATACATCAAGGGAACTCTGGATTATGGCTTGGAGTATGTAAAAGGAAGAAAATCATGTTTAATTGGCTTCTGTGATAGTGATTGGGGAGGTTCATTGGAAGACAGCAAAAGCACATCAGGATATGCATTCTCATTTGGCAGTGGTGTGTTCTCTTGGGCTTCTGTCAAACAAAACTGTGTGGCATTGTCCACAGCAGAGGCAGAGTACATAAGTGCATCCGAAGCCACAACACAAGCAATATGGCTGAGGTTTGTCTTGGAAGATTTTGGAGAATTACAAACTGTAGCCACTCCTCTTCACTGTGACAACACATCTGCCATTGCTATCACAAAGAATTCTGTGTTCCATCAAAAGACAAAACACATTGATAGAAGGTATCATTTCATTAAGGATGCATTGCAAGAAGGAATCATTGATTTGATATACTGCCCTACTGAAGAACAGATAGCATATATCTTCACAAAACCTTTGGCTAAGGATCGGTTCAATTATCTCAGGGATATGCTTGGTGTGAAATCAGCTCAAAACTTAAAGGGGAGTGTTGAATTATAAGTGTTGAGCTGAAAAGTTTTTAGAATAAGTTTGTTTTAAATTGGTGTATCCACTTGTGCAAAATGATGCAAAGTGTAAAGTTCTATTTGTGTAGAAAGGCCATGAGTGCCATGTGTTGGTTGATCCATGTAATTAGATAGATGAGTGACTAAGATGAAATGTAGTGTTTTATGTGGTCCCAAAAGCTAAGGCCATCAGTTAATGTAAAAGAGTGTTAGTGCTCATTTTTCGAATACAGAAGAAAATATTCCTCTGCAAGTCTTTTGCAAGAGAGAGAACAAGAAAGCTTTCATTTCATCTCAGTTTTTCCTTCCATCCTTCTTATTTCTCTGTTGAGTTTCTTCCAGATTATTATCAAAGAAACACTAACATATCTTTCTGGTTCCCATGGATTCGTTTGGTAAGTTAGGGCAGTCTCTAAGAGTGATTGATGAACATGTGTTAATGCGCATTCCGGATCTTAATGAGATTGCCCATGATGACGAGATGATTGACACATCATTGGCAATTATACCATTTGTGGAGAACAATGATGTTATTACGGGTCAACGGGAGATGAGGAACGGGGTGAGCAGTAGGTGGCATACCCTATTAGTGTGGGACAACTAAATGCACCCACCCCAATTCGGGAATGATCATTAATTCAGCATAATGCAGGAATGGTAGACACTGATTAGGTAATGAGATCATACCCATTTAACTTAGATCCTTTTATCTTTGGGCCTAGTGGTCCCATGCAAGGAAGAGGTCAAAGGAAGGTGGAGGTTAGAGGCAGAGGGAGAAAGCGAACTAAAGAGGTGTATACAAAGCTACCTGAACTGGGTAAAAGACATACACGTGAGCAGGAGGGTGGGAAAAGTGAAGATGTAGTGAAGAGAAGGGCGATGGTGATGGAGTCTATGAATTTTTCAACAGCGGCGGCTGGCGAGGATCAGCCCCGCCGAGAGCAATGAGTTACATTAGTTGGAATTGTCGGGGGCTTAGGAACCTCCGTGCAATTCGGGCCCTAAAGAGAATGGTTCTCTTAAAAGCCCATTGTGATTTTTTTTTTGTGAAACGAAGAGCTCGAGAGAGCATATGGAGAACTTAAAATCACAATTACAGTTTGACTTTATTTTTACGGTACCCAGTCAAGGAAGATCTGGTAATTTACGTGCAATGTGGAAGGAGGAGGCAAATCTTTCACTCAGAACATATTCTAATAATCACACGGATTTCAAGGTGGGAGGTTTGGGGGATACATGACATTTGAGGGTTACTTTTTTCTATGGTTACCCAGCGAAGATCGACCGTCATAAGTCCTGGACTGTATTAGAGCTATTACATGCCAACTCGTCATTGCCATGGTGTTATATAGGGGACTTTAATGAAGTCTTACAAACAGACGAACATGAAGGTGGAGACTTACGTAGTGAGAGACAGATGGAGGGTTTCCGACGTGCATTATCAAGCTGCCAATTCCAGGACTTGGGGTTTATTGGAAACAAATACACTTGGGAAACTACACGAAATAGGGGAATTAGGGTTCGACTAGACCGTGCTATAGCTAATCAAAGTTGGATTGATTTGTTTCCACAGTTTCGGGTAAGCCATTTGAAACCCACGTCATCTGATCATATTCCTATTTTGATGGAATGAGAGATTAAAAGAAGATTACGAGCCTGGAGAAGTTTTAGGTATGAAGATGGGTGGACGGTTCAAGAGGGTTGTGCTGATGCAGTAAAGGTTGGCTGGGAGTCGACTTTCACAGGTTTTCCCATGTTCCAGGTGACAGAATAAATTAAAGCCACAAGGTGTCAATTGTTAAAGTGGGTAAAACGCACGAAAAGAACAAATCCAGGGGCAATTGCAGAGACGGAAGATAAACTAAATTCTTTATTTGGTCAGCCTTTTACTGAGACTACCATTGCTCAAAGACAGGATCTTTATAATCGTTTGCACTCGTTACTGGCCCAAGAGGAAGCATATTGGCGACAAAGATCCAAGGAGAATTGGATGAGGTTGGGGATCAAAATACAAGATTTTTTTTCACCAGAAAGCTAATAGAAGGCAGAGAAAGAATGGTTTATGTGGGTTGTTTGATGATAAAGGTGGCTGGCATGAGGATAAACAAGGTATGGAAAATGTTATTGTTCAATATTTTTTTAAGCTATTTGACTCGCAAGGACAGCAAGACACGTCAATGGTACTCGAACATGTAACACCCAAAGTCACGGTAGCCATGAATTCTGAAGTATTGTTGCCTTTTACAAATGAAGAGATAAAGTATGCACTTTTCCATATGCACCCTATGAAGGCACCGGGGCTGGACGGTATGTCGCCTGGATTTTATTAGAAGCACTAGGAGATTGTGGGGCAGGATGTATGTGATAGAGTTCGGTCTCTTCTTTCTTCGGGTGGTATGTTGCGAAAGATTAATTATACTCATGTCACTCTTATTCCGAAGAACAAAGATCCCACGTTGATGACCCAACTCCATCCAATTAGTCTGTGTAATGTTATATACAAAATTTGTTCCAAAGTCTTAACTAATAGATTGAAGAGCATATTACCGAATGTTATCTCACCTGCTCAGAGTGCGTTTGTACTTGGAAGATTAATATCAGATAATTGTCTCGCGGCGTTAGAGATTGTGCATCACGAAGCTTATGATCGTATTGAGTGGAGTTTCCTGGAACAGATGATGAGGAAATTGGGATTCGTCGAGGATTGGATATCTCTTATTATGATGTGTGTCGCTAATGTCACATATTCTTTCAAACTTAATGGCGAGCCGGTGGGATATGTGCATCCAAAGCGAGGTATAAGACAAGGGGATCCATTATCACCTTTTTTATTTGTTCTATGTGTTGAAGGTTTGTCAACCTTATTTGATGTGTGGGAGACAAAGCCGATTAAAAGGGGTGGCGGTAAGTAAGGAGGCCCCCAGTGTTCACCACTTATTATTTGCCGATGACAGCTTCATCTTTGTGAGAAGTTCCTTGCAAGAATGTTTAGAGGTCAAGCACTTATTAGAAGTTTACGAGAATGCTTCGGGACAAGCAGTTAATTATCAGAAGAGTTGTGTGTTATTTAGTGGAAACCTTAATGAGTACGATGGCCAATTACTTGCAGACTATTTGGGTGTGTCACGGGTTGAGTACCACAACCGCTATCTCGACTTACCGATCTATGTAGGTAAAGCCAAGAAAGTGACTTTTGCTTATTTGAAGGATAGATTGTGGAAGAAGCTTAATGGATGGAGAGGAAGTCTGTTGAGTAGTGCAAGGAAGGAAATTCTGATAAAAACAGTGGCACAAGCTGTGCTGTTGTACACCATGCAAACTTTTTTACTCCCTAAAACTCTATGCAATGAGCTAAGTCAAATGGTAGCTCAGTTTTGGTGGGGGCGTGAATTGGGTAAACGTCAAATCCATTTGATGAAGTGGAGTAAAATGTGTAAACCAAAAAGTGAGGGGGGTTGGGGTTTAAGTATCTATACACTTTTAACCTTGCTTTACTTGCTAAGCAAGGATGGCGTTTAATCCAGCACCCTGAGTCCCTTGCTGCCCATATTTTCAAAGCAAAGTACTTTCCAACTACGGACTTCTTACAAGCTTCAGTAAGATCAAATGCATCTTTTTGTTGGAGAAGTGTGGCAGAAGCACGCGTGGTACTTCAGCGAGGTGCTAGATGGAGAGTTGGGGATGGTACAAAAATTAAAATCTGGGGGGATAGTTGGCTGCCTAGAGAGGACTTCTTTAAAGTCTTAAGGCCTATTCCTACTGGAGTGGAGCACGATACTACAGTGGATAACTTGCTAGTGGATAACAGGAGTCTTCAATGGAATGAGGAGTTAATTAATAGTATATTCTACGAAGATGAGGCAAAACTGATTCAAGGCATCCCTTTGAGTTATTTCAAACCACCGGATCGGTTGATTTGGGTGGCGGGGAATGATGGTTTATTCTCAACAAAAAGTGCATATTTGGTAGCCCGGTCAGGAGGAAGTGTGTGGGGGGGGGGGGGGGGGGATGAGACTACGAGTTCTGAAATGCATGGGGAATTGAAACATATGTGGAAAGCTTTGTGGAGAGCGGGTGTACCTGAAAAGGTGAAGATATGTGTCTGGCGGTGCTGTTTAAATGCTTTACCAACACGAGAAAATTTGTTGCGACGTAAAGTGATCACAAATGCCGCTTGCCCATTCCAGAAAATGTGGAGCATGCATTTCTAAACTGGTCGAGATCATCGTCATTATGGTTTACTAGCCTTTTGGGTTTGAGGACAAACCGACAAATCCATTGAGGTTTCCGTATGTGGTTGGTGGAGATGGCGAGGTTACTTGCACGACAAAGCTTTGAACTACTTTTGATTTTGATATGGAGTATCTAGAAAGACCGCAATTCTTTTTTATAGAATGGTAGGGCTTTGCATCAGGTGGAAATGGTTTGTAAGTCTCAAGCGTGGCTGCAGGAATATAGGAAATGGCATGCCTCATCACAGGGTAGTAGGCGAACAACCCCTCAAAAATGGGAGAGACCTGGTGTGGGTTAAGTCAAATGTAATTTCGATGGTGCATGAGATGAGATAGGTGAACGAGGGGGTGTTGGGCTCGTGGTGTGCAATGAGAATGGGGATTTTGTTGCAGCTACAGCTTTGCATTTCAGCGGGATCAGCTCGGCAATTTTGGCTGAGATTATGGTTGCTCGAGCAGCAGTCTTATTTGCACGCACTCTGGGCGTGCTGCAACTTGAACTGCAAGGGGATGCACTGATGGTTGTCAATGCTTTGCAGAGTGACATGACAGCCCTTGTCCATGGTATGTTTGGTAACGTTGTCCTGGATGCCAGGCAATTGGAAGGTTGTGTTTGGTTGACGGGAGACGAACAAGGTTGCACATCGGCTCGCGAGATTGGGTTTAACTTTAGCTAGTCCTATTTCTTGGTTTGAAGAACCACCTGATGTAATTTCTGATTTACTTTTTGAGGATATTATTACTAGTTAAAGGTCGGGATGCTCTTTTTCCCTTGAATCGGGTTGAAAGCCCCGACAAGGTTTTTATCGAGACCCATTATTAGCACCCTATCCTCGTGTCTGTGCGATGCCTTCACATTTATGCAATATCGTACTTCTTTCAAAAGAAATAAAACAACAATTCTTTTCATTCATATCCACTTTAGATGAACTTAGTAGTTTAAATACATAAAAGGATAGCTAGGGTTAAGTAGTCTTAGTGGGCTTAGCATTAGCAATGGGCCTAATAAATACTAGTAACTCATGGTGGCCCAAAGGGTCCTAACAATCCCGCCCACTTAAAATAATGCATGTCCTCAAGCTGTAATTGTAGTAGTTGCTAACTTAGACCGAATGTGCTCCGTCTCTTTCCAAGTTACACCTACTCCAAGCAATCTGGCAAGTTGGCATGTAGTGGTGTGTCTCTGCTAGTTCTCCCAGCTATGAGCCATGAGGTCCCCAAATATTATCATGATAGATGCCCCCAAAACAAGTGCAGTATAAGTCTCCAAATAGACCACAATTCTAGCAAGCATGTAATATAGCCAATTTTTGTCAAACAATAAATCCAAAGAATCAGAGGACCGTGAATACGTGGAGAAAATAGTCGGCCACTGGTGGAATTGGAATACAGAAAAGCTGACACCATGATGCCATATCAGAAAGTGCCTTGTGGCAGCCATAAGCCTTCCTGACAAAAATACTTTCCAGCTTATACCTTGAGAAGAGCGCTAAAGCCACACACATCACCGCATGCGTGTAGTCAATCCAATACTGCAGAATCTCATCAGTCATCACGTGCACATGCACAGTAAACATTAGGAATCCATAATAGCTTTTGGGCCTGATCTGTGTTGTGTTCTCATCATCTGTTCCTTTACTGTATTATTCTGTTTGTGGCCTACCGCCTACTTTATATTCTTTTGACCTTTTTCCGTTGTTGATGTAGTTGTCATGTTGTAATATATATGATTATGCTAACTTCGCCCAACATGCTTAACAGGCTCTCATTGATACCACTGATCGTGAAATTTATGAGTGTTTGACATGTTGCCATGTCGAGAACTATGAGAAAGGAAAAGGGGCTGTTGGCACTCAGCTAGTGGGTGAGAGGGCACAAATTATTCTGGATGAAGTGAGAGACTTGAAACTTTTCACTCGTCATGAATGTCTAGAGCACATTGGTACTTACTGTTGTCTTATCATGGTCTTTCAAATCTGACTAAAATAGTAACCATTTGTATTGATTCCTTCTATCGTTATTAGGAGAGCACTTCCAACCTCTTATGGGTGGATTGGAGAATGAAAGACCTTCAGTTGTAAGTCCTGTTCTACCAACTTTGACTCGTTTTGGTCCTTCAACGGAGTTGGGGAAAGAAAGCTACTTTACCAATAGGGTGGGTTGTTCGGCTGCTTATATCTGACTGTTCTCATATGTAGGTGGGGGATGCTGTTATAATGAATTACTTATTGGTCCACCTTAATAAGGCTCATGATAAATTCAATCTGCTCATGTTAGCTGCTATCTCTCTCTCTCTCTCTCTCTAAATATATATAATTATATATATTCTCTCTCTCTCTAAATATATGTATCTATTTATATATATATATGTTAGCTGCTCTCTCTCTCTCTCTAAATATATATAATTACATGCTCTCTCTCTCTCTCTAAATATATATAATTACATGTGTATATGTATTCTAATTTCACTCTTGGGCGCAAATGAAAATTTCCTGTGTGGGAGTGTTGTGCATCATTTCTCACACTTTGTGCATCTTTAGATTTATAGTGCAGAAACTGTTTTCACTTGTGGATCAGACTTCTGTGCCAGACAACCCAGATTCCTTGCAAAATCATGAAGTCGTACTCCCTGGTCACTTGATTACAATATATCTCAAGGTAGAAACTAGAAAGTTGAACTTCTGTTTTTAATAGATTACTAATTACATGCTCTCTCTCTCTCTAAATATATATAATTACATGTGTATATGTATTCTAATTTCACTCTTGGGCGCAAATGAAAATTTCCTGTGTGGGAGTGTTGTGCATCATTTCTCACACTTTGTGCATCTTTAGATTTATAGTGCAGAAACTGTTTTCACTTGTGGATCAGACTTCTGTGCCAGACAACCCAGATTCCTTGCAAAATCATGAAGTCGTACTCCCTGGTCACTTGATTACAATATATCTCAAGGTAGAAACTAGAAAGTTGAACTTCTGTTTTTAATAGATTACTTTGTGTGTGTGTGTGGAAGTTTGTATAATGGTAACTCTTGTGGAAAACAAAAATGTTTTGATGTCTAGTAAGTGCACCACAGTGTCAAGGTTTTCTGCTATTCTGCATATAACAGTAATGTCTGAAGAAGTTTATGTTCTAAAGCTTGTCTAGGGTGCCAGGATAAGTATTTACTTAGAAGAGTAGTATGTCTCCGAGCAGCATCTGTAAATATAGCATGTAACAATGCAGCGGTTGGTTGTAGAATAGAAATATTTTCGTGGCTAAGGCTAATGTATTCTCTGCTAATTAACTTGCAACTGAGCCATGACCCAAAACTTCAAAGGGGTCTATCCAGTCATTTGATATCCTTAAGTTGTTGACCACTTGTTTTTACTCAATTGTGGGATAGAGATTCATGCTTTTGTTTGGATCTTACTGATATTTGGTGTTCATGGATATGTAACATAACTGAGAATATGTTACCCTAACCTCTTATTGCATAGTGAATGAATACAACTACATGGTACAGTAATAGTGAATATCACATTTCTATGAACAATTTCTTCCGTAGCTGTTTGATGTTGTAAAGCCCTTGTTGGTTTGTCTCCTTTGTGTTTTCTTTCAACTGGAGGGTAGGTTTCCTAGCACCATTATCCCAATAAACATTCATTTCGGAGCAAATTAACTTATATTTTAATTCCCTTATATGATTATCGTAGAGTACAATTTCTACGCATTTGAGTTCAGGGTTGTGTTCACGTAGTGTTTATCATGGTTTCTAGGAAAAACTAGAAGAGTGGTTGCAAAGGACGAAAAAGCTTATTGAAGATGAGATCAACAAAAACAAGGACTTTGAGTTTGGCAACGGTATTAATTTTTTAAATTAAATCATTGAATTATTCCTCTTGTCCCCTCTCTTTTTAGCTGTGGCCCTAATCAGATACTTGCATTCTTTTTCTCTCATGTATTGACACTTCCATCCTGATAATGCAGTAGCTAAAGTAAAGAAGCTTATGGATAAAAATCCTGCAAAGCAGATCAGTTTAGCTGTTGAAAATATGTTGAAAACTGGAAGACTTAATACCCCAATCTGGTCTAGATTTGCAGCAGGTATGGCTTATTGGTTATGCTTGAACTTTTTCATGTCATAAATTTTGTAGGAAGAGGTTTGCTATTCACAAGCGAAACTTGCCCAGAACGTGGCCACTTCTTTATATATGAATCTTATCTCATATGTGATATTCAAGTTTACAAGTAGGCTATCTTTATAATTATTTGGATGCTTGCTTATGATTTTTATGTGTTTTACATATATTTTTAGAGGGCAGGCTTGACGGTTCAGGCAGAGAGGCTTAACGATTTACGTTTCTTATCTCGTTTTCGTGCTGTTCATCGAGGGGCATCATTCGCTGGACTTCGCACCACAAGTGTGCGGAAATTGCTACCTGAGTATGTATTTGCTTGCCAGGTTACTCAGAATCTTACTCGTTGATTCCATGGACCATGACTAAAATCTGGGTTCAACCTGATGTTTATTTTTTATTTACAGATCTTGGGGCTTTCTTTGCCCTGTGCATACACCTGATGGAGAACCATGTGGCTTGTTGAATCATATGACTAACACTTGTAGTAAGTACATGTTGTGCCATTCTTTTTAAATTTTTTTTTTCCGGGATGCATTTGTTTTTCCTTTATATTTGAGGTATTCATCAATTTCCCCCCTGAACTTGTGACTATTGGCCAATTTCCCCCCTGAACTTGTGACTATTGGCCAATTTCCCCCCTCAACTTTAATTTTGACCAATTTCCCCCCTCAACTCTCATAATTAGTCAATTTCCCCCCTCAACTTTAATTTGGGCCAATTTCCCCATCAACTCTCATAATTAGTCAATTTCCCCCCTCAACTCTCATAATTAGTCAATTTGCACCCTACTGTTAATTTTTTTTTAATTTCCCATCTATTCTTTTTTTTTCTTTCAATCTTTCTAATAACTTCCAACAAAGTACTAAAATTAACATAAACTCACCTGCATAATATAGGGTAAAATGTACAAAAACATAATACAATTAGTATGTGATATGGGTTGATTATAAGAAAAAGTTATGAATCGGGTTTAAAGCATGTAGAAGAAGAAATAATAATCCTAAACTCATGGATCAGACCTATTTCAATAAAATGGGTTATTCTTAATAAGGAGTCGAAAATTATGAATTGACTAGCCATTTTTGCACTAAAGCTCGATTCTCCGCAATTTACTTGAACTTAGCTTTCACTTTTATAAAGAAAATTGTATTCACATACAAAAATGTACACATCAATCCTTTTCATTATCAATTTTGTATAGTAAAAAATCAAATAAAATTACTCCATACTGATTTATTATGACTAATAATACTATCTATGATAAATTGTAAAATTCTAAATTTTAATCTATTTGTAATAGGATAAAGACATAAGAAAATGATTAACATACATCTTATTTAGTTTCTTACACACACTTGTTTAATTATGATCAAATTAAAAAATTAACAGTATGGTGCAAATTGACTAATTATGAGAGTTGAGGGGGGAAATTGGCCAAATTAAACTTGAGGAGGGAAATTGACTAATTATGAGAGTTGAGGGGGGAAATTGGCCAAAATTAAAGTTGAGGGGGGAAATTGGCCAATAGTCACAAGTTCAAGGGGGAAATTGATGAATACCTCTTTATATTTAGGGACCTCGGTAATATGGTTTGGATTACATAAACTATTTTTTCCATGGATTCTAAAGAATTATAAGACAAATATACAATACAACTTTTGGCGAAGCATAATAATAATTGAACTTCTAACTAAAGGTAAAGTAAAACTCTGAAATACCTTGATAACAAAATAAAACTCTAAGGCCTCGATTGTCAAAGGGGATTGGCTTGGGTAGCACTATTCACTGCATTGAAGGCATTTTAGAGAAAGAAATAGAAGATAATTTCCTAATTTTGTCCACATTGAGGTTACTCATGAACAAAAGTTGTCCCCTTTCGTCCTACTTTTTTTTGGGGATTAGTAGGGATATCTTTTCTTCATGGATAACCTTCAACTTGGACAAAACATGAAAGTTGTCTGTAAACATCGAAATTTCGGTGAAATAAATGTTGATTTACGCATTAAAATTTCAACGTCCACGTATCACATAAATTGTACACATAGCGTGTAACTTAACAAAAATAAAAAAAGTCATAAAAAAGGACACGTGTCAATACCTGGCAGAAATGATTTATTTTATCTTATTATTATATTCAAAATTAAGCTTTGAAAAATTCTATAAATAGAAGGCTAAGCCTTTCATTTCATTTCACTCATTCACCAATACATTTCTTTACTCCCAAATTGGAAAAGAATGCCCCAAATACTTGAAGTTTTGAAACTCTAAAGCTTTCAAGCATCCAACCTCCCAAATTCCCAAGAATCCCGAAAGATTGAGAAAACTCTCTTCGTTCTTCATTAAATCCTTAGAGAAACGTTCATCAAGATCAAGCCCCGAAGGTCCTTGAAGAAATCCACGCAATTGTTCATCAAGATCAAGCCCCGAAGGCCCTTGAAGATCCGTTCATCGTTCATCAAGATCAAGCCCCGAAGCCCCTTGAAGATTCGTTCATCCTTGTTCATTAAGATCAAGCCCAACGGCCCTTGAAGAAATCCACACAATTGTTCATCAAGATCAAGCCCCGAAGGCCCTTGAAGATCCGTTCATCGTTCATCAAGATCAAGCCCCGAAGCCCCTTGAAGATTCGTTCATCCTTGTTCATTAAGATCAAGCCCAACGGCCCTTGAAGAAATCCACACAATTGTTCATCAAGATCAAGCCTCGAAGGCCCTTGAAGATCCGTTCATCCTCTTTCATCAAGATCAAGCCCAACGGCCCTTGAAGAAATCCATACAATTGTTCATCAAGATCAAGCTCCGAAAGCCCTTGAAGATCCGTTCATCCTCGTTCATCCTAAGACGGCCCTTTGGATCAACAACATCAACAAATATGCACCACTGTTCATCCTTAAATCAAGCCCCGACGACCCTTTGGATTAACAACCCATCCATAAATCTACACCTTATGAAGATAGAATCAAAGGATCAAATTGTAAAAAAGATTGTAACCCCAAAATTAATACAAAATATTATTTTGTACACGTGTTCTTGTTTTAGTCATCGCAGGAAAATTCGTGTTCACAAATTTGGCACGCCTAGTGGGACCATCTCTACCTCTCATCTTTATCTTCAAATCTGCAAAAGGGCACAAATGGCGTCAAGGAAGGTTCAAGCTATTCCAGCAACCAACGCGAAGAACAAGAACTTCCTCGCTGCAAGTGATAGCACTTCAGGTGTCACAACTCGAAGCAAGGTAGAAGCTATTTCCGCCGTGTCTTCCACCCCTACATCAACTCTGCCGAATGAACAAGAGCACCCGAGGCACGAGCCCGTGATCACTCTGGCCTCGCTAAGTGCGTCAAGGGAGGAAAGCCCGAGAAGGTACTCCAAGTCATTGCTCTCCGATGCCGACTCAAGATGATATTGGCTCTGAAAACTCATTGGTTGGATCATGTAGATTTCCCGATCCAGCTCTCCCTGAAGAAAAGCATTCTTAACATCCATCTGCCACAAATTCCAGTCTTTGTTGGCTGCAAGTGCAAGTAGGACTCGTACAGTTGTAAGTTTTACCACTGGACTAAACATTTCATCATAGTCTAGTACGTACTGTTGAGAAAAACCACGAGCTACCAATCGTGCCTTGTACCTCTCGATTGACCCATCTGGACGACGCTGTTGAGAATCAATGTCAAGCCCAAAACCATAAGTAATCCACAACCCAATCTAAAGTCCAAGTCCATATCTAGTTTGATGATGTAATTGCTTACAATTGCAAAGTTAGGCAATGTTAGGTTGTGTGGAAAAGATTAGGCAATGTTAGGCTGTGTGGAAAAGATTAGGCAATGTTAGGCAATGTTTTGTGTGGTAGTCAAAGTTAGGCAATGTTAGGCAATGTTACAATTGCAAACTTAGGCAATGTTAGGTATGGTTTGCTATAAATACCCAAGTCCCCAAGCCTTGTAATTCATCCAAAGGAAAAACAAAGCTAAGTGCTAAATAAGAGAAGCTTTGCTAATTAGTGTTCTTGTGAGCTTTCTTTAGAATGTGCTTTATTTTTCTTCTTCTTGGATCATTAGAGTTATCTTGTATACTCTTTTTGTTCAACAATTGGTATCAGAGCCAAGTCGGTCAGGGATCGTTCTTGGTGGAGCTATCTTGAGTAATGAGGAGTTTGGTACTCTGCAAGTTTGTTAGTCAAGCTTGATCGGTACAGTCGAAGTCTTGCCGGCACGATGGGTGACCTTCAAGTAGTTGGAGGAATCAAGAAGCTCAACAACAAAAACTACAACACGTGGGCAACATGTATGGAGTCTTACTTACAAGGTCAAGACCTTTGGGAGGTTGTCGGTGGTGGAGAAGTTACACAACCGGCGACAGAAGATGCCAATGGCGTCTTGCGAAAGTGGAAAATTAAAGCAGGCAAAGCAATGTTTGCTTTAAAGACCACAATTGATGAAGAAATGTTGGAGCACATTCGGGATGCCAAAACGCCAAAGGAAGCATGGGACACTTTTGTTACACTCTTTTCAAAGAAGAATGATACAAGACTGCAACTTCTCGAGAACGAGCTGCTATCGATGGCGCAACGCGAAATGACGATTGCCCAGTACTTTCACAAGGTGAAGTCGATATGCATCAAAATTTCAGAGTTAGATCCAACAGCTCCTATTGGGGAAACCAGGATGAAGAGAATAATTATCCATGGTTTGAGACCCGAATATCGTGGGTTTATTGCCGCTATACAGGGATGGCCGACACAACCATCACTTGTTGAGTTTGAAAATTTGCTTGCAGGTCAAGAAGCTATGGCCAAGCAAATGGGAGAAGTCTCGTTGAAGGGTGAAGAAGAAGCGCTCTACACCAGCAAAAGCAAAGGCACTTTCAAGCGGCACACTAGTGGTGGATCTAAAAAGGATGGTGACAAGATGAAAAATCACCAAGGAAATGGAGGCTCTCGTCCAGGGGGAGCTTCGAAGAATTGCAGTAATAGTAGAAAGTTCAATGGCGAGTGTTACAACTGTGGGAAGATGGGCCACATGGCAAAAGATTGTTGGGCCAAGAAAAAGTCTGCTGAAAGTAATGCTGCTACTTCCAGTTCTAAGGAGAATAGCGAAGATGGTTGGGATGCTGAAGCACTATTCGCTACGGAGGAAGAAGAATTAGCTCTCACGATAACAACACCAGAACGAATTGACTACAAGAATGATTGGATCGTAGACTCGGGTTGCTCAAATCATATGACAGGTGATAAACAGAAGTTGCAAAACCTGTCTGAGTACAAGGGAAGTCGTGTGGTGGTGACAGCTGACAACTCAAGGTTACCGATAGCTCACATCGGTAAGACGATAGTTACACCTCGATATAATTCTAACCAGGTGCCACTTCAAGATGTTTATCATGTCCCAGGAATGAAGAAAAATTTGCTATATGCGGCTCAATTGACATCATCAGGCCACCATGTCTTGTTCGGGCCCCGAGATGTGAAAGTGTATCGTGATCTAAAAATCTCAGAAAAACCGACAATGGAGGGGTGACGATTGGAGTCAGTCTACGTGATGTCAGCAGAGTCTGCATATGTAGACAAGACAAGAAAAAATGAGACAGCAGATCTGTGGCACATGCGGTTAGGTCACGTTAGCTATTCCAATCTAAGTGTGATGGTGAAGAAGTCGATGCTTAAAGGGCTTCCTCAACTTGACGTGCGAACAAACACTGTCTGTGCAGGATGCCAGTATGGTAAAACACAACAATTGCCATATGAGGAATCGAAGTTCAAAGCAAAGGAACCATTAGAGTTAGTTCACTCTGATGTATTCGGGCCCGTTAAGCAACCATCAATTGGTGGTACGCGGTACATGGTGACGTTCATTGATGACTTCTCAAGGTATGTGTGGGTTTTCTTCATGAAAGAAAAATCTGACACGTTCTCAAAGTTTAAAGAGTTCAGAGAGACAGTTGAAGGAGAAGTGAGAAAGAAGATCCGTTGCTTGCGCACAGACAACGGGGGAGAATATAGCTCAAGTGAGTTCTCTCAATACCTAAGGAAATGCCAAATAAGTCATCAATACACTTGTGCCAACACGCCACAACAAAATGGTGTAGCTGAGAGAAAGAACCGGCATCTTGCAGAAATTTGTCGAAGTATGCTACATGCAAAGAACGTACCGGGAAGGTTTTGGGCTGAAGCAATGAGGACTGCAGCCTTAGTGATCAACATACTTCCTCAATCTGCTGTCTCATTTTTTCTTGTCTTGTCTACATATGCAGACTCTGCTGACATCACGGAGACTGACTCCAATCGTCGCCCCTCCATTGTCGGTTTTTCTGAGATTTTTAGATCACGATACACCTTCACATCTCGGGGCCCGAACAAGACATGGTGGCCTGATGATGTCAATTGAGCCACAGATAGCAAATTTTTCTTCATTCCTAGGACATGATAAACATCTTGAAGTGGCACCTGGTTAGAATTATATCGAGGTGTAACTATCGTCTTACCGATGTGAGCTATCGGTAACCTTGAGTTGTCAGCTGTCACCACCACACGACTTCCCTTGTACTCAGACAGGTTTTGCAACTTCTGTTTATCACCTGTCATATGATTTGAGCAACCCGAGTCTACGATCCAATCATTCTTGTAGTCAATTCGTTCTGGTGTTGTTATCGTGAGAGCTAATTCTTCTTCCTCCGTAGCGAATAGTGCTTCAGCATCCCAACCATCTTCGCTATTCTCCTTAGAACTGGAAGTAGCAGCATTACTTTCAGCAGACTTTTTCTTGGCCCAACAATCTTTTGCCATGTGGCCCATCTTCCCACAGTTGTAACACTCGCCATTGAACTTTCTACTATTACTGCAATTCTTCGAAGCTCCCCCTGGACGAGAGCCTCCATTTCCTTGGTGATTTTTCATCTTGTCACCATCCTTTTTAGATCCACCACTAGTGTGCCGCTTGAAAGTGCCTTTGCTTTTGCTGGTGTAGAGCGCTTCTTCTTCACCCTTCAACGAGACTTCTCCCATTTGCTTGGCCATAGCTTCTTGACCTGCAAGCAAATTTTCAAACTCAACAAGTGATGGTTGTGTCGGCCATCCCTGTATAGCGGCAATAAACCCACGATATTCGGGTCTCAAACCATGGATAATTATTCTCTTCATCCTGGTTTCCCCAATAGGAGTTGTTGGATCTAACTCTGAAATTTCGCGGCATATCGACTTCACCTTGTGAAAGTACTGGGCAATCGTCATTTCGCGTTGCGCCATCGATAGCAGCTCGTTCTCGAGAAGTTGCAGTCTTGTATCATTCTTCTTTGAAAAGAGTGTAACAAAAGTGTCCCATGCTTCCTTTGGCGTTTTGGCATCCCGAATGTGCTCCAACATTTCTTCATCAATTGTGGTCTTTAAAGCAAACATTGATTTGCCTGCTTTAATTTTCCACTTTCGCAAGACGCCATTGGCATCTTCTGTCGCCGGTTGTGTAACTTCTCCACCACCGACAACCTCCCAAAGGTCTTGACCTTGTAAGTAAGACTCCATACATGTTGCCCACGTGTTGTAGTTTTTGTTGTTGAGCTTCTTGATTCCTCCAACTACTTGAAGGTCACCCATCGTGCCGGCAAGACTTTGACTGTATCGATCAAGCTTGACTAACAAACTTGCAGAGTACCAAACTCCTCACGACTCAAGATAGCTCCACCAAGAACGATCCCTGACCGACTTGGCTCTGATACCAATTGTTGAACAAAAAGAGTATACAAGATAACTCTAATGATCCAAGAAGAAGAAAAATAAAGCACACTCTAAAGAAAGCTCACAAGAACACTAATTAGCAAAGCTTCTCTTATTTAGCACTTAGCTTTGTTTTTCCTTTGGATGAATTACAAGGCTTGGGGACTTGGGTATTTATAGCAAACCATACCTAACATTGCCTAACTTTGCAATTGTAACATTGCCTAACTTTGACTACCACACAAAGCATTGCCTAACATTGCCTAATCTTTTCCACACAACCTAACATTGCCTACCTTTGCAATTGTAAGCAATTACATCATCAAACTAGATATGGACTTGGACTTTGTGGATTACTTATGGGCTTGAGGTTACATCGATTCTCAACAGCCATGATTCTAAATAAGTCATCTGTGGATCGTGGAATGTTTCATGGGCATGTATATTAGGTTTCTTCTTTCAATATCACATGATGCTACTTTCCTATAAAAATAGATAACTAAATTCGATTCGATGAAACAACTTTGTTTTTTTTTTCCTTGTGCTCTGCTTTTTATTAATTTATCACTGGTGCTTCTTGAGCTCAGTATACTAGATCCTGTATTTATTTATTTTCTTTTGTAACGTTAGAGGTCAAATGCATATTTTTTTATAAGGAAAATTAATGAAAAGGGTTTGAAAATTTTGAGTTTTAATCAAAAGGACAAAAAGGTGTTGTAAGTGAATAGTACCATGAGTGACTTTTTAGAGTGAAATTGTCCTTTTTAGTTAAAATGAACAGTACCGGGAGTGTTTCGTTAAAACTCTATTTTTTATAGTGGTCCCTTTCTTTAGAATCTTTTACAAAATCGAGTTTTATCTATTATAGGATTCTTTTTTTTTACATTCCTGTGTAGCTCGTTTTGAGAAATATGAGTCTGAGCCTCAAAGGCATATTACAAATTATAAGAATGTGCACCTTAAAATCCATGCAGCTTAGTAGTTTATTCTTATTACTAAATTGGAGTCCACACAAAAATTTCTAAATAATCATCCTGCGGGGCCGAACAAAGTGATGGAGATTTTGTTCTTGATGGAATCTGTTAGAAAATCTTGTATTCATTTGGCCAAATGCGTTTTGTATACATGAATTTATTCTTGTTTCTTATTGTATATGTTGAAAGTTTTAACAGAAATTTCAGGAATTTTATTTTTCTTTTATTCTTTTATGCTTTTGTATACCAAATCAATGTCTTTACTAATGCAGATGGTTTTCTTCTTGGACCTAAATACTCTTGCTTACCAAATGATGTGTTTTGGCAGACAGAAACAATAGACTCGTACACCCCCAACATTTTTTAAGAAAAGTAATGTCGATAAAAATCTTTTGATTGATTCAGATGGCCTTCCTTATGTTGGTCAGGTTAGCATTCATTTCTGGATTTTAGTTTGTGCTCTATATTCTCCTGCATTATGTTGAACACAGATAGTTAGGATCATGGCAGTGCAACTGTTGATGTGAGATTTGTCCAAGATGCAAGCTTCTGGCCAGTCGACTGACTTAATGATTGGTGTCCTAATGCGGCCTCTGGCCAGTTGACGGACTGGAAGTGCAAGTTTTTCTCTGGCACCTGTTTATTGCTTAGATTTTAGGTCATTACTTTTGGGTTTTACAGAGTTCAAAACCCGACAGTGGAAGCCTAAAATCTCATACAATATAAATGTATATATAGTACATATGTGGTTGCAATTCTGTACTTAACTTTATTCTCTGTTGCATTTCAGACAATAAAACCATATGAAGAATACTATAGCTTTACCAATGCCACACTCCATAAGCCCAGAGCCATCAAACGGAAAGGTACAGAACCCGTTATAGTTGACTATGTTGCTATTGATGGGAAGAAGCTCCTTCAAAAGGTAAGTGGACAACATTTACTTTGGTTCCTAATTTTGGATCTCGGAGACTGGATTTGAAAAGTCTGAATATATCGAGTCGCAATATATAGCTAATTGATAAATGTGCTTGATGATTGCTTGTACCTATTTTGTATTGTCTTTATGGACCATGTTTTGCTTGCCAATGGAGAAATGAGAGTCAACTTTAAGTTCATCTACGTTTACCTTATTTGGTTTGCGATTGCACAGAAAAAGATTTAGTTTAAGGGTTTTGTCCCCCTCACTTCTCTATTATTTTCTATCAATTTTGTGTGACCAAATGAGGAAAGAATTTGTCTCTAGGGACTACATTAAATCTTGGGTTTAATGATTGCTAATAGCCATGTTTCCCATAGGTATACTTACTTTGGGATTAATGTATCTGCAATTCTGCATATGCTCCGTATATATGAATTAATAACATGGGAGATTTGTTCATTACTTTTCCTAATGTTTCCTTGAATATCTCTAGTTATCATCATAACTCTGGGTCAATCATTGTTAAAATGTTTATCCCATAACTTATCATATGCCATAATATTATACCGTTCTTGTGCAGGCAAACATACGCTTTCGACACACTAGAAACAAACTTAAAAACGTTAGAATAGATTCAAAAGACTCAAAACAAGTTCACAAGACTCAAAATAAGCTAATAACACTCAAAACTGCCTAAAAACACCAACTAGGCAGTTTCTGACACTAAACACAATTTTGGACGAAAATAAGGTTTGGGCTTGACTAAAAACACTTAAAAATACAAACAAAACAAGTTTAGAACAAATTGAAACAAGAAAGTAAAGGGGGGTTTTGTTTTGGACGAATTTAGAATAACAAAACAACTTGTAACTTAAAAACAGGTTTGAAATAAATTTAGGAAATTAGATGGATGATGGGCTAGCTAGAGGCTTTTCCTCCACACATGACATGTATGCAAACAACTCGATTTCCAGTTACTACTTCATTGAACTATGAACGACAATGCCCCAAATTAACTGTGACATCACTAGTTAACCCTCAGATTTTCCTTGTTTTATTGGATTGGATGACATCATTCGACAACCCAAAGCATTCTTCAAAAGTTCCCTACATGACATCATAATAGAGATACAATCAAAGATCATTACGTTCAATGAAAATCATAAGCATTGACAAAGAACTTGCAACTATGACATCATGTCACTCATGCTAGGAATTAACCTTAACGCGATCATGATCAACGACCTTCACTACGTATGAATATAAGTTTGTAACGATTATGTGAAACTTCCTTATACTCTAGCATCAGATTTATGCATGCCAATTAAGTGTCGATGTGCACCAAACGGCTGAGGTGGTCAGCCACCACGTTTTCACTCCCCTTTTTGTCTCTAATTTTAATGTTGAACTCTTGAAGTATGAGCATCCAACGAATCAGCCTTGGTTTGGCCTCCTTCTTGGTGAGAAGATACTTCAAAGCTGCATGGTCAGAATATACAATCACTTTAGTGCCAAGTAAGTATGAACGAAATTTATCTAAAGCAAAGACAACTGCAAGAAGTTCTTTCTCAGTGGTAGAATAATTCAATTGAGCATCATTTAGGGTCCGGGAGGCGTAATGGATGATGTGGGGCTGTTTGTTCCTCCTTTGGCCTAAAACAGCACCAATGGCATAGTCGGATGCATTACACATTAGCTCAAATGGAAGGCTCCAATCTGGTGGCATGATGATGGGGGCCGAAGTCAACATGTCCTTGAGGGTTTTGAAAGCGGTCTCACACTCCTCGTTGAACTCGAAGGCTACTTCCTTTTGGAGTAAGCGGCAAAGGGGTTGGGAGATTTTTGAGAAATCCTTGATGAATCTCCTATAAAATCCTGCATGGCCGAGAAAAGAACGAACCTCCCTCACCGAAGTAGGAGAGGGTAAGTGACGTACAAGATCTATTTTGGACTCATCAACCTCAATCCCTTTTTCTGATATGATATGCCCCAAAACTAGCCCCAAAACTATACCTTGTTTTACCATAAAATGACACTTTTCCCAATTCAAGACAAGATTAGTTTCGATGCATCGTTGTAAGATCAAAGTAAGATTATCCAAGCATGTATCAAATGAGTCACCAAAAACACTAAAGTCATCCATAAACACTTCAATGATCTTTTCCACAAAATCTGAGAAAATACTTACCATACACCTTTGGAATGTGGCTGGTGCGTTGCATAACCCAAATGACATGCGTCGATAAGCAAAGGTACCAAAGGGGCATGTGAAGGTAGTCTTTTCTTGGTCATCGGGAGCTATCACAATCTGATTATAACCCGAATAGCCATCAAGAAAACAATAAAAAGAATGACCGGCTAACCTTTCAAGTATTTGATCAATAAAGGGCAGCAGGAAGTGATCTTTTCTTGTTGTAGCGTTGAGCTTCTGATAGTCAATACAAACTCTCCATCCAGTTTGGATTCGGGTGGGCACAAGCTCATTATCTTCGTTTTTTACCACAGTGACTCCGGACTTCTTAGGAACAACTTGGACCGGAGAGACCCAATGACTATCAGAAATTGGGTAAATCACTCCACAATCTAGTAGCTTGATGATTTCCTTCTTCACAACATCCATCATGGGTAGATTGAGTCGGCGTTGTGCTTCTCTAGATGGTTTGGCTTCTTTGAAAGACGAGTACTCGAGAGCAATGGTAGGTAAGCAATCAGGAAGAGGTTCCAGGCAGTCGGTTCCAGATCGGAACATTGATACCAAGTGCTGGCTGATTGCTCTCTTTCTCCTTGTCCTGCAGGTAAGAATAAAGACAAGGAAAATGACATGGAAAATGCATGATATGAGATACTATTGCTTTCTACCTTCATGATATGAAATACTTTTGCCCTTGATGACTTGTTTGCAAAGGTATCCCAGGAGATGAGGAACACTGAGTGACTCGAGAGGCTTCGTTGGGAATGCATTCTCGGAGATGAAGAAAGGTTGAGTATGTCTGCCTTGCTATGGAGGGTGAAGGTTGACATTTATAGGAATTTCTTCATAACCGGTAGAGGTACTATTCTTTTACTCTTGTCGGCAACCGTTGGGTGATTGAACAGTAAGACTCACGTGCTTTCTACTTCATCAGAAATCTTCGACAAATTGCCCGTAATTTCCGCAAAGCTGAGTGTGCATGTGACAAGTGCTGAAAAGTCTGGAAAAGCAGGTGCCTCTTCGATTTCTGAGATCGGCGCTTCGACAAATTGCCCATAATTTCCGAAAAGCTGAGTTTGCGTGTGACAGGTGCTGACAAGTCTGGAAAAGCAGGCGCCTCTTCGATTTCTGAGATCGGCGCTTCAACAAAATGCCCGTAATTTCCGCAAAGTTGAGTTTGCGTGTGACAGGTGCTGACAAGTCTGGAAAAGCAGGCGCCTCTTCGATTTCTGAGATCGGCGTTTCGACAAATTGCCCGTAATTTCCGCAAAGCTGAGTTTACGTGTGACAGGTGCTGACAAGTCTGGAAAAGCAGGCGCCTCTTCGATTTCTGAGCAGGCTCCTCTTCAGTTTCTGAGTTTTTATAGAGGCACGCATTACGTTCCAAAGCACACTTGAATTACCGCCTATAGAAGCTCCCTTCTTGCACGTCTGAGATCTTGATTTGTCCGACCTCTTCATTTTCTTCAACACCTTTGGAAATGTCTTGCCCATCTGACCGTCGTCTTGACTTGAATGTCGGGGAAGATATTGACATGTCATCTCCAGACAACATTTGGCATCCATCATTCTTATCCTCCAATGGTTCTCTTACAGTCGGCGTTGTGCTTCTCTAGATGGTTTGGCTTCTTTTTCCAAGAGTATTCGATGCATGCAAGTGGTAGGGCTAATTCCCTTTATATCGGCCAATGTCCACCCAATGGTAGTTTTGTATTCCCGAAGCACCCTTACCAACTTGTCCTCCTCTTGTGCCATGAGTGAAGAAGAGATGATGACGGGCAGCGTTTCTTGTTCTCCCAAAAACACATATTTCAAATGGCTAGGCAATAGTTTAAGCTCTAGGGAAGGTGGCTGGATTACAGAAGAAGCAACTTGTTAGTCGAAATGGGAATTGAAATTAGGTTAGGAGGATAAGAATGACGGATGCCAAATGTTGTCTGGAGAAGACATGTCAATATCTTCCCCGACATTCAAGTCAAGACGACGGTGAGATGGGCAAGACATTTCCAAAGGTGTTGAAGAAAATGAAGAGGTCGGACAAATCAAGATCTCAGACGTGCAAGAAGGGAGCTTCTATAGGCGGTAATTCAAGTGTGCTTTGGAACGTAATGCGTGCCTCTATAAAAACTCAGAAACCGAAGAGGAGCCTGCTCAGAAATCGAAGAGGCGCCTGCTTTTCCAGACTTGTCAGCACCTGTCACGTAAACTCAGCTTTGCGGAAATTACGGGCAATTTGTCGAAGCGCCGATCTCAGAAATCGAAGAGGCGCCTGCTTTTCCAGACTTGTCAGCACCTGTCACACGCAAACTCAGCTTTGCGGAAATTACGATCAATTTTTCGAAGCTCCGATCTCAGAAATCGAATAGGCGTCTGCTTTTCCAGACTTGTCAGCACCTGTCACACGCAAACTCAGCTTTTCTGAAATTATGGGCAATTTGTCGAAGCGCCGATCTCAGAAATCGAAGAGGCACCTGCTTTTCCAGACTTCTCATTACTTGTCACATGCACACTCAGCTTTCCGGAAATTACGGGCAATTTGTCAAAGATTTCTGATGAAGTAGAAAGCGCGTGAGTCTTACTGTTTAATCACCCAACGGTTGCCGACAAGAGTAAAAGAATAGTACCTCTACCGGTTATGAAGAAATTCCTATAAAGAATAGCAAGGCAGACATACTCAACCTTTCTTCATCTCCGAGAATGCATTCCCAACGAAGCCTATCGAGTCACTCAGTGTTCCTCATCCCCTGGGATACCTTTGCAAACAAGTCATCAAGGGCAAAAGTATTTCATATCATGAAGGTAGAAAGCAATAGTATCTCATATCATGCCTTCTCCATGTCATTTTCCTTGTCTTTGTTCTTACCTGCAGGACAAGGAGAAAGAGAGCAATCAGCCAGCACTTGGTATCAATGTTCCGATCTGGAACCGACTGCCTGGAACCTCTTCCTGATTGCTTACCTACCATTGCTCTCGAGTACTCGTCTTTCAAAGAAGCCAAACCATCTAGAGAAGCACAACGCCGACTCAATCTACCCAAAATGGATGGAGAGTTTGTATTGACTATCGGAAGCTCAACGCTACAACAAGAAAAGATCACTTCCTGCTGCCCTTTATTGATCAAATACTTGAAAGGTTAGCCGGTCATTCTTTTTATTGTTTTCTTGATGGCTATTCGGGTTATAATCAGATTGTGATAGCTCCCGATGACTAAGAAAAGACTACCTTCACATGCCCCTTTGGTACCTTTGCTTATCGACGCATGTCATTTGGGTTATGCAACGCACCAGCCACATTCCAAATGTGTATGGTAAGTATTTTCTCAGATTTTGTGGAAAAGATCATTGAAGTGTTTATGGATGACTTTAGTGTTTTTGGTGACTCATTTGATACATGCTTGGATAATCTTACTTTGATCTTACAACGATGCATTGAAACTAATCTTGTCTTGAATTGGGAAAAGTGCCATTTTATGGTAAAACAAGGTATAGTTTTGGGGCATATCATATCAGAAAAAGGGATTGAGGTTGATGAGTCCAAAATAGATCTTGTACGTCACTTACCCTCTCCTACTTCGGTGAGGGAGGTTCGTTCTTTTCTCGGCCATGCAGGATTTTATAGGAGATTCATCAAGGATTTCTCAAAAATCTCTCAACCCCTTTGCCGCTTACTCCAAAAGGAAGTAGCCTTCGAGTTCAACGAGGAGTGTGAGACCGCTTTCAAAACCCTCAAGGACATGTTGACTTCGGCCCCCATCATCATGCCACCAGATTGGAGCCTTCCATTTGAGCTAATGTGTAATGCATCCGACTATGCCATTGGTGCTGTTTTAGGCCAAAGGAGGAACAAACAGCCCCACGTCATCCATTACGCCTCCCGGACCCTAAATGATGCTCAATTGAATTATTCTACCACTGAGAAAGAACTTCTTGCAGTTGTCTTTGCTTTAGATAAATTTCGTTCATACTTACTTGGCACTAAAGTGATTGTATATTCTGACCATGCAGCTTTGAAGTATCTTCTCACCAAGAAGGAGGCCAAACTAAGGCTGATTCGTTGGATGCTCCTACTTCAAGAGTTCAACATTAAAATTAGAGACAAAAAGGGGAGTGAAAACGTGGTGGCTGACCACCTCAGCCGTTTGGTGCACATTGAGGACTCCTTACCCATTCTAGAGACATTCCATGACGAGCAATTGCTGTCCCTAGAGGTAAGTGAGCCATGGTATGCTGATTTGGCCACAAAACAAGTTCCTAGCACTCTAGATAAATACAAGCGTGATAAACTCAGAAATGATGCACGATTTTATGTGTGGGATGATCCATATTTGTGGAAGTATTGTCCTGACCAGATTATTCGTAGATGTGTGCACAATTCTGAGTTTAATTCAATTCTTGCATTCTGCCATAGTTATGCATGTGGGGGTCATTTTGGCACCCAAAAGACGGCCCTTAAGGTTTTAGAGAGTGGTTTCTATCGACCTACATTGTTTAAGGATGCTAGAACGTTTTGCATAACTTGTGATAGATGCCAAAGAACAGGTACAATAGGTGCCAATGACCAAATGCCGCAAACCCCTATCTTCAATGTCGAAATTTTTTATGTTTGGGGTATAGATTTCATGGGACCCTTTCCGCCCTCATATGGTTTTACTTATATTTTGCTAGCCGTTGATTATGTGTCGAAATGGGTGGAAGCCAAAACCACCCGTACTAACGATTCTAGAATGGTTGCAGATTTTATCAGGGCTAACATCTTTTCCAGATTTGGCATGCCGAGGGTGTTCATAAGCGATGAAGGCTCCCACTTTTGCAATCGGACCATTGAGGCGCTGTTTAAAAAGTACAATGTCAAGCATCGGGTTTCCACGCCATACCACCCTCAAACAAGTGGCCAAGCCGAAGTTTCGAATAGAGAAATCAAGCAAATCTTGGAGAAGACTGTTGGGCCAACCCAGAATGATTGGAGCTTGCGTTTAGACGATGCACTGTGGGCATATCGCACTGCCTACAAAACACCTCTAGAGATGTCTCCATTTCGACTAATCTATGGCAACCCGTGTCACCTACCTGTGGAACTAGAGCACAAGGCGCATTGGGCTGTGAAAACATTCAATTTGGACTTAGATGTTGTTGGAATGAATAGAAAGCTCCAATTGAATGAACTTTAGGAGATAAGGAACGAAGCATATAAGAACGCACGAATTTACAAGGAGAAAACAAAAGCGTTTCATGACAAAATGATTCGGGGAAAAACATTCTCAATTGGACAGAAAATGCTGCTATTCAACTCCCGTCTACGTTTGTTCCCTGGTAAGTTACGTTCTAAGTGGATTGGGCCGTTTATTGTTACTAATGTTTTTCCCCATGGTGCAGTCCAAGTTAAAAGCTTAAGGAACTGCGACGAATTCAAGGTGAACGGGCATCGTTTGAAGCTATACTATGAGAGTGGTGTGGGGCAGATTGTGGAAGAAATCACTCACTGCCGTGGGCCCGAAGGAAGTTTCGTCCGGCTGCAAGACGTTACAGCAAGCGCTTCTTGGGAGGCAACCCATGCATTCAAATAAGGAAGATCTATGAATCGCTCCACAATCAATTTTGCGTTCCTACTAACCTTCTCTTTAGTGCATTTATTTTGCCATGTTTGTCATTTTTATTTGTTGCTTGTTTGATTGTTTTTGGTGTGGGTTTATGTTTGAAACATTGACAGGTAAACAAGTTGTTTTTACATTGATTTTTGTGGAAAATGAACATTAGGTAGAAAAGTACAAGAATGTGCAAACAAACAGGAAAGAGCCTTAATTGGTCAGGAGGTGCCGCAGCACTCGACGGAGCTTCAGAAAGACGAAGCGCCAGAGTTTGATTTTCCGGAGCCTCAACACTTGGTGAAACGCCAGATGACGAAGGCAAAAGTTGCCTCTGGAGTAACGCCACAAACCTTTGATGATCACTCTGAACCCGAACTTCGGACTCCTACAGCTGGTCAAGCTTCCTCTTTATACTCGTTGAGTAACTAGTTACGAGCATGTGCAACTCTTTATTCTCGTGCCTAAGCCCTCTGATCTCTTGCCGAAGACTAGCCACCTCAGCCATCAAAGACTCAACCTGACGAGATCGAGCAAGAAGGCGTTGGCCTATGTTTGATACTGAGCCTGCACATTGGACGCTGAAGGCCAGAGAATCCTGAACAGCCTGCTCGTCAGACCGCTTGGAAAACATCCTACTGTCTCTTGGAGTAAGAAGATTTCTAGCAACCACTGTAGCCGTTGTATCATTCCTCATTACAGAGTCCCCAACTGTAAGATGACCATTGAAAGATAAGAATGACGGCTGCCAAATGTTGTCTGGAGAAGACATGTCAATATCTTCCCCGACATTCAAGTCAAGACGACGGTCAGATGGGCAAGACATTTCCGAAGGTGTTGAAGAAAATGAAGAGGTCGGACAAATCAAGATCTCAGAAGTGCAAAAAGGGAGCTTCTACATGAGGCAATTCAAGTGTGTTTTGGAACGTAATGCATGCCTCTATAAAAACTCAGAAATCGAAGAGGAGCCTCCTCAGAAATCGAAGAGGTGTCTGCTCAGAAATCGAAGAGGCGCTTGTTTTCTCAAAAGCTAGGCCTGCTCAGAAACCACGAGCCGATCTCAGAAATCGAAGAGGCACCTGCTTTTTTCAGCCTTGTCAGCACCTGTCACATGCACACTCAGCTTTGCGAAAATTACAGGCAATTTGTTGAAGATTTCTGATGAAGTAGAAAACGCGTGAGTCTTGTTGTTCAATCACCCAACGGTTGCCGACAAGAGTAAAAGAGTAGCACTTCTACCGGTTATGAAGAAATTCCTATAAATGTCAACCGTCACCCTTCATAGCAAGGCAGACATACTCAACCTTTCTTCATCTCCGAAAATGCATTCCCAATGAAACCTCTCGAGTCACTCAGTGTTTCTCATCCCCTGGGATACCTCTGCAAACAAGTCATCAAGAGCAAAAGTATTTCATATCATGAAGGTAGAAAGCAAGAGTATCTCATATCATGCATTCTCCATGTCCTTTTCCTTGTCTTTGTTCTAACCTGCAAGACAAGGAGAAAGAGAGCAATCGGCCAGCACTTGGTATCAATCTTCCGATCTGGAACCGACTGCCTGGAACCCCTTCCTGATGGCTTACCTATCATTGCTCTCGAGTACTCGTCTTCCACTGCTGATGTACTTCCGAAGAAGCTGCCACATCTGCCTGGAGAACAGATAAGGCAAGTGAAAACGATACCTTGAAGCATGTGGAGACAACGTGCAGAAGAAACAAGCAGAGAAGAATGCAGCCTGCACAATCAACTCAGCAGAAGGAGTATGAATTGAAGAGCTCGAGAAGCTTCAACAACATATTGACAACACCGTCGCCAAAGCACATAGCCTCGCCGTACAATGCCATCAAATCACCACCACCAAGGAACTCTCCTATTCCTCGCTCAGAATTCCAACCCAATTCAAGATCAAAGCTGTGGAAAGTCAACAAGATCATCTACCTCGATAACCAGATTTGCGTTCCTAAACTCTACTCTTTCTTGTTTTTACTTTGCCATACTTGTCATGTTTGATTAGTTGTGTTGTTTGCTTATTTGAGTGTAAGTCTATGTTCGAAACATTGAGGACAATGTTTGGTTTAAGTGTGGGGGGTAAACAAGCTGTTTTGAATGATTTTCGTGGGTTTTATTCACCTATCACTTACAATGTTGTTTTTCACTGTTTTTAAGTGTTTGTAGTGTGTTTTGAAGCATAAGTGTGTTTTGGCATAAAAATCCGAAAATTTGATAAAAATTTGAAAAATTGTGTTGAAAAAGCCAAAAAGAGTTGTTTTTGTGTTTTGTTTGTGTCTTAGGATACCTTCCAACACAATGATGAGGATTTGGTTTTTAAGTGCATGACTGTTAAAGAAAGTTACAAACATGGATGGAAGTTTGATATGCTATTTGGTTTATGCTTGGTTGTAGTTATAGTTTATGAATTCACATGTAATCATAAAAGAAAAAATCAGTTTTTGTAACATGTTTGAAGGAAGGAACCCAAATTAACGCTACAACCCTGTGAGACTTTAGCCTAAAACGTTCTTTGGAGAGTTAATAATCTGTGCATCGTTGTTTTCTAAAGTCGTTGCATGATCTCATTATTCTTTGCTTGGTTGCTATTTATAATGTGTTTCATCATTATAGATCCAAATAATAGAACTCATGCCCGTTCCATTCAAAGCATGACATTATTTTGCATAACACATATTCAAGATGAAGTTGTTTAGTGAACCAAAGCCAAATAGCCGAATCCACCCTTGTCATTTGTTTTGTAGGATTAAACCCCGTTGAGCCTTGTTTAGCCTATTTTCTTTGTCAACCACATCATCACTACCTAGCCTAGAATAGGATTATCCATACCCTTGTTCTTGAAGTATAGTGGAGCATAACTTAGAAAGAATTCATTTTGATCAACATTAGTGCAGAAAACAAGTGTGGGAGAAGGATTTCAAAGTTGTGTTTTTCGGTGTGCCAAAGAAATAGGGCACGGCATAAAAGAAAATTTTGTTGAAAAGAAAGAAAAACAGTTGAAAAATAAGTGGGAATGAACTCACATGTGTTGGTTGTTGAAGAAAGGGTCCAAAAGTTTGAATTTGACCCTAAGGTGTTGCATGAATCTTCCCTTGTGTTTAAAAGTAGATTTCTGCATTCTAAAGTGAATTCTAAGTGCCTAATTCATTACTTTGCTCACTATTGCTTTAAGAACGTTTGTTTACCCTTACCTTTCTTTGTTAGCCAACACCCTTAACCCCGTTACAACCCTTGACTTCCATCTTGAGTGTTGTGTGTTTCAATATGTGGAGTTTGAAATTGGTATGAGCATATGATATCACTGGTTCTCGCTTCTAAGTAGTGGCATTCCGTTCATGAGATCATATATATACATGCATTAATAATTCCAGAAATTGCTTCTTTGTTGAAAAACATATGTGAGTACTAGTTTTCATGTTTACATCAATCTTCTCACATATACCTAGTGTAGGGTGTGTAGTCAGAAAATCTGAGTGAAAATTGAGTGCATATCTAGTAAGGAATTGAGGGAATTCTCTAAGGCATGTTACTCCATTCAAAATGTTGTTTTAATTGATTAAATGTGAGCTAGTGAATGGTGACTATGATTAAGTATGCTTGAGGGTAAGGATTGCTTAAATCTATGTGAATGGTGATCTTTTGCATGTTATGTTTCATTGGAAATCCCTGAGGCAAATGTTGGAAGGATTAGAGTGTGTTTTGTTTGTTTTGTTTTATTTTGTTTGTTTCGTTTTGCTCGAGGACTAGCAAAAGCTAAGTGTGGGGGAATTTGATAGGAGCATATTTATGCGACTTAGCTAGCTTGTTTTCATGCATTTATGTGTTTTCCTTAGTTATTTTAGTGTTTAAAGCATTTTCGTGCAATTTCAGGTTCTAAGGACAAAGTATGCAAAAAGGTGCATTTTGGAGCCTTTTAGAGTAGTTTTGGGCTTGGAATGAATAGCACATGCTTGGAGCTAAGTAGATGGACGAAATTGAAGACCAAAGCATGCTAGGAATCAGCTAAAGAGAGGAAGAAAAATTAATTCAAGTCAAGGAAGGAAAAGGAATCCAAGAAGAAGAAGGATTGACCAAATCAAAGTTTCCTAATCCTAATCTACAAAGGTTTTAGCCATAAGTATAGTTCCTAGTCAATTTGGGACACTTTAATCTCAGTCCAAGGGGGAGCCGAACCTCTCCTTTCCCTTTATCTTCCTTGCCGTGCAAGGGAGCTAACCCCTTTCCTATTTTCTGCCATAAATCACACTCCATTTCACCTCCTTGCACTCATTGATGCACCATCACTCCATTTTCCCTTCCATGCCGTGCCATCATTCATGTCCCCTTCATTGTACCAGATTTCATGCACCATTTCATCACTTTAACCTCCCATACTTGCATTAATTGATGCACCATCCCTAACCATTTCACCCTCCATGCCGTGCACACCATCCTTGTCCCCTTCATGCACTCATTTCTACACCATTTCATTGAATCATTGTTGCACCATTCCACTCACAATATTCTTGTCCACTCCTTGCACTAATTGATGCACCACTCCTTCACCTTTCCACCCATGCCGTGCACACTCATCCATGTTCCCTCCTTGCACTCATTTATGCACCATTCCACTCATTTTCCTTTCCCTAGCTGTGTACAACATTCCTTGTCCACTCCATGCACTCATTGCTGCATCATCCCTCACCTTTCACCTTCCATACCTTGCACTTCTTCATGTCTTCTTCATTGAATCATTGCTGCAATATACCATTCCCTTTTCTTTCCCTAAGTTGTGCACTCCTTCTATAAAAGGAAATGTGTGTAACAGTCATAGGAGTTCAGATTTTGATCCATCATTCACCACCATTCAATACAACCTTCATCCATACACATCCATTCATCTTCTCAGCCATTCTTCCATACAAATCACCACCCAAACCTTACACCAAACCTTGTGTCGTGAGTGAAAAAAGAAGGGAGGACTCTTGGATGTTCAAGATTGATTGTTGAAGCATTCTAGGTGTAATTCGTTATATATTTACAATGTTTAAATTCATTTTCTTTCGTTTTGTTGTGAACATGAGTGACTAAACCCCTCTTGGCTAGGGGTGATTTCAAAGCCATGATTATGTGTGCAATATGAGTTGATAAATTCCAGTTATGAATTCTTGAATCGTGAATGCAATTGGCTTAACTGTTTGATTGATAACTTTTGTATTTGTTGATTAAGGGTCGACACTTAATTGGCATGCATAAATCTGATGCTAGAGTATAAGGAAGTTTCACATAATCTTTACAAACTTATATTCATATGTAGTGAAGGTCGTTGATCACGATCGCGTTAAGTTTAATTCCTAGCATGAGTGACATGATGTCATAGTTGCAAGTGCTTTGTCAATGCTTATGATTTTCATTGAACGTAATGATCTTTGATTGTATCTCTATTATGATGTCATGTAGGGAACTTTTGAAGAATGTTTTGGGTTGTCGAATGATGTCATCCAACCCAATAAAACAAGGAAAATCTGAGGGTTAACTAGTGATGTCACGGTTAATTTGGGGCATTGTCGTTCATAGTTCAATGAAGTAGTAACTGGAAATCGAGTTGTTTGCATACATGTCAATTGTGGAGGAAAAGCCTCTAGCTAGCCCATCATCCATCTAATTTCCTAAATTTGTTTTCAAACCTGTTTTTAAGTTACAAGTTGTTTTGTTATTCTAAATTCGTCCAAAACAAAACCCCCCTTTACTTTCTTGTTTCAATTTGTTCTAAACTTGTTTTGTTTGTATTTTTAAGTGTTTTGAGTCAAGCCCAAACCTTATTTTCGTCCAAAATTGTGTTTAGTGTCAGAAACTGCCTAGTTGGTGTTTTTAGGCAGTTTTGAGTGTTATTAGCTTATTTTGAGTCTTTTGAATCTATTCTAACATTTTTAAGTTTGTTTTTGTGTCTTTGAGTCAGTTTAGAGTCAATTAGCAATCCCTCCTAATCCCCGGCCTAGAACGATCCCTACTTATAGTCTGAATATATTGAATCGCAATATATAGCTAATTGATAAATGTGCTTGATGATTGCTTGTACCTATTTTGTATTGTCTTTATGGCCCATGTTTTGCTTGCCAATGGAGAAATGAGAGTCAACTTTAAGTTCATCTACGTTTACCTTATTTGGTTTGCGATTGCACAGAAAAAGATTTAGTTTAAGGTTTTTGTCCCCCTCACTTCTCTATTATTTTCTATCAATTTTGTGTGACCAAATGAGGAAAGAATTTGTCTCTAGGGACTACATTAAATCTTGGGTTTAATGATTGCTAATAGCCATGTTTCCCATAGGTATACTTACTTTGGGATTAATGTATATGCAATTCTGCATATGCTCCGTATTTATGACTTAATAACATGGGAGATTTGTTCATTACTTTTCCTAATGTTTCCTTGAATATCTCTAGTTATCATCATAACTCTGGGTCAATCATTGTTAAAATGTTTATCCCATAACTTATCATATGCCATAATATTATACCGTTCTTGTGCAGGCAAACATACGCTTTCGACACACTAGAAACCCTATCATTGGTGATAAATTTCCTTCTAGAATGACGATAGCTATGCTGTTGGAATCGGTTGCTGCAAAGGTACTTGAACCTAAACAATTTAATTTTTTCTGTATGTTGTTAACAGTTGCTGAAAAATTACACTACCTGTACACTCCTGTAGTTAAACCCCTTGACCTTGAACATTTCTTGTCCCAGGGCGGTAGCTTACATGGACATTATGTTGACGCAACACCATTTATTTGTTGATGAACTTGGCGAAATGTTGAAGGTTAAGGGGTTTAACTACCATGGTGTAGAGGTTCTGTACAGCGGGGTTTATGGCACAGAACTCACATGCGAGATCTTTATTGGCCCTGTTTATTATCAACGACTACGACATATGGTTTCAGACAAATTTCAGGTAAAGGTTCAACCAAATTCAAATTTTATAACTACACGAGCTTTCAAGATTTTCTCAGTGTCCCATTTTTTATCATCAGTTGCGCTACATGGGGTACTCGATTTGGTGTGCAGGTACGCTCCACTGGAACGGTAGACCAGATCACTCGCCAGCCTATCAAGGGACGAAAGCAAGGTGGTGGTATACGTTTTGGCGAAATGGAGAGGGACTCCATGCTTGCGCACGGGGCAGCATATCTGTTGCATGACAGGCTTCATATGTGGAAGCATCGTAACGTCCTCATTCGTCCAACCAAAACGGGTTGTGCGTGCGGTTTCAGGAATTCCCTCTGTAAGAGCTCCCAAGAAGGTCATCTGCCATGCTTGTAACACAAGTAAAGGGATGGAGACAGTTGCAATGCCTTGTGTCTTCAGATATTTAGCTGCTGAGTTGGCATCAATGAACATAAAAATGACTCTTCAGACAAGTAATGCAGCGAAAGCTTGATATCATGTTCTTAGGAGCGAACAACCAATGTAAGATGGTACGATGAAATTGATGTAGCGGGCGGCGGCAGGACTCTACGCACAAGGAGCATCGGGTGTGGGAATCGTGTCGCAAAAATGACCGTCGATGCTGGGGATTGGTGAGAGGCTCCTGACTTGTATTTATATGTTGGCCAAGAGGGTTTAAGTTCTCAGTTTTCTTATAAACACTGAGATAACTCTTAAAGCTCTCAACATTCTTTTTTCTCCTTTGTTGGTATGCATCCAAGTGAAATTACATTTTTTTTTATAACTTTGACAAGAAACCTTGTTACAGAAAAAATGGAAATTGATTTGCACAGGTTTTCAGGAAAGCTGAGGACCTTATGGCTGCTTGAGGTTTACACGAGAGGTTTTAAGTTCAAGTAACATGAATGCATTGTTCTAAAAATCTCCATCTAGCGCAGCCTAGGTCTCATTTAAACGTTAGTCGGCTGGCCAGCAACCCGATTAGTCCTAGGCATTTAAAACTTAAGAAAGGACGCCTAAACTTGCTTAGGCGCCCACCTAAACACCAACCTAACTTTAATTTTGCATTTTGCATTTTATTTTTCCAAAACTTTAAGAAACTTGTTGAATATCCACTCGAAAATGTAATGCCCACGGAAAACCTTTCTTTTCTTTGTAGCACTTTCTCTTCCCAGTCATGTACCAGGAAGCTTGTCCAGCTCCAGGGCGTTTCCCATAGAACAACAAAATCGGGTAATAAACTGGGGTTCTTCTACCCCGTAATTTCTGTTTTTGTTGGTTATCATCCACCATGAAGCTGCAAGCTTGTAGCGGCTCTGCCGCCGCTTTCCATCCGAGGGGATGGAAATGGGAGCGCAGGGAGCACTTGGTGGTACCGGAAAGCTTCATTACGCACGTAATTGAGTTCAAACTAATCAATCACCAATCTCAATTATCGTTTTCAAGCAATATTTAATATATTACGAAGACCGTTGGAACCAACCTTATGTAAGTCTAAATCACCAGAGTCCCAATAGAAGTTTCAAAAACTACTGCAACAAGATAAGCTTCACCGTCTCATTTCACTACGAAAGAGGATTCACAAAAAGGAATTTGGCAGATTATTTACCACGGAAAGACTTCAGGAGGACAAATAATCTCCCTTCCCATCAGATCAAACATGAGAAAGACACCGATTATAACTCGTCTTCCTACATCCCTTCTTGCATCGTCTTGTCTTGAGTGGCACTGGCATGTCATCAATAATTTTTCCCCTGCAAAAACCAATAACCATGAGCTATCTAAAATTTGCAGAAAATTCCATCAATTTCTCATCTCATGCTCAAATTGTAATGATACTCCACAAGTTAAAGATTCATAAACAGTGGATATCTTACTTGGTTAATCCCTGCCTGTCCCACGGGTGCATAGTTACTTTGTTGGAACCTGTCATCTCCTCCATGCCCAGGGTATCTCTGGCCATTACCAGATGCCGGTCCTTGGCCATAAGCCCCAGGGTTCGGTCCTTGTCCATAAGCTCCAGTGCTCGGTCCTTGTCCATAAGATCCAGTGCTCGGTCCTTGCCCATAAGCTCCAGTGCTCGGTCCTTGCCCATAAGCTCCAGAGCTCGGCCCTTGCCCATAAGCTCCAGAGCTCGGCCCTTGCCCATAAGCTCCAGAGCTCGGCCCTTGTCCATAAGCTCCAGGTGTTCCCTGTCCTTGAAATCCACTCAAACATTGCCCACTAGTATCAGCATGTGGGGGGCCATAATTCCTATTTTCTCCCCTAAATCCCTGCTGACCAGGAGGAGCATAATTCCTCTGATCTCCTTGTGGGAAGTTCCTGTGTTCTTCGGGACGATAACCTTGCTGCCCACCTTGGTTGTAATTGCCCTGATATGAAGGTACTGGATCTCTGCCTGGCTGATAAGCATCCCTCGCTCCAGGGGTATTCACTGGAATAGGACCTGTGTTCTCTCCTTGTCTTGGTGACCTATAATTTTGTTGTGGATAATTTTGTGATGCCTCATAGTTCCCTCCACCTTGCATAGCACCCTGTTGACTATAGGAGGGATTGCCTGGCGGATTATACGATGGTCGTTGCTGATCATATCTTTGTTGGTCACGGTTCCTGTTATTATCACGGAATCTGCCCTGCTGCCTTCCATACTGAACTGGGGGTGGTCTTGGTATGATTGTACCATTAATGTATTTGTCTCCTGATATTTATCAAAAACAACTTAAATAAATTAAAATGCTAGATATGGATGGACTAGCTCATTTGTTTACAACTCTCCAATCCAAAACAGCATAACTGGTTGAATCTGCCTATAAATTTGCAACCCGCTATTCTCAAAGAAAATGATCATTAAAATCTTACCTCCATACTCCTTGTTCTGTACATCAAGGTAAGAATCTGGCAACACAAACACTACTCCAGGTAAACCTGTTAAATGTCGAACGGAGAAGTTAGCAGGATTCAAGACTATCATTTTCAATGGTAACGCAGAATGCTATCCAAAACTTACCTTCGAACTTCTGTGACTCTTCCTCAGACATCTCAACCTGAAAGCCTGTATATGTTGTAGTGCTACAAGCATACATCTTCTTTTTTGCCTCTTCCACACTGAATAACAATAAAACTTAAGAGAACAAAAATCCAATGCATAAACATAAAGCTAGCCAAAAACACGCCAAGAAACTAGTAGCATCAACAGAATCGCATCCAGGACACAGCAAATGGTTGATAAGCAATACATATATAGCCAATAATATATCTATAGTAAGACCAATCAGAATTACATTCAATAATCAGCAACTACAGAAAAGACCCGAAAACAACTAACATCGTCAAACGAATTCATTCCCCTCCCCTTCTTTCTTTCTATAAGTAAAATATTTCATAGGCAAGACAGTGTAACATCTTATCAGTTCCTTCAAGGGCTCGAGGCGATTACCACAGAAACTACACAACCAAGCTCAAAATTAACAATTTCGTTCACAAATGTAATTTAACCCCAAATTTTCTTAGTAACCAAACATATTATAAAATCAAATACAATAAACATAAACACGTAGAGAGAGAGAGACCTGATGTTCAAGCCTTTAGCACAGGTCTCCTCATAATTCCTGATCATCTCTTCAGCCGGAGGCTTGTTGTCTCTCGGGAAATCCATGACGATCAGCCAGTGGTTGTAATCGCACCCTTCGAACAGTACCGTATACGGGTCAATCTCGTCCTTTTGGTTGTTTCCGTAAGACGCCGGCCGTGCGGAGGAGACCGACGACGACCTGAAAGTCCGAGACTGGAGGAGGAGCCTCCAGGACTGTTGCGGCGATGCAGGGGATTTTTCGGAGGTGGGGGCACGAAGTAGAGGAGAGGAAGAGGAGTGTAGAGCTGAGAGTGCGGAGGTTGCGGAGAGAGAGCGGTGGAGGGTGGAGAGACCGCTTAGGGTTCGGCGGAGGCGGAGAGAGCTCAGCGCCATGGCTAAGGTTTTGAGAATTTTGGCCTGTTCGGGGTTTTAGAGAAGAAAAGGGTTCGCTGCTCTGTGTACATTAACCCCAAATCCTGCACGCGCGCATCATTTCTTCTTCCTAGAATTTCGGTTTTGCCCTTCAATTTTATTTTTTTTTAACAATTGATATTATCTATATTTTGAATAATCGATATTATCTACACAGTAGGAGTGATGTGTGTTTAGTCTCACAATGGACTAACAATAACGTAGTTCAAATTCGTCTTTAGCGAGAATCGAACCTAAAACCTCTCACTTATTAGTGAAGAGAAATACCACTATACCGTAGTACTAAGTGGCTGATTGGCCCTTCACTTGAGTACTAGATCTTTCGGAGTTTTTCAACACGTTTGAAAATACTTTTAAATTGTTTGAAAGTGTTTTTGAAATGGTTGAAAGCGTTTTTAATAAAATATTTTCTAAACTATTTTTTAGTAAAAATGCAATTAAATCTTTAAAACGCACTTGAACTGTTTTCTGAAAGAAACACTTTTTTCTTTGGTCAAGAATACGTTTTGGAGTCCTGATTTTTTTTAACGTAATATTTACACTAAAATCTCTCATTTATAAGTGAAGATAAATACTACTAGATCCTTATTACTAAGTAATGGAGAATTTGATTTTTAATTAGTTGAATCTAAACCTAATAGACAAGTTGTATGTATCGTGTTCATGTCAATCCAATGAAGTGTTACATGACTCAACTTGGTTCACCCATTAAAATAATTTTCTTTTCACAAGCACTAATTTTGTGAGAAATTGAGAACATGTTCATAGAAGTATCAACAAGTGAAGAAAATGACATATTTTTTGAAACACCCCAACCCTTCTTAGGGTAATTCAACGTTCTAAATCCGTTTCCAATGTCCGTCTTCCCAAATTCAATTTCTATTATATAGTTTTATTTATTGGACTCTTTATGTGCTTAGGAGCAATTATTGTGACGTTTCCGTCTTCGCTAGTGGCGCAGCTTTTGGCGGCGAAGTACAGTGAGTAGACCCCTTCTAAAATTACATGATTTGATAATTTAATTGCATAAATGATTAGCATGCCTACGGATTTATAATTTGATTTATGTGAAGCTTGATGATTTAAGATATTGATTATCGTCTCGTGTTTTTGGTGAGGAATTAATTGTGGCCTATATTGAGCTATATTTTAATATATATCATATTTTCTATAAAAACCATGAACTGGTAGACTATCTGATAGATGACGATAGGATGCTAGAACATGTTTTTGAACCCCTCTTTATAGTGTAGACGATGATCGGTAACCTACGCTATGAAGTGGTATTTACGAGAGACGTAACTATTTGTGCGTACCTAGTGGACACTATGCCGCCTGGGGCGAGGATCTGGTGTTGGCATGTAGGCCGGGAGAAATAATCCCTAGCGAAAGGCTGAGGGACACGGAGACAGGCATTGGGCCGGGAGGGAGTTATCTCTGGCTACGGGCACAAAGACTGAGGTGCAGGCACTGGGCCGGGAGTTATATTTATTTAGTGATCTTTCTAGCAGCACACCGCGTTTACGAGACGATTTATTATACGTTTACTGTTTTGATTTCCGCGATGCGTTTCCGCGATGTGACTTTTGAGATATTTGGCATGCTAGGATTTTGTTAAATCCATCACTTACTATGCTAGTAGTTTTCACTATTAAACTTTGGGGGTTAGTACGTTGATAACTGTTTTATTATTATATATATATAAACTTGGTCCACTCACCTTTGTTTTGCGCCCCCATTCAGGACTTAGAATTAAGGCACCTAATCCCGGCATCAAAGCACTTCCGCAGCAGCATCTTCGGATCCTCTCGATGTAGGACCCACTCCTTTATTCATTAAATTTTATCTTAATTCTTCTTAGTGATTAGGTTTAGTTGTATGTTCTGAGCACGTTCCTAAATTATTAATTCTTTGTATTTTAAATTTCTAACCCTTATTTATTTCTTATTCTTAGCTTTTGTATCAATTAATGGCTTTCGTCACCCTCGGGTGTCGGCCAGCATGTGTCGGTCCTGGTATTCGGGGAATATCAGGGTCGGGGCGTGTCAGATTGGTATCAGAGCGTGGTTTGTTCAGAGCATACTTAGGATTCTCTTATATTCTCGTAAAGTTTCGATTTTGACATCATTTGGATGTCAGGACTTCTAGATTTGGTGCCAGTTGGCGCAGATATGTAAATCTTTCTCTGTTTGAATTGTCACATTCTGGTTGAAATTCGAGAATTCGTGTCGGGATTGTGCCTCAACAGTGATGAAGTGGATTGTTGGACGACTTTAAACATCGGATCGATACTCAGCGACGTGTTTTAGAAATCTCAATTTGAGGAATTCTGGTTAAGACCAGCTGTATATTCGAATTGGCGATGCCACTCTGCAACATGCGTTCTCTAGGAATTGCGGGCGGAGTCGGCTCAACATCGAAATCTTTGGAAACTCCTCAGTAGCAGATGCTATTGTCATTAATGTCCAAAAAGAGTTGCAATTCTTGTTGTTGTAGTTGGATTTGGATGATGAAGAGTTAGTCTTGTTAGATAAACAAATTCCTTGAACTTCACCTGGGTCTGGTACTCGGTGGAAAACCCTAGTTCCTCGTTCGCGTACTTTTCGGCGAAGATGAACTTAGTCTTTTGCTTGCAGCCTAAATGTTCAGCCTTGTAATTTTCAGTGTGATTGTTGAAACTTCACCATATTCATCATTGTATGAAGATATAGAGCGTTACTCTGAACTTCTCTGGACTCATTGAGCTTCGGTTTGCTCAAGGGCATCACTTTAAGGTAGCCACTCCTCTTGAATCTCAAGGTACAATTTTCAAATGGGTTCTTTACTGGTGAAGTTCTGAAGTAGTTGGTCACATTTGGAAGAATTGAGGAGGATAGGATGCTTGGTGCTGGATAGAGTTTTACGACGACAGTTTCTGTTTTATTTGGTTTGGGTATGGCACTGTTGCGACATGGTACGAGAGTTTTTCACGGGCCATATTGGTTGTTAGAGAAGTTGTGCGCGCTTGTATTCGGAGGATCGAATTTACGACGTGTGAAATTATTCATCCTCAGGAAATTACTGCTTGCTTATCGAGACAACAAATGTGAGGTTGATATTACGGGCTGCAGACTATAATATCGATTGCTTATTTGTTGGGTTCGTTAAGCAAGTGGGCAAGAAGATTCGTCTACAGCAGCTGATGCAGATTCAGATTAGCTATTCTTGGGATTCGACCCAAAGGCACATTTATTCTCGGAGTACGTGATGTTTCGCATGCTTCGTCAAGACCCACTCTTATTTTTCAGTTTTGGTTTTCAGTATAAGTATTTTGAACCCCCTTTACTCTAGTTAATTGTTTTGACGTTACAAATGTTTTTGGAAGAGTATTTCTGTTTTCATTTTTTTAAGTTGATTTGAGTTTTGATCTATATATTAGTACATATCTATTTTGGCGTTATCTGGCCTTAAATTATTTTGTGTTTTCAACTGTATATTTTATTAAAGTATGTTTTCTATTTTTACACGGATGGGGAAAGAAAGTATGAGCCTGGAGGCACGAAAGATGGAATCATTGCAGCCGATCGCGACGGCGTGACATTTTCCCTTTTGTGCAACCGCTCTGATTTGATTTCTTCGTTACGTATATATATGTGTATCCTTTCTCGTATTTTCGAGTTTTTCAGTGTAGTATGTTATTTTAAATTTCGAGGACGAAATTTTTTATAAGGGTGGTAGATTGAAACACCCCAACCCTTCTTAGGGTAATTCAACGTTCTAAATCCGTTTCCAATGTCCGTCTTCCCAAATTCAATTTCTATTATATAGTTTTATTTATTGGACTCTTTATGTGCTTAGGAGCAATTATTGTGACGTTTCCGTCTTCGCTAGTGGCGCAGCTTTTGGCGGCGAAGTACAGTGAGTAGACCCCTTCTAAAATTACATGATTTGATAATTTAATTGCATAAATGATTAGCATGCCTACGGATTTATAATTTGATTTATGTGAAGCTTGATGATTTAAGATATTGATTATCGTCTCGTGTTTTTGGTGAGGAATTAATTGTGGCCTATATTGAGCTATATTTTAATATATATCATATTTTCTATAAAAACCATGAACTGGTAGACTATCTGATAGATGACGATAGGATGCTAGAACATGTTTTTGAACCCATCTTTATAGTGTAGACGATGATCGGTAACCTACGCTATGAAGTGGTATTTACGAGAGACGTAACTATTTGTGCGTACCTAGTGGACACTATGCCGCCTGGGGCGAGGATCTGGTGTTGGCATGTAGGCCGGGAGAAATAATCCCTAGCGAAAGGCTGAGGGACACGGAGACAGGCATTGGGCCGGGAGGGAGTTATCTCTGGCTACGGGCACAAAGACTGAGGTGCAGGCACTGGGCCGGGAGTTATATTTATTTAGTGATCTTTCTAGCAGCACACCGCGTTTACGAGACGATTTATTATACGTTTACTGTTTTGATTTCCGCGATGCGTTTCCGCGATGTGACTTTTGAGATATTTGGCATGCTAGGATTTTGTTAAATCCATCACTTACTATGCTAGTAGTTTTCACTATTAAACTTTGGGGGTTAGTACGTTGATAACTGTTTTATTATTATATATATATAAACTTGGTCCACTCACCTTTGTTTTGCGCCCCCATTCAGGACTTAGAATTAAGGCACCTAATCCCGGCATCAAAGCACTTCCGCAGCAGCATCTTCGGATCCTCTCGATGTAGGACCCACTCCTTTATTCATTAAATTTTATCTTAATTCTTCTTAGTGATTAGGTTTAGTTGTATGTTCTGAGCACGTTCCTAAATTATTAATTCTTTGTATTTTAAATTTCTAACCCTTATTTATTTCTTATTCTTAGCTTTTGTATCAATTAATGGCTTTCGTCACCCTCGGGTGTCGGCCAGCACGTGTCGGTCCTGGTATTCGGGGAATATCAGGGTCGGCGCGTGTCATTTTTCGTGTCAATTGACTTATTTTATGATATGTGAAGTACCCGTTTGAATACTACATTATCAAGAAGAGTTAAAATTATTATCCTAATGGCAATTTGGCCTTAAAAGCAAGGAACCATATCGTAATTTTAAGAGAAGCAATTGAATAGCTACATAGTAGATGATGAAGTATCGCAACAAATTCTGATATTATTCCTACCAGTTTCTTAAGTTAAAAAAGGACCGTTAGATCTTTTAAATTTACAAGAACGAATGACGGAAAGGAAGGATACGGTGCTTCTCCATGTGAGTAGGTTGAAGAAGACTTGCATCACCATACGACACCGTCACATCCACACAGAGAAGGAGAGAGAGAGCACCGGCAGCAGCACTTCCGAACCTCAACCACCTCAGCATGAATGCTCATTTCGAGAGCACGAGTATTTATCTGAATCGGTAAGAATGAGTGATTCACAGCCTCCTACTAACAGCGACGAAGACGATGAAGGCAATGGAGTGGAAGAAAAAGTGGATGCTGTATTAGATTTGTTTCACAAAACATGAAGTTCTTGACTTGTCGGCCAAGAATTCGAAGTATTGTTTGGCAGCTTAGCCAGTTGAAGGCTTCGCATGTATTTTTGGCATTGTGAAATATAAATTTACGGGGTGTTTGATAATCCGTAAAAAGAATCAACAAAAATCCAATTCCGACTCCTCCTCATTCAAATCCTCCTAATTTCAATTCCTACAATTCCGACGACAGATTAGTAAGCAAGGTCTTAACACTTAATGTCCTGTTAAGCAATGTTAAAATTGATTCCCAAATCTGGTTTGAAGACATGTCCTTCACTTATAAACTTAGAAAACTGGGGTACCTGCTCACGAGCACTTTTAATACAAGTACTTTGAAATTTCTGATGAAAACCAAAGTGCTTCGTGGAAAAGCATTTGGAAGCTCTTCCTTCTTTAACCTTTTGCAACTCAAAAACACTTTTAATTATCTAAAAGCACCTCTAATTATTCTAAAAGCACTTCCAAACACAGAGAGAGATTCATACAAGGGTGAGTTTACAAGATACAATGATCTCCATACCACAAATGAGAGTACAAAAACATTAAGCAACTCATATAATTAGAAATAAGACAACCTTATCCTGAAACAAACTTAAGGCAGATCCAACCAGCCAGCAGCCATCAAAACATGACGTCATCATGAGAAAGCTCAAAAGCACTTAACCAGTAAGCTCCTCTTCCTTGTGGGTCTCAAGTGTGACGTCAGACGACGGATAAGCCACACAAGTGAGCACAAATCCACCGTCAATCTGCTCATCATCCAGAAAGCTCTGGTCCGACTGATCCACACCCCCACTCACAACTTTGCCGGCGCACGAGGAGCAAGACCCTGCCCTGCAGGAGTAGGGAAGGTCAATCCCGGCCTCCTCCGCCGCGTCGAGAATGTACACGTCGTCGGGGCACTCAAACTCTTGTGGCCCTTCTGGTGTGAGCAGCTTCACCTTGTAGGCAGCCATCGCCACACGCCCTCCGCGGTTGGCCTTGAGCCCGAAAAGGGCCTGACCGACGTTGGGGGATAACCGCAGGCTGGTCATCGGCTGGCCGCGGATGAAGGAGGTGCTGACCATGGTGCCTGAGAGAGCTGTGGCTGCCATGTTTGTTGGTTTGCTTTGGTTGCAAGGCTTTTTTGTGTTGTGGCTAAAGAGAATGGGAGTGAAAGCCTTGGCAGTGTTGATAAATGGGATGGCTTGTGGAAATAGAGTGGCTACAAATGAGAGGGAGAGGATGAAGTGGCATCAACCCTTATCTGCCACGTGGCAACATCTTGTGGATCACTCTTATCTTTTTATTATCACCACAGGACCACAGGGAAGTGAGTGAATGTGGCGGGCACAATCCTCCTCCGAACGAGGTTTTTGGTATTATTTCAACGGTTAGTGTTATTCGCACACGCAGTTTTATCCTACTAACTCAAGGGCTGAATGACTCGTTTTGTGTAATTTCACGCCAGGTGAACATATTAAGACTATCATAACCTCACTTAATTAAACTTCATGCAAGCAATCAAAATCACTTTAATGTCATGTTTAGTTACAATCTCACGCTACTAGACCCGATAAAATTAATTAATTAATTTTGGTTCTAAAATAAACTAGTAAATAATACAGAGGTTAACATCTCCTCTTGGTTTGTGGAGGTGGGATCGAAAAACATTTATGACCACATAAATTGACTGGAGATCACAAGACGTGAAATGAGCATGCGGCCACACATACAACACTAGATCCACTCTTCCTAGCTACAAAATTAGAGGACTTGTCCTTCTCTACACCACTGGTTAAATTAAAGTTACCAAGATGGATTTAACTATAGCATTACCTGTATAACAAACAAGAGGCTATCATTTTCAGAATTCAGATCCCCTCTAAATCTCGCAGTTCGGAATTGACGGATCTCGTAATCCGAACTATTCAAGAGAGGAAGAGGGAGAGAGATCCGAACCCCTAATTCTTGTAAGGTGGAATAGTAGTATGGACTAACGGAAGCCGCAAGATTTAAGATAAGTAATCCAGATCACTCAATCCATGAACTCTGAAATCCGAAGAGGATCTAGATTTCATTTGGAAAGCGAGAATCTTAAGTTAAATAATTATGATACAAAGATTTATGTCAGTGTATAGCAAATTTTGTACAATGCAGATCGAAAAACAGAGCTCGTTTACGGCATGGAAAGGAGCATAAATGCTATCAGCTCTTGCTGGAGACATGCTCATCCTTAATCTTCCTTATCGACACGACAAAATATTACGGAATCAGTTGTCATTCATACAAGTTACAACAAGAAATACTCGAAATAAATCGTGCAAAGATGTAAAGACACAATGTGTGGTTTCAGACAATGATACTTATATATGCAAGGTACAGATGGAATCAAAATTCACAAGTCGTTACATAACTCAGAATCAAAGGTTCGTTTTCGGAGACGGAGAGTAACGGGGCACCTATTTGTGAAAGGTCGAAAAAAAAGAAAATAATGAAATAACAGGAGTTCGACATCCGCTAACTTAGATTATAAAACAATCTCTGCATCTAAAATTAAGGCTTTCACTTACAGCCGGGGAAAACAAAAAATCTCAGGGCTTTACCGAGTCCAGAGAAAGAATACATCCCTGTCCTCAAACCCTGTGATTTCAGTCTCTAGTGGTTACTGGATCCCCATCCCTGACCACGTACCTCAACAACGGCCAATCTACTCAGAGAATCTCCATCAGGTCCATTTCCTCGCAGAGATGCTCTAGTCGCACTTGATATTTCTGTAGATCCTCCTTACAAACAAATTAGAACCCAGATATCCAACAGCTCCTGCACATTCAAAAAAGGAAACAAATGAAACACAGATTAAAACATTTTTCTTGCACTTTTTACTTTTCTAGCGTTTATAATCTAGAGGCGTGGGAGAATATGGCACTCAGGAAGAAACATTTCTTCTTAGTAACTAGGCAACTAATGCTCAGGTCAAGCATATAGTTCAACAAAGTAATGACAGCACTGTAAAAATGCCTTTAAATACATAGGTCAACAACATGATCGCCTACTTTCCAACTGCCATGCTGGTTGTGTGGGAGTAAGAGTTGAGCAGAGAAAAAAAAAATTGACATCTACGAATCCTTTAAGTGGAAATAAAAGTCAAGTTGGTGTATAAGAGAAAACTCACCGCAAAGGATTCCTAAGCCAAGGCAAAACATCAAAGTGTATCCAAAATAGAAGCTGGTCTGGAAGAAACCCGACATCTTGGTCTTTGCATAGTAGTAATATATAGAATACAAGTACACGTAGACAGCTGTTGATGCAGCAGAAAAGAAAGAAGTCCATTGCCAGTGGTAGTTCTCAGCATTAAGCAAGAAGTATGTCCCCACAATTGTCACGCACACAGTAACAATGATGAGAATCAGAAAAACAAGCAGCATAAAGCCATAGACATAATACACCTGTTAAGACACAAAGACGAAGAAATACGTTAGCATTCATGGTAATCACCGTCAACACTCAACAACAATCATGCACTTTTGCCACAATAGACTAACAACTTTCTCAACAATATAGAATCTTCTCATATGTGCTGTAACAGAACTTCACCGAGTCTTTCACGAACAAATGATTCCCATCATTGCTTTCAAGACATAAAATTCAGCTAATGAAACTCGTGACTTCCACAATTTTCTCAAGCTTGGTGTCATAATGACCAACTATTGTAAGTTGTAACTTTGTCTAAGGAATGGCATGCACTGCCAATGTTTGTAACGTTATTTGGTACTCAGATCTATTAATCAGCAAGTCTATACTATAAAAAGCACATAATTATCGAAATTTCACCTTGTAATTCCAGAAGGATGTGAAGACAAAATACATTTCGATAAATATGCTTCCAAAGGGCAGAAGTCCTCCCATCAATGAGACTACAGATGGGGTTAAATACCATTTCTTCTCAGGAATAGGACGAGGAATGGTTTTCACACGACAAGGATTGTTAGGAGCACCACTCCAGTTTCTTCCAACAACTGTACCAAGAAGTGCTAGAGGAAAAGAGATGAATGCCCAAATGACAAAAACAACCACCATTGTACCAAAAGGAATAGCAGCCAGTGACCCGTAAAATATAGCAATTGTGTTCAAGATGAACCCAATCCCAAAGCACATAAATGGAAATAGAGATGCTGTGAGTATCATTGACTTTATCCAGTTTTTACCTGATAAAACAACGAGTAATATTTCAGAAATAACAAAAGCTCAGAAATATCCAAACAAAGGTTGTAGTGATTTGTACGTACCACCATGTCTTGAATACATCCCACCACTTACATAACCAGAAATGAAAGATGTAAGGGCGTAACACACTATGAAAGTTGTAACAATTGCACCTCTCCTGAGACACCAAATAAAAAATGATGTAAGACATAATACTCTATTAAAGTTCTAGCAATTCTTCCCAGGTACACAAATAGTAATTAAATATTTAGCATGCAAAATCAGATAACAAGCTAAGAGCTAAGACAGGGAAAGATTAATGTGTGGCGATGCATCGCTGGCCTAATATTAATTACACCAACATATAAGTATGCAAGACTTATATATTTATGATTCAAACATAAACATTTCAAAAATCATAAAAAAATATTTAAATAAAAAAACTAGGAAAGTGGAAAACCCAAAATAGCATCCCAAGTACTTTTTGAGCAAGTAGTCAACATACCCAACATACAACATCCCAACAATTGCCAGTAAGATGACGAGAAGAACAAGCAATGCTAGCTGAGCGCCCGTGCCAACAACGGCTGAAAGAATAACCAAATTTCGAGAAGGCCGAAAAACATCCCCATGCACAAGCTTCCACCCAGACTCTTCACTGACATCTCTTTCCTACAATAGGCACATTTTCAAAAGGGTTACCAGTCACCACACAAGGACGGTATCTATCGTATCTCTATCTACGTCACATAAGAAAAATAACAAAACATCTAAAAGAAGGATGATATGATTAAAATCATTAGATCATACCAGAGTCTCCAGATCGTCGTCTTCCCGAGCATACTTTGCATAGTCATTCCTAAGAGTCCGCATCAATATCATTGACACCAAACCAGTAAGGAAAATAACCATCATGAATGAATTGAAAATAGAGAACCAATGTATCTGCAAATTGCAAAATGGTCATACAGCTCATTAAAAAACCAAAAAGAAAAAAGCATTATTAAGCAGCCAATGTTAAATCCCTTGCAGACTTAATTCTCCTGAATTTAGAATAATATGCTGTCAGCGTCAGAAATAAAAATAAGTTAACAAATAAACACATAATCAGTTATTACTTGGTGCTCAAAAAAAGGGTAGTCCAAATAGACATCAAATCGACGTGCAAATGTGATAGTGGTTGCAATCCATTTGACAGAGTAAGTTAGGTCCAATTTCTTCCCTGCTTCCAACGGCTTTGGACTATCTTGAGTGAGATTCACATGAATGATCTACAAAAATATAAACTATAATGAATATCATAGATCCTCAAGCCCACTATTAAAGCCACATCTGATATGGAGAATCACAAACCTGATCTTTATTGTATTTAACAATAATATTTTTATGCGTGTAAAGGACATGCTTGCCATTTTCACTGTTCTTGTCCTGGTGCAACTCACCAACAAAGCCTAGAACATCATGAGAAGATGAAGATCAATTTAATAGGATGATAACATAAACATGAGCTCAAAATTTGAAGGAATGAGTATAATGCATACCCCATAAAGGCAGATCATCTGAACATGCATCCAGCACAGCAACGTCCAGGGAAGATAATATGTTAAAGATACAAAATATAGGATCAGTGAATGCCCCAAACGAATTGACCACAAAACATAGAGAAAATAAACCCTTGCAATAGAACCCACAAAGATCTAGATTCCCAAACACATAATAAAGCTACTTTTCAGATAATTGTGAGCATTTCCTACGTGTAGACTCTATAATACTGTTCATGAAAATGTAATTTACACAAATTTCTTGTGGTTAAACATCAAGTTTCCTCAAGTTCCGTGTGTTGTAAGGTTATATTGAATTTGGTAACAATTAGACTGTAGGTCATGAGGCATAGACTTGTCAGTCACAACACACGTTTGCTTAACTATCTTATATGACTAAGAAAACATCTACGTACATATTTTTATTGCATCAGCAATATTATCGTCCAAACATAAGCACGAGAAATGTTCTTAATATTGATTGAAAGATAATTCTGCCATACTCTTTTGCTTCCTAAATCACTCTCTCCCATGCACTAGATATGTATGATTCATCTTTCACACTTGCCATAACATTGTATATCCAGGAATGCAATGATGTCATAACAATGGAACCAACGCACCACCGACTCCCCCAGAAAAAAAATGCATACTAAATACCAATAAGAGTTCCAACTTTGTAAATCAACAGAGCATAAGTATGTTGGATTTTTTTTTTTTTTTTTGAACAAAAAGTATATTGGAATGTTAACTCAGGACATCCAACGAAAACTTTTTATGCATCTAGAAACACCATACATCGATTTAATCTAAACCAATATTTCATACTGCCTAAATATATTGTATTAAATAATTTTATGTAAAACATACCCATGAAAAATTCAAACCAGTAGTTATTCTCGATTGCATCCTTGAAGTGTTTAACCTTTTGATCGTCAAGTTCAAGTTGGCAAATGGTAGCCCTGTCCACATTTTCTGAACAGAGAAATGAAACAAATCAAGTTGCAATTAAATACCACAATTCATCAACAAAAATTATAGCAGAGCATGGAAGTCCACATACTTTGAAACTTTATCTCAATCTGGCTATCAATCAGCTCATTTCCACCCAGGACTTCACCAAGGCCACCCCATTTGTGAGCAGCATTTTCAGATTGATGACAGAAAGGAAGACTGTAGTAATTGTATGTTTCTTGTGGATTATTGTAGGGCCCAACTTTATTCACCCAAAGGGTAACTGATTCTTCAGTTTTATACTGCAAACGAAAGCAAGGGAGCATTAGAACATTTAGACATAATTTATAATTAGATAGAGCATGGATCAATCCAAGATCAATTATCCTAGCAGCACAGGAAAGTGTGAAATTAGAACTAGTCAACAAATGGTTTGAAGTTAGATTAATAATACAGATGACAGAATGACAATGTATGTGAAAGTCTAGTTAACACGTGATGATTACAGAAAAAGGCTTCATCCTAACGTCTTTTACATCTATAATTCAACGCAATCAGCCATCTGTAAATGCTTCATTAGAGCATCAGGATGCCTCCACCTTAGTGTGTTTTCAAAGTAACCTTTTTTTCTTTTTTGAGAATAAATGGAAACAATTTATTAAAACAATAGCATGAATTACAAAATAGTGGATAAGAAATCCACCAACTAGCAAAACTAGCTAAGACCTCTCAAGTAGATCTATTTACAAGTATCAACCAAAATCATTTCGGCTGCTAACATATCCCACACTATATGAGTTCGTTGAATGAATACGGGTACCTGACTTATGGATAGATGTACGGTACATTAGCACTCATAAAGTTTTTTTTTTTTTTTTTGACATGGGAAGGCAAGCTTCTTGTGTTACGATTGCAGATTGACTTGCAACCTGTTTTTGGTGGAGCTGGATCGCATTCATATGTAATTTTCAGTGTTATAGATGCATTGCGATATTAGCTATCTATACAAAGTAGTTTTCAAGTTCCAAGATCTGCACTTTCGAGAAGCTTGATGTCTTTCTCTATGCTAAAGGCATCCATGCGCAAATCTACTCAAATGCAAGCATAAACCCCAACGTACACAAATTTCGTCATCGATTTCCTTGAGGCCCCTGGAACCCATTATCATAATACCAAAACCCTATATTAAAATCCCCATTGCAACTCCCAATTCGCCAATATAAGCGCTATCGTAGGTACCCATAAGACAAAAACAGCAACAACACGACCAATAAGCAAACCCAGTTAAGATCTTACCCTAACAAACACGTACACAAACAAGCCGTACAAATTACAGATCTGAATCCGAATTCAAAGATTAAAAGGACAAACATAGCGATCTACCAGGATTTAGTGAGAGAGCCAATGTTAGGGTTTGAGCAGCGCAAAATGGAAGAGAGAGAGAGACAGAGGGTGAAGTAATTTACCTTGTGATCTGACTCGGAGGCGAAGGCGGGAGCGAGGAGGAAGAAGACGAAGAGGAGGAGGGGTGAGAGAGATCGGACGGAGGAGAACATGGCGATCGCCGGCGAGGGTGGGATCTGGACGGTGAGCGTGAGAAGGTGGAGTAATGTTTTGTGTTGTGATCTCTCCCAGAGGCAGAGGAGGCAAAGGCTGAGGCTGATGCCACTCGGACTCGACTCAATTACTCTCTAAAGTCTTCTCAAAAGATAGACTTCGGAACGCATCTTTCTTTTGTTTTTTCTTTAATTTAATTTGGGCCTTTTGGGCTTTATGGTTGGGCTTTTTGTTTCTGTCTTTTGTCCTTTGGAGACTGAGTTTATTGGGCTGTTATGGATCATTGTTGTTTCACAACCAAATATCACATTGGCATCCTTGTAATGTGTATCCTTTCACAAAAACCCCAATACCTACCATACACATCTCTACCTTGGAAGTATCTTACTGGTGGTCAGAGGAAGACTGAAATGGTTCTGTGAGTTTTCTCGGCTTCCAAAAAGGTGGACTGTCAAGGTGAAGCCAAAAGATGGTCCTTTTTTTTTTGAAGAAAAAAAAATCATAGAGGCCTCTACCTTGAAACCTGGGACTAGCACTGTTGCCATATTGAGAGCATGTACCTCATTTGGAAGTCTCTTCTTATTCCAATGGAGAGCTTGATTTGGAAGTCTTCTTACACCCTGTGACGGGGTTTGCACCGTGCAAGCCATTTTGAATTGGGAATCGGCAAAATTAAGGCTCATGATTATACAACACCATATTTTTGTTCGCATCAAGGATTTGACTGACAATCTCAACAGGGTTTGAACTTTCATATCATCTGTTAACTTATTCATCGACATTGGCATTATTTTCTTAAGTTTTTTTTGCAGGAACCATACTAGTCTTGAAGAGCCGTGTTATATGTTGAGAGAATTTAGGGTTTCACATGGAGTCATTTCAGAGGTGAACCTATGGATTCACACAAATTGTCAATCACTCTTGCTCTCGTGAGAAAATCTATGGGCAAATTTTTTTTTATATAATTACTTACTTTCAGGATGAAATTTGAATCATAGAAGCTTTAGGCAAAGGAGGGTGATGCTTGAGGTTTGGGAATGTGAGAAAACAAGAACATGAACAAAACAAAAGTGCCCGACAAGAGGCTATCTTCATATCCTTGGTCTTATTTTTCTTCGTGTCTGTGTTTCTTTCTATTGGAGATATCTTTTCAAATCATTACGGTCCTTGTTTTTATCTTCAAGTTGTAACATCGACATTAGAAGATGACAATATTAGTGGACATCCATGGAAAGTGATTGAGCTACCACTAGTAAACCATGGAGAGGTCGATGATGACACCACGCCTTTCAACTCGACACCACATACTCCAGTTGGTGCTATCTACACGGCGGAGGCGTCCCGTGTGAGATCTGTGAGAGCAAGTCCATTCATTTTAGAAGTGCAACGGCAAGGGCAAAGGAAACGAAATTGTCTTTACAATTAACTCTGAAGAGCAATTACCTTTGTGCAAGTTCCAGGGACGAGGTTAGAGATCTGCATAGACAAGAGCACTCTCAAATAACAAAGTCACAAATTAAAAAGTTCTAGAATGTACTCAACAAAACAATTGTATATGAATCCATAAGTTTTTTTTTATACAACTTATTACAATATCCCTCGACGTGTTTCATGTTTTGAAACGTTGCATGACAACTTCATTACTAATACAATCAAATCTCTCTACAAAAAAATAATTATGTTATCATTCATCCATTGATCTCTCATTAAATTACTCAATCGATCTTCAGAATTTTTATAGCTGAATATGCTCTTTCAACGATAACAATTATGCATAAAAGAGTTGATACTAATATCACAAGCAACTAAAAAAGTACATGTTTTCAACAAAAAATAATTGAGGGGGGCATCCGCCCCTGCTGGGCCTAAGCCAGCTCCATCCATGGCAAGTTCACCTGTTTGTGAAGGGTAAGGGTACTATTGATATATATATATATGTATATTATTATTTTTTTTATACTTTGTAAGTATGTTCTATGAAAATAAAATGATTGTATAATTTCAATAATATATTTCAAATACAAGGAATGAAGAAGATGGTTGGGTATTTAGAGAAAAAAAAATAGATTTTTTTTGGTAATTTTTTTATTTCTTAAATCATTTGGATATATTTTTGGTAATTTTTTTATTTCTTACTCTTACAATAATCCTTGCCATTGAATTTCAAAATTATTTATATTGGATGCCCCAAATTGTGCCACGTGGCAGCTGCAAAAAAATTTACAATTTTTTTTACCGTGGGTAATCTAACGGTCCAGTCGATTGACCATTGGAAATTCAACTGCTCAACTTGGAGGCAAAATGAGCAATTTGGCTATGGGTTGTGCACGTGGGGTGCACACCACTATATCAACTCATGTAGCCGACGAGCACAAGCCCAGGCAGAAGTTGGAAGGGCCGCTGAAAGGGCACAAGCTCTTGATCTAATTGTTATCTATTTTTTGCATCGGTGGACCAACTTTTTTTTTATTTAACCCAATTGCCCTATCAATTAGACTATACTAATCATACATATAGCAGTTTAGTTTAGTTTAATCTTGAAAAGAGAGAAGCGTATGTATAGAAGAAGATAATGAATATATTGTATTACAAACCCTAGACATAACCTCAAGATCTTATACCAAACCAAAATAAATGTTAGATTCTCTTCAACAATTTAATAAACGATTTTCACCATATTTCGTAATAACAACCTTTTCTTTTTGTCAAAGTAATAATAACCTTTTTTGATGTAATGCCTTAAAAAGAAATCATATTGTGATTAGGGGCAAAGACCGCTAAGTCCGTCAAATTTTGAACCTAAAATTTAAATTTAACAGCTTATGTGGTATTTTGACATATTTTTATATTTTACTCTCCGTCTGATATGTCAAATTAAACTATTATTTTATTGCATTATTTTTTTTTCTTAATTTTTTTCTTATACTTTAAATTTTACATATAAATAATTCATAATAAAAATAAAGTTTTAACGAAAATTCCACGAGTCTGTTCACTTTAACGAAAAACCACATTTTTACTTTACCTTTTATTTTGTCATTATCATTAAAACTCAAAGTTTTCAAGTTCTTGATAAAAATCATATTAATCTCTTGTCGTCCAACGGCGGCCGGAGTATGAACCGTTTCGGCGGCACCTTCTTCTTCGGAGAAATCGCCCTTTTGCGCTCCGAGAGCTCTTTGAGGAGCCGCTGGGGGCTGTTTTGGGGGAGTTCCTGTTGTGGGTCGACGGCGACAGCGAGGATGTGATTTTGCGATCTGCGGTTTGGGAATTTGGGGGTTTTGAGGTGGATTTGGGTTGAGAACTGCGAGAAGGAGGAGGAAGTCTGAACAGAGGAAAAGTAAGAAAGTTGAAATCTCCAGCACATATCTAGACTTTAGTACAAAATCCCATTACCAGTACCAAGTTGAGAGAAAGATGAGAGAGGAGAGAGAGAGAGAGTCATAGATCTGATGATTCAGAAGAAAAAGTTCGAAAAGGTTTGAAAATTTTTACAGCTTTTTCAGACTTTCAGAGAGAGTGGACATCAAAATATTTAGTCAAAAAAATTTGAATATGCTATCAAATTTGACAGCAAGCTCCTTTGTTGCCACTTTAAGTCATGCCACATAAGATTTGACATTTCGGTTAGAAATAATTAGTGACTATCTTTTTTTTACTGTTATAGCTTATATGAACAATTTAACATCTTCTTTGAAGATGCTCAATTGGAGATTAAGAATTTAATATGAAGTAATGGGCCCATTGATAACAACACACATAGAGGTAGTCCAGATGAGTTGGAGGAAAAGTCGGACAAGGATTGTCTGCCCTCCTTGTTCCCGTGCCCTCCTATGCCCTCCTGTTTTGTGTGGTCACGGTTAAGCCACATCAACATTTTATATTATTTTTTATATAGATAATAAGACAAAAATGAATAGTAATATAAATGTTGACGCGGCTTAACATTGACCACACAAACAGGAGGGCATAGGAGGGCACGGGAACAAGGAGGGCAGACAATCCTTGTCCGGAAAAGTCATAGGAATTCCTGTGATAAAGACCCTCTTTACTATATGTTAATCTACACTATTTTTTTTTTTTAACAAACGATATTATCTATATTAAGAGAGGGGGCGGACTCAGCCTCACAAATAGACTAGCAATAATATGGTTCAAATTCGTTTTTGGCGAGCATCAAACTTAAGACATTTTACTTACAAGTAAAGAAGAATATCATTATACTGTAATACTAAACGGTAATGTACCCAAGTTAATTACATATATTTATTTTATACCAATAGTTTTTTAAATATTAATAATTGCTACTCTAGTGTTGATTTTTAAAGTGATTATTATATTTAAAAAAATATTATTTACTCTCATTTGAATTTATTTAGAAGCCATATTTTGTGTAAATTCATAAATGAAAGAATTACAATAATGCTAAGGACTTCGATCAAAATATTTAATTAAACATGGTTGCAGTGTAATAATTTGGTTGATCGAGGACCAAAGGCATATCCACTCATGGACCTGGGTGTCCCGAGACCACCCAACAGTCTGGGCATATGGTGGAAGGGAGAAGACCATCCAACGGTTTAGGCAAGTGTTGTGCACCAGAAACTAAGAACAAAGAAGAAAGATCTAACTTATGACGAAGAGGAACATATAAGCTTAGATCTTATTCATGTGATATATAATAAATTTACTTATATCAACCTAGTCTACCTAGACTCCTGCTTAGGCCCCATCTAAGGGCCTAGAATCTAGAACCCAGTTCGTCACCCCACTAGCATCTAGTGTACCTTGATTAGGACCACCCAACGTTAAAATTCTGGATCCGTCACTGCCAAGAGCCGAAACCAAAATAATAACAATAAAAATGAGAGTTCTAACGAAACACTCATGACACTGGTCACTTTAACAAAAAATCATATTTTTACTCTAAAAAGTCACTCCTTGTACTATTCACTTACAACACATTCTTGTCATTTTGATTAAAACTCAAAGTTTTCAAGTCCTTTTCGTTAGTTTTTCTTTAAAAAAAACAAACATTTTTATACTAGCATCTACAATTACAAAGGGAGGTTCGATGTATAATTGATCCCAAATTATTGGTCCCAGCCACCTTTTTGGGGCGAAGACAGGTCTCTCTCAATCTATATCCTTTCATGTACATGCATTCATAGTCAAAGTCATGCATGGTACGACAAAATGGAAGAAAAAAAATTGAGAAATTAAAAAAAATTGAAAATAAATAAATAAAAAAGCTCAGAACCAGTGTTTGGAATTTTTAAAAAGCGTTTTGATTCCTTGCTTACTACCCTTCAAAGAAATTTCTCTGCATCTTGGATTCCTCACTTAGCTCATCAACCCTCAAACCTCTCAATCCCCAAATATCTCTCTCTCTCTCTCTCTCTCTCTCTCTCTCCACAAATAGAATAATCTTTCTTTCAATCTTCACCACATGCAACCCCAATCCTAATTAATTCCCCAAATCAAATCCAGCAAGTGATCCAATTCAATAACCCCCTTCCTTCCCAATCCCCCACCCTCTCCATCTCTCTAGAACGCTGATCTCGGTTCCAGGATTTGGGTTTTTTCCAATTCGATCCAATTGCTCCGTTTGGGTGTTGTGTGAGCTTGGAGATCATCCATGAATTGAAAGCTCAATCGATCCTTTCAAGCTTCCGAGGTGTGTATCTCAATTGGAGTTTCTATACGGAGCCTCAAACAGCAAAATTTGAATAAATAAAGCGTAGAAAATGGAAAAGTACGAGCTTGTTAAGGATATTGGATCTGGGAATTTTGGGGTGGCCAGGCTTATGAGGAACAAAGAGACCAAAGAGCTCGTCGCCATGAAATACATCGAACGCGGCCAAAAGGTCCTTACTCCCCCCCCCCCCTTTTTTATTTCACTGTAATTTCATATCACCTTTTACGTATTTGTTTTTGCATTGAAGTTTAATTCTTTTAGGATTACAAACCTCATATAGGAAAACCCACTTGTTTGATTTCGTAGTTGGTACTCGAAAAAGTTAGAATCTTTCCATTTCGTTCAATGAATCCATAAGAAACAGATTATTTTGTTATTTTCGTATGATTTTGTGTATATGTATATGTGTATGGGATTAACTGTACGTTCCATTGTTTGGTTGCAGATTGATGAGAATGTGGCAAGGGAAATCATGAACCATCGATCGCTTCGCCACCCAAATATCATTCGGTTCAAGGAGGTGTGTGTTTATTGATATGGCCTCCTGCATTCTGAAACTCTGAAGGATCCAAATCAAATCTTATCAGTTTCAGCGTGCTAATATGAGGTTCTGGAATTTCAGGTAGTTTTGACTCCTACACATCTTGCTATTGTTATGGAGTATGCGGCTGGTGGAGAGCTCTTTGAGAGGATTTGCAATGCAGGAAGGTTCAGTGAAGATGAGGTTTGATCACTGATCTTGATTAATGAGAAGCTCCAATTTTTAAAAACTTTTGTACTCGTGTCCTAATAAAATCCCGGAAATGATGAAGAAATTGATAGCTATACTTATAGCATGCCAATACTTATGATTGGATAACCTCCAATGTGTTTTGTCCAATGTGGCTAATTTGTTAAGTTTCTAAGAGACAACATCATCTTAAATAGTTAAATTTTGTTGGTTTTGCAGGCTAGATATTTTTTTCAGCAGCTTATCTCGGGAGTTAGCTACTGTCATTCTCTGGTGAAGATAATATGAGTTGTTAGAGTTCCTGATCTCCAATGGATTTTTCCCTTAACCCATGATTCTCATTTTTCTCTTGTCTTTCTGTGCAGCAAATATGCCACCGAGATTTGAAGCTGGAAAATACCTTGCTGGATGGCAGCCCAGCTCCACGCCTGAAAATTTGCGATTTTGGTTATTCTAAGGTTTAATTCTACAATGAACATACTGTCAGAGGCTTTTGATATTTCAAGGTAAATGTAAAAGTTCTATATTCTGATGAACTTTATTTGTGCAGTCATCCTTGCTGCATTCAAGGCCTAAATCAACTGTGGGAACTCCTGCATATATTGCACCTGAAGTTCTTTCTCGAAGAGAGTATGATGGCAAGGTAGCCTTTAATTTTTTCATTACTGTCATTTTCATTCTTCTCTGATAATTGATGCACTACAATTTTAAAGATACTTGTATATTGTTCTAAGGATTAGTTGATAGCCAGTCATTACAATGAATGGTATTTCCGGATTGCGTCATAAGATTTCTTTATGTGATTTCTTGTTGTGCCAAGTAGGTGGTTGAAGGTGCAGGTATATCATTTAGTGACGACGAAAATGAGTTGAAACTTGGAGTGGTAGATTAGATGTCATGATGAATTTGACTTTATAATTTATAGATCACATATCATTTTTTATTTTGCTCAATTATTTGCTTATGTAATAGCGGATGTGATCATACCAACTCACATGCACCGGATCCCATCAGAACTCCGAAGTTAAGCGAGTTTGGGTGAGAGTAGTGCTAGGATGGGTGACCTCCTGGGAAGTCCTCGTGTTGCATCCCCCCCATAGCCGACCCCACTTAGTGGGAAAAGGCTTTGTTGTTGTTGTATTTGCTTCTGTAATAGCAATGTTCTTTTACATGACAACTAGGAATTAGGGAGTTCAACCGTTCTCCTACCTGGGGAGAGCAGGAAGTTAAATGATGTTATACACGTGTTCATTGAATCTTTTGTGCTTAGAATTTAAATAGAAATTTTCAACAAAAAATATATATTATACAGCTTTTACTTCAATAATCTGATTTTCGTTTCTGTTCATCCAGTTGGCAGATGTGTGGTCATGTGGAGTAACCCTGTATGTTATGCTGGTGGGAGCTTATCCATTTGAAGACCAAGAAGATCCAAAGAATTTCAGGAAAACCATTAATGTAATTTTACTATTTATTCAGCCCTGAAAGTTAATCATTAACCTTTTCCCGTTTTAACTGTGTAGTTTCCTTTTCATTCTTTTGATGCAGAAAATAATGTCTGTTCAGTACAAGATCCCAGACTATGTTCACATATCTCAAGATTGTAGGCATCTCCTCTCTCGCATCTTTGTTGCAAATCCAGGAAGGGTATGTATTATACTATGTTGCCTGGCAAGTTTCAATAATATTTACTTAAAAAAGAAAGCTTTAGGTTTCTGAACTTTGTAGGTTAATGGCAATTGGCTCATTGTCTTGTTATGACAACATCAAATTAATTTGTGTATATAGGCTGTTGACACAGAATAGGCTACTAGACTAGGCGTATAATAAAGTGTCCCTTGCAATCTTTACCTTGATAGTCTTTGGAAGAATAAAAAATCCATGATGGTACCTCAAATGTAATTGTTGTCTTAACAACCAACTAATGTTTTAACCTTCGGAATGAGAAGATGGAGGTATGCATCTCAGTCCTCATATATTTTGTTTACAATCAGTCTCATCCGATTTGCTCCTGCCGAGGTTTTAGTGGCCCCTAAAACAAAAAGAAATGAATTATAAAAGTTTGAATCATTGTGCTAGTGTTGAACATTAGATGCTTAAGTGAATTTGATATTGGTTCTTATCATACTCTTCCATGATGTGCTCAACTGGCTTCAATTCTTGTTTCAGAGGATCACCATTAAAGAAATCAAGAACCACCCGTGGTTTTTAAAGAACTTGCCTAGAGAGCTTACAGAAGCAGCTCAAACCGTTTACTACAGAAAAGAAAACCCAACCTTTTCTCTCCAAAGTATTGAAGCCATCATGAAGATAGTGGAGGAAGCCAAAAATCCTCCTCCAGTTTCCCGATCAATTGGAGGCTTTGGCTGGGGAGAAGAAGATGGTGATACAAAGGAAGATGTCGAAGGCAAGGAGGAAGAAGAAGAAGACGAGTATGACAAGACAGTCAAAGAAGTACATGCAAGTGGAGAAGTGCGCTTCAGCTGAGAACCAGTTTCTTCCTCAATATCAAAAGTCTCATTTTCTCCGTGGTCAAGAACGTTATGCTTGTATAAACAGTCAGTTTTTTTGTTTTGCGTAGGCGATGGTGTTTCAATAAACAAACTTCTGTAAATTATAGCGTGGTGCTGAGACTGACTGTGGATGTATCACTAGTAGAATTTGTAGTCAAAGGTTGGGGGTTTGAGATGTTTTGTCGTTGTTTTCGAATTTAAGGGAGGTCGGAGGCTCGGAGGGGGGAAGTGTTAAAGCCTAAACTGGTTGTGTTGTATCGTTTTATTTTAGAACAAGAGATTGTCAAAAAGGAAACTTTGCCCCCTAATGGGGTATATGGTATGTAAGGAGGTTTATTCAGCTAGAACATATTACTTTTGTTATATATTTCGGTATCACCCTGACTTGTGATTGCTCGTCCAGTTGTCTGTTAGGTAGTACCCACAAAAGTGGGACTTGCTATGGACTCTCCGATACCTCAAATTTTTTGTACAATGTTAGCACGAGAATTGACGTTAAACCATGAGGTGGCAAAGTTCATAGAAAGTTCCACTTTGAAAGTCTCCATAGCATTTCTTGGTAGTAAAATGCTTTTTTTGCTCGATTTTATAATTTTTTCACTTACCATGTTTTGATAACAATCAACACAAACTTTATCTTTGGACATCCACATTTAGACCTCAAGAATCAACCAATCTCACATTCCGGGTTTCCAAACTTCCAAGTTAACGTTCTTGGCTGAACTTGTTTTGAAGAGGGACAGGTAGGAGTAGGCTAAAGATAGGGATGCAACTCGAGCAGGTTTGGTGGGTTGACTTCAACCTTCACAAGGCAATGGGTTGGGTTTGGGTTCATGCGAGTTCATTCGAGCTCGGGTTTCAAGTGAGTGTAGGTTTATTCGGGTAGGGTTCTAGTTTGACAAATTTATCGAGTTCAATCTTGTAACACCTTGTTTTGCAAGATTTTTTAAATTTTTAACTAAACAACGTCAATACTAGTTAAATCCAATTTTTACACATCATCCACACAAACGATAAACCAAATAGCTTGAAGAGCACTTCTAATGTTTTAAAGTTGAAATTAAATTACAAACAACATCAAAGCTTCAATTAAAAGAAAGACGTAAAAGCAAACTATTTGTTTATCCAAATGAAAACGAACATCAAATTTCAAGTACAATAATCCAAAAACATATTTCTAGCTTATAATAATATGAACTGGGATGACTAAAATGCGCATGAGGTGAATTCGAGCTAGATATCAGTTCAGGTTAGGGTTCACATGGGCAAGAAAAGCAGAACCCACCCCATCCCAATAAATAATCGGATTGAGACCGGATTGAATTTGGGTGAGTTTTTCCTTCATTTTTCCTTCATTCTAACCCGCCCAATCAAATTTAAAATTAAGTTGAAATGAATGAACTCGAGTTCACCCAACCTAAGTTGCACTCGCACCCCCCTAGCAATAGATCCAGGGTTCAAAGCCCATCAGTGAGGATAGAGTTGACTTGTGGGGAACAAACAAACATCAAATTGTGGGAGACAGATCTTGAGTTCGAATACAGCAAAGGGGATTTTTATATTCTTCACATCTACTCAAGAAAAAGATAAATACACAATAATGTCTTCAATAATTCAAGTTTTCGATCGATCGATCAACTCAAGTCAGCAGCCAAGCACATGGAAACATATCATGAATTAATTTAGAGCAGTATATCGCACTTCTGCTGCATTACGTTATACAGAACCCGAACCCCCTTTACGCAAAATATTAGAAAAAACAAACGTCCATACCGAGCAACAAAACGTCCCACGCTAAGCAAACAACCGTCCATACTCCGGCGCTGAGCAAGATCAACTTTCTCCGGTGCGTTGAACCCAAAAGAACCGAGTACATTTGACTTCTCTAACCACTAACAAGAAAAATGAAAATTTGCATCGAGGCCGGCCTTATCCCCGTATGTTTCACTTTGCTGCTGCTGCTGTTGCCTCCGTTAGCACTGCATGCAACTTTCTAGTCTCTGTCAAAACACATTCCCTATCAAATAGAGCAGACACAACTGCAACGCCTTTCAGGTTTGGTACGCCAATTTCCATCACCACATGCGCATTTGAAATATTGATCCCACCAATCGCAACCACGGGTAATTTAGACGCCAAACAAACAGTTTTCAGCCCGTCCAAGCCTATAGTGCGATTGTTTTCCTTTGTATTAGTTGGATATACACCACCACTACCAATGTAATCAGCACCACCAAGCCATGCTTGCTCCGCCTGCTCTGGTGTCTTGCAAGACACGCCAATTATCTTTTCAGGACCAAGGAGAGAACGTGCAACATGGGCAGGCATGTCAGACTGGCCAATATGCACCCCATCAGCATCAGAAGCAAGCGCAACATCTATACGATCATTTATTAGTAATGGAATTCCATGGGCACGGCAAATTTGGAGACATGACTTAGCTGCTTCCAGAAAATCCCCCGTTTCAATATCCTTTTCCCTGCAAAGCAAAGTTAAATTATTGTCAAGAACAAATGGAAAACTAAAAGCAGAAATTTATTAGGTCTCATAAGAATAGTTATGGGAACGAATCCAAACAAATGCCCATCGAGAAGGCAAATTTCAATTCAGGCCAAGAAACTTGTAGAGTGGATGTCTTGATTGATGTGAAAAGAATACATAAAAAAATATACTTGAGAAGAGTTGGTGACAGTTGATCGCAGCTCCAAGTAGGCAATCTCAAAGTGAAACTAAAAGCAAATGCAAACTCCTTAAGTTGTTAGTTGGTGCGCAATTTTTTTATTTTATTAAACATTACTTCATAAAGTTTGGCATGTTTGCAAACTGAAATCAGAAATATAGGAGGCCCCTGGGGATTGAACTCATTTTCGTCAATCCTGGAGAAAACTGAAGTAAAAAGCACAAATAGCACTCCACAAGAGAAAAGAAATGATCATCTAAAATACATGAAGAATGAACATCAACCTTAAAGGCATCTCTAGGATTAGTTATAGATGCCCTAATACATACAAATGAAAGAACCGAATTACTAGTACGTAGTCATCAGAGACATAAAGCCTAAGGTTTATAAGAATTATGACGAGCATTAAATGAGTAACAAACCTCAATTGGACAATTGTAGCACCTCCTTGTACGGCATCTTTAACAGCATCTGAGATAGAATGGCCCCACTTTCGGTTCATACGCGAATCTGTAACAGCATACAAGAATAGATCGCTTGGATTGAATCTGACTTGTCGACCAGAGTTGTGCTTGAGGTTCATTAGATGATCAAAAGGGCCTTGGGGACCTTTTCCAATGGAAATATCTTTGCTATAATCCAAGGCAGTCTCGACAAAGAACTTAGATGCCTACCAAAATTAAGATAAAAAAGATAATAGCTCTGGGTCTTCAATTGCATTTGTGAATGTAAGTGCTTTTCTGTTTGCTTGTTGGTGTAGGTGTGTGTGAGAGTGAGCAGCAGCAGCAAAAGAACAAGGTATGAGATATAGGAAACATAAAATGTAACTCAACTAGCATCAAAACTCCAAGCAATATCCCAAAGGCCAAATTGTTGTAAATTAATCAAAAATAGGGGGAGGGGGGTGAAGCCTTGTAGAACAAGAGGAGGAAGGTAAGAGAGATGGGACCAACAATTTGTTAGTTGAGTAACTAATTGACTAGCATACAAAAAATTCCTTAACGCTGCAGAATAAAAAGCAAACACTGACAAGGTTATAAAATTGTCCCGTGAGTTTATGGTATTGGAGTAGACATTATACTATATTAGTTGTTATCCCACTCTGTACAACCTGAACACAGTGAAAGTGGAATTTCACATATGTGACACAAGTTATCCCCGCTATTTGGAATCAAACGAACCATGACTATCTTCTGTTGTTCTTGAATGTGACTACTTCAGAATACGTGCTCAACAAAGAAAGCCAGTTTTTTTTTTTCATCTACTCTCCCTGCAGCATGTGATTTATTAAGAAGCATATATGTTATTACCTTAACAGCCTTGAGCATTGAAGAACCTTTTGCCAGCTCAGCTGCAATACATGATGCCAAAGTGCAACCAGTTCCATGAGTATTACGAGTTTTGATGCGTGATGAACGCAGCTCATATAAGTGCTCGCCTGCAATATCAATTCTAAATATTAAATTTTCCAGAACACTCATGCATTAAGTAGATGAAAGAATAGTATCACCATCGGTGAAGGTTCCACAAGACTTAAGCTTACCATCGAAGAAGACATCAACAGCGTCCAATGAATCAGGGAGGTCTCCTCCTTTGACAAGAACATTTCTGAAAGCAAAGAGGCACTTTATTTTAACAAACTACAGTTTCAACACAGAGAAACTTAGTTTTATTCCAAAATTCTCCAACTACTACACTGCATTAATTCTGTGAAAAATGTTGCCGAATGAAGCGAAACCAAGAGATATTTGCTTGATATAATATGTCAATGTTATCTAACTGCAACTCTTCCTAAACCTAAACGACAGACCATGAGATATTTGGCTACACACCCCTTGAACAATCATTGTCTCCTCATTTTTGTTGTACATAGGTGACAACATACTGAGGATGGCACAGAGCCATAGACCTTGCCAAATATGTCAAAGGTCTTTGCTGTCAGAAGTTAAGAGCTTGTGAGACTGTTCTTTAGAAACCAAAGGCTAATTCACCCCACAATATTTACAGATTACTAATACCCATCAAATTAGTCTATCATAGTCCATGATCACGAAATCTTGTTTCCAAGAAACTGGCCAAAAACAAAGCAAGCCATCTACTGAGAAAATAGATGAATTTGTTATTTCCCACAAGTCCAGAAAAGGTTTTCTGTATGCTCATCATATAATATTTGGCGCCCAACTGCCCCATCAATCAGACAAGTTCAAACATGGTAACAGTTTTATGCTCATCAAAAGAACAAAAAGAAATGACCATGACCATTTAGTACAAACGCCTTAATACAATTTCAAGGGCACCCCGTTTTACAAATGTGTGACATACTGGAAATAGTTAACAACTACAAACATGAACCTTCGCATTTTAGTTGATTATCCAGGTGAAATGATTAACTATTCCTAGTAAAGTCTTATGTAATGGAAGAATTTTTTCTGTGAGAATAAACAAAAGCCAGTCACATTTGTGAATACATATTATACACCTTAAAAGTTCAACTATGCAACAGTGAGCTAATGGGAAGTGCTTGCCTTCTCTTGTGATTTCAACAGTACTCACAATGCATTCAAATTTAACATTTCTGCTTTATTAAAAACATGTCCAACAGTTGAGTGACATTGGAAGGACTATAATAAACTGCAACAATGCAAAAAACAAGAGTTTTGTAAATCGTCCAATTAAGAGAGAACTAAGAACTCAAGCTTGTTCCAATCACTAACCGTGGACCCATATCATGTAACAATTTTGCAGCAGAATGCATGTCAGAAACTGTGTTTATTTTCACTCCATCCAGTAAAGCCGATGCCTCTTTCAAATTTGGAGTTACTATGTCAGCCATAGGAAGAAGCTCCTCTCTGCGGGCAAAAACCACAAAAAAATTACAATTATTGACAAGTATCACAAAATTACAATTATTGACATGTATCTGCTGTTACACAAGGATACCTTTTCTCTAACTTAAGAAGAAAAATATCCAAGACAGAAAATTGGCCAAGAAATAACCAAGGAAAAATGGCGAAGGAGCAATTCAAGAACATAGCGGTGAATATCCCTAATCAATCTACATTTTGCATTCAATAGAATTCTCTGTTTCTGCCAAGCAGATCTGAATGCACATTTTGCATTCAATAGATGGCTTCAACATCCTAATCAATCTACCACATGGCCCACAAGAGATTTTCACAAAGCGAAAAAAAAAAAAAAAAAAAAACAAGAAGGCATTACTATGAATTTACTCAATTTTATGTACAAAGGATTGGCATACCTAAACACAGCAAGTATTGAAGGACCAGCCAATACATCTCCACTTGTAGACACCATAACAGGATCAACCACTAAAGCTGCCTTCAATGATATTACCAATTCATTAAAAATGCTAATTTAGTAACATTAGAAAATAAATGTTCAATTTTTAATAGGACTGCATACCTCGAACAGGATACACCTGAAGTTGTTGATGAAGAATCTTAACGATGCCAATAGAAGGTAACATCCCAGTTTTCACCTAATAATGACATATCATGAGCAGCTCAAAACCAATTTATTATCAATACCACTTCTTGATAAAAACAAGTTTGCAAAAGAGGCATGCCTCAAGTACAGAGGAAGTGAAAGCTGACATTTTTATAATAGCGTTTTAAATAACATTTTATGACACTACGATTAAACTCTTAGCCAAATACAGACAAAGTGAAGTAGATTACAACTTAATTCACGAAAAGTTCTTGCTCTGAAAATGCTTAAGTTATTAGTTTACAGATTCAACCAGAGAATATAAACACTACGAATATGATCAAAACTTCAAATTTGTGATTCAGCAAAAGAATATTATAATCAACAATTCAACATCCGGTGAAACTCATTGCACTCATTCTGCAGAATCCAGAATTACACAGAAATCCAAAGATAAAACATATAAGCTTCTCTGCATCAAACATGCACTTATTTGCATCCATTCAAATTAAGTTATGCTTTTCTTCAGTGGAACCAACATGCTTTTTAATGCAATTTCATATTTGTTAATGTCTCGATTTACTACATAGACATGACCAGACACATACACACATGTCAACAAGCCGGCCAGTCATAGAATTGAATGATCATTGGGTCTAATTTCCAGCTCAAGTTTACCATATTATTTGAGACTTGTTTCATTTGCAGTTCTCTGTTATCAGGCCAGTTCTGTTTGATACCAAAATAAGATGAATAGAGAAAGATGACATGGAATCTGAAACCCCTATGCTTGAAGTGAATATTTTCTCAAGAACACATGCACTGAGCTGCAAGTAGAAAATGGATATCTAGTCTGCTTTGAAGAACAAAGAAAAATATCTCCAGTTACAATAATCCATTTAGCTACTTCTGACATATAGATTAACTTTTATCTATATAACTAATCTAACATCTATACTAATCAATTAATAAAAACTAATCAATTCTATAAGCTCATGATGATGGTCAGTCAAACATATGTCATTGTACCAGAATGGTTGATTTCCCAGATGACCTGGTAGACCTGTGACCTAGGTTTTTTACCAGCTACAACGGCTCGTGTTTTATTGCTTAAACACCGTGTTTAAGCAATACAACACGACACTTTGACTTATAATGGCTCGTGTATTTTTTACAAACTTTGACTTACCACATCGACATCCATATCAGATAGCACAGACTTCATCTGCTCAGCAACAAAATCCTCGGGCACAATGTTTACACCCTAGCAATCAAATAAAAAGAAAGATAACAATCACCACTAGAAACATTTTTCTTTTCCATTTTTTATGTTATGCTTTCTCGGCAACCAAACAGAACACAGCCCATGGAAATTGAAAAACAACATCAAATAACAACCTGAACGCCAACTGTGTTTTGTGCAGTAACAGCGGTTATGACAGTAGAGCAGTACACTCCGCGAGCAGCACAAGCCTTAAGATCAGCTTGGATTCCAGCACCGGCACCGGAATCGGAGCCAGCAACAGTCAGTACATGTGGAATCTTAACTGCAGAGTGGTCACTTGTCATTGGACCTCCACTTCCCCGCATCTCCATTGAAGCTCTCGTTTGCTTGCCTCGGCTGATTCTCGAATTCACCAAAAAGCTCAAACCTTTTGATTGCCTGAACTCTGGGAGCACAGCCTGGTCATGATATAACGCCAAACAATTGAAATTATGAGTGCAACCCAGAAATGCAACAGCCATGGCAACACAGCAGTGATAGGAAATGCAACAGATATTGAAACCTAATTGGATCAATTATTCGAACAAATAAATAAATTGATAGTAAATTGGAAAAGCAGAAGAGTAAAGAATTTTGACGTTGATTGATTGATATCTTGGTCTTCCATATTTTGATTACCTCTGGTATTTTTCTCGGCAACCAAACAGTAAATTGGAAAAGGGGGGAAGTGGGAAGAGGTTACCTTGTTGAAGGAGAGGAAGGGGAGAGAGGTAGAGAGAAAGTGAGCCTCGTTTGCCATGAAATTTGGCGATGATGATTCCTTCTTTGACACGGGCTGGGTACAGACTACAGTTGGTAGCCTTAAACCCAGTTTTACCATGCGGTTGTTAATGGTTGCATTATTTTATTTACCATTACCATTAAAAACAATAAGTGGCTTATAACTTAATTAGTTAAAGGAAAATTAATGAAAAATGTTTGAAAATTTTAAGTTAAATAGTATCAGGTTTGATTTTTTAGTGTAAAAATGTGGTTTTTCGTTAAAGTGAATAGTATGACTGACTTTTCGTTAAAACTCCCGTTAGTTAATAGTGTTCGTCCATGCATTCGAGGTCAGATGTTAAATTCCTCTCATAATTTAAGTTCTTTTTTTCTTTTGAACAAATGATATTATCTACATTAAATGGTGGGTAGGATAGTGGGTTAAAACTCTCAACTAACAATAACGTTGTTCGAATTTTGCTTTGTGAAAATCAAAGACTTCCCATAATTTAAGTTAATTTAGTTGAATTGTCACTTATCACTACGGTCTTGTGGTATTTATCTTCACCTGTAAATGATATGTTTTTAAAAACTAAGCATAACCTCTCATTCTCTTCTTAAGTGTAAATAATATGTTTTTAAAAAATAATAATTGAATTATCTTATCATGTGTAAAACAAATAAAATAAAGATTACATTAAAAAAATAATCTTTAGACGAAAAAACAAAAAAGGTTCAAGCAGAAAACTCAGAGTTCGTTTGGATGTGCTTTTAAAATGACTGAAAGCGTTTTTAATGAAAATATTTTTGAAACCAAAAAATGAAAGTAAATTCTGGAAAATCACCTAAAGTGCTTCCTGGTAGTGCTTCTTGCAGAAAGCACTTAAGTGCTTTTGGAACCAAAAAATATTTTATCTAAAAACACTTTCATGATTTTAAAAAGGGAGTTTTAACAAAACACTCTCATTACTGTTCACTTTTAACGAAAAACCATATTTTTACATTTAACTGACACTATTCACTATACCTCTAAAAATGACTTTTCATTGAAAAAGAAGTTTTTTTGAATTTTTCGTTATTTACTTTAAAAAAAAAACATATCCAAACGAGCCGCCCAATCTTCTCCTACAACCCGATAGTGTGAAGTGCAGCAGCCAGCCACTGCCACTCCTCCAATCCCCCTCCTCAGACTCCTCCGCACTATCAGCCAGCCATTGTTGCCGCATGTAACTTCACTTCATGTGAGTTCTTCCCCCTCCTTCTTCTTCTCCTCTTTCCCCAGCCTCTGCAAATTTTGCTCTTTTCTTCTTCTTCTTTTAAGTTATAATTCACTTTCTGATTCGATTTCTTTAAATTAGGGATTTAGGGATTTTAGCAAGTTAGGAATTTAGTGTTTTTCTTCATGGGAAGTCTGGAGTTAACCTTTTTGAGTTTTGGGTCTGCCTTAAAAAGTGCCCTCCAACTGTCCGATAAAATGCCTCAATGGGGCGTCCGGCTTGTGCTGCGCGCTTCTGCCTATTCCTTGCGCAAGTTGTGGCACGGTGCGCACGCCGCAGCCTTCCTTAAAAGAAACTAGTCTAGTGCATTCATAAAACAACTAGTGTTTATCAAAAAACAGAAGACTATGTCAACTTTCCTACATGAGAAATGAATTGAAATCCTTACATATTGTATACTTATCACGGACAGACTTGGTTTTTTAGAAACAGTGATATAAATTATGGACATGGTTTTGGTTAAGTTTATTTGTTTGATACGTTCGTTATTAATGTATTTAACAATTTCTCATGTTCTATTCAAACTTTTCAAGGTTTGGAGCAAATTTCCATCATTTCAGTTTTAGAGCTCTATTTGTTGATACACTCTATTATTATGATTGTGGGTACTGTTTGTTGCTATGGTTGATAAGAAATATTAATGCGACCTGTTCAAAAAGCGTCCTCGTGGACAATGCTTGTAAGGTTTTTTCTTCTTATAAAAATCGAGAACTTTTTACACATTGACCCGTAGGAGAAAAATTCCTGGATCCGCCACTGGTTGTAGCTGATGCCCTGCTTCTGTTTAGGCTTGGTCTCAGTTTTGGCTTTTGAATATAGCCTATATAGGCTTTTACTTGATTTTAAAATTCACTCGTCGTTTTGTTTTAGATTTCAGCCTTTTGATCATATAACAAAGGAGATGATGGCAAAATTTTGACAGAATCTTTCAACTAAGATAGATGGCTGGGTGCCAAGGAGTAATTGTTTAGAGAGATGTATTCGAGTTTGAAGGTTCTGAGAGGTGGGTTTCCTGGCTTTTTGCTAGCTCTTCATTCACTTCCACTGGAAGTAGTGGCATCAGCATCATTACGTTTTGGCATATCATTTTTCATTGAAAGTGACCTAAGTTTGGAGGGAAGATTGGTGGTTTACTCTTGATTATGACTATATAAGAAATTAAGAAAAAGTGTAAATGGTTCTGAAAATCTCTCTTTTTCTTGCAGGAATTTAAGAATGGCTACAGCCACCACTTCAAGGGCCTTTCTCTACTCCCATTACTACCGTAGTCTCCCATTCTTTCCTCCCTTCAGTACTGCGTCTAGGTTACCCAACCTTCGTCATAAAAACTTGAGGAATCCAATCGTTCTCTCTACTGTCAAGTGTTTTCAGTCCTCGTCTGGGCGTCCAAATGTGGTTGAAATTCTTGAAGAGAGAGGGTTGCTTGAATCCCTCACCAGCGAGCATCTAAGGCAAGTGTGCTCCGACCCCAATTTACCTCCTCTCAAAGTCTATTGTGGCTTCGACCCAACTGCCGAATCCTTGCACTTGGGTAACCTTATTGGAATTGTCATCCTCTCATGGTTCCAGAGATGTGGCCATCACCCCATAGCTTTGATTGGTGGTGCCACCGCTCGTGTTGGAGACCCTTCTGGCAAGAGCTTGGAGAGACCTGAGCTTGACCTTGACACTCTGTCCCGAAACACCTCAGGAGTTACCAATACAATTATGAGAATTCTGGGTGGGGTTTCCGTCTTGAACAATTATGATTGGTGGAAAGACGTTCGGTTGTTAGAGTTTCTCAAAGATGTGGGTCGATATGCAAGAGTGGGGAGCATGATTGCAAAGGAGAGTGTGAAGAAGAGGTTGGAGTCAGAACAAGGAATGAGCTATACTGAGTTCACGTACCAGTTATTGCAGGGCTATGATTTCCTACACCTCTTCCGCAATGAAGGTGTTAATGTCCAGATTGGAGGTAGCGATCAATGGGGGAATATAACTGCAGGGACTGAACTCATACGCAAGATTCTCCGTATGGATGCTGCTGCTTATGGCTTGACGTTTCCTCTTCTACTGAAGAGTGATGGAACCAAATTCGGCAAGTCCGAAGATGGTGCCATATGGCTTTCGCCATCCATGTTGTCTCCCTATAAGTTGTATCAGTATTTGTTCTCTGTTCCTGATGTTGATGTGGTCAGGTTTCTCAAGATTCTCACTTTCTTGGACATGGATGACATCAAACAGTTGGAGAGCGAGATGGAGAGACCTGGATACTTGTCCAACACAGCTCAGCGCAGGCTTGCTGAGGAGGTCACCCGTTTTGTGCATGGTCAAGATGGTCTGGACGAGGCCCTCAAGGCAACTGAAGCAATGAGGCCTGGTGCTGATACTAAATTGGACTGGAACACCATTAAAGCCATCTCTGAGGATGTCCCCTCCTGCTCTTTCCCTTATCATCAGGTCCTTGATCTCTCTCTTGTTGATCTCTCAGTTTCATCTGGTTTGCTTGACAGCAAATCTGCTGCCCGGCGTCTGTTGAAGCAAGGGGGGCTTTACTTGAACAACTCCCGAGTTGATAGTGAAAATAAGAGAATTGAACCTCAAGACATTGTGGACGGAAAACTTCTCCTTTTATCTGCAGGCAAGAAGAATAAGGTTCTGGTACAGATAAGCGACACCTGAGGGATGCCTGCCTGATGGTAATTATCCACGAAACCTTTACGATTCAAAGAGTGTGTAGTACAAACTCATTTCGTCGACCTAGGGTTAGCTCTTCTAAGTTCGTCGACCTAGGGTTACCGTTTATTATTTATTTTCACATTCGCCTCGCTGTGAAGTTTTGAAATTAAGGTGAGACTTTCTATCGAGATTCTTGAGTGTAGAACCCCATTTGACAAAGTTCTCTACCTCACTACTATATTTTTCACTTTTTTTTAGTTTTTGGCTTAAATACTCTACCAAATAAACCGTAAAACTGCTTCCAAATTCCTTAAAAGTTTAACTTAATGCTTAGGAAAAATATTTTGCGAAAATAAAATATTTGCATTTTTGTCAAAAAAAAAAACATGGGTGTTAGGTGGGCTCGACGCGCACAAAACGAGGCGGACTTAGCTCACGTAAAATGAGACGAACCATGTTAGGCAAAACAAGGCGGGCTCCGCTACAGAAAACGGGGTGCGCTTCGGGCATGCAAAACGAGGCGGGATACATCGCACAAATCGAGGCCAACCCTACGCAGTGCACGTCAAAAAGACACGAGCATCGTTGGCGTAAACAAGGGGCGGGCTTATGGCACGCAAAATGATAATGACACCTCACATGCAGAACGAGGCGAACCCAAGTACATAAGACAAGGCGGACTTGGTGCACGCAGAACGAGGCAAACTCCATGTTGCTCAGAAAATGAGTCAGGCTCTATGTGCAGAAAAATATATTTTGAAGAACATGAATATGATAGTTTGTTGAAGTGGTAAGAGAGATAAAAGAAAAATGTACAAAAATGATTTAAATTCCTGGGGTGCCAGAAAGTAACGTGTGACTTTCTGGCACCCTCAAGAATTTGAAACATTTTTGTACATTTATCTTTTATTTCTCTTACCACTACAACAAACTATCATATTTTCATGTTCTTCAAAATATATTTTTTCGTGCAAATTATTATAACTCGTATTTAAACACTTGAAATCAACGATTTAAAACATAAATATAAATGTATTTGAACCTTTTTCATTTTTTTTGTTATTTTTTTTAATGTTTTTTTATCTAAATGTAAACTACATATTAATAGAACCCTCTTTTGCAATGGCAGAGCCAGGAAATAATATTAGGGGGTCAGTAAGAATAGCGCGCACAATTTTTTTTTAACAAAAATAGTATGTGTGGAGCCAAAAATATTCACTAGGCGACAAGTGGACTTTTGAACGAAAGAGGACAAAAATACCCTTGAGGCATACCGGGATTCCTACGCGCAAGCAGCATGAAATTATCTTTCAACCAAGTCAAAAGTGCTCAAAATAGGTAACGATTTAAAGCCTATTTCATCAAATCCTTTCTATAAGGTAATTCCCAAAACCTAATTCTTTTTATATGTTTTATATTCCATTATTTAGCTAATCAATTGGCTAAATAATATTTTCCTTTCATGTTTCCTAAAAATTGACTAATTAAGGGATTAATCACCTAATCAATCCCTTAATTATCAATTTGAAACATCCACTCAAACCTAAAAAAATACTATAGGGCCGGCTATCCCATTCAAAACCTAAACCATTACCTTTTTTGTTACCTTTTCCCACCATTTCTTCCCTTTTATTAGCCAATCAATACCATAATTACTATAACATTTCTTTTCATATTTAATTAGCCAATTAATTGGCTAATTAAACCACAAATTCACCAAAAAAATGGAGAGAGTGGCCGGCCATTCCTTGAAGAAAATGGAGAAGCCTAATCCTATAAATAGGCTCCTATTTTCACCAAAAATTGATGCCAATTCACTTACAAAAAATCACAAATACTCTAAACACTATTTCTCTCTAAAATTCTAACTTTGGCATCGGAGGTTCTTCGGCCAATGCCCCCCCATTCATTGTGGGCGCGTGAGGCTTTTGGCCTTAACCTAAGGTGCTAGTTGTTTTGTAGGTGCAAAATCGTCCAAGATCGAGGAGGAGAAAATTTGCATCCACAGTATGCATATCGCCATTTTGTCGAGTCTTGGTAGTCTTGAAGTCATTTGTAAAGGCATACTGCACACCTGTTAATACCTCATTTTTGTGGGTAACTAACATGTTCCAAGGCTGCTTCCATATGAATGCTTAACAAATAAACACACTAACAATGTTTAATATCATTGCATCCCATTAATATGTTTGTCCAAGAATGATGATACTTTGTTATTCTTTGAGATCACCATTTTATTTACTTTGCATTTTTGGATAGTTTTTTACTTGGTTCTTTTTTTCTTCCTACAATTGTAATCACAACCAGAAAACAAGTCATAGGTAAATAATATTAGGACTAGATTGTTAAAGAGCAACACCTCTCTAATGCATTTTATCAAGCAGTTGAAGGGTATATATGAAGGGCAACTCCAACCTTCAAAGGGGCAGCACCCAAGTCATCCATGGAGATTCACTAGAGTTCGAAGGGTCAGCTGACCCCCCTTGCCCCTAAGTCGGTCCGCCCTTGCCTCTTTGTCAACCAAAAGAGGGTGAAAGACTATTTAACAAAACAAAATTTTGTTATTTTTTGTTTAAGCCTCACCTATAGCTGATTTTACATCTCTAATTTAAAATATATATACACACACACACTAAATATACATTTTAACATCTCTATATTTTTTACTTTTTTTAACTTTTCGGCTTAAATATACACTTGTTGCTCAACGAGGCGAACTCCCAGATGCTCAAAAAACGAGTCAGGCTCCACGCGCAGAAAAATATATTTTGACAAACATGAATATGATACTTTGTTGAAATGGTAAGATAAATAAAAGAAAAATTAACAAAAATGATTCAAATTATTGGGCAGTGCACGTCAAAACGACACGAGCGCCACTGACGTAACAAAAGGAGCAGGCTTATAGCACGCAAAATGATGCCCACACCTCACATGTTGAACGAGACGAACCTAGGCACACAAGACAAGGTAGACTCGATGCATGCATAACGAGACGAATTCCGAGATGAGATCTTCTGCACCCATTTTTGTCTGTGGGCCCTCTGTGTCTTCTTTAATTGGATGAGGATTTGGTTTATTTTTTATTATTTTAATTATTATCAAGTTAACATTAATTATGTTTGGTTCAATAAGCAAAGGCACAGAGAGGCCACAGACAAAAATGGGTGCAGAAGATTTCAACTCACGAATTCCTGGGTCCTTAGAAAACGAGTTGGGCTCCACGTGCTGAAAAATATATTTTGAAGAACATGACAGTTTGTTGAAGTGGTAAGAGAAATAAATAAAAAAAACTTTATGGCACCCTCAAGAATCTGAAACATTTTTGTACATTTTTCTTTTATTTCTCTTACCACTACAACAAACTATCATATTCATGTTCTTCAAAATATATTTTTCCGTGCAAAATTATTATAACTCGTATTTAAACACTTGAAATCTATGATTTAAAGCCTAAATATAAATATATTTGAACCTTTTTCTTTTTTTTTGTTAATTTTTCTTTTATCTAAATCTAAACTATATATTAATAGAACTCTATTTGTCAATCGAAAGAGGGTAAAAGGCTATTTAACAAAACAAAATTTTGTTATTATTGTTTTAAGCCTCACCTACAGATGATTTTAACATCTCTAAATGAAACCCCAACTCTACCAACTCGAGAAAAGGATGTACATCAGTACTAGGGGTATTATGACCGACGCGGTCACCCTCGACAACAGATAGGAGGGGAACCGTTTCACTTTAGTTTTCGTTTTTATTTTAAAACTGAAAGCGAAATAATTATCAAACACAGAGCACCTTAAATCCAAATTTAGTCTAGAAAATATTCACATCCTTATTTTTCATTACATGAAAGAATTTGAAATATCCATACCTTACATCTACACAGCTACATACAATCTAGAACTAGCTTTACAAATTACACACTGCATATCTCCACTGCCCCCACAACTTGTACACACAACACACACCACCACCATGTATATACTCGTGTGTATTTTATTTCTTTTCCATGTACGACGTCGTCATAATTTTCGACAAACACAACCCCTTCACATGTTCTCAGTCAGATGTATATACCATGGTCCATAAACACTAACCGATACGGTGGCTGCCACCACTAAAACCTCCGCGGCTTCCCCCACGCTGTCGGTCAGCGCAACAGCTCCAACTTGCCGGAGTGCTGTTTCCGCTAATTTTCTTCCTAGGGATCCACTTCCGCCAAGAACCACTCCCCTTGCAGCCGTATATACAGCACGAGAAACCCTTTTAAACACGGGATCCTCAGCTTGCAAGCTCCTTCCTAACATGCTCGCCATAACTGCCTTCCTTGACCGAAGCTTCTTGCTGTCTACAACTTTGTTACTGTCAATCGAAAAGTCACTAATTGATTCAACAATTTCCTCCATGCCTGCATCTTCGACACTGTCCAAGGTTCCCAAGAGTCGCTCGGTGCATTTTGATACTATGTGTTCCATGTCTACAGAGCTGGTTACTACCCTCTCGCTTAAAAGGGTTTGCCGGCAAATAAGGATGCTGCATTTACATATTTTTCACCGGGGATTAGAAATCTATGATATAGTCACTCAAAGCAAAGACAACTGAAATGTTGATCATTTAGGAACGTTACTTTTTATGCACTAAAAAAGAAAAAAGAAACCCCCATATTGTTTCAAGTAAATCCGAATGCGCGCGCTAAGTTACCTTATGGAAGTAACAATAATTTTCTGAATTTGAGCCTGAACAGCCCTCAGCCTAGAATGGTTAAGCTTGAAAGTCTCAGGTAGAGCCTCTTCGGTCAAACCAGACACACCGCTAACCAACTTCAATAAACCAAGCCTCACCAACAAATCAACTGTTTCTCCCTTACATTCGGGTTGTTGAATACCTGGTCCAAGAGAAACAAACACATATTAAAAAAGAAACACGGGACACACTTTGCGATTACCAACATCCCCTTAAAATAAAAAAAATTACAAACGTAATCTCCGTACTCAAACCTGTGCTATTAGTAGAAGCAGAAGTAGAAGGGGAATTTGATTTCACCAGAAAGCTTCCACCACTTCTAAGGGCGGTGGAAGGAACAAATCCCTGAGAGGGATTATCACCACTCGTCAGAGTTGAGCAAGAGATTGTATGTTCTTGCCACTCCTGATCTTTGCAATCCCACACTGCTGAAAGCCACTGTGCTGTAAGTGGTATAGAGGTATTGGCATCTGAGGGAGACCCATAGCGATTGGCAAAGGCTTTTCTCAGGTATTCCACACCAGTTGGCCCCTTTAACAAAGGTTCCATAATTCTTATACGTGCTTTGCTAATCTCTCGTTTAAGCACCTGTCACAAAATCCAACATTACATTACTCTGGGGGAATCTTGGTATTTCAATATGTATTTCAATAAACATTATCACACTTTGAATCCACTAACTAGTGTTCTATATAGAATTTTAACAGAAAGTTTGAAATACTGTGTTTTGAGATATAAAAGGTAACAATCAAATACACGGAAAACATTTTCAATTCTCATGCAAAAAACTTGCAAATACTACTACAAAAATACGCGTACAGTACCAATAATTCAATGAAAGATGTTACTATTACCCTTCGGAAACTTATTGCCCCTAGGTTTCTATTCCACAAAAGAAATTCATACTATGCAAAACCTTTTTCAGATGTACAACTAAAACCAGAGACATACCTGAATCTGCTCTAGAACAAAACGCAGGCCCTTGATCATTGCCAGGACACTTGAGCAGTTGGAGTCGTCCCTGGTTTGACATATCTCATCTAGTTCTTTCCTTAAACTCTGGTATGTGACCATCATTTCATCATCAGTCGCTGGAGAGGACAGCCTTCGCAAAGTGACCATTGAAAACTCTAGGATCTTTCCCAGGTAGTCAATGTCCAGGTTACCAGATTTCAAAACCTAAGGACAAAGAATAGAAGTTAATTTTCTATACATGCACGCGAAGTAATGTTAGAGAAGACAATTAATGGTGCTGCTACCTGAGAGAGAATATCCACATCAATAGCATCAAAAATCTCTTGCTTCCAGCTCTGTGGAGCCATCTCACAGATTTCATCCCTAATCTCCATCATGAGTTGAATTATTCTGTCATAGTTGGGCTCATCCTCTTTTACAGATTCAATTACGCCATCCCAAAAAGCCTTCTCCATTGTCTGTCTTATCTTTGACTGGAAAATATATTACCCATCAATCAGAAAAGTGGTAAAATTTCTGGCTCATCATCAGTAAATACATGTGTAACAACAAACAAAATATCCTTTTCAAAATATGACCGCAAATAGATGAAAAGGCATTACTTATGAGTCTGTCAACATCCAAAACAATAATATTTACATTTTTAACTTCAACCACTAATATTATTTATAAATATGAAAATGCACAAACCTGAACATTGTTTGGATCTTCGTCAGTAACATTAAATATATCAGAAAATTCCTGCTTCTGCTCATGGAGAAACTCATTCACAATTAATTCATTCTCTGTGACCAACTTTTGTGAAGAAGATCCAAGCTGCTGATCCAACATGGTTTTCCTAGCAGAGGACACAACTCCATGATGAGCAGTATCATCTTCCCTAAATAAGGATCGGACTATACGACTTGGATTACTTCTCTTATCTGCACTAGCAGAAGGACTGAGTGTTGAACTAGGGGGACTTGGAGAAATAATGTGTGTGACCTGCAACCCTGATGGGCTTCCATTTTCCTTTGCTTGAAAGTATTTTAACCGTGTTTCAGATATAGCAGATTTCATACGCTCGATCCCAGCATCTCCACCTAGGTGCTGCACTTTTTCCCTCAATAGCTTTTGGTCTTCAGTAACCTACGCCAACATATAACTCAAAATGTCAGCCAATAGGTCAACATATTGCTAGATTGTCAAAAAAGAAAGACAAAGTGGAACAATCTCCTACAAAGGAAATTAGTAAAACTAGTTAATATTTAGCTTATTCTTTTACTGTATAGAAAAGATCAGCCCCTATCACTGAAAGAGATGAAAGTTAGCAAGCATCCCTTTTCCTTTTTGAAAAGTGACATATATATTTTCCCAAACATCTTCGCCATGATTGAAATTGAAAACATAAATGTTCACAAGCAAGCCACAAGAATAAGTAGAAAATGGAAAGAGGAAGGTGAGTAAAACCCGTTAGTTTATAACAGAAAATAAAAACCTAAGATGGAGTGGAGGGTGTGCCAGTTTGTCTTCTTTCCCCCTATTCATAAATCAAATGATATTAAAGAAAGAGAAGCTGGATCCTTTTGCTGATGGTGGAACAAACCCAGTCTTCTTAAATATGTCACACAAATTTTTTAAGAAAGAAAACAAAGGAAAAAGAATAATAAAATCAATATACAACTAACGTACCTGTTTCTGAATAGCCTTCATATCATGAGTAAGATCACCAGTCACTCCTTCCGGAGTCATCTTGCAAGTTTGAATCATAGAGAGCTCTAAATGGCATGCTGCTCTCACCAAATCTTCCACTAATAACTGAGCATCCTTAACCTTCCAACCCACAAAACAATTCAAGTAGGAGCACCATGCTTTATCAAAGGCTCCAAGCTGAGATCTGAAGGTCAAATGTTTGGGCAATGCGGAATCAGACTCATCATCAGAACTTTGTATGGGGCCATCGAATATAACCTTTAGAAGTAACTCAAACTGTCTAACAAACTCTTCTGCAGATTTGGCCAGAGAAATTTCACGCTCTCCTCTACCACTGAAAACCGCATCTGGATGACCCAAAATCATGTAAGCACAAAGAACCACTCTCATCGGATATCTTGATAATTTAACAGAATTTCTGGCTGTGTCCCTGATGGAAGAAGATTTATTTGCGTTTCTACTCCTTAAAGATGGCCTTGGCGTAGTCCTCTTTTTTGGGGAAGCAACTCGTTTGAGAAGGTGATCTATGTTATCAAAGTTGGATGGATAATTTATTGAGGCAACAGCCCTGGAAACTTTTAACCGGCTCTCAAGCCGGTCAAGAAGAGCTTTCACAGTCTGAAGGGTATCAGTTGATTCAATCAAAATTGCGAGCTGCTCAAACGGCATTGACTTGACAGTCTTTTCAGTAATTTCCAAGGCATCGTAATCTTTTGCCAAAGCAAGTGTAGTTCTCCTCAGCCTGAGGAAACGCCTCCAACACCTATTAAATATCAACACTCATTTAGGCTGAAAGTTGTAGTTTAAACTTGGGTAAAAATTTGGATACTAGCATTTTACAAGCTAAAAATTTTCAATACCATACAAACAAGTAAAACTTTAACCACCAAAAAAATACGGTTGACTCTGGTATGCCTCCAAACACAACAAATAATAATAAACATCTACTGGGAAATACCAAAACAACCACAAGGCTTTGACCCAGACCAAAACAACTCTCTGAAATCAGTATTTCAAAGTATGCATACCTTGCTAACTTCCTAGAAAGAAGATCAGCCTCCTCGTGCATCCTATTCCAACTCACTTGAAAAGATATCTGTAGCTTTCCTCTTTGCCTTAGATACTCTGCTCTTTGCCTCTTTGCCTAATTATATAACCAAAAAATAATAATTTATTAGGAAACACTAGAATAGCAACAAAAGGCCACTGGTAGAACAGAGAAATAAGTTGTGCTCGTGTAACTCCAAATGAAATGCATACCCTTTGCAAACGATTTTCTAACTGCTCCCGCTTCGCCCTCCTTTCAATCTCACGTTGATGAGAGACAGACTTAGCCACTCTTTGCACTTGCAACATCCTTGCACAAGCCCTATTCTTCTCTGCTTCCAAAAGTGCCAATCGCTTTTTTTCAGCAGCTGCACGTTTTTGGCTAATTGCAGCACGTACTCGCTCCTTGTACTTCTTCTCCCAAGCCATCTTCCGCAATAAGGACTGAGATGTCCTCTCCTTCAGAGTAGCCCTTCTTTGTCTATAAGCTTTGAGCATAAGCATTCTATTTGCCTCTGCCTGCTGAAAACGTGATTCCACTTTCGACCCAAGCTTTTGACGTTCCTTTTCAACACGCATTTCTACCTCACATTTAGCTGCTTGCCGCAATTCATCCAATTTTGCCAAGCGCATTTGAGCGTTTTCAAGAATACTCAACCTGTTGGTTCAACAGTAAGCAACATCAATTGAAAAAATTGGGTCCCAATATATGCGTCCAAGAGAGTCCCAGGTTCACTTTCTGGTGAGAATGAAAAAGAATATTTTCAATCATGATAAGGAAAAACTGAAAGAGTGAAATCCTTCAAAACAAAGAGGGACCATTCAAAACATTGTGGACCATGAAAACATTGGACAGTGAAACTACGCATCATTCTAAGCCAACAACATCAAAGAAGAGTGAGCTTCTTAAACTATATAAATTTAAGTGTTACCTTTTCTTCTCTGCAGCTTGTAGCTTGGCTTCAAGGCGCTGGCCAAGGTCTTCCTCTTCAGATGAAGATCGGGAGGGACTCCTCGGCTTTGCCCGTGCCTTGCTTGACAACTTTTCATAGTGTTCCTGTACCCAAACCAATTAACGAAATTCGAAAAGTCAGATTTTAAACTAAAAACTACATACAAACAGACCTAAGAAACGATATAACAAAATTTTACGCCACAAAACACATCGCTTGACAAGAAAATACTATTACCAAAAAACAATACTGTTACTTGTTCCAGACTTGAAAACAGAGACACCCATGTGAAAAGGAAGAAAACCCAGATTTCAAACAACCTTACCTACCACAAGCAAAAGCAACACGCTTTTAAATTAAAGGTATAAACAATCTAACCATCTACAAAATTAAATTTTATTAAATAAAAAAACAAAACAAAGACTTAATCAAAATTCACAAGGTGTTTTTGATATATGAAATTTATAAAGTAAAACCCTTTTCCGTTCAACTGCGATCAAAAAGATTGTACAAAAGAAAATAATAAGAAAACAAATAAATTTGAATATCATCTCAAAATTTGGAACCAAAATGTTCATAAAAAAGTACGAGAATTTGATAACAAGCTACTCAAGGATCCTTAATTTCGAATTAGATAAGTCAGCAATCAGCATCACCTACCTAAAATTAAAATTAAAATTAAAAGAATATAAAGAAAAATAGTTCTTGACTGAAGTATATGGCTCAGTTCAGTCGTTGAATTTTCCCGTACCAAATTATCAACAAAATTTTCTCAGTAAACAAACAGAAAATTAGTGGGATAAGGTTTTGTTGCTGTTGTTGTAAACAAACAGAAAATTACAAATTCGAGAACAAAAATCCACGGAGGAAAAACAGCATTTAAGAAATGAATAGTACAAATAGAGGAAGGCAGAGAGGGAGGGAAACCTGACGGCGAAGATCGGCGAGTCTGAGCTTGGCCTGAATTTGTTCGGCGGTGTTAGGAGTCTTGTTACAGTCGACAAGGCTGAGCCTCCGTCTGAGCCTCGTGGGAAGTCTCGGAGGCGAAGAGAAGGACGACGCCCTTTCGTCGGCCGGAAAATCCATGGCTACGCCGCCGCCGCCGCCGCCTCCCCGCACCATGTCTCGTCGTCGTCGTCGCGTGAGTTGAGTTGATGATCAATCAGCACGACGTCGTACAGTACGAATTTCGAATTCGCGAACCGATCAAATTAATAATTTGAAATTTTGAATGAATTAAAAGAGAGTGAAACGTCGCGACCTCTCTCAGCTTTTGCGTTTCGTTTCGTTTCGTTTCGATTGGAGTTTCTGCAAGATTTGTGTCGGGAGTTGGGTTTGGGTTCGGGCAGGGATTTTAATATTTATTTTTGCGGGGCGGGGGGGGGGGGAGGATGAGACGAAAATGAAAAGGCGTGAAGAGAATGAATGTGTGCACACACATACGTATTATCCGTGTCTTTCACACGTCATCTCTCGTCCCAACGGTATTATTTTAGTCTTGTAATTTTTGTTTTTTGTTTTTTTGTTTCTTTATTTTATCCTAACATTTGCCTACGCACTTTGTGTGTATGAACACATTTTTGTAGAAAATAAGAATGAGAGAGGGGGGAGAGAGAGAACGTGGGAGAATGGGAGGTTTTTATTTTTTTATTTTTTTATTTTTTATAAATATTAGAGGTATTTTAACATTATCTGTAGGTAAGGCTTTAATAAAAAACAATAAAATTTAGACCTGTGAAATTACATTATTGCCCTTCTTCTTTTTTATGATAGAAGATTAATTTGTCTTTTTACCTTTTTTTTATTGACAATTAGGGTTTTATTAATTAGATTCATAATGGGCTAGTAATAATTTAGTTCAAATTCGCTTTTGGCGATAATTAAACCTAAGGAAAACTAATGAAAATGGTTTGAAAACTTTGAGTTTTAACGATAAGGACAAAATAAAGAATAAAATGAATAGTACCATGATTGATTTTTTAGTGTAAAAATGTGGTTTTTCGTTAAAGTAAACAGTACCGGGAGCTTTTTCGTTAAAGTTCCCTTAAACCTAAGATCTCTTATTTACAAATAAAGAGGAATACCACTAGACTATAGTACTAAGTGACTATTTTATATATTAATTACATATTGCGTAAACTCATAAGAACCACGTCATATTGCCAAAACAACAACACGAACTACGTAATGTACATATTTAATATAAATACATGCATTGGGGATGATTTTGAGGCTAACAACTTGGATTACGGTTATTCTTTTTAAGTCGTGCCTTATAAGCTTGTGTCAATCTAATATTATTCTTTAAGTAAGCCCACTAAACGGATCTAATAGGATATAATTGGATTGGCAGAGACTTAAAGACAACTTACATAATCCACTTTATTGTGGATTCATAACCTATCATGTACAGTCATGTCCATTTCACATTTTCACATAACAAACAAGGAACTAAACTCTAATCCATTTTAATTGGTTACAACATATCTCAACCAACTCATCAAAAAAGCCTGGTACTCAAAAATGGTTGGATCATGACATTTGCATGCATAAAATATGTATGTATGTATGTATATTTGCATGTTTGCATGTTCATATTAATTTGTGGGTCAGGCTCTTTCTGATTTTAGGGGAAATGAATGAATGCTAGACGTGCTATTTCAAAAAGAATTAAAGTGTAGTGTTGGACCACGTTTTTTAATTGTTTTTATTTAATTCTAAGAAGCGTTGTTTATTTATCTATACTATTATTAAGAGAAGATGACTCGAATTCTTTGACGTAACCGAATATGACGTTAAGTGCTTACAAGCAAAAAGAAATATGAATCTAAAAAAATTGAACAAGCAAGGCAAGGGCGGAGCTACCTAAGGCCTAGAGGGGGCATCCGCTCCCACTCAGATTTTTGGGCGATGAAAAAAATTGTCATTACAATTAAAACAACAATTAAATTTTTGCTTTTGATTCCGAATATTCCACGTTAAATCAAACTCAATTGAACTGGGGATTTCATAAATAGATTGGATTCAACCGATGAAGTATCATAACTTGATATAAAAATTTACTCTGCAAAGTATTTTATATGAATTTACTTCATCCGTTCGTTTGTGGCATTACAATTTAAAATTTAACTTTTTAATTTAGAGATTTTTCATTGTACCTGACCCTCAACAACTTAACACCCATTATTTTACTTGGTTGTTTTAGGACGCCCCCAGTCAAAAACATTTCTAGCTCCGTCCTTGAAGCAAGGGGTAGAACAGTAAAATACATTGCATATGTTTTTTATGGCCAATTTTAAAAGAAAAAATAATTCACGTGTTATAATACAAGTAGATAAAAGATGTATCTCTTCAATTATAAATGATGCCATCATTTCCATTCCTCATGGTGAACAGTTTTTTTTAAATGAAAATAAATAAAAATTGTGTCTCGACCATATTATTAAAATTGGTTTCAATTTTTCATTTTATGGATTAAAAAAACATTGAGTTATAAGGTAAAATTATAGCAACATTTTTTTTAATGTACCTGATAAACTCAGGGCGTAATAGGTTGAAGATGAAGATCTTAACCACCATGACAATCTACCATTTTTTATTTTAAATATAACTTTTCAGATCATTTAATATGAATCATTGAACGTAGTCAACAAAGGTGATTCATTGAATCTAGTCATCCATATTTTTAAGCGTTATTTTGAATACAATTGATATTATCTAAAATTAGATGTGATGAAGTAGATTAAACTTTATAATGGGCTAGCCATAATAATTTGGATTGAATTCGACTTTGGTGAGAATTAAATATAAGGCTTATCACTTACAAGTGAAGAGTAATACTGTCACATCCTGGCCCGAGTCCACCACATCCTGGGCCCGCTCTACCACCATAGCACGATATTGTCCGCTTTGGGCTTACCATTCCCTCACGGTTTTATTTTTGGGAACTCACGAGCAATTTCCCAGTGGGTCATCCATCATGGGAGTGCTCTGGCCCCCTTCTCGCTTAACTTCGGAGTTCCTACGGAACCCAAAGCCAGTGAGCTCCCAAAAGGCCTTTTGCTAGGTAGGGATGAGAATATACATTTAAGAATCACTCCCCTAGGCGATGTAAGATGTTACAATCCACCCCCCTTAGGGGCCCGACATCCTCATCGGCACACTTCCGGGCAGGGATTGCCTCTAATACCATTTGTCACATCCCGGCCCGGGGCGGACCACTTCCCGGGCCCGTTCCACCACCGTAGCACGATATTGTCCTCTTTGGGCCCCGACCACGCCCTCACGATTTTGTTTCTGGGAACTCACGAGCAACTTCCCAGTGGGTCACCCATCATGGGAGTGCTCTGGCCACCTTCTCTCTTAACTTCGGAGTTCCGAATGAACCCGAAGCCAGTGAGCTCCCAAAAGGCCTCATGCTCGGTAGGGATGAGAATATATATTTAAGGATCACGCCCCTGGGCGAGGTGGGATGTTACAACTGTCACATCCCGGCCCGGGCTCCACCACATCCCGGGCTTGACTTCGCCGTAACACGATATTGTCCGCTTTGGGCCCCGACCATGCCCTCACGGTTTTGTTTCTGGGAACTCACGCTAGCAGAACTTCTCAATAGGTCACCCATCCTGGGAATGCTCTGGCCCATTTCTCGCTTAACTTCGGAGTTCCTAAGGAATCTGAAACCGGTGAGCTCCCAAAATGCCTCGTGCTAGGTAGAGATGGGAATATACATATAAGGCTTACAAGATCCACTCCCCTGGGCGATGTTGGATGTTACAATCCACCCCCCTTTTGGGCCCGACGTCCTTGTCGGCACACTTCCGGCCAGGGATTGGCTCTGATTCCAAACTGACACACCCCGACCCGGAATGTCCACTAGGACTCCGAATCGAGCTGTGCTGGCCGACACCTGGAAGGTGACGAAACCATAAAGTGTGGTGATGTGGAAAATTGTGAATAAATTTAAACTTAAGAGTGCCAAAATACCAGAGTGCAATGGTGAGAGGGAATAAACCCACTTCACACGTGACGCTAGAGCATAAGCAAGTACAGAAGTGTGAATTAATAATCGTACCTCGAAATAATCTCCAATATTAAGAATCGCCACGAATCTTCGAAAATAAGAAAGCTCAGCTAATAAGACCTCGAGGGTGAAGACAATACAAAGGTGAGTGACCCTGTAAATAAAATTTTAATATAACTCATATAAAACATTATAACCCCTCGCTACAACACCTGTATAATTTCCAAAAATCATAATATACCACAACACAGCATCTCATCAATAATATCAATTAATCATGCGATTAAGAACTCATACTAGTACGCAAGTCGGAGTCACCTAAGGTGACCTGTACAACTTACCCATATCTCATCACATATACTAGTTCATTACATATTTTATCACGTATACTAGCTCATAACATATTCATCACATATGCTAGCTCGTCACATATTCATCACATATGCTAGCTCGTCTCATATTCATTACATATGCTAGCTCATCACATTTTCATTACATATGCTAACTCATCACATATTCATCACATATGCTAGCTCGTCTCATATTCATTACATATGCTAGCTCATCACATTTTCATTACATATGCTAGCTCATCACATTTTCATCACATATGCTAGCTCATCACATATGCTAGCTCGTCACATTTTCATTACATATGCTAGCTCATCTCATATTCATTACATATGCTAGCTCATCACATATGCTAGCTCGTCACATATTCATCACATATGCTAGCTCGTCTCATATTCATTACATATGCTAGCTCATCACATTTTCATTACATATGCTAGCTCGTCACATTTTCATTACATATGATAGCTCGTCACATATTCATCACATATGATAGCTTATAAGTCAGAGTCACCTCTAGTGACATGTACGACTTATCTGTATCTCATCATATATCTCATTAATCGTTGCTGGCATATCCGGAGTCACTTATAGTGACTTGTACGGCTGAATCAATATCTCATCAACATGCTAGCCAATCAATATCTCATCATCCATATCTCATCACATATCTCACTACCATCATTATCATCAACATGTACTCACCTGAAGCTTACCTGGGCGTCCGCAACATCATTTGGCACTTCAAAGCATTCACAATAATTAGGTTCAGGCGATACACACATAAATATGTTATGATGCAATCTAAAACTCAACTATAACATAGTATTTTCAAGTATATATATATAACATGACGTGAAATGCATAATCCATAACGCCCTACACCCGAACTACTTATTTTCGGAGATAATTATCAATGATAAGCCTAACTAGATACTAGTTTAATTAACTATCATTACTTACGTTTCCTTACTTCAAATTCCTGATTCTTTATACATTGATTTATGACCAATATTTAACCACCAAATCATAAAGTTAAATCTTCCAATGTCCCTCACATTACACAATTCCCTAAACAAGGCTATTGTCTCAGTTATTTAGTCTCATTTATTGTATGGCTGCATCTAACGTCTCGTTAGACTGCCTACATACCCTAAACAGGGATTAAGCCATTCGTAGTTCACTATAATTATTTCAAAGCATTCACAGTAATCATAAGCCATAATCAATTATATACGTTCATGGAATTATCAATCACACACACACACATATATATATATATATATATATATATAATATACGATGGAAAGGAAAAGACTCACTCACCTGGAGTCCACGCTATGGTTCCCTAGCACGCACATCAAGGCATCCCAAACGATTGGCGCATGTGACCAATTATAGAATCACATCTCAGAACTCTTATCAATAGAATATGTAATTCACATAAAACACATCCTCAAGGACATTCTAAAATAGTTTGAGACCCATTGACCACAAGTCAACCGTCGATCAAAGATCGACAATTGGGTCCACAAACCTGCAAAACTCAACCCAGAAGATATGCATCTCAGATTCCTAATCTGCAACCTCCAAAGATCCACATTATACTTCTAGAATAACATACTAAAATTTCATTACGATTCGACGGTCGGATCTTCGTCAATTGACCAAAACTAAGTGACGGTTAACATTTATTCTATAAACTTACAAATCCAATTCGGGAAGATCCGTACGTCGGATTCCTGATCCGTAAGTTCCTATGATCCTCCAATATTATGCACTATAATGTATTAAAGTTTGGTGGTGATCCAATGGTCAGATCGTCGATTCATATTTTGACCTATTCACGTGTCGAAATGAAATTAAGCCCAAATAATGAAATTACGTCATACATATATCAATTATGACCCCAGGGCATCTAATAGCACTTAAATAAAACATCATTGGCCCACAGGACACGTGCCGCCGCACGCGCCGCCACGGGTGGCGGTTGGCCGCCCCCACTCGCCGGTAAATTCAACTATTTTTAAAAATTCTTAAAAATTACAGAACTGAAGATCTCAAAGAGTAGAGTAAACTTTATACCTGTGACCAAGGCCAATTTGGCCTAGAAAGGGTCCAATTTCATCAAAACCCGTCGGAACCCTAGAATTGGATATGCTTCGATTCGACCTCCAAACGTGTTCCGACGCCTCCACCACTGCTTGGGCTTTGTTCCTGGGTTCTAGGGGAGTGTTTTGGTAGTGGTAATTGAAGGAAAACATTTCACAAATGGGTGGATTTTGAGTAACCTTTCCCGCAACACCCATGGTGGTTTTTCCACCAAACTTCAACCAAATTCCTTCTAATTTTGGGTGGAAATGGAAAAGGGAAGGTTATGGAGTAGGTTGCAGGTAGTGGGAGGGTTTTAATCGCCGGGAAAATGGCCAAATTTGGCCGTGTGCTTGTCGGGTCGAACGGGTCAAAGGGGAAACCCGGTTTTCCCCTTTCATTTTCTTCTTCCTCCTTTCCCTCATTTCCCTCATTTCCCTCATTTCCCTCATTTCTCCCTTCTCTGGTTGGTCACCTCCTTCTCTCTCCTCTCCCCATTCGTCTACTCTCTCTCTCCCCATTTTCTGATTGGGCAGTAGCCCATTTCTTCTTTTTTCTTCCTTCTTTCCGTTCCCTACACTTCTTCCCCTCTTTTTCCTCTTTTTAAATAACTAAAAATAATGAAAAATTATTCATTATATAAATATATGAAAATATATAAATAGTGACTAAAACCAAAATACTTCTCGAGTACTTCAGGAAAATGCTAAAGGATTAATTCATACACTTCACTATATGTTATCAACGGAAGTCAAAACCCTCGCCTCTAAGGGCATTTTCATAAAATCACAATTTTAAATTTTGTAAAAACGTAAGAATTGGGATGGGTTGTCACAGAAATGACACATGATAGATGATTAGGTGTATAGTGGGCATACACCATAATTTATGGTGGTGAGCAAAAAATATTCCATGAATGAAATATGGCTATTGAGAATCAACATAGGATGCCCCAGTGGTTATGAACGAATTCCGAGCTCATATTTCATACGACATATTTTGGATACGATTTTTGGGGTTGGTGAATCACATGGTAGTGCCCAATGTAAGCTGAAATGCATCTGTGAGTTTTCCAAGTTCTCAAAAGGGTGAACTTTCTTAACGAAGCTGCCAACTAGGTTTTTATTTTTTTATTTTTTTATTTTTTTTGGGGTTGGAAAAAACAATGTTACTATTGGGGTAGTGTAGTTTGGCCATGATTCGAGTTTGACCATTCTTACATGATAGTGCCTTGTAGGATTTATAGCAAATCAAACCTAAATTTGATGTAACCTTTTGTGGTTGTAGCTACAAGAAATGCTTTTATATTCTAGATGTATTCCAGATGTTGCTGATGGGACAATCTAAATTATGGGGGGGGGGGGGGGAATTCAAATACTTGCTAATTTCAAATATGATTACTCTTCATATATTATTTTTAAATTCAATATGTTGTCTCTTATAATTGGTTTCAATTCCAAAGTTACAGTGTAAATATTTCAATTTTTCAAATCTTAACGGTTAAAAAAAATCTTCAAGTTGATTAAAGTAATGTATTTTTTTTTTATTATGCACTCATTTGGATTCTTTACATATAGTTTAAATTATTACAATAACGATCGGAAATGTCACTTAGTACAACAAGTTTAGTGGTATTTGTAACATCTCACATCGCCAAGGGGAGTGATCCTTAAATGTATATTCTCATCCCTACTTAGCACGAGGCCTTTTGAGAGCTCACTGGATTCGGGTTGCGTCGGAACTCCGAAGTTAAGCGAGAAGGTGGCCAGAGCACTCCCATGATGGATGACCCACTGGGAAGTTGCTCGTGAGTTCCCAGAAACAAAATCGTGAGGGCGTGGTCAGGGCCCAAAGCGGACAATATCGTGCTACGGTGGTGGAGTGGGCCCGGGAAGTGGTCCGTCCCGGGTCGGGATGTGACAAATGATATCAGAGCCAATCCTTGGCCGGAAGTGTGTCGACGAGGACGTCGGGCCCCTAAGAGGGGTGGATTGTAACATCCCACATCACCCAGGGGAGTGATCCTTAAATGTATATTCTCATCCCTACCTAATCGTGCTACGGTGGTGGAGCGGGCCCGGGAAGTGGTCCGCCCCGGGCCGGGATGTGACAAATGGTATCAGAGCCAATCCATGACCGGAAGTGTGCCGACGAGGACGTCGGGCCCCTAAGGGGGGTGGATTGTAACATCCCACATCACCCAGGGGAGTGATCCTTAAATCTATATTATCATCCCTACCTAGCACAAGGCATTTTGAGAGCTCATTGGCTTCGGGTTTCGTCAGAACTCCGAAGTTAAGTGAGAAGGTGGCCAGAGCACTCCCATGATGGGTGACCCATTGGGAAGTTGCTCGTGAGTTCCCAGAAATAAAACCGTGAGGGCGTGGTCGGGTCCCAAAGCGGACAATATCGTGCTACGGTGGTGGAGCGGGCCCGGGAAGTGGTCCGACCCGGGCCGGGATGTGACAATTTCGCTCAACTTTAGTTAATTTGTTTTTTTTCAAAATTTAAAATGTAACATAAGATAATATAATAGCACAAAAGAATAGCCAAAAAAATCGTCCAAAACCAGACGTCAAAATCGTATATTAAAAAAAGAAGAAGAAGGAATTATGTACAATTTGAAAGCACACAAACACAACATTATTGATACCAAGAAACTTGTGCGCATAAGTCTTTGAAATCATGCACCCTCGAGATTGGCATGCGGGACAAGTGCAATATGGTGAGAAAGAGTTGTTGACAAATAATGTCCTTCCATTTTGGTCCATATTCTTTTCATGTTAGATCGAAAATGTCTTGGAATGGACATTTTATATTTATTATTGAAGGAAAAAAAATTTAGTGGAAGAGATGTAAAATACCCATTTTGGTTGAAAGATATAAATTTACGATGATGTTAGAGATATCATATTTTTAAATCATGTTGGTAGGTAATATGATGCGTCAGTTGATTGTTAGATTTTTTTTTAAATTATTAAAAATGTAACCCAACCATTAAGCGTCACATCATTTAGTTTACAAAATTTAGTCTAAAAAATGATCTCTCTGGCATTTTTCATAAATTTACATCTGGATCTTGCTTGTTTAAGAGAGAATAATAAATGACATCCCAAATTTATTTCTCTCTCATTAGAATAAAAATAAAATATACATCTCCTGAAAATGTAAAGTGAAATGTAAATGTTGCTTTTACATCTTAAACTTGCATCTCTCTTTTGGAGATGCTTAAAGGAAATTTTGTGGTGATCATGATTAGTTGTATAATTGTGCTTATCTTCGTAATATTTTTCCATTGAACATAATAAAATAAAATAAAATTAATCAGGTCAAAGAATGGAATAGTGACTCCCTATCTAATAAGCTAAAAGTCATCCCTTGCGAGAGGTTTTTTAGTGTGCCAGACATACGACGCGATAAATCAAGTATTATAATACAATTAGTTAAAAACTTGAAGGAAAAATAATTTCCAACTAATTTTATTATAACAATTTATGTATCGGATCATGTTTCCGATACACTGAAAAATCTTTCTTTTTGGAGATGCATGCTTTAAGGAAATTTTGTGATGAATCATGATTAGTTGGCTAATTGTGCTTATTTTTTTTTTTGTAATAATTAATTGGGTCAAATAATGGAATAGGGACTCCCTACCCTACCCAAACCCAAAGGCCTAAAAGTCATCCCCTTGAACATAAAATTCTTCCCTTTTCTTGTAAATGCCTACTAACTCTAAGTCTCTAACCACCCTCCATTTTTCCTTCATAGACGTGTTACGTGCATACCACAAGAGTTCATGCCTTTGCTAAGTTTGCTTCATCATTCAATTAAACATTAGCCAAATACTTAAAAAAGACAAGATTCCCATAACTTCGATTCCAAGCAAAGTATTTCTTTATAACTCTACAAATGTTTAGACACTACCTATCTTTAATTTAAATCCTCTCTCAAGGATTATTCCTTCAAAAAATCAACTGTACTTAAGGCTTTTTAATCCTCGTGATGATGAAATAATAATATTTTAAAGGTGTTTCAACTCGAATTTCTTTTGTTGCAAGAAAGTGAAGGAATCTTTTTTAAACTTATAGGATTTAGGTACCGTTTGGTACGCAGATGGGACGGAACGGGAACATGACGGAACAGATGATGTAAATATTGAAAAAGATAAGGAGAAATTTTGTCATAAAATGTTATAAATTTGTGTTCCACGGATGTGGAACGGGTCGTTCCAGGGGGAAGAGGTGGAACGAAAAATCAGCCAAATTTCGTCCCATGGGACAACCCGTTCCACAGTTTTTAGGCGCACCAAACATGGGACGGAACGGCTTGTCCCGTTCCGTCCCGTCCCGTCCCACGTACCAAACGGTACCTTATTGAACAATCTAGTAGCACTGCGTTCTAGTGTATTTTTCTTTATTTGTCAACATGATATTTTAAGTTCAATTTTCGTGAACTATGAATTTGATACCAATTTATTATGACTAGCCTATTTTGTGCCTTGGCCTAAATTCCCTAGTATTGAAGTGGGCGTTTTACATTTCTTGTTAGTTGTAAAGCTCTCCAATTGCAGGACGTAAAATACTTATCTGCGCTCAAAGGTGTAAATAAAAATGAACATTTACATCTTTGGGATGCGGGTCCCTTAGTTATAGTCAGAGAAATAAATGAGTCACCTTTAAGTCTCTTTCCTTGGAAAAAAAAAATTTCCGTGTACCGGGAACACAACTAGGTATACCAAATTGGTTGAAATTTCTTTTTTAAGTACCCAACCAATTGTTTTGTGACATTTAGTGTCCCAGATCGTATTTCCAATACACTGAAAAATCTCTTCTTTCTTTGGAGTTAACTTTTCAATTTAGATCAGTTGCATTGTCATTCTCTCCTCAAAATTGTAACAAAGCAGCTCACACGGTGGTTACTCATGTTTTTTAAGAGAATATGTATCTAGTGAGATGATTGGGAGCCAATTTAGTTGTTCAATATCCTCGTTGCGGATGTTAATGTATCGGATCAGATTTAATCATTATAAGGCAATTTATCATTTGACAAAAAAAACAAATTACATTCACAAAAATGTAAAACGAAATATAAATATAACTTTTACATCTCAAATTTGAATGGAGTAGGATTCTCTTTCTTATTTTTATTCCACTCCTTCCCTCCTCTCCTATTTGATCGGTCACGGTTAAGTTATATTAATTTTTTTTTATAGAAAATGAAAGATAAAATAAATAATGTGAGAGGAGGGGATAAAAGTGAATGAAAAAAGAAGGAAAGAGAATCCGAATCCAATTTGTATTGTTTCCATCGAAGATCCTAACTTAAAAACAGATGCGACGCTTGGGCGAGACGTTTACACGTCCCTTAACCTTTTGGCAAGGCGTTGGCCACGCCGCCGATGACGACTCATTTGACGGTTTAAATTTGGCTGAACGCCAGAAGGGGATCTCTTTCTCTTTGTTCTTCTTGTTGTTGTCCAATTGGGGCGATGCAAGCAACCATCATAGAGTCCAATACCAACTCGCGCGAGTAGCCATGGGAAATACGTACTCGCCTACCTGTGCTCCTCACCTGCCCTATCAATCCCTCTCACTACCAAACCTAAGGATATATGGTTGCCTTCTTCCTTTAATTTAGTAACTTTTTAATTTATAAAAAAATGGACAATAATTGATGTTTGCCATATTAAACTAGATTAATACGCTTTTAGAATCTTAGAATTGCATCATGCTTTTACTCATCTCTATTATTCAATCGCCACGTGTGAATTGTGATGAAGAATTTTTTTTTTTTCATATTACCTACTTATAACCTAAACTACATGTTAACAAAAAACAATTTATCAACCGAAAAAGGAAGAAAAATAAAATTAACTCTGTCAACAAAATTGAAGAAAAATAATCAAAATAAAAATTATGGTCAATATAATAAATTAATTACAAAAAGATTTATTTTTGTTTTTTTTTTTAAAGTAATGTTTTACCACATATTTGTACCATCATTTGTACATCTCTATAATAGAAGTAAGACCTACCAACGCATGTGAGTCTCATCTCTATTAGAATTTAGAGAGATGATACAACAAAATATGCGGTAAGAGTAACATTTTTGTATTTCAAACCCTCACAACCAGGTAACTATGTCTCCATTTACTCTTCTATGTTTTTGTCTCAAATAAAATAAACTTTTAGTAATGAAATATAGTTGTCTAGAAAGAGTCGCTAAAGATATGAACAATCTATTCAGAGACGAATGATTGTTTGAAGGTCGTCATAAAAAATCTTAGCAACCATTTTATATGTTCTCTTTGTAAATTTTATTTTCAAAATTTTAATGAGCACATACATAACATGTGTACAACTGACAGTACGAATAATAACAAAAGTGGTGTTATCTACACACTTCTTCTGCAATTCATTCGATCCGGGTACCAAAAACTGAAATGGGTGTTTGAAAGATAAAAAGAGGTGTATAGATATCTTCGTCCTAATAACAATTCATTATCCATGGAGCAAACCTCAACATAAAGAGAACGACTTATACGGTGCCGGTATACGGCTACAGTTGCGTTTCGCGTCAATAAAAAAAATATGTGTAAAATTTATTCATATGTGTTTGATTTATTGACACGGGGCATCATGTGGCTGTGTGCAATTTCCAATAAAAAAAATATGTGTAAAATTTATTCATATGTGTTTGATTTATTGACACGGGGCATCATGTGGCTGTGTGCAATTGCCATATAAATTGTTCTCCAACATAAATATATAAAATTTAAGAACACAAACCCCTCCATTCCTAGAGTGAATCCTCGCTGGATCCTCTAATCACATCCGTTTATTGTACATCATGCAATCAGTTTTCGTCAGGTACTATTTATATTCAATTTTAAATAAAAAAAATTTACAATGATTTCTAACCCACGATGTACGATGAACAAATATGATTTGAAAATTCCCGGAATCCTTACATAGAGGATCCGGCGAGAATCCTCGCTCCTCCATTCCATCTCTTAAGAAAATTGTAAAGGAGAATAAAGGCGTCATTTTCTTTACTATTAAAAAGTAGGTTTTGATGATTAGTGTGAGGTGATTCATTTCAAACTGGAGATTGTTTAGTTTCTCTCAAGAAATTCTTAGTTTTTTTTTTAACAATAATATTATCTACATTAATAGATGAGGGAGCGAGCTAAATCTCACAATAGGCTAGTAATAATGTGGTCTAAATTCACATTTGATGAAAATTAAACCTGAAACATCTTATTTAAAATAATCAAAATATCGAATTTAAAACCTCTTTCTTACAACATAACAAGCATAAACAAAAGTTAGGTCTCCCTTGTACAATCTGAGGTAATAGGTTATAGCACGTCATTTCAAAGGGTCAATGATTCAAATTTCACTCCCTATGTAAGTTTATATTAAGAATTCGTTGAACTTTTTCCTTTTTCTTGAAAAGTACTTCTACATAAAAGTACTTTCTGTGAAAAAAATTCATGTTTTTCTTGGTCGGACCAGCTCAGTCGGCGATTTTCGTCTTCTTGTGAAGTTAACAAATTTGCTCTTATAAATCGATGAGTCTGTGCACGTTCCTAATCTTGACAGCCACACAAGCTGGATAGAAAACGCTCTAATCCGGCTCAACACGTCATACCGTTTTTGGCATTGAAATTTTTAATAAAAACGTTTTTGGTTATATTAAAAGTATTTTCAAACACAGCATAAATTTTGCAGTTAAGATAGGAAAAGGATTCTGGCCGGATTCTATTTTTGGGGATCCGGAGGATCTCATGATCATAATCGCTCATCGTACATCGTGCGATCATAAATCATTTAAAATTTAAAATTAAATATAAATAGTAACTAACGAAAACTGATCGTACGATATATGATGAACGATTATGATCCTGAGATCTTTGGGATCCCAAAAAAAGGATCCGCGAGGATCGTGGATCCTCTCCTGAGCCAATGGAGATGATCCTCCTGACCAAGCATTGTTGACCGTTAGATTTTCATCCAACGACTATCATTACTATAACTTTAAAAGGACGTCCCTGTTTATAACCGTTAGATAAAAATTCAACGACCCACAATGCTTGGTCAGAAAGATCCTCTCCATTAACTCAGGAGAGGATCCAAATCCCTTTTCCGTTAAGATAATGCTTGACAAACTAAAGAGTGATTAAAAGAAGGTACTAGTTCCAGTTTTGATTGGACCGCATCCGAGTATTATAAGGGTGGTCCTAAAATGTCAAACTTTTAGAAATCCAGGTGCTGGCTCAATGCTGCCTCCACGAAATCGTGCACCAATTGGACACGTTTCAAAGTTGCAATTCTGCCAATTTGGACCATACACATACCATATAATAAGTTTCTGCCTGCCCCCACTTGCGAGAAATTAAAAAAGCAAAAGATGGAAAATGGTTATGGTGGCCACTAATATTGGCAATCGAATGAATGGTGGCATTCAAATTTGATGGCGAAGTTGTGAACACCAGGTGGTGTATATGGAACAGTACTTTAAGAGTTATCAGTAGAGTGCGATATCCACATACATTTTTTTACTTCTCACACATCCTTCTAATTTTCGGTCGTCGGATTAGATGAATTGAAGAAGATCAACGGACAAAAATTAACAAAGGATGTGTGAGAAGTAAAAAAGGGTGTATGGATAGCACACCCCTTATCAGTATTCTGTATTATTTGTAATTATGCTCTGAATTTATTATCATTCTTTGCTCATGTTTTATTTCAGTATTGTCCCTATTTCAAGAGAATTTCTATCCAATTTTTGATAGATTTACATCAGCGACAACTTTAGTTATGTCTTCATGCATGTCATTACTACATCACCTAACCAGATGATGGTTAACACGCCTTGAGATTGATGCCCACTAGACAGTAGGGTGGGGTGTATCAGTTTGGGAGATTTTTTACCAAGGTCTACTTCATAGGTATTCTAACGCGATGAAAAAATGTGCTTTATTTTTTGAAATTTTGTTTTGAAGACGCGTTTTATTTTCTTTTGATTCTTTTGTGTTTACGACCCGTAATTATTTTCAAGCAGCAAATCTTTTTATGAAGATTATGCTTTTGTTTTTAATTTTCACGTTTGACTCTGAATGGTTTTTCTTCCTTATTTTGTTTTGTACCATCTTAATAGTGATTCAAAAAACACTTTATTCCCAACAAAAACCACCTCAGCTTAAAAGCCGAAAAACATATAGGAAATTAAGAATTCACAAGCACAGCCCATAGAAAAAGATTCAACCCATATGACTGAAAGTTGGTATGTAGTTGTGTTGGACTCTCATTGTTTGGGCCTGCTCTTGTGCTGTTAGCCCATTTACTATATGCATGTACGAGTCGACTCATCTTTTCCATGTCTTCTTTTATACCATACATTGTCTAACATATTATCGTTCACAGCCCATACATTGGTTTTAAATGATTCGTTCAATAAACCATCACGAGGTGGCTAAATGGTTGGAGATGAATTTCAGGTCCATATTCCACACAGAATATCCTGAGTTCGATACAATCGTGACCGAGAAAGCTAAAATGCTTATGTGAATCTTCTCGATTCCCAAAAGAGTGATTTACCGTGACGAAATCACCTGTTGGTTCTCTTTTTAAAATAAAAAGAAATGACTTGTTCCATATGCGAGCACTCTCTCAACGTGACAAGCGATTTGACATTTATTTATCGCATAAATTTGCAAATCTGAAGACATGGTAAGGCAATAAGGCGTAACTTGTACTGCAAGTTACTACCCGTCAAGCCGTACGGGGTCGAACATTAGCTGCTAGCTTCCACGAAAGTGGTTTGGGAAAGGAAGAGGATACGCAGCGTACGCTTCCCCTTTTTTTTCACAAAGATGCGAGTCTAGTGCGGATGAGGATGTTGGGCAAACAAAACTGATCCCGAATGCTTGAACGTATGTAGTATGCTACGCCGAGAATGTTGCAAGCAATATCACGGTTACTTGTTGATGAAGTTATCAAGTCACTCGTTAAAAATCCGATAAGATATCGTATGTTAGATCATAAATATTATCCACATCAATTTTTTGCATGACTCTTGATTCCACACGAAATTACATGACTTATTGACGAACCGTGTTGTAATCTAACATCTGTTAATAACCGATTAAGATAACAAGTTTGATACAACACAGCCTATTAAGATAACTGATATGATACGAAAACAACATCAATACAACAAACACGATGCAGAATTGTTTGATTGGAGAGAAGATATACGTGGCAGAGAGTCCGGGAGACTTGGTTTTTGAGTGAGTCCATTTCTCCACGTATTTATCGCTGCACGTGTAATTTTTTTAACATAATTTATTAAAAATCTCGATTTTATTGATAACAGTATCAACCGTATGGATGTTCTTCACTGTCTGCTGTCAGTTTCCAGAGTTGCACCACCTTAAACGACGTCGCAAACAAAATCCCGGAACTGGAAGTCCTTCTTCTCACCAGTCTCTCTCCCTGAATCTCCCCGACTGCAGAAGCGCAGCCATGGCGGTAACTCCTCTTCTCACTCTTCCACATTTTCCTCATTTCGTATTCTCTACGAAAAATTATCAACTTTCAAATGCATGGCGGTTTTTTTTTTTGTTTAGGACTCGTTTGGGAAGACGCTGATGGATCTGATATCGTCGGACCCGTCCACAGCGTCGTCCTCCGCCTCTTCGACGTCGTCGTCTTCGGCGTCGACTCAATCGGCGGCTCATGCGCCTTCTCCACCAAAAAGCAGCGCTGGCCTTCCGACGGCTCTGGGGAAGCCGGCCGGAGAGAAGAGGTCAAAGAGGGCGGCGCTGATGCAGATTCAAAACGACACCATATCTGCCGCCAAAGCTGCGTTGCATCCCGTCCGCACCAACATCAACATTATACCCCAGAAGCACAAGCACAAGCAGAATAAGGTACTTCAAATCATATCAAATCAAATTTTTTTGTTCTAGATTAGGGATTAGGGTTTAGTTATTGGGGCTAACTGGAATTGGAATCCCAATGCAGCCTGTTTCGTATGCAGAACTTGCAAGGAGTATCCACGAATTAGCTGCTACATCCGATCAGGTAGCTGTTGAATACTCACCTATTTCCGGCGGACACCTACTTTTGTACATTTATTTATTTGTTTACTTTTGAAAATTTAAGTGTTGTTTGTTTTCTATAACTTTTGCATTGCGAATAGAAAAAATCCCAGAAGCAGTTAGTGAATCACGTCTTTCCCAAGCTTGCCGTCTACAATTCTGTTGACCCCTCCGTCTCACCTTCACTTCTCATGGTAACTTTCGTTTGTTTACATGTTATAGAGCTTATTGATGGAATGCAGTTGCAATACTTCCATATGATCATATGAAACTCTATAAATTCTTCTTTTGCTTTGTTATATTTCCCCTTTACTTAGTTCCATGTTCCTTTGTCATGTTAATGCGATGCCTCTAGGCACGAGTGCCAAATAGGAAAGACAATAAGAATCTCAGCACTCGGCATATACGCAAAGATACTTAGCACATCAATTCAATAAGCCCACATTGCTAATTTTCAATGTTGGAACTGAATCTTAGTTGCCAACTTGCCATGTCTGTTGTTCTCTGAGGGTAGTTTCATATATGGGTCTGAACGAGCTTAACTGTTGTGTATGGTTTGTGAGGTGGTGCAGCACTGGTAGGATATGTTTTCTATAGCTAAAGTTAGGGATATTGAAGATGATGGAGTGGCTTGAAGTTTCATGAAGAATGAAAACTACAATTGCACAATTTATTACCATCCCTTGATATGAGTCCTGCATTTCTGTTAAAAGGGAGTATTGATTCTGATAGAGTGCCTCCAGAGTTCTGACAGCTTCTTTTGAGGAAAATCCTTATAGTGGTCAAAGACTCAAAATTATATTTTGCTGAACCATAAACGAATGATATGTCGATGATGAGCAGCTTTTCTTGAGAGCTCTGTTCTCCTGTGTTCATGTTATGAGCAGCTTCATTTCTGAGTTACTTCCATTGGTGCTTTTGGAAAATTTCCCAACCATAAACGAAAGATATGTCGATGATGAAATGCTGTTAAGAAGATAAAACTTTTTTGGTTTTAGTTTTACCAAGAGAAAACAGGTTTTGTGGTTAAACTAGAAATGAGATTCTTATTGTTTTTCCTAAAACACATTTATGAGATCATAAATGTTGGCTTTGATAACTGATAAATCAATGTATCATTCAAATACATGTTTTTCTTAGAAGTCCTTGTTCTTTCTGCAGCTCAATCAGCAGTGTGAGGATAGGAGTGTTCTGCGATATGTCTATTATTACTTGGCCAGAATTTTATCAGATACTGGTGCACAAGGTGTAAGCACTGGTGGTGGGATCCCAACTCCAAACTGGGATGCCCTAGCTGACATTGATGCTGTTGGAGGAGTTACTAGAGCTGATGTTGTACCAATAATAGTGAATCAGCTTACAACAGAGGCTTCAAATGCTAATGCAGAATGTAAAGTATTTTTCAGAGTTTCACGTAGTTTAATAGGCTTCTTTTTATCACTGCATTTCATGGTTTCCATTGTCGGAGTAACTTAGAGTTGTATGCTGTCTATTAAGAGAACTCAATGCACAAAGTTCTATATTCCAGCACATACTAAGGACACACTTTATCTTTTTTAAGTCTATATGGTCTTTGAACGTGGCGTGAAATGGACTTGGTTAACTAACCTTTAAATTCTGAGGGGTTTTGACCTAGGTCTTCTAAACTATTTCTTGCCTTTTTGTTTTTTGAAAGACAGAAACTCTATTAAACTATATGCACAGAAGTTAGTGGATAAGTACGTAAAATGGGCCATTCAAATGGAAATCTTTTATATGATAGTTTAGAATATGATGGTTAGATTAATTTTCCTTTTGTTATAGTGCTAGAGATGGTGGATGAAGTTTTTAGCCAGACTTCTGAGAGATCTTATCTAGTGTTCTGCATATGCCATCAAGCTATTCTGTTAGTCTTAGTATAGTCTTCTTTTTCAATTGTTTAAGAATAACAGGTGGGAATTGCAGCTTCCTGGTGGCCAGGTGCTTTCTTTGTAATTAGGGTTTTACGAGTGTTGTTGATTTTACTTAATTAGTAAATTATGTGATGGCAGCTTCAGTATTCTCACTTTGTAGATAGTGGGTTTTACAAATAAATTTGAAAATCTTCTTATCTGCTGTTACATTACTTGTAGGTGAGGGTTTGATAGAAGTATTTATGCATTTGAGTAGAAAGTAGTATTTTTTCTTTTCTTTTTAATGTTAATTCAATGTGACTGATTAATAGTCTCACTATTTCTTTGCTTTTTAATATTAACTTAATGTCACATAAGAGAATTAGGTGAGATGTTCTTAAACAGGGACAAAGTAATTGCATCATCTGGGGTGTGTTTTTAAGAGGGGAGATATAGGTTCTGTTTATTGACATTGATTATTTTTTGTTGAAGTTCATGCGCGAAGATTGCAAGCTTTGAAGGCTCTTACATATGCTTCTTTAACCAATTCTGAAATACTGTCCAAATTGTACGAAATTGTGTTTGGCATTCTTGATAAGGTATGCGTTTGGGTTATCTCATATAAACTCATTTGTTTCTTACAATAGGGTTATGTCTGAATCATCTTAGAATTTTGTTCTTGATGGTACAAAAGAGTAATTTTGGTATAGAGTGACGGTAACTGTCTAACCAAATAAAGCCAAACAAAATTATGAGATGTATGGGGGAACTCTAAGCTTTATGAAGCTCTGTTATTGTGGCAACTAATATATTTGCCTGTGTATATGCCTTGGGGGAATCCAAATATCTAAATGTGGTTGTGGGGCTTTGAAATCTTGTCTAGTTTTACGGATGGATTTGGATATCAAAAGGAGATTGAGAGTGCTTCTCTTTTGCGCAATTTAATTTCTAGGTTGCTGATGGCCGGCAAAAACGCAAGAAAGGTATGTTTGGGACTAAAGGTGGCGATAAAGAGGTAAAGTACATCTACTCAAAGGTTCTTATTTTTAATTTTTATGCTGGAAGGCCTGGAATTGTAATTAATGGCGGGTTCCCCTACATGTGCGGCACAAGTGTTTTTTTCTTATGATTGAGAACTGGATACACACCTTAATGCTAACGCGTACCTATCATTAGTGGGTCATGTAGTTTTTCTTAAATTTTTCTGTTAGTTATTTACAAGATTTAATATTGGGGAGGGGGCTTTTTTCCATGGAAGACAGATTTTGGATGCCGTTCTAATTGCAAATGAAGTGGAGGAAGTTAGGAAGAAGAAGAAAGTTTGGGTGGTCACTGGTGTTTAAGATAGGCTTTAAGAGGCCACATGATCACGTGAATAGGGTTTTGGAATTGTTGGAATTTGGAGAAAGTGGATGTTTGAATCTGTATGCTTACGTAAAAGCTGGGGGGTGGGGGTAGGGGTGCCCAAAGCCCGTGGAGCCCATAAGGATGCTCAGCACCTGACGTATTCAAACATCTCTCCTCTCTTTTTTGGTTACAAAAACCTCTTACAGTTTCTAAAAAAATTCTTCTACTATGCACCTGCATTTTTTCTTGTTCCTTATCCCATGGTTGTTGAATTTCCCAACCGAGCTGATTACGTATGCTTTAGTTAATCCATGTTTTATATACATTCTTTAATTTTCATTTTCAACTTCAGTTCATCATCCGGAGTAACTTGCAATATGCTGCCCTAAGTGCTTTGAGGAGACTTCCGTTGGATCCAGGAAACCAGGCATTTCTGTACCGTGCTGCCCAAGGGTGTGTTTTCCTTCATTATGGTAGTCAACTTTTCATTGCATAGAGCTGTTGCTTGAGAATATTTTTCCGTATCAATTTCCTCATACAATTTTGACAATTGCATGTGGCATATATCCATTTGGTTCCGATATTTTCTTCTGCCATGTACGTATTTTTACTTGCATGAGATTGAGTTTTAGTTGGAGTAGTTTTTTTCGATCAAACATTTTCAACCAACTCATTCTGTTTTTCTCATGTCCTTTTTTAAGCTTTGAATCTGTTTTTATGTATCCTTAAACTTGCAACACATACTTAATTTGTATTACTACTCAATGATTGGTGGGATATCTTTAGAAACTGTACCTCTGTTGTGAAATTGGTTCTCTAAGTCAAACAAGGTTATGTTACACTTCAGGGTTTCATTTGCCGATCCAGTTGCTGTACGGCATGCATTGGAAATTTTATCTGAGCTATCTACAAAAGATCCTTATGCGGTTGCAATAGGCTTAGGTGATTTGATTAATTTAACCTTTTTAAAGATTTCGCTTTCTTATTGTGTGTGAAACTAAGCTTCATATCTTTATGCTTCTAATACTTTTCAATTTATTACTTTGTGCAGAGAAACATGCAGAGCCTGGAGGTATGTTTCCCAATATTTGTTTCTTAATCTTAGAAAAAGAAAAGATAACATAGGATACAATTTTTACCGTAGAAAAAGAAAATGGCTTTAGGTTCAGACAGGCTTTCTAGCCAATCATTTTAACTCGGGCTTTATCTAATATAGGTGACCAGAACATTTCAAATTTGTTGACAAAAAAAAGAACATTTTTAATTTTTTTTGTTTGCCTGGCTCCTTTAGAAATTGTTCATTCTATTTGTACGAAAGCAAAGAAAATAAAGACTTGTTCTGTTACAAGATATGTTTTTGCAATGAGTTTTGTGAATGAAATGAGTTTGGTCTCATCTGGTTCAATGCCATTTTAGATTTATTTTTTCATGTTGAAATTTCAAATTGTAAAGTTTGTTTGCATCTTAATATGCTCAAATTGTATGTTCTTACTGCATTTTGTGGTGCCTTGGTTTGTTCTATGTATCAGGAGCTTTGCAGGATGTCCTCCATTTGCATGATGTTCTTGCTAGAGTTGCTCTAGCGAGGTTGTGCTATACAATTTCTAGAGCACGAGCCTTGGATGGTAAGTCTATATGATGAATTCTTCTTCTTCTTCTTCTTCTTCTTCTTCTTCTTCTCTCTCTCTCTCTCTCTCTCTGTTTAATTTCTGTTTCCTTGTAAGTTATTTGTTTGTTTTTAAATGTGTCTACAGAGAGGCCCGATATTAAATCTCAGTTCAATTCTGTGCTTTATCAACTTCTCCTGGATCCCAGCGAAAGAGTCTGTTTTGAGGCAATTTTATGTATATTGGGAAAACATGATAGTGCAGAGAGGTGTATTATAAGCCTTCCTTTTATATTGATTGCATCCCTTTTGTCATCACAAGGTCATAATTAGATGGAGATTGTTGTATAACTCAGTGTTCGACCCACATATTCTCCCCGTATATAATTTTCTTCATTTGCTTAGTTCTAGTATTCATTCGCTTACCTTTTCAATATGCAGGGCCGAAGACCGGGGTACTGGGTGGTACCGATTGACTAGGGAGATTCTCAAGTTTCCAGAAGCACCTTCTGGGAAGGGTTCCTCAAAAGATAAATCTCACAAGACAAGGCGTCCACAACCCCTTATCAAACTTGTAATGAGAAGGTTTAAGGATCTCTCTCTCTCTCTCTCTCTCTCTCTCTCTCTCTCTCTCTCTCTCTCTCTCTCTCTCGTTTTGGTATCAGAACCCGGTGAAAATTGATGTTAAGAGGTAGTTTTTAAAGCGTATTTTCATATGTAGGAGTCTGGTTGAACTTTAAATGTTGCAAAAATAATATAAAGGTAAAAATAAAAAATTCCATTTGGTCAACTGTCACATGGGGCAAAGTTCAGGTGGTATTGCTAAAGTTTTCTCTTTATAAAAACTTTAAATTATATTCTCTTGATTTTGTGCTTCCTGTTTTATACAGGTTGGAGAGTTCTTTCCGTAGTTTCTCTAGGCCAGTACTCCATGCAGCAGCAAGAGTTGTGCAGGAGATGGGGAAGAGTCGGGCTGCTGCATTTGCTATAGGAATACAGGATATCGATGAAGCAGTGCATGTTAATACATTGTCTGAGTCTCTTGATTCGCAGGATTACAATATTAATGAAACCGCACATCCTGAAAGTAAATTTCCAACTTTTTTATCTTTTGACGGGATCTCTTGTAAGTTGTAACCTTTTAGATACTGGTCCATAGCTTCCATAGCATCTTCCATCTAATATTTTAGAGGATCAATGATCATTAATTTTGATGATAATTGTGTAGATTATGTAGCTATACAATGAGTGATGTGAGTCACTGGAAATATCTCATTAGTTACGGTTTATATATATATAGAATTTGCATGTATAATTGTGTCAATGGACCTTTTAGTAATAGGCATTAGAGTGGTTTTATAATTATCATTAATTGTTTATGAGTATGCTATGAGTTCTGCATCTGGTGTTGAGCTCTACAACTCGTCCCCTGTATTGCACTATTTTTAGTAATGAAGGTATGCCTCTTATACGTAAAACAAAAGGATGCTCTTAGTTCAGCAGTTACACGTGTCTGGTGTACAAATTTATGGAATATTCACAATTAACTTCATATATGTTTCAAGCCAAAGTCATGCTTGGTTTTTAGTTACTTTTAGCACAGGGAATTTTGCACCAAACATACTTGAGAACAGTTCGTGCATGAAAATTTTGCAGATGTTTATCTGGCATAGGTTTGATGATTGAATTTTTAAAGCAACATGTTTCACAGAGTGAAGGTCTTATATCATTCTGGTTCTCCAGGACATGCATTGCTTTATAAATATATAGGTTTTTTATTTGAATTCTCCATAGAGATGTCTCCTACATTACCCGTAATATGTGGAAGTATCCACGTAATTTCATGGAGTTCAAGATCAGGAAGGTAAAATGTGTCTGGTTAGAGTGTTTTTTTTAGCAAAGTCATTTCAGTGTATATCTGATACTTTTTATCTAAAATTTCACTCTCAATTTTGTTTTTCTTTAATCTCTTTGGGAAAACGATATGCCATATTAATTTCAGTTTTTTGTGGCTAGCATAACATAAGTTGGAATTTTCCATGTTAAGAGTAAAATAGGTAGAAAACACATGATATGTTGTAACAAGGTAGGTGAATGTAAATGAGGCCTGTACTTTCTCCCAAAGTATTTTGGAAATATGTAGGACTTATACTGTTTGCTTGTGTTTTTACTTGCCATATTCTTTTATATATTTTTAAAGGATGAATAGTTAGTATAGTGGAATGCGATCTAATTATGTTTCATGGTTTCCCTTCCCACCTCATAGGCATTCGAAGAACTTCTTCTGTATCTGCTGGAGTAGGTGGCAAGGATACAATTGCTAGTTTGTTAGCTTCATTGATGGAAGTTGTGCGGACAATTGTAGCTTGCGAGTGTGTCTATGTTCGAGCAATGGTAATTAAGGCACTGATCTGGATGCAAAGTCCCCACGATTCATTTGATCAACTAGAATCTATTATTGCATCAGAGCTTTCTGATCCAGCTTGGACAGCCACACTATTGAATGATATTTTGCTCACTTTGCATGCTCGTTTTAAGGTATGTAGTGGACAAGAAAGTATCTCATGGTGTGTAATTTGTTGGGAAGTGTATATGTGTAGAAATCTCTATTAATGAACTTCGGTACAAAGATGCTGAGGAAGCGAACCACTGAGTAAAAAACATATAGAAAACCAAGCCACAATCCCAAACCAGAACAACATCACACATCCAATAACAGCTAACGGCTAAACCATTTGTATTGTCAGGCGACTCCAGATATGGCTGTCACTCTTCTTGAAATCGCAAGGATCTTTGCAACTAAAGTTCCAGGGAAGATTGATGCTGATGTATTACAACTACTTTGGAAGGTAATTTCCTTCAATCCTCACTACAGGCAGTTCTTATCTATCTAGATAATTATGTATGTCTTGTCCATCGTATTATTTTCTTGCATTTCTTTTAGTGAAGTCTGTTTTTTGTGAAAGAATTTATTGCTGTATGTTTTCCAGTGCTTCTTATGCACATTTATAGGCTTGCGTCAGTTATGACGATACGGTAAACATTATCCCACCAAAATGAGCAAGAGGATATAGGATACTGGTGCAGTTGTGATGGTCTGACTCCATTTTGTATTTAGTTGTTTTGCATATCTACGGGCTTTATCGCATACAAACAATCTCTATTGATGATTGCAACTTGTATCAGTGATTTTAACTAATGTCATTACTGACTTTCTGATTCCAGACATGTCTTGTCGGAGCTGGTCCTGATGGGAAACACACAGCATTAGAAGCAGTTACCATAGTTCTTGATTTACCACCACCACAACCTGGGTCAATGCTGGGCATTACGTCAGTAGACAGGGTATCTGCGTCTGATCCAAAGTCAGCTCTGGCATTACAGAGATTAGTACAAGCAGCTGTAAGCATCTTTTTTCCAATAAGTAGACGCTTTATTTGTTTCTCTTCCAATTCATCCATCAAATAACCTGTAGTACATATCCTTTTCTATTTATTGCTGAACAAATGTACTGTTAGGTATGGTTTCTTGGAGAAAATGCAAACTATGCTGCTTCTGAATATGCGTGGGAATCCTCAACTCCTCCTGGTACTGCATTGATGATGCTAGATACAGATAAAATGGTTGCTGCCGCCAGTTCTCGTAATCCTACTCTAGCTGGGGCATTGACTAGGCTTCAGAGATGTGCATTCAGTGGCAGCTGGGAGGTATTAGTTTCCACCGCAGTGTCAGGCATTTGACATTTTTTACTGGCTCTATCTTAGAACGATAACAGGGTGAATTAAATACTAGTTTTCCTATGTACTACCACGGTCTGGCAGTCATGGTTAAGGGTAACAATATTCTGTTGAGGCATGGTTTCTAAAGCATCGAAACGATGGTAGTGGTAGTTAGAGAATATACTTTGCCTGTTGGTGGCTCTATAGTGGGCATGCAGGAGTAACCTATAAAACTCTAGTTTACTGATTTTCCGTGGTTAACATGTGACCTCACCCTCTACATTTTTCGGATGGGGGCCTAGATACTACAGAATGTACACACACGTGCACACATATTTGTTAACCTGTGAACTCACCTCTACTCATTTGATTGTCTAATATGTTGTTTGTTCATTTGGGTTTCTCTAGGTTCGAATTATTGCTGCTCAAGCTCTTACAACTTTGGCAATAAGGTCTGGTGAACCTTTTAGGCTACAGATCTATGAATTCTTACACACGTTAGCACATGGGGGAGTGCAGTCTCAGTTTTCTGAGATGCATCTCAGTAATGGGGAAGATCAAGGAGCAAGTGGCACAGGCCTTGGAGCTCTAATAAGTCCCATGATAGATGTTCTTGATGAAATGTATAGAGCACAAGATGATTTGATCAAGTAAGTGATACAAATTTCTTTTTTAAACGCGTCATTCTTCTTTTGGTATTCACAAGAGTTTGTTGTGTGGATAATCAGGGAAATACGCAGCCATGACAATGCCAATAAGGAATGGACAGATGAAGAACTTAAGAAACTATATGAAACTCATGAAAGGTTGCTTGATCTTGTTTCGCTGTTTTGTTACGTCCCCAGAGCAAAGTATCTGCCCATGGGGCCAATAAGGTACAAACTCACTTATAGTGCTTAATGTCTTTAATTTGACATATATTTATCTGTTGTAATTTTTTTGTTTAGTCAGATTTTAATCTGTTGTATTTGAAAGAATAAGAGGTGTGAGGCGTTTTTGTTATTTTGTGTGTAAAACTTGATTCCAAAATGTGGAGATGCAATTTTCTAGTTCTTTAGCAAATGTCCAGAAAAAGAATGTCAGCAGTTTGCACCAATGCTTTAATTAGACGATCTCTCTGTTAGGTAAAACCATAATTCCTCAAATATGTTATCTATTCACTGCTCAACACTAATTTTACAATGTCCTCTTTCATTTTATGAAAAACTTCAATCTACATGTACTATTTTACTGAACAATTGTTCTTCCCCTTACTCCTGGTGTCTAACTGACATGATAGATAACAAAGGTTGAAAATCTTGATGTCGGTGGAAACATTTGTAGTCCAAATGTTAAAGGAAATATTAGTAGGAATATCAGAAAATAGTATACATGTAAACATGGAAATTTTCTCCAAATTCCAAAACCTCCTGGAAATCTTAAAAAAAAGTATTAAGCATGACACAGTTAGAAAATATTGTCCAAAGTAATTATTAAACTAATTGTCACTGTACTTATGAGGTGTGTTGGAATGCATGAAGTCATATCTTTTGTTAAAATGCATGCATGAAATAAACATGTTGGATGACTAGTGAAGTTAGGCTAGTCAACCTTCTTTGTGTAAATTAGGCAAGTTAGAAATTAGGCAAGTTAGGCAAGTTAGGCAAGTTAGGCTTATGTTCTCTTTCTTTTCCTATATAATGTTTCATCTTGTAATTGTTTTGATATGAAATACACATAAAAAATTCTACATGGTATCAGAGCAGGAACTCGAAATTCCTGGCTCTGTTGATCGTTTCCGCTAAGTTTCTTTTACTCTAAGCCAAGATGGCTGGAGAACATTATGAAGCTGAGTGCTCGATGGATGCTCTGTTGATCGTTTCCGCTAAGTTTCTTTTACTCTAAGCCAAGATGGCTGGAGAACATTTACTCTAAGCCAAGATGGCTGGAGAACATTATGAAGCTGAGAGCTCGATGGATGCTTTAGCTCTACCTAACGTTGTTCAAGTTTGTGGCACGAAGCCATTATTCTTTGTTTGCGGCACGAAGCCAGCCATTATTCTTTGTTTGCGGCACGAAGCCATTTCAAGTTTGTTTGTTTGCGGCACGAAGCCATTACTGTTTGTTTGCGGCACGAAGCCATTTCAAGTGGGAATTTGGTAACATGGCTCAGCAAGAAGCAAAGCGTTATTTTTACTAAACCTCTTTCTACGGTTCAGTTCATGCGCATTCTGTCCAAGCTTGGCTCAAGGAATCCCCTCGATCCAGCTTGAGGGGGAGTGTTGGAATGCATGAAGTCATATCTTTTGTTAAAATGCATGCATGAAATAAACATGTTGGATGACTAGTGAAGTTAGGCTAGTCAACCTTCTTTGTGTAAATTAGGCAAGTTAGAAATTAGGCAAGTTAGGCAAGTTAGGCAAGTTAGGCTTATGTTCTCTTTCTTTTCCTATATAATGTTTCATCTTGTAATTGTTTTGATATGAAATACACATAAAAAATTCTACAAGGTGCAAATAGAAGAAAAGTTTATTATGATCCTTGTCTAAGGATTTTAAGCATGTCCCATTTTGTATGAGCATTAGTCAAGAGTGAGGGTAATTTACAACTAATCACTGCTTAGTGCTTACAAAGCACTTTTATGAGGGATTGACTGTCAATAATCATCGGTCTAACTCTAAATTTTAATGAGATGATTCCCACATACTAAAACTCTTTTCATTTGACGGCGAGTGTGATTTCTTTTGAATACCAGTTTTACCTTCTTTTCTATCTGCATTTCTTATTTGATTTCCCTTCATAATCTTTTGACAGTGGAAAACTTATTGACATCTACCGCACGCGGCACAATATTAGTGCATCAACTGGTTTGAGTGATCCAGCTGTTGCTACTGGAATTTCTGATCTTATGTACAAATCTAAACCAGCACCTGAAGATCCTGATGTGCTTGATGATGACCTTGTAAATGCTTGGGCAGCAAACCTTGGTGATGATGGACTCTTAGGAAATAATGCACCGGCAGTGAGCAGGGTAAAATATTTAATTGATCTAAAGTAAACTTTAAATTTTACAGATGAAAAAAATTAAATATATTAGTCCTGACCAAAAGTGAGATATTTATCAACATCTTGCTATCTTATGTCTCAACACAAACGCTAAATTTGAAAACAGTATTTATATAATTCTGATTTGAGAGATCATTAAACATATTATTATTATTCCCTTCCTCTGTTGAATCTTGTAGTCTAACTTTTAAAAGGAATTTGAGTGGGAATTTTTTGTAGATACTGTTTTTCCGTGTTATAAATTACTGGTTAAGGTTTGTCTTAGAAAGTGGAATTGGGACTATAGTTTGTATGCAACATTGGCTTACAGTAGAATGTCTTGATCCACTTCAAATGGATGACTATTTCACCTCGACTTCCTGTTAGGTTAATGAATTTCTTGCTGGTGCTGGAACTGATGCTCCCGATGTTGATGAAGAGAACATAATCTCTAGGCCTTCAGTTAGTTATGATGATATGTGGGCGAAGACCCTTTTGGAGACTTCTGAGCTGGAGGTATGTGTGTTTACATAATGTTCCTGGGCTGGCATTGCATGCAATAACCTTGGAGTAATCATGTATACAATGAGAGGGTTGTCACTAATTATATTCATCTGGATTGTAGGAAGATGATGCGAGGTCATCCGGGACATCTTCCCCAGAATCAACGGGATCAGTTGAAACTTCGATATCATCTCACTTTGGTGGAATGAACTACCCTTCACTTTTCAGTTCACGGCCGGTATGAGATGCATTGGTCAAATTCGAATAAATATTTTCTTTGTTTTTAACTTTTTTTAATAATATACTTCCACTTTCACATTTGTTGAGGTTCTAGGCTTAAGATTTCTTATTAGGCTCTAGAACGTTAATGCAGTTCTAGATACCGACCATGCGATAATCATTATGCATTAAGAAGTTATTATCTTTCTAATATTTTTTTACAGTTCAATACCATGAAGTTGGTTCAACGATGACTCGACCGAAGTATAGCTTTTATGTTTTTAAGATTTGAATTTTGAACATTTTTTCTAAGCATAAGGTATCGTGGAAAGGGTTGATGCACAGTTATCACTTGCTATAAGAACTAAGATCAAAGCATTTTCTTTACCCATACAAACTCATTGCCTGATTGATGCCCGGAGAGGATTATAGATTTTTAATTGAAATACACTCTATCATCTGCCATATAGGATTCAGTTGTTTGATGAGTTAATTATTTGTAACAGGAGATGTCTGGAGGAAGCAGATATAGCAATCCATCTACGGGAGGTCCCTCATTGGGTGAGGGTTTAGGTTCTCCGGTTAGTGCTCATGCCTCTCTTCTAACTAGTTTTTTAATTTTATGATTCCGTCATAACTGTAATTCTTCTAATTCTTTGCAGATTAGAGAAGAGCCTCCGCCATTCTCGTCACCTGTCACACAAAGATTTGAGTCATTTGAAAATCCCTTAGCTGGGGGAGGATCCCAGAGTTTTGGATCTCATGAAGACGAACGCATTTCTTCTGGAAATTTTCAGCATGGAACGGCACTCTATGACTTCACTGCTGGTGGAGATGATGAGGTATGTCAATATTCAGTCTGACCTTAAAGCATGGAGTTTCCCTTTCCTAACATGCAGCAGGTGTTCTGCTTGATAAACGATGCAGAAGTTGAAAAATGAACTATTGCCGTCTTTTACAAGGTGATTAATACGGGTTTTTTCTGGACTTGCAGTTAAGTTTAACAGCGGGAGAAGAGGTTGACATTGAGTATGAAGTGGATGGCTGGTTTTACGTAAGTATACAGAGTGAATAGTACTAAATAACAACAAAAGGAAAACGAAAAAATCTTGTTCGTGCTTTTAAGTACTCCAATATCTATGAAGCAAGATGAATCCATTAGCGTAATGTACTTGGATAACCTCGATTTTGTCTCGTTAAAAGTAGAATTCGCCTAATATTTTTCATCGGGACCTCTTTTTTCTCTAGTTGCTCTTTGAAGGGTCATTCTCTGACGTCCTTGCTAGCGAGGCAACATAGTGTATTCATGTCAGTTGCTAATGTATGGCATTTTAACTCCTTACAGGTGAAGAAGAAACGCCCCGGCAGGGATGGAAAAATGGCGGGGCTGGTGCCCGTTCTCTATGTTAACCAGTCTTGAATTCCAGATTGTACGGCCATCTCCAAGCGAATGGGCTATGTTTGACCTCTAATTCTTCGTTCTACACCATCTCATCCGGATATCTGGTTTCTTGAAGGCCCAGAGCTGCTCCAATAATTGTTTTGAAGAGTGGGAACTCCCACTGCATTTTTGTTTCGATTGTTTTATATTTGTTTCCCTTCTTTCACGAATTCGAACATGGGACATTATTCAATACTGTGAAGACATGAGCTCAATTTTGTTAAATTTTCAGAGACTCAGGTAAGTTCTGTTAAATTTTCAGAGAAACATACGGGTTTCACTAATCTCATTGATACTGTCCTAACTCAATCATCCGTGCAATAGTTTAAAGTTAAAAGTTAGAAAGTCAATTTTGGAGTCAAATTTGACTTCAAATGTTATATCATTTCCACATCAAATAAGAATAAAATAATGAATTTGGCTATAATACTTACGTGTATTTAATACAATCCTTTAGAGGTCAAATACAACGTTTGGAGGCAAATGCAGAGACATATATGACTCTTGGAGCCAAATGCATAATCAAATGACTTTGCACTTGATTCTGGAGTCATATACGACTCTAACTTTTCTAATGCATTGGAGAGAAATTGAGTTAAATTTGAGGTTAAAAGTAATTTTTCTAATGCATTTGGAGAGAAATTGAGTTAAATTTGAGGTTAAGGGTAGTGTTTGACTCCAACTATTTATGTGCATTGGAAATAAAATCTTCAAATTCCTTTGTAGACTTCAAATTTTCTACATTTAGAAACAAAATTACACATACGAGGAGTGCACAATAACGTTTTTGAAGTGTCAATAACATCTATCAAGTTATAGTGTCGTATTTCACTCCAAATGTGGAGATGCAAGTTACTAAATCTAATGGATACAGAGTCAAATTTGACTTTAGCTCTTAACTTGTATGCATTAGAGCGAGATTAAATGAACTTCGGGGTTAACGGTATCTTCTAAAGGTGGGAGTCTCACTTATAACCTTTGATGGCACTAATGAGAGATTGAGACAAATTCAGAATTAAGTTAACTTACAACTCTAAGCCTTGGTTTGGTTTAGCTTAACTTTTTTAAGTGTTTGGTAAACACTTCAAATCAGTTTTTTTTTCAAAGGTTATGGGTGAAAAAAGTTGAAAACCTGAAGTTGAAAAAGCAGTTTAAAAAAAGGGCTTATTTCGGAAAAACACGGATGAACGGTAATAGATAAATGAAAATTTCAATCTTCCAATCCTGCCCTCCTTTCTCTCTATCATCAATCTCGCCGCTCTCTCGCATAACCCAGTCTCCAGGTCGCGATCTCTCTCGTTCATGCTGAGTGATTTTCGTTTCAAAATAACTTTTTGTAAGAGGTTTTCATTTTAAAATAGTTATGGCAAGCAATTAGTAAAAAAGTGAGCTCGACAATGTCAAGTCCTGAGTGCAAGCAAACAACCATTCATGGACGGATTAAGAAAGATATATATCTGTTTGTGGAGTTATGCTTCTGATTTGTCTTAGGGTTTGTGGGGTTTATAGGGACCGTTTTCTGATTTCATCCCCTATCAATGCCTCCCCTTCTAAGTTTGATTAGTTTGTTTCTTGGTCGTGTTACAATATCATTTATTATTGTTTTATTATATATATATATATATGTATATATACAAATCAATAGATGGTATCGATGGCAAAGAAAGGGCGTCTTCATCAATATCATTTGTTCTTGTTTTTTTGGGAGATATCCTTATATTCTTATAATTCAATTTTATATTTGAGACTTTACACAGGAGGAGAAAACATTGGACTCAAATCTCAAATTTTGACTTTTACAATTGGGCATGTGCACTGGAGAGGACCTTACTATTTACTTAAAATGGTACTTATTTTTGTACAACTCCACCCGTTGGGTCAGGGCAATGGCAAGGGCAATACTATTCACAATTTTTAAAATTTTATTTTATTTTTATGCTTTGTAAGTTTGTTCTTTGAAAATAAAATGATTGCCTAATTTCAATAAGATGTTGAGTATTTATAGAATAATAAAGTGGTTGGGTGTTTATAGAATAATATGTGGGGAATGTTTGGGTATTTATAAAAAAATCCTATTTTCCCTATGTTAGTGCTGGGTTAATCCTTGCACTTGATTTTCAAACTCATTTAAAATCAAGCGCACTGGAATGTGTTGTATGTCACAATGGGGCTGTTGGAAATCCAATAGCCTGGGATGTGCCACGTCATAGAGTCATTGGGCTCTTCTGTTGCAACAGGGCTCACTGTTGTAGTTTTTATCGGCTCACTCTCCCCTTTGCATGTGCAATGCACGCGTCATGCACATAAAAAAAAATTAAAAAACATGGTCGACGTCATGTAGACATCAGCCTTGCTAGCTGACGCCATGTTGACGTTAGCCTTGCTAGTTGACGCAAGGTTGGGCAGGCATAAATGACGTCAACCTTGCTAGTTGATGCAAGGCGCAGAGCCGGGCTTATCTTGCTCGGACTTTTGAGCGAGCATTGCATGGCCCACTACTTGCCTTCTTCCATTTCGGCCAATGAAGTTGTTTTTATGTTGAAGGGTATGTATGTTTCAAGCACTTGTCCTTGGCATCCCTTGATGGTGGGTGGATTTGCTAAAGGGGTGTGATATCCACACACCCCTTTTTACTTCTCCCACACTTTTTTAGTTTCCGGTCGTCGGATCGAATGAAATGAAGAAGATCAACGGATATAAATTAACAAAAGACGTGTGAAAAGTAAAAAAAGTAAGTGTATATCCCTTTGCTAAATACCTACTACTAGCCCAGCCCATAACCAAAAAAAAGAAAAAGAAAAAAAAAAGAAAAAAGCCTCAAGCGCCGCTTCCTACTTTCTAATACTCTCTGCTCGGCACCTCAATCACTTCACTCAACTCGACTAGGAAGGAGTAGGAGCATCTTCTGCATCCAGGTCTCCCTCCCTCATTCCCTCTCTGACTCCTCGACTGTGACTCCTGTCATTGATTGAACATCTTCACTTGTTCTTTTACTTGAGATGCCCTCCGAACTGAAACCCCCGAATCGAAACCAGGCTGCCGCTTGTTTTGGTCCACCTTCATTGTATGGATTTGGATTTTTCAGCAGGTATGCTCTCTCTCTCTCTCCCTCTCTCTCTCTCTCTCTCTCTCTCTCTCTCTCTCTCTCTCTCTCGCAACAATACCTAATACCTTATGGCCTCGTTTGGCAGCTCAGACTGTACTGACTATTTCTGTCGGATAGGATAAATAGTCATCGGATAGTACTGACTAAATTAATCGGGCGTTTGGTGCAGTATCGGATTAATAACCATATTATTTATACTCTGTTTGGTATTATACCGGATAAGAGAAATCAAACTTAAAATAAAATAAAAAAATTGAAATCATCTTTTTTTTTCTTCGCAAATCTCTCTGCACCCCCCAAACTCCCTCCATCTCTCTCAGTCGCAGATCTCTCTGCACCCCCCCCCCCAAAAAAAAAACCCAGTTTCAGTCGCAGATCTCTCTGCACCCCCCCCCCAAAACCCAGTTTGACGATTATGCAGGAATAGCCCATCAGCCACAAAGTTGTCCCAAATCTCTCCGTCCCACCCCCAAATCGCCCAAATCCATCAACAAAATCAGGGAACAATTAAGCTAAAAACTCATAAAACATCTCCAGTCCTATAATTCTCTACAATTCCTAGAGAAACCCAATTCGAAAAGTTAGCGTTTTGCAGCTCAAGTTCTGAGAATTCTGCAGAAAGAAAGAGTTGGGTTGCTGGGAGCGGCGGAGAAGATGTGGAGGTTCGGGGGTCGGTGTTATTGGGGAAGGAAGGACCGGCGGAGCAATGGGGGGACGAATGAGGGGGACAAAGTGAGCCAGGAGAATGCTGCGAGAGAGAGGGGGACGAAGTGAGCGAGAGAGAGGGAGGACGAAGTGAGCGAGAGAGATGACCCGACTAAATTATACGGAGGTTTTGGTTAGGATAAATAAGCGGGTGAGAGGAGTATAAAATGAGTGGGCCCGGATTAAATAATCCGGTGCTTATTTAATACGAAGTTCACCAAACATCTGTTTCGTACTATTAATACTATCCGGTGGTCTTACACGGCGTGCCAAACGAGGCCTATGTGTCTTGGCAATGGAATTCCGTTATGCTCAAGCAATTTTCGATGTTGAGTTGCTTTTGAGTAATTTATATCTTTCCACAGTAATATCTTGGTCTTGGAATAATATTGTGTGCATATTGTGCTATGAATATTGTGAATAATTGATTATTCAATCGAATGGGAAATCGATTGATAAATGATAGCGTAATATCACATGTTGAGAAACACAATTGGTATTTGATAATGCGGATTTATGCAATGGAATGAAAAACATTATCAATTTAGATTTTTATTCAGTGTGAGTACCGAGTGCAATGGCATTATAAGATTCATACAGCCGACCTCACTTAGTGAGATAAGGCTTTGTTGTTGTTGTATTATGTACGAGTTTAAGACTTTTTAGTGTTATTATTGCCTAAAAATTTATTTCTAGCTCTAGCTGGTTGACTTTTTTGTCAGCAGGACTTGTCATCACAGCCGATATTCGTTAGGTTCCTTATTATAAAATTTGTTGCCTAAAGCTAAAAGTTTCCCTCCACAGTTGTGAAGACATTGGAGGGGAAATGGTTTTATTGATGATTGCCGCTTTATTACCATTACCATTTTCTGTGTATCTTCACTGATGTGGGTTTTAAGGGGAACAAAGCTTCAAGATTGACATGTTTTAATCAGAGTCTTGTAGAATATTTGGTTTTCTACTGATAAGAAATATGAGTGTATGTTAACACATTGTATTTTGACATATTGCAGGCTTGGGTTTCTCTTGGGAAGTCATTATGTTTGATGTGAATGATGGTTTCTGGATTATCGACTAGGCTTTTGAGCATATGCATAGCTTCGTTTTGTAAGTCCCGGCTACTGGAGAGAGCAGAAGCCGTTATAATTGATGACATAAGATTAGGGGTGATTCCAGATGTGGTAACTTAATACTTTGCTCAATGCCTATTCTCGGTTTGTTAGCTTGGATGCAGTTTATTCTGTTGTTCATAGAATGAAAGAGGCCACCAGGAATTGCCTGTTATCACAATCCCTGGATCTGTTTGAGGAAATGTTACAAGCGGGCATACATCCTAATGTATGGAGTTACAATATTCTGATGCATTGTTTCTTTAAGTTAGGAAAACCTGATGAAGTCAACAGAGTATTTCAGGATATTTTACTTCGCAATCTCACTCCCCACCAGCTACGTTTAACGTTATGCTTAATGGCCTTTGTAAAAATGAATATATCGATAATGCCCTAATGTTATTTAGGAATTTGCAACGTCATGGATTTGTTCCCCAATTAGTGACATACAATATTCTTATCCATGGGCTATGCAAGGCACGCAGATTGGGGCAAGCAAGAAAAATGCTAAAGGAACTAGGGGAATCAGGTTATGAGCCAAATGCCATAACCTACACTACAATTATGAAATGCTGCTTTAAGTTTAAGCAGTATGACGAAGGGTTAGAGATTGATATGAGCATATTTATGCGACTTAGTTAGCTTGTTTTCTTGCATTTATGTTATTAGTTCATAGTTATTTTAGTATTTTAAGCTATTTTCATGTGTTTGTAGGTCCAAAGGGCTAAAGTAGCAAGAAAGTGCATTTTGGAGCAGTTTTGGGCTTGGAATGATAGCACATGCATGGAGCAAGGAGGACGGACGAAATTGAAGACCAAAAGAGGCTAGGATTATGCTGAAGTTATGAAGAAAGTAATTCAAGAAAAGGAAGTAAAGATGCAAGCAAGAAAGAATGAATGATAGCCAAAGTTACCTTATTTTGTCCAAAACTTTCCTAATCCTTCACCACTTAAATTCTAGTTACAAAGAGGATCCTTAATTATTTTAGGACACTTAAATCATGATTCTAGAAAACTTGTCCCCTTGCCACTTTTCCCTTTCCCTTTCCTTGCCGTGCAAGGCAAACCTGTCCCCTTGCCCTTTTTCCTCTTGGGATTCTACCCTTTTCTTGGAGGATTTGGAGTCTTAAGCTCTTCCCAGTTTAATTCCCAGCCATGCTTTTCCTTCCCCTATAGATAAAGGACCTTGCCGCACCATTCGACCGATCCATTCACTACCATTCATACTTTTAGCCATCCTTCACCATAATTCATCACTTAAACCACCATTGCCACCTTGTGCCGTAGCAAAGAAGAAGAAGGAGGACCCTTGGACGTGCTGCCATTCAAGCTTGGATTGCTGGAACGTTTTTAGGTATAATCCATCCTTTGTTTCCAATGTTTAATTTAATTTATCTTTGTTTTGCGAACATGAGGAGCTAAACTCGTTTTAGCTAGGGGGAAATTCAAAGCCATGAATATATTTGCAATATGAATTGATTACTTCCAGTTGTGATTCTATAAATCATGAATGCAATTTATTTAACTGTTTGATTCATACCTTATTCTTGTATGTTTATTAAGGGTGCACACTTAGTTTGCATGCATGAATTTGATGCTAGGATATAAGGGAGTTTCACATAATCGTTACGAACTTATATTCATAAGTAGTGAAGGTCGCTGGTCACGATCGTGTTAAGTTAAATTCCTGGCATGAGTAGTTACGAATGCCTTGTCAATGCTTATGATTTTCACAAAGCTTATGATTTTCACAAAGCTTAATGATCTTTGCTTGTGTCTCTATTATGCAGTTCATGTAGGGAACTTGGGAAGAATAATTTGGTTGCCGATGCGTTGTCCATCCAATTCAATGACTTAAGGAAAATCTGAGGGTTAATTAGTGATGTCACAGTTAACCTGGGGCGTTGAGGTTCATGGTTTATTGAAAGAGTAACTGGAAATCAATTCATGTGCATATGTGTCATGTGTGGAGAATGACTCTCTAGCTAGCCAATCACCCATAGTTTCACCCAATTTCGTCCAAACTTTGTTTAAGTGTTTTGAGTTAAGTTAAAATCAATTTTCATCCAAATCACCCCTTAGTGTCTAGTTTGAGTCTATTTGATTGTTTTGTGAATTGTAGTTGCCCTCCATTTGGTGAAGCCTTTTGTGGTGAAGTTTTTGTGTTGAACCTTTGTAGGTGAAGCTTTGTTGGGTACCATGAATTGATTTTGCTTCACACTATATTGATCAAGAGTGTGAAGTTTTTGGCATTTGTAGTTGTCCTCCATTTGTTGAAGTTGTTGAATTTCCCAATTTTTTATTTTTTTTGTTTGGAAAATTAGAAATTTGAAAATGTGGGAGAGACAATATATACAAATTTTGCTTCCACATTGTTGAGCAAGAGATTGTGATGCAATTCATACCTTGTAGTAGTCGAAGGTTTAAATGAACCATATAAATTGAATTTGCTTCGAACAGTCTTGATCAAGAGTGTGTGAAGCTTTCTACGAGTTGTAGTGTTTGCATTGTTACAGAGGAGAAATGTCTGAAGCAGATGCAAGAAGGCTAAAGAGCTTGATCTTTGTATACCATGCACTGAAGCCGTTGTTGGCTTGCAATAAGACTTTTTTGGTGACTATAACTCTTATTAGGTATAAGTGCTTCCGTAGTTGAGTTGTAAAGCTTGAGGGTTTTTGATTATTTGTGAATACTAAAAGTTCACATGTACAAGTTGTACCACTCGTCTTCTGGTTGGTGGAATGAATGGTGAGTTGCTTTCATCACTTGGTTGATGGTACAAAGGTGAGTTCCTTCATCACCTTTCATCATATTTCATCACCTGGTTGGTGGCACGAAGATGAGTTCCTTCTTCACATTTCATCACATGGTTGGTGGCATGAAGGAGAGTATGGGTTGTACATTTCATCACCTGGTTGGTGGCACGAATATGAGTTCCTTCTTCACCTGGTTGGTGATAAGAGTGGCAAGTTGCCAAATAATATTAGAGTACGGATTGTACATATCATCACCTGGTTGTTGGCACGAAGGTGAGTTCCTTCTTCACCTGGTTGGTGATAAGAGTGACAAGTTGCCAAATAATATTAGAGTACGGGTTGTACATTTCATCATTTGGTTAATGGCATGAAAGTGAGTTCCTTCTTCACCTGGTTGGTGATAAGAGTGGCAAGGTGTCGAAGCACATTGTAGCAAGTGTCGAATGACAAAAGTATGTTGAACCTTTTTGAAGTACAGTTGGCTTATGTATGGATGCATTGGAATGTATGATGTTTATGTATGAATGTGTTAGAATGTTTGATGTTTATGTTGATTGACATGAGTGATGGTTATGAATGTTTTGCTATGCATGAAGAGATCCATGCTTTCAATATGTGAACGATGTTGGTTGTAACACTTTGTATCACATACTTTGTGTCAAAGTACGCATGTTGAAGCTTTGAGTTGGAGTATAGAGGTAGGTCAGCGTAGACCAAGTGTTCCAGTGCTAGGAATGCAAAAGACTCGGAAGAAGTTGTTTGAATTCCCTCTTCTTTAAATATTTGCTGAATGGCTTGTGTGACAAAAAATCTCAAGCGGTTGAGGGTCAAAACATTTGTAATGTGTATGTCTTCTTATAATAGCATTTCCTTCAGTACCTAGTCTTCCACTTTGAAAGAGTGAGGCTTGGCTCCATAGTCATAATAGTCGACGGTACGTTCACCCCTGGTTGTTTTGATACGAACTTTTATCCCTCTTGTTGTAATGGGCTTGGTGAGAGTAAAATCCTTCCTATCAAGAGACAAATACGTTTGGTGACTTAGTGAGTAGCTAAATGAGGCAGGAGACAATGCAATGGGTGTCTGAATGGCCAAAATCTCCTCACCTGGTAAAACTTGACTTCCACTTCCCATTTGTTGATAGGGGTTAACCATATGGGGGTTCCCTTGGTATGTCATTGCTTCGGTGGAGGCGTGGTTGTAAGCATGTGCCATCACCTCAGAGTAAGTCTTCCAAGTGTTGGCATTGATCATGTACTTGAAGAAACAATCACGTAGGCCTGCCGTGAAGGCTTTGAGGGCGGTCTTGTCACATGCCTCAGTGCAGCGAGAATACTCGTGCCTGAAGTGACCGACATACTCTCGTAGTGACTCGTCCGGCTTCTGGCGAATAGTGTACAAGTCATCTGTAGAATGTAAGCGATCGGTCTGGAAGATGTGTTGAGAGACAAACAGCTTCCTTAGTTCCTCTAATGAGTCTACTGTCTCGGGTGGAAGACAACAATACCAGTTTAGAGCTCTGTCAGAGAGGGTGGAAGGGAATAAAAGACATCGCTCTTCGTCGGTTTGCATCCGATATGCCATGGTGGACTCAAAGAGGTTAAGGTGTTCAATCAGGTCCTCCATTCCAATATAGAGTTGTAAACTAAGCTTTTGTTTTGTCTTCACTTGAAGGGGGGTGTCAAGGATCCTCCTTGTGAGAGGGCCAGGCCTGGGTTGGTTCCAGTCAGGTATCTCAGCCTGACGTTCGGCCTTCAACTTGTTTACTTTCTCAATACGTTGTAGGACAAGGGGGATTGAGTAGAGTCATGTACCACTGGAACTTTCTTCCGTAAGTCTCCATCGCCTTTTGGAAGTAGGAAAGTTTGAGCAAGAGCGTGTGTTTTTTCCTTGGACTTGCAGTACTGACTTCTAGGGCGAGTCTGTCAGAATACCTCTGAGTCCCATGTACCTTCATGTTCCTCTGGGACCTGTCGTTCCTTCCCTAGATTGGCAGTTGGCCTGGGTCGTGAGAGGGGACCGAGTCTTTCAGAAACCCTTGGGTCATTGATCTTTGAGTTTATGTGGAGGGGATTCTCTTGATGTTGCTTTAGGAAGTCTCGGCAGTCACAATAAACGACTTTCAATTCTTCTAACCCTTCTGTAAGGAGGTGTCTTCCTTCACTTTTCCTGCTTCGGGTCGAAGCAGCTGGGTTGAGAGAAGTCTCATGTTGATCAATGTTTTGATGATTAGCTCGCTCATCATCAGGGATACCCATGTCGAAGAAAGGTGACCCTCCGTGTTGGGGGGCACCCAGATGATGGTTGATGTCCACAGGGGCAACAAGGTCGCGTGTTTGAGTACGCCTGGTTTCGTGGAGCGTCTTGAAGAGCTTCTCATATTGTTCTTGAATGATCTCATTCTTTATTGCTATCTTGTTGTTTTGAGCCTCCAGCTCCTCGACTTTAGCTTGAAGAACGAGCATCTTTCGTTCCTTCTTTTGTTGCTTCGCACTAGGTGCAAGGAGGATGTCATTCTGCGTGCTGTGGCTTACTTCGCTCCCCATGTTGAAGAGGGATGCCTGGTCAAAAAAGAGTGCACGAATGGTGGAAACCAGCTTGACAAAGCTGAAGAGAGTAGGAATAAGTGCGTTTACCACAGACGGCACCAAATGTTGATGCACAAAATCAGTGAGGACTTTGGTACAACAGAAAGTGTCAAGTTTGTGACCTTCGCTAGATTGCTCCAGTCACTAGTGTGAATATGTATGTAAATGGATAGAGATAGGGAAGCAAACACAAGATGTACGCGGTTCACCCAGATTGGCTACGTCCACAGAGTAAAGGAGTTCTCATTAATTGTGAAGAGTTTACACAAGTACATAGGTTCAAGCTCTCATTTAGTGAGTACTAGTGAATGATTTAGTACAAATGACATTCGAAAATATTGTGGGAGAATGATCTCCTTTTATAGAAGAGAGTCTTTAGCTTTGTTCTGACTTTGACACATGTCGTGATGTGATTGGCCTCTGATATTGACACGTGTCGCACTGTGATTGGCCTTTGATGTCGACATGTGTCGCACTGTGATTGGCCTCCTGGTTGGAGGGAAACTCTTCTGGGTCCTTGACGGTATAATGTTGACCAATGCTTGGTAGTTTTGGGATTGGTCAAGTATGGTACAAACAAAATGTTTAAGAGATGGCAAGAAAATACTCAGGGCTACCCAACGAGCTGTCCTTGATGGTCTTCGTAGTACAGGGTATACAGATGAAGCAAGGAAGCTTCGGTGGAAAATTCAAGTGGCTCGAATATTACGTTAGAAACTGGCTATGCTTTTGCTGCTGAAAATTAGTTTCACCCTATTTGGATTGGCATTTTGGACAGCACCATGTAAAATCCCTCTTTTAGTCATATTCCGTAAACATCAGTTGTTTTGGGCTGGTAAGCTTGTTCTACCCAGCACTGATTATTAACGGTGAAGAGTAACATTGAATCTGAATGTAAGGCGACTAACTACCCTGCCACTGCCCTGCATTGCTAATCTGACAGTGGTTCTGCTGGTGTGCATAACAGAAAGACACTACTTGTAGCAAACACACTACTTCCTTATTCATGTATGACTGGAAACATTTCTCAAATTCATCTGTCAGTCATGCTGGTTCTTCACTTGATGGACCCACTGTGAGTTTCTGTTCTTGTTCCCACTGATTTAATAGATCGTCTTTGAGTTTTTAAATAAACTAATGCTCTTCAAAAGTTACTGAAAGAACACCTGCACTATTTTAATATTAATTTTAATTTTTTACTTCTTTTGGAAACAAATTATGAAATCTGTGTTACTTTTGGCAGGGGAACAGGTTAGTATTATTGATAGCAGTTTAGTTAGAACTCAGGACAACTACTAACTACTCCTGAGAGGTAAACTTGTGTATTACAGCCTACTTTTCGTGTAAATAACTTTTGACATCAAATTTTGATAATTTGGTTTCTTCGATACATTTAATGTTGTACGACAGAGGAATAAGAGAGCTTTGATTCTCAGACAGAGAAAAAAAGGATGGTTTACTATACATCCTAAAGTAAAGAATTGCAAACTCTTGCATGTTTTATAAAAGAACAATTCTGAGGGAACCCTTGATTCTCTTTCATATTTGTTGGTCTATTTCTTAACCGGTCACAGCAATGATGTTTTACAATTCTTCAAGGTCTGAGATATTATATCTTTAAATAATATTCTTTGTGAGCAAAGTACTCCAAATTTTTACTATAAAAGGTTGATTGTTCACTTTTGTTTATGTATGTCTTCCTATATCTTTGCTCTCTACCTGACTATCATTTCACCTTCTTAAAATATGCTGATAAAGAAATGTTAGATCAATATTTGATTTAGTTCTTTTCATTTTAAAGGAGTTTTATGCTTGAGGGGCCTCATTTATTTTGTGCTTCTGTGTGTGCATGCGTATAACTTGGGTCAGAAGACTCAGAACCCAGAAGGAGATGCATTGACAAAATAAATAGTTTTCAAAGAGCATGGGATAGAATTAAGATGTATGATAATGTGCGCGGAGGTCCGGATTTTAAGCTCAGCAATTCAAATCACGTATGTCATTATGCAGATGTAGTGATCTAAACCAAAGCAAGGTGACAGGGTAAGTAGAACAAAGAAAAAAGAGACAGAAATATGAATTGCTGGTTTACTTCATATGACTGTATTTTATGTATTTAAAAATATCGCCTGTAGCTCCAAAGAGGAGGTTTACTCGTTCGGCATAAAGGGTTTCTTTCCTTGATGTCCTGGATGTTTTTAGGTGGTCTAGTTTACTGAAAGTAAATCCCCAAAGTTTCAGTGTAGCGAATAAGAATATTATATAACTGCATAAAACATCTGTCCTGGTCCTAAATAAAAATTCGTATATGACTGCACAAACGGCAATTCGAGAAAGGCTCATACTCTATCAGAATAAAGCTGTTCGAATTATTCGAACAATAAACAAAACTCATACAAAAATATAGGGGAAAGATTGAAATGTATCGAGAAGAGATAACAGAGCTGGTTGTATGAGCTGGGACAGCGAAACAAAAAACCAGCTGCTCAACTTCTTTGGATTGGAACAGAGAAAGGAGAGAAGGATTGAGGTATGTAGGTGGGAGGCTGATTCATGTCTGCTGGAAGGAGGAATAGGATATCGAAGAGGTTGATGGGGGATTAGGCTTCTCTATTGGGTGGGAGGAGGAGAAGAAGATGGTGAGGCCTTAAGCGAATACACAATGGCGGCAGTTTTTGTTTAAAAGAAAAAAACATTCTCTAACAGATGACACAAGTCCTTACATTAAAAGTAAGCAATCACCAATGACCAAAAGGTGCCATTGCCTCTTAAGACTTTTGAAAGCAAAAGTAGGTTTACTGGTCGTCTTTCTTCTGGGGCTTTCAATGTTTCTCCCATTCTTGGCACCACTGCATCATGGTTTGTGTCTTGCGCCGCCACATCTTGGAATATGCGTTCCTTGCTATGCAATCATATGCCAGGGGAATATTCGGCCTTGCCCCAAAGTGCAACTAGAAGACTTTGAAAACACTGATGAACATGGTATTTTTTTATTCTTGCCTCATTGTCTTTCCTTATTTCTCATTGATCTATCATGTCCCACTGTTGTGAAGAATGGTGAAGGTGGTAACTCTGTAACCACTGTGCTTCTCGAGGGTATAGTGACAGTATATTGGATGATATTGAAGGAGCAGTGGATGACAGAGTGAAGACGGACAAGGTAATTGACAAGGAACATTCAGAATTTTATATTGCTAGGCTTGTTTTGTTTCACCTCTGCAATAAATGCTAGTGTATGTATAACTTTTTAAAAACTCGGGTGTCTGAACCATTGAATTTATATCTTCGCTATCATGATCTCTTTCATTTCAGGCAACAACTGCTAGTGTATGTATACTGTTCTTGGAGCTGCAGCTAATGAATTGAGTGAGCTAGGAGAGTAAAGGAGTTCTATTTTACAGAAACGGGGAACATTGTCATTTTCAGGCAATGTGCATTGGATGGCCGTGTTTCATATTCAGGTAATGTGCACAGACGTCGTATTTTGTTCACTTTCAGTGATTTCATATGCAATATGCCTGTTTGGTTAAAAAAAATAAAATGCAATATTCCTGTCGAGGCTTGGGTTGGCCGTGAGTGAAATAACGAACTAAAGAATCAATGATGTTGCAGATTGGACCAGTATACTGTAGCAAAATTTGCCGAAAGCTTCGACACGATGCCTAAATTTCTTGAGAAAAATGCTGGGCGTAATGCTACGGAGATCATATCTTCTATATGTGCTGAACATGCATCAGGAAATACCAAAGTTTGCCTTGACTAAGTAAGCTGTTCCTAGTCTTGTAACAGTTCATGCTTTTGTATGAGAGTTTCCATTGCATTGTATTTTGTTACAGCTGTGATGCTTTGATGTGATATTGGTTCTGAAGATTATTTTCTATGCATTAAATTTGGTCTAGGATTTGTCTGTATGTTGTTACGCTGTGGTGTGTGCTTGCTGGTAAATGATTCTTGAAGTGTCGGTGGTAATTTGTTGGAGCGCTAGAGCCTTCTTTTCACCAAACGGGTGGCTGTTTTGGCAGTTTGTTTTGTGTATTGTGCTGCTTCGTTTTGCTCGGTGATGCCTTTTTTGGTTTTTAATTTTTGTGGCTTAGATAGTTGCTGCTTCCCAGTTCATACAATCACAAGGTTGTGATAAGTATTCGTTCCAAAAATGGGTACTATTGGGTTGGGTGAATTGAATTCAATAATAGACTTCCGTTGGCATTCCAGCCTTCCTTCTCCTTTCAGGGCCTATCTGAAAGAGCAACCAGTACTTCTTGGTTGTGAAGTGACAACCTAGAGCTTCACCAGGTCCCTGTTTGCTTGTGCTTTGGTATGAAACTGTTTCTACCTTCTCGGGAACGATTTCGTAGCAGGGAATTGATGCTCACCACTGTAACTATATGTTAACTGAAATTGTAGGAGAGTTTGTTGCGGATGAGGATATGCAGAGGGGGTGTGTCCAAACCACCGTAGTCCGTTTGATTCAGTTTGATTCAGTTTGATTTAGTTTCGATCAATACCACCATTGAACCCAAACCAAACTATTATTATTGGTTGATTCGGTGTGTTTAAACCTATTTCTCTTACATTAGTAGAAAATATCCAACATTTCAAGAGTTTTAATTTTCTAAACATCTATACATCTCACACATTCTATAATATGTTAATGTGCGTACGGTTAGACATTCAAATTAGGCCTGGCAAACGGGTCGTGTCTGTCGTGTTCGTGTCGTTTTCGTGTAACACCTGTTATCTTAACGGTCCTTAACAGGTCGGGTCACTTTACCCAACGGGTAAAGTGACCCGACCCGTTATGACCCGTTAAGAAATTATTTTTTTTCTTAAATTTGCACATACCACACATTGCCACATAAATATTACTTCAAAACATTAAAACACATTTGTCGTTTAAGTACTACATCTACACTCGAAAATAAGAGACTAATAAAAAAATAATACATACACTACTAATCTATTACAAATATTAAATGTGCAAGGATATGCAAAATGAAAGAGTTTTTGTTTTCAAGGTTGTGAAGTCTTTCTCAAAAGTTTAAACCTCAATTTACAAAATCCTTGATTTACATCGATCATCATGAAATTGTATTGGAACTTTGGCTTGATCTCAGTCGGTCCAATGGTCATCAATTTTTTAAATTTAATTTAATATATATATATATATAATTATATTATGTAATTATTATAGTTTTTAGGGGTATAAAATTGTTAAATTAATATATATATAATTATTATAATTTATTCATACTTTTATTAAGTATAACATAAGATTTTGTGATATTCACTAGTGTAAATATTTTAAATTGAAGATCAAATTCATTCTTTGTATTCATATAGGGTCAAGGAGTGTAGCTGTAAAAAATAATCAAAATCGAAGTTAAAATAACCGTTAAATCGTGATTTTTTGTTTTATAACCGTCAAAAAGTTTTGTCCCGTTACTTGATCTCTGAATGTTTGTGTGAACACGGAAAATTCCTGAAACGAAAGAGACAAGAACAACGTGCACAAACAAATATTTGTATTTGATGATTTTGGGTTACAATCTCTCTCAAATTTGATCCTCTGATTCGATCTCCGTAAGGTGTTGATTTGTGGATGTGCGATTGATCCAAAGGGCCGTTGGGCTTGATCTAAGGATGAACGTTCTTCAAGGGCCGTGGGCTTGATCTTGAAGGTGGATTTGAGCGGATCTTCAAGGAGCCGTTGGTGCTTGATCTTGAGGATGAGCGTTTCTTCAAGGGCCGTTGAGGCTTGATCTTGAATAACGGTGATGAACGGATCTTCAAGGGCTTTTGGGCTTGATCTTGAAGAACATTGATGAACAGATCTTCAAGGGGTTTTGGGCTTGATTTTGAAGAACAGTGATTTGATGTATGGATTTGTCGACGTTGTTGATCCAAAGGGCCGTTGGGGCTTGATCTTAGGATGAACGGATGATGAACGATGAACACTTTCTTCAAGGGCCGTCGGGGGCTTGATCTTGAATTGGTGGAAGTTCTTCAAAGGGCCGTTGGGGCTTGATCTTGAAGGTGGATGATTGTTGATCCAAGGGCCGTCGGGGCTTGATCTTGGAAGAACGATGAATGAAGAACGAATAGGGCTTTCTTGATTCTTCGGGAACCTGGATGCTTGAGAGCTTCGGAGTTTCAGAGCTTCAAGGTTTTGGTGTAATATGAATTCCCCCCAAAATGAATGAAATGGGCTTGTATTTATAGAATTTTCCAAGGCCTAATTTTGAATATAATATCCCAGATGAAATAAGTCGTTTCTGCCAGGTGTTGACACGTGTCCTGTTTGATGACTTTCCCGACTCATTTCAATTTTTCGTTTAGACACACGCTACGTGTAAAATTTATGTAATACATGAGCGTTGAAATTTTGATTTATTGGTCAACATTTATTTACCGAAATTTCGATGTCTACAAATGCCCCCACTTTAAGGCGCGTCGTATACATGTGCTTGTCACGTGTAGGAGATGCGTTTTGAAGTCCCTTACTGTAGATGTCGATCCAAGGGCCATCGAGGCTTCATCTTGAATTGGGCTGGAGATTTCTTCAAGGGCCGTTGAGGCTTGATCTTGAATTGGGCTTGAGATTTCTTCAAGTGCCGTTGAGGCTTGATCTTGAATTGGGCTGAAAGTTTCTTCAAGGGTCGTTGAGGCTTGTTCTTGAACTTTGTTTGAAATTTCTTCAAGGGCCGTTGAGGCTTGTTCTTGAACTTTGTTTGAAATTTCTTCAAGGGCCGTCGAGGCTTGATCTTGAAGGTTGAAATTGGACCACAAGGAGCTTCATGTGGTAGATGATATTTGGCTTTGGTAGTGGATGAATCGGCACGTATTTTGTTGCGCTTGTTGATTTTCCACAGCTTTGATCTTGAACTGGGTTGGAGGATTTTCTGGTTTCCTCCAATTGTTTGACTTTCCACAGGCTTATTCTTGAACTGGGTTTGGAGTTCCGAGCAAAGAAGATGAGAGTTCCTTGTGCTGGTGATTTGATGGCATTGTACGGCGAGGCTTTGCTCTTTGGCGAAGGTGCCCTCAAAATGTTGTTGAAGCTTCTCTAGTTCTTCAACTCAGACTCTTTCTTCTCTCTAATTCTTCAACTCGGACTCCTTCTGCTGAGTTGATTGTGCATGCCGCATTTCCTTATTTGTTCTCCAGGCAGATGTGGCAGCTTCTCGAGTTCTTGGTTTCAACTCAGACTCCTTCTGCTGGGTTGATTGAGTGTGCAGGCAGCATTCTTCTCTGCTTGTTTATTCTGCACGGCAGGTAGGCACGAGGTAGAGGTGATGGTCTGTTTCTTTGTTCAATCTGTCCAAGTGTCGACCGATTGCTTTCTTTCTCCTTGTCTCGTAGGAAATAGCAAGGGTAAAGGAAAAACATGCCATGAGATATCTTTGCCTTTGACTCTGATGATATGAGGTACTTTTGCTTTTGAAGAAGTATCTTTCCACAGGTTTATTCTTGAATTGGGTTGGGGAACTTCTTAGCAAGGAAAAGGAAACTGATCTTGAAGATTAATTAGCACGTTGTCTCCACATGCTTCAAGGTATCATTTTCACTTGCCTTATCTGTTCTCCAGGCATATGTGGCATCTTCTCTGGAAGCACAAGATGTTGAGATAATGGGTACTTCGAGAGTAGTGCTAGGTAAGCAATCAGGAAGGAGTTCCAGGCAGTCGGTTCTTAGATCGGAAGATTGACACCAAGTGCTGGCTGATTGCTCGTTTTCTCCTTGTCACAAAGACAAGGAAAATGACAGGGAGAAAGCATGATATGAGATACTCTTGCTTTCAACCTTCGTGATATGAAATACTTTTGCTCTTGATGACTTGTTTGCAGAGGTACCCCAAGGGATGAGGAACACTGAATGACTCGAGCGGCTTCGTTGGGAATGCATTTTCGGAGATGAAGAAAGATTGGGTTTGTCTGCCTTGCTGTGAAGGTTGACATTTAATAGAGATTTCTTCATAACTGGTAGCGGCACTATTCTTTTACTCGTGTCGGCAACCGTTGGATGATTAAATAGTATGGCTTCACGTGCTTTCTTCTTCATCAGAAATCTTTGACAAACTGCCCGTGATTTCTGCAAAGCTGAGTCTGCGTGTGACAGGTGCTGACAAGGCTGAAAAAGACTGGCACTTCTTCGATATCTGGAATCCGTGCTTCGACAAACTGCCCGTGATTTCCTCAAAGCTGACTCTGCATGTGACGGATGTTGACACGTCTAAAAAAGACTGGCACCTCTTCGACATCTGGAATCGGCGCTTGGACAAACTGCCCGTGATTTCCTCAAAGCTGACGCTGCATGTGACGGATGTTGACACGTCTGGAAAAAGACTGGCGCTTCTTCGATATCTGGAATCGGCGCGTTCGACAAACTGCCCGTGATTTCCTCAAAGCTGACGCTGCATGTGACAGATGTTGACACGTTTGGAAAAAGACCGGCGCTTCTTCGATATCTGAAATCGGCGCCTTCGACAAACTGCCCGTGATTTCCTCAAAGCTGACGCTGCATATGTCAGGTGCTGACGAGGCTGAAAAAAGACTGGCGCTTCTTCGATATCTGGAATCGGCGCCTTCGACAAACTACCCGTGATTTCCTCAAAGCTGACGCTGCATGTGACGGATGTTGACACGTCTGGAAAAAGACTGGCGCTTCTTCGATATTTGGAATCGGCGCATTCGACAAACTGCCCGTGATTTCCTCAAAGCTGACGCTGCATGTGACAGATGCTGACGAGGCTGAAAAAAGACTGGCGCTTCTTCGATATCTGGAATCGGCGCCTTCGACAAACTGCCCGTGATTTCCTCAAAGCTGACGCTGCATGTTACAGGTGCTGACGAGGCTGAAAAAAGACTGGCGCCTCTTCGATATCTGGAATCGGCGCTTGGTTTCTGAGCAGCCCATCTTTTGAGAAAGCAGACGTCGCTTCGATCTCTGAACTCGCCTCTTCAATTTCTGAAGCTCCATCGAGTGCTGATTTTTAAAGAGAGGCACGCATCACATTCCAAAGCACACTTGAATTTTCCGCCTGTAGAAGCTCCCTACCTGCACTTCTAAGAACTTGATTTGTTCAACCTCTTCTTCTTCTCACACCTTCGAATATGTCTTGCCCTTCTGACCGTCGCCTTAACTTGAATGTCGGGGAAGATAGTGACATATCTTCTCCAACCAACATTTGGCAGCCGTCATTCGTATCCCCAAATGATCCTCTTACAGTTGGGGATTCCATGATGATGAATGATACAACCGCTTCGGTGGTGGCCAGAAATCTTCTCACTCCTAGAGACACTAGGATACTTTCCAGGCGGTCCGACGAGCTGGCTGTTCAGGACTCTCTGGCCTACAGCGTCCGATGTGCAGGCTCAGTTTCAAACATGGGCCAACGCCTTCTTGCTCGATCTCGTCAGGTTGAGTCGTTGATGGCTGAGGTGGCCAGTCTTCGACAAGAGGTCAGAGTGCTTAGGCACGAGAATAAAGAGTTGCACATGCTCGCAACTAATTACTCAACAAGCATGAAGAGGAAGCTTGACCAGCTGCAGGAGTCCGAAGTTCGGATTCAGAGTGATCATCAGAGGTTTGTGGCGTTACTTCAGCGGCAACTTCTGCCTTTGTCCTCCGGCGCTTCACCAAGTGTTGAAGCTCCGGATAACCAATCTCTGGTGCTTCGTCTTTCTGGAGCTCCGTCGAGTGATGAGGCGGCTCGCGAGCAATGAAGGCTTATTCCTGTTTGTTTGCACATTTTTTTGTAAATTTTTTTTTTTTTTTTTTTTGCATGTGGAATGCGAATTTATGTAATTTTTTAGAGAAATAAATAAAAGATGTACTTTACTCCACTAAATGCATTATATATATATATATATATATTTTATATGGTGCCAGATGCACCCAAGACATATATACATATATAATTATAATCTCCGCTATCTTTTGGTGCTGGACGCACCATCCATTTTTTATTTTTATTTTTTTTCTTTTCTTTTCTTGCACATGGTGCCAGATGCACCATCTTTCCTTTTTTTTTTTTTTACATTTTCTTTTCTTTTCTTGCACATGGTGGTGCTGATCCACCAAGATTTTTTTATATTTTCTTTTCTTTTCTTTTGCCAAAAGCACCCCCCCTTTTTTTTTCACGTGGTGACAGCACCACTTTGCTTTGTTCCACCAACCTCCTTTTTTTTTTTTTTTTTTTTTTTTTGTATATTTGTTTTTGTATAAATTTGGGTGATGGGTAGAGGAATTTGCAGGGAAGGATGAAGGCGAACTTAGAGCTGGAGCTTGAGGAAGAGCTTCTCGGCCGGCTAGTCGTTTGACAGCGGTCTTTGAAGTTGTTGGCAGCTGCGAGGCAAGAGACGGAGGAGGTCTTTGGGTGTGGATTGTCAAACTTCGGTTTTGTCAATCTCATTCAAAGGCCGCAGCCATGGCGGAGCAAGGAGGAGAGGATGGGGAGCTGGAGAGGGCTTCGGAGCACCGGTGCTTCAGCCATGGGGGGCACGGGGTCGAGCTTGCTGCTGCGATCGGGGGAGGTGTTGACGGGAGAGGTGCAGTTGCTGCAGCCAATGGAAGCCTCGAAACAACGACGGGCAGCAGCCGCAGCGATCTGACAACAAGTAGTAAGGAGACGAAGGTAGCTAGCAATACATATCAGGGATGGAGAAAACAAGGGCCCGAAGCTGTTGAAGATCTCGATCGTGCAGCCCTTCTGAAACCTGATAACGCAGCCGAAGACCTGCGGATACTAGGCAGAGCATGTGCCATTAGAGTTCGAGGCAAAGCAAGGAGGCACGTAATGTCCAGTACCTCAGGCATGGTCAAGCTCGGGGCAAGGCGGATGAGGAGATTTTGACGTCAGCGTTGATCAATGGTTAGTGCTTGCAAGTATCTCCATTGATGAAGAAGGAGGAGCGCACCATGGTTGGTCAATTTGAAAAAAACTTACAGCAGCCATGTCGAAGGCTACGGCCGCGTGAATGACGACCTGCAGAGAGAGCTTGAAAATTACTTCTGGGTCTCGAGCGCGGAGATGATCATGGTGGATCCAGGCTCTCGTACATCCCAAACACATAGAGTGCAGTCGCCGGAGGCGACTACATCGGCGTGGCGGGGGTTTGGGTCATGAAGATCATCAAAGAAGGAGTGGACCAAGGCATCCAGAGCTGTGCACCGCAAGTTAGGAGAGTATTGCAGCAGTCTTGAAACCAGATCAACAGCTTCTGGAGGCATACGCTTGTGGAATATCTTGTGCCACGGGTGAGCTTTAATTTGCGGGAATTTGAACTCTGTATAGTTAGGATTCATGCATTCGATTTCCTCCCTTGTCGGAGTGCCCAAAACCTTGATAATCTCAACAAGCTGGTCAACTCCACTTTCACCAGGAAAGAGAGGCTGTCCGAGCAATAGCTCAGCAAGAACACACCCAACAAACCAAACATCAATAGCTGAAGTATACTCAGTTGCTCCAAATATAAGTTCCGGTGCTCTATAATATCTAGAGCAGATATAAGATATATTTGGCTCTCCTTTTACCAAAACTTTAGCACTTCCAAAGTCACACAGCTTTACTTGGTGGGTATGTGGGTTCACCAGAAGATTTTGAGGCTTGATGTCCCGATGACACACTCCAATGCAGCGGTGAATGTAGGATAGCACCCTAAAGATCTGGTATGTGTAGAGTTTAACATATATCAGAGGCATCCGTTGGTTCAACTTGTTGTAGTGTTTAATCACACGATGCACCGTTTCAGGGACATACTCAAGCACCAAGTTAAGATAAAGTTCATCCTTTTCAGTCGTTGAAAAGAAGCAATGCTTCAAAGAAACAACATTTGGGTGGTCAAGAAGACGCATGGTCTGTAGCTCAAGATTCTTGTACCTCTTGTCTTGCAGAACATTCTTTATAGCCACAGTTTCACCAGTCTCTAAGCACTTTGCTTGGAACACCACTCCAAATGATCCATGCCCGACAACACGCTCAGCCATGTAACTAATTGTCTGCTTTGGCTGGCCATTTCTACCACAAATAGTTGTCACAATTATATGACCTGTCTCTGTTCCGTTACCATCAACGACTGCGACTGTGGATTCCATTTCTTTGTCATCCCGAATTTTCATGTCATTCATCTTCCTCTGACAACTTATCCACACCAACCGCGTGACCACTGGGTTCTCTCACACCTGACGTAGGCGCCACACCTACTGAAGCCATTCCCTATTCTCTTATTGTTTAGCCTTGATAAAACCAACCATCAACCGACGAAGCAGAAATTGGCGAAGATCAAGGGAAGATCATCTGGAAAACGGAGGGCCTGAGCTTAAAGAAAGAAGCATATGATGATGACGACGAAATTGAGGGAGGAGTTGGGAGGAGAATGTGTAGGGCTTCCTCATCGGTGCAAAACATATCATGTGCAACATAGAAGACAGATTCAAGGTTACCAATGTCAGAATACCCCTTCATGAGAGAAGTCCAAGTGATTGTGTTTCTAACAGGCATTTCATCGAAAAGGTGATGTGCATCATCCAGTCTTTTGAATTTCGAGTACAAGTTGACAAGATTGTTGCCCTGAAATGTGTCATTCTGGCAGCCACATTTGAGTAAAAATGCATGAATTGCCTGACCCAGAATGAGGATTTGGGACCCAATTGAGAGTTGGAGGAGCTGAGGCCAGTCATTGAAGAGAAGTGGGTATTCTCGTTGTTTGAGGAAGGTTGTGCCTTCCAGCCCCACTCCTAGCATATCAAATCAACCCCACCTTTTGCCAGTAAGCTCAACAACAGGGCCCATATGTTCTTCTGGCACCTCCACAGTGGCGATCTGCTGCGGTGGCTTCGGAGACGGAGCATTTGACTGGCGGGTGAGTGGAGAAGGGTTTCGAGGAGCGGAGAATGTGGTGATTTTTGCGGTTGAGGAAGAAGGTAAGGTGAAGGCGTAGAATTGCTTGGCGACTGGAAAGGAGAGGAAATGCTAGTGCTTCTAGGGTTCGGGATTTGTATATATATATATATTTCCCCTCTTTTTTTTTTCTTTTTTTTTTTTTTTCTAAGAAACTGTAATTTAATTTTGTACAAAGAAAATTGCAAATAAATTTGTAATAAAATTGACTTTCATCAATGAGACTTTAATCAAACCCCTTTTTTTTTTCTTTTTTTTCTTTTTTTTTTTGATGTGACTGAACTCAAAATTGAATGCTCGAGTTGCCTACGTACCCTTCCAAAGAAAGGGATCAAGTCAAAACGTAGTTCAAATACATACATATTTTTTGGTATTTTCTTTTTGTGCCATTTGCAGTTTTAACTCATGCAGACAATGAGTGTTTGTTGTTGCCTTTTATGCTCGTGCAGACCAGGAGCCTAGTGCCATGCAGTTTAGACTCATGCGAGCGAGGAGAATTTGTTGTCGCCTTTTATGCTCGTGCGAACAAGGAGCATTGGTGCCATGTACAGTTTAGGCTCATGCAGGCGAGGAGCTTTGTGTCTTGCAGTTTAGGCTCTTGCAGACAAGGAGCTTCGTGTCCTACAGTTTAGGCTCGTGCGAACAAGGAGCTTTGGTTCGTGCAGTTTAGGCTCGTGCGAACAAGGAGCATTGTTGGTTCGTCAAGCGATCCGGGAGAGTCGTTCCTCGCAATCTTCATAGCAAGGAGCCTTGACTGAGTGATTGAAGAAGTCTTCGGGCAAGAAATCGCGCATTGTGATGGGGATGGACGATCTATGTGTCGAAATTTCATCATCTTCAACACGTTCATGTTGCTTTGAAGGTTGACAAGAGCTGTTTTGCCCCCTTTCCGATTGGCGGACTTGTGGAGGAGACGTATGCTTCTTGTGCAATTTCTTAGGAGTGACTTGAGTCCATCCTTCGACTTTGCTTGTCTTGGAGGATGCCCCCAGCGGTTGAGGTGAAAACTTTGAGTCGGAAGAGCCAGAAGTGAAGGTGGTATAGTTTGACTTCACCACATCGTCAAGATCTAGCTCGATGATTCCTTTCTGAGCCAGCTTCATGATGAGATCTTTCAGCACGAAGCATTTTTCCGTTGGATGACTGATGAAACGGTGGAATTTACAGTACCTTGGACTATCGGTACAATTCATCTCTTCTGGCCGTTTACATTCAGGCAAACCGATCACATTCTTTTCCAACAAGTCTTCTAACATGGCAGCCACATCAGAGTCGGGGAATGGATAAGTTTTCTCTTCAAGCTCCTTCAAAGTGCGTCTACGCATCTCTTGATCACGAAAAGCTTCGGTTTGAATCGCCTTGCCTCGTGTAAAGATTTTGACGGGAGCTGTGTTGACCGTCATTGCTTCCTTCGTGGATTTCCACGCAGCCTTCTCCACCTTTGTCCCAAGAACTTTGTCGTTCTTGTAGTCGGCGATCGGTTCTTTCTTCCCATGATGGGCAATGCTTAACTCCATGTCATGGGCGCGAGTGGCCAATTCCTCGAAGGTCCGTGGTTTAATGCCTTGAAGGATGTATTGCAAACCCCATTGCATGCTTTGGATGCACATCTCGATTGAAGAGGTTTCCGAGAGCCTGTCTTTACAGTCGAGGCTCAGAGTGCGCCATCTGTTGATGTAGTCAATGTGACACGCCCCGACCCTGATATTCCTCGAATACCAGGACCGATACGTGCTGGCCGACACCCGAGGGTGACGAAAGCCATTAATTGATACAAAAGCTAAGAATAAGAAATAAGTAAGGGTTAGAAATTTAAAATACCAAGAATTAATAATTTAGGAACGTGCTCAGAGCATACAACTAAACCTAATCACTAAGAAGAGTTTATATAAAATTGAATAAATAAAAGAGTGGGTCCTACATCGAGAGGATCCGAAGATGCTGCTGCGGAAGTGTCTTGACGCCGGGATTAGGTGCCTTGATTCTAAGTCCTGAATGGGGGCGCAAAACAAAGGTGAATGGACCAAGTTTATATATATATATATAATAATAAAACAGTTATCAACGTACTAACCCCCAAAGTTTATATAATGAAACCTACTAGCATAATAAGTGATGGATTTAATAAAAATCCTAGCATGCCAAAAATATCTCAAAAGCCATATTGCGGAATCTCATCGCAGAAATCAAAACAGTAAACACATCATAAATCGTCTCGTATAACGCGGTGTGCTGCTAGAAAGATCACTGAATAAATATATCTCCCGGCCCAATGCCTGCACTTCAGTCTCTGTGCCCGTAGCCAGAGATAACTCCCTCCCGGCCCCGTGCCTGTCTCCGTGTCCCTCAGCCTTTCGCTAGGGATTATTTCTCCCAGCCTACATGCCAACACCAGATCCTCGCCCCAGGCGGCATAGTGTCCACTAGGTACGCACAAATAGTTACGTCTCTCTTAAATAACCACTTCATAGCATAGGTTACCGATCATCGTCTACACTATAAAGAGGGGTTCAAAAACATGTTCTAGCATCCTATCGTCATCTATCAGATAGTCTACCAGTTCATGGTTTTTATAGAAAATACCGTATATATCAAAATATAGCTCAATATAGGCTAACAAATAATTCCTCACCAAAACACGAGACGATAATCAATATATTAAATCATCAGGCTTCGCATAAATCAAATCATAAATTCGTAGGCATGCTAATCATTTATGCAATTAAATTATCAAATCATGTAATTTTAGAAGGGGTCCGCTCACAGTACTTAGTTGTCAAAAGCTGCGCCACTAGCAAAGACGGAAACGTCATAATAATTACCCCTAAGCACATAAAGAGTCCAATACATAAAACTATATAATAGAAATTGAATTTGGGAAAACGGACATTGGAAACGGATTCAGAACGTCGAATTACCCTAAGAAGGGTCTCGGACGAAAACCCGAAAAGTCAACCCTAAAGTCAACGTTGACCGGAGGTCAACGGTCAAACTAGGTCAAACGGGTTTTAGGCTTGAAATCCGAATTATGATTTAGGTTAAATAGGATTAGAATCTATTGGGTTTTGGGTCTTCTAAGGTTTTTGGGTTAAAAGGATTTAGGATGGAAAATTGGTGGTTTGGGCATTAAGCCCAAACATATAAACTTAAACACACACACACACACACACATGGGTCACAAAGGCCCTAAGGCCTCACTAAAAAAAATAGGGCTTTAAGCTCTTTTAAATGAAACCGGCCCAAGGCCCTTTGGGTCTTTAAAACAATATATAAAAAAAAATAAAAATGAAACGGGCCAGGGGATTGGGTTGGGCTCGGCAGGAAAGGCCCAAAGCCTTGGGTTTTGGTGGGTCGCCGGACCCAAGGTTGAAGAAGGCCGGAATTCGGCCGGAAATCCACACCTACTTTAAACGGCCATAACTTTGTCAAAACTCAACAAAATCAAGCAAGACAAAAATGAAAGTTGTAGCCCTGGAAGAGACGAAGAGAATGATACCTCACACGACGTCTAACTCGCTGTGGTTTGGCCGAAAAATGCCTCGAAAGCCGTCGGACTCGCCGGAAACTGGGTAAGATTCAAATGAGTATAACTTCTTCAATATTCAACGAAATTGAGTGAAACGAAAAGGAAAGTTATAGTGCTTGACAAGACGAAGAGATTGATACCTTGCACGCCGGCCAACTCGCCGTGGTTTTGCCGGAAATGGCCTCGAAAGTGGCGGTGCTCGTAGAGAGTTATGCCGCCTCGTAGAGAGCGTAGGGAGTCCCGCCGTGCTCCTGAACCTAACTTCCCTGACATAGCTCAGTTAGGGGAAGCGATTGCCCATGCTTTTCAGAATGTAATTCGTCCTCCTCCCCCACCTCAGAGGACACCCCTGGAGGCCATGTATAATTTGAAACTAGATCGTTTTATGGGTAATGAAGGTCACGAGGGGGCTGAGAAGTGGCTAGACCACATTGAGAAGACGTTTCAGGTGATGCAAAGTCAGGGGAACTTTCCTGCTAATAGGTGGGTTGAGACCACTACCTGGTTTTTGGGTCAAGAGCCGGCTAGTTGGTGGAGGAATCAGACTCAGTTTATGACCCCAGCGATGGCATCTGATTGGGCAGTATTTAAAGATAATTTCAAGAAAAGATTTGTCCCTCCAGAGTATATTGACCGAAAGAAGCAGGAGTTCACCCATCTGAAGCAAAGAGATATGTCAGCTCATGAGTACTACAGGAAATTTTCAGACTTGTCTCGTTATGATCCGGATATAGCTGGTAATCCAGTAGAGATGCTTCGTCGCTTTAAGTTGGGATCTAGGAAGAAATGGAGGACTTTTGCTAATGCACTTCCCTGCGCCGATTATCATGAGTATTTCGAGATTTTGGTTAGGATAGAGGACTCTGATAATCTTCCTGACAGTGAGGATGACAAGGATAGGAATGATGGTCAAAAGAAGAATGATAAAGGTAAGGGTATCTCCATTCTGGGACCTCGGCAGACGCAGAATTTTAAGAAGAGTGGAGCGAGTTCGAGTTCTTCTAGTGGGGGATATAGTTTTACTGGTCCGAGGAGAGGTGGTGGCAGATTTTCTGGTGGACCCAGATTTCAGGGACAAAGAGATTCTGGTGGTCCTGGTGCTCCGTGGTGCCGCCGATGTAACTCTCGTCATCATGGAGAGTGCAGGAGGGGAAGTGGTGGTGCTTGTTTTACTTGTGGACAAATGGGACACCGGGCTTCTCAGTGTCCCCAGGGTCAGCAGAGACCTCAGCAGACCACTATGCCACATCCGGCACCGATTCAGCAGAGTTTTGGATCAGGCGGTTATGGCCAGTCGGGTCGTGGTGGTGCCTACCACTACCAGGGAGATGCTGCTCCTTATGCTTCTGGATCTCATCAGTATTCCCAGGAGCCTTATTCTCAGGGCCTTGGAGGTTATTCTTCTTATTCCTCTATGCCAGCAGGTGGATCGCAGTGGCATCAGAGAGGTCAGCCCCGTCAGAGGGAAGTTGCTACTGGTGGTGCAGGATCATCCAGGCAGCCTGGTCAGTCAGGCCAAGGACGTAATCCTCAGGGACGAGGTAATCAGGGCAGTAGAGGCCGAGGTGGACGACAAGCTCAGGGGCGAATTAATCATATTTCTCTGCAAGAGGCTCAGAACCATCCAGACTTGATCATGGGTACGTTAAATATTCTTGGTCATTTTGCTAAGGTTTTGATTGATTGTGGTGCTACGCACTCTGTGATTTCTCATACGTTTGCTCAAGCGACCCAACCTCACCCTTCACCTCTAGGATTTGATTTAGAGTTTGCCATGCCTAGAGGAGATAAGTGTTATGTTGATATTGTGTATCCTGGATGTCCAGTGACGGTAGAGGGCGTAGTTATGCTAGCTGATCTTATTCCGTTAGATATTGTGGATTTTGATGTGATTCTAGGAGCTGATTGGTTGCATTATAATCGTGCCCATATTGATTGTTATGGTAAATCAGTTACTTTTTATCGCCCTGGACTACCCGAGGTTACTTTTGTGGGCGAAAGAAGTGGGGTGAGACATGGTGTTATTTCCGCCATGAGAGCAAAGAAATTATTATCGAAGGGTTGCCAAGGATATTTAGCACGTGTGGTGTTAAATGATACTGCTCCTAGTAGTATAGAAGAAGTTGGTGTGGTCAGACATTATCCTGATGTATTTCCTGATGATCTACTGGGGTTGCCGCCAGACAGAGAGGTGGAATTCTCTATTGATCTGCTTCCAGGTACTGATCCTATATCTCTAACTCCTTATAGAATGGCTCATGCTGAGTTGAGAGAATTGAAAATTCAGTTGCAAGAATTACTTGATAAAGGTTTCATTCAACCTAGTTCTTCGCCTTGGGGTGCCCCAGTATTATTTGTGAGGAAGAAAGATGGAACTCTGCGGTTATGTATTGATTATAGGCAATTGAACCGGGTGACGATTAAAAATCGTTATCCATTGCCTCGTATTGATGATTTGTTTGATCAGCTGAAAGGTGCGTGTGTATTTTCTAAGATTGATTTGAGATCCGGTTATTATCAGTTGAAGATCAAAGATGATGATGTACCTAAGACGGCATTCAGAACCCGTTACGGACATTATGAATTTTTGGTTATGCCATTTGGGTTAACCAATGCACCTGCAGCTTTCATGAGACTGATGAACGAGATATTCCAGCAATATCTTGATAAATTCGTTATTGTTTTTATTGATGATATTCTGGTATACTCTAAATCTCAATCAGATCATATCCGACACCTTAATTTGGTGTTAAGGAAATTGAGGGAGCATCAACTGTACGCTAAGTTCAGTAAATGTCAGTTTTGGTTGACTGAAGTAGCATTTTTGGGGCATGTTGTATCGGCTCAAGGAATTCAAGTTGATCCTCAAAAGATAGCGGCGGTAGAGAATTGGGAACAACCTCGAACCGTCTCTGAGGTACGAAGCTTTCTTGGTTTGGCAGGTTATTATCGACGGTTTGTTCAGGATTTTTCTATGATTGCCTTGCCGTTAACGAAGTTGACCAGGAAGGATGTTAAATTTGAGTGGGATGAGAATTGTGAGCGGAGTTTCCAGCAATTGAAATATTGCCTCACTCATGCTCCAGTATTGGTGCTTCCGGATGATAGCGGCAATTATGAGATTTATAGTGATGCTTCCTTAAATGGTTTGGGATGTGTTTTGATGCAACATAAAAAGGTAATTGCTTATGCTTCTAGGCAGTTGAAGAATCATGAAAGGAATTATCCTACTCACGATCTTGAATTGGCGGCAATTGTTTTTGCTTTGAAGATTTGGAGGCATTATTTGTATGGTGAGAAGTGTAAGATCTTCACTGATCACAAGAGTCTTCAGTATCTGTTTACCCAGCATGATCTTAATCTTCGTCAGCGGAGGTGGATGGAATTGCTAGGTGATTATGACTGTTCTATTGAGTATCATCCGGGTCGTGCTAATGTGGTAGCGGATGCATTAAGTAGGAAGCCTCAAGGTAGACTCAATGCCTTATATGCTAGTCGTGTCCCCCTTCTTACTGAACTGAGGGCAACTGGAGTAAGGTTGGAGTTGGAAAATCAAAATGGAGCATTTCTTGCTAGTTTTCAAGTCAGGCCAGTTTTGGTTGATCGTATACTCACAACTCAGATGGTGGATGAGGAAATTCAGGAGTTGGTTCAGTTAAGAAGTGAAGGGAAAAAGAAAGACCTCAGAATTCGGGAATCAGATGGTATGCTCATGCAAGAAAACAGAATGTATGTTCCGAATAATGAAGAATTAAAGAAGGAAATTTTGGATGAAGCGCATTGTTCAGCTTATGCGATACACCCGGGAGGAACTAAAATGTATCATACCATTCGACCATTTTATTATTGGCCGGGTATGAAAAGGGAGATTGCAGAGTATGTGAGTAGATGTATTATTTGCCAACAGGTGAAAGCAGAAAGAAAGAAGCATTTTGGGCGAATGCAGCCACTTCCCGTTCCCCAGTGGAAATGGGAAAATATCACCATGGATTTTGTGTATAAACTCCCTCGTACGCAAAATGGATTTGACGGTATCTGGGTGATTGTGGATCGGCTTACCAAGTCAGCGCATTTCATTCCAGTGAGGGAGAAGTATCCTCTGAATAAATTGGCTAAGTTGTTCATTTCGAAGATTGTGAAGTATCATGGAGTCCCTGTGAATATTATTTCTGATCGAGACCCAAGATTTACTTCTAAGTTTTGGGTGGCTTTTCAGGAAGCTCTTGGTACGAAATTGCTTTATAGCACTGCTTATCATCCTCAAACTGATGGGCAATCAGAAAGGACGATTCAGACGTTGGAGGATATGTTGAGATCTTCGGTGTTACAATTTGGTGATTCTTGGCATGATCGCCTAGACTTGATGGAATTTGCCTACAACAACAGTTTTCACTCGAGCATTAATATGTCACCATTTGAGGCACTGTATGGTAGGGCGTGTCGTACGCCACTATGTTGGTCTGAAGTTGGTGAAAGGGTGTTAGAAGGCCCAAAGATTTTGGATGAGACAACTCAAAATATTCAGGTGATTAAGTCTAACCTGAAGACAGCCCAGGATCGACAGAAGAGTTTAGCGGATCGGCATACTACGGACCGAGTGTATGGTGTGGGTGATTTGGTGTTTTTGAAATTGTCACCATGGAGAGGTGTGGTAAGATTTGGAAAAAGAGGAAAGCTAAGTCCGAGATACATTGGACCTTATGTGATTACTGAAAGAGTTGGTGAAGTTGCCTACCGGTTGGAGTTGCCTCCGGAGTTATCTAAGGTCCATAATGTGTTCCACGTCTCTATGCTTCGACATTATATTTCTGATCCATCTCATGTGATCCCTCCTCAACCGTTAGAGATTAATCCGGATTTATCATATGATGAGGAACCAGTCACGATCTTGGATTGGAAAGATAAGGTTCTAAGGAATAAGACAGTGAGTTTGGTGAAAGTGTTGTGGAAGAACCATTCTGTTGAGGAAGCTACCTGGGAGACGGAAGATCGGATGAGAGAGATGTACCCAAGGTTGTTCTATGAAAATTAAGTGGGTTATTTGGTTTTGGGAATTTCGGGGACGAAATTCTATAAGGAGGGAAGATTGTCACAGCCCGTCCCGAGATTTTCATATCGAATGTATGAATTGACGGGAATGCCCTTGACGTGATTAAGGTACGTATATATGTGACATTAAATTGGTTCATATATTAATCTTCTTGGGGGAAAGGTATAGTAGTAAGTTGAAAAATTATTAAAAGGTTAATTTTAATTGTTGTTTAGGGATTTCTAAATGGAGGGTGAGGATTGAATTGGACAAAACTCTCACTCTCTCTCCCTAACCCGTAACTCTCTCTCTCCTCCCCTGTCTCCACCCCGACACCCTCTCTCTCTCTAGACACCCCTATGTACGGCTCACACCCAAAACCTTGCAAATCTCGACGGATCGAAGCAAATAAGGTATGTATCTTCATCCCTAAGTCCTTGTGAGTCGATTGGTACTAGTTTTAGGCCGTGAAACCTTCGATTTCACGTAGAATCCGAAATCACCATTTTTGGGTACTGTTCATGCACACGTTAAATGTCGTGTTTCAGGGAATTTCAAGCTTGTAGTGAGCTTTAGGAGGTCCTAAGGAAGCTCGGGGACGTTCGTTTGCAAGCGTTGGACGTCGGGATCATAGGTTTCAAGTAGGCCGAAACCTTTGAAAATTCCAGGTGAGATTTAGTTGTTTTTAGACCCTAAAACTAGTCCAACGTGATAGTACTCTCTTAGGGCTTCAATTTGATATAAAATTCGAAGAAAATGGGTGAAAAACGAAGGAGAAATAGAGGTTTTAAGTTTGGCCGGAATCGGGTCGCCGGAAAGTTCAGTCCGGCGAGCCCCGCGAAGAAGGAGACACGTGCCGCGCGTGGCCTGCGCATAGGGCAGTGGCTGTGCTGGCGCGTGGGGGCGCGTGCAAGCTCCTAAAATTTTTCTAAAAATTTCTCGACGTTCGTGACGTCGAGTAGGTCGATGTGGTATATTCATATACCCAAATTGAGCATCGTATGAGAAGTTATTTCGAAATGTTGGTGATGTGCTTAAAAATAATGTTATTTTAGTTATTTCTCATATAGGTGACGAGTATCCCGAGGACGAGCGTATCCAGGGACGTCGCGGGGGTTACGACCCATCGACATATCAGTGAGTGGGCAGTTTTGATTTCATATTTACCTATATACTATTGTTTTCCCAGAAAATGCTTTTATATGAGAAAATGAATTTAAATTGACATGCATGAAAACATTGAATATTTGATTTGATAATGGATATATGTATATGTACATGAATTGATATATGATGCATACATGTTGCATGGTGCTGTGGAGGCGCAGGTAAGTCAGGTGAGTCATTATGCATTGAATTATTAATATTGAAATGTTTAAGCTCATAACCTGCACCCTAGGTGTTAGTGCTTATATTAGTTTCACCACACCGCACGCTCGTCTTGGATCCAAGTAGGTGGATGTCGTACAGACCATGTGAGGGTTCCGACATGCCAGTTGTACAGACCATTAGAGGGGTTCCGACTGGTGGGTGATTTTAGATTATGTGCACAGTTGATTGATGTGAGAAGCACTAGAGCGTAATTATACACCTGTCATCGTACAGACTACCTTATGTAGTTCCGAATGACTTGCAGAGTTAGACCGTATAGGTCACCGAGGTGACTCCGGTTAGTGAGAATGTTGAGCTTAGAATTAATCGTATAGGACCAACTGCAGGGTCTCCGATTGATTCCTTATTATTCACCTGATTTATAATTTGATTCATGGCATGGCATGTTTTCTTGAAAAATGTTAAAGATTTGGAAAATGAGTTTTGAGATTATATATATATATGATTTTATATATATACTATTTTCTGGGAAAGTATACAGGTTTTACAGTGAGGGGATAGAAATGATTTTAATGAAATGTTTTTGGAAAAATCTTGATTTTACTGACCCACTCATTTTGTTTTGCGCCCCTCCAGGTTCTAGTTAGCGGTTGGTGGCTCTCGAGGTCTTTTCCGGCATTCTGACAGACTCTTGACATGTAGGACTCACCCGAGGGTGAAGTACCTTTATTTTAGTCTTACTTGACTGCACTAAAACCTATGCTCTGAATTTGTGTATTATCTTAACTCCCCCATTACTCTAGTAGGTTGTTCATCTAGAGATTGGTTTAAATTCCTTCGTATTTTGTATTATCATGCTTCCGTGTCGCACTGTTGGTTACGTCACGCTCACGTGACGGCCAGCACGCCTTGATCCTCTGGATCAGGGTGTGTCACGATAACGACCCGATTCGTTATCGTGTCGATCCGAACACCTGTTAATTTCATGTCGTGTCGTGTCGGGTTAATGGGTCGTGTCAGGAATTGCCAGGCCTAATTCAAATAATGGATAATATGTTTACATGTGTAAAATAAGAATAATGTTAATTAAAAAATATATGGTTCGATTTAGTTTGGTTTTAGTCAGTTTCTAAAGTATCAAAATCGAACCACACATGCATAAAATCGGATGATTTTAAATTAATTGACTTTTTTCTTGGTCAATATCTAACAAAACCGACGAAAACAGTTCGAATTGGTCGGTTTGAGACCCATCCCAAAAGAAACAAATAATGGGTTCAAAAATTCAAATAAAAATTCTATTTGCTAAACATACCCATCCAATTTTATATGTTAGAGAAAAAATAAAATAAACATACCCCCCTCCTTTCCCCCTCGTGCAGCAACTGAAAGCCGTCTTCCCCGTCTTCCCCCCCCCCCCCCCCCCCAAAACCTCTTTTCGCAGTCTCTCTCACTCTTCGTTGGCTCCCCTCCCGCCCTCCGCCAGCAAGGTATCAGGTAAAATTTTGAACTCCATTTTCTTGTCTAATTTTCTAGGGAAAATCTGGGTCCTTTCCCGAGAAAGTATTTTAATTGCTCAGTTTGTAAATGTCTTCAAGGTTTGATAGACTTTGATAAACACCAATCCATATACACTCATCAATTTGAACATTACTATTCGACACAGACAGAAGATGGCATTAAGGCAAATGCTATTCAACACCAGATCAATGTGTTAGGCTAAAATAGGCGTTCTACATTCTCGTGTCAGAATATCAAGCACTTCTGTGAAATTGAGGCTCTGTTGAATAGTGGATTTAATTTAGTGGGAAACATCAAAATTGGGTTTGCGTGGTTTATTTTTTTCCTTTTTTTCTTGCAGTGAAAGTTGGGATACCAGAGTTTTTGAATGGCATTGGCAATGGAGTGGAATCCCATGTAACCAAGCTTGAGTCTGAGATCGGAGACTTCCAAAAGTTGCTTGTCATTCGTGCTCTCAGGCTGAAGAAACTTGGCGTCCCTTGCAAACATGTAAGCAATCTCTTAGGCTGGTTTGATATTGCTATGCTTTGAAAAAAAACTGCTCTGCTGTGCTGTCAGATTAAGTAGCTGTGAAATAAAGCAGTAGAGTGTTTGGTAAACCTTTTTGTAAAAGTGATTTTGAAAAAAAAAAGCAGTATTATAGAGTTCGTTTGGATGTGCTTTTAAAATAACTGAAGGCGCTTTTGGTGAAAATGTTCTTGGAACAAATCCTTAGTAAAATACAAGTAAATTCTAAAAAAACACTTAAAGTGCTTCCTGGAAGAAGCACATAACTGGTGCTTCTTGCAGAAAGCACCGTAAGTGCTTTTGGAATCAAAAAACATTTTCTCTAAAAGCCCTTTCAGTCATTTTAAAAGCACATCCAAACAAACTCATAGTATTTGGTAAACTTTTATGTAAAACAGATGTGAAAAAAAAACTGGTTTTTTAAAGTTGGGTTTTGCAGCTTCTTGATTTTGGCTTTTTTTTATCCAAAACTGTGAAAAAAAAGCTGAAGTTGAATGTTTACCAAACACAAAAACAGCTCCCAGCTTTTTTTAGAATCACCTCAGTACCAAACCAGGCCTTAGTCTAACACTCATTGTATGGTATTAATAACTGTATTGTTCAGCACCCGCTGGGCATTAACACAGTAAAGTATCTGTTTTTTTTTTTTTTTATCAATTCTCGTAATTTAGGAATGTATAGCTGCAGTACCTACTTAGCAGCAGTAAAGTTTCTGTCTTGCTGATTAATGGGTGTGGAACGAAAACCGTGTCTCCCATTCTTCAAAAAAAGAAAAAATTTCAAGGATTTGAAATTTGCAAACCTGGTGTGCATTTCATGGTGAAAATAATTTCACCACTTCACGTGGACTTGTATTTTAAAATTTGATAGCTGGATTCTTTTGCAGAGGAAGCTCATCTTGAAATACACTCACAAGTATAGGCTAGGACTCTGGAGGCCTCGAGCTCAGCCCGTCAAAGCCTAGTTAGTTTAGGAGTAGTGCGTCCTTTACACACATTTTGTCCGCCGCAAAATGTGACTGTCGGACACTTGATGTACTGAGATTTGGAAGAAGAGTTTTACTTGCTTGTTATAGTCGTCCGTCTCCTTTATTTAATTTATAATGAAGTTCAGTGGTTTAGTGTCTGATATACTGGATGTTCAGTTTCATAATGTACGTAGCCAGTTGAATATAACAATAATTTTTTTAGCACATTTAATTACGTATTGCTCTTCGCATCTCATTCGTGTGGAACTCGTACGTAGAATCCCTTTCGTATGTGTAAGAGATGTGATCTACCAATTTTCGATACATGTATCATGAATATCTGCATGACTTAAAATTAAGCTCCGAGTGTTCTTCAATTGAAGCGATGCAGTTGGACCATGTTTTACGATGCTGAGGCAGTTGGAGCATGTCTCGGAGTATCAACGTAGCATTCAAAACTGGACATTAAAGCATAAGAACATATTGACACTCATATGTTTCGACGCCCACGCCGTTGGATTGATCGTAACGAGTCGTAACTGAAACGGTCACAACCAATCTCACAAGCTTGCAAACTTAGAAATTTTCATATCTTTAAACTCTCAAGGAAGGAGAGCCCCCAAAACCCTACATATGGTGACAAATTCTCGATTTAACCCTAATCCCCCTGACAAAACCCTACTAGTATAAGTACTCCAAAAGCTTGTACACCAAGGGAACCAAAACAGGAAACGTCACACTTGTGCGACCAAAACACAATGTTTGATATGATAGTGTACTTGAGCTCTCAACATGACAGATTGAGAAACTAGAAATTTCATACGGTAGTAGACTTCGACCAAAAAACCGTAAAATTTGAGTTCTTATTTTCAGCAATCTCCAACTTGACGAAAAATGTATTGGCCGCCACTTCAAATCGAGAAGTCGAGTTAATCAAGAAGCTCAAGAGGATAATCGCCTAAAATTAAGGTTCATGGGAGAAATTGGCCAATTATAAAAGTTTATGGGTGGTAATTGGTTAAAATTAAAGTTTTAGGAGGGAAGAGGGGAAATTGACAACTCCTTAGAAGTTGCGAGAAGGGGGAATCAACGAATATATACCTCATCATATAACAACCCCAAGAATAGAAGGCAAGTTCAAAAAAACCAAACCCTAGCTACATCTTTAAGAGCAGTTCACTCGTTTTAGGAGGGCCAGTGTTAGGGCAAGGCATGTAAATTGCCCTTGTGCAACTCCATCCGTTAGGCAAGGGTAAAAGTAAGAGCGATTACTATTGACATATATATTTTTTTTATTTCTATGCCTTGTAAGTGTGTTTAAGTGTGAACTTTGTAAGTTTTTTTTTTTTTTTTTTTTGAAATAAAACTCCCAAAAATAAAACTCATACCGTATTTTCCATACCACGTTTGTATCATCTCTCCAAATAAGGTAAGACTCACATGTGTTTGTGGACTCTACCTTTATTAGAAAAATAATACAAATATGGTATGAAAAATGTGGTAAGTGTATCATTACTCTGAAACTTCATGTTTAACTCCAATAATTTAATTTCTAATACAAAGCAAAGCATAGAACTACAACTAGTATGATATTAAAACAATATTATTCTCAGTAGCCTACAACCTAGGACATACAATGCGTAGTGCTAGGCATCCAACGTATGGCACAATTTTGTATTTTAAAGTATGCTTCACAACGTTCCAACGTTTGTGCCTTTGTGAATGATGTATTGTTGTTATGAAGATTAAATCACATTTGTGCTTTCTATTACCTCATTTGCTAGATTATCGCCACTTTGATAAATTGCTTCTGCTTTTGTGAGGACTTATTGTCAATGCTTCAACTCTTTATGTAGATGTTTGTGCCTACTCTACAAAAATTCCTCTATCCGGGATGTGCCTTGAATCTGCTTGACAAATTGTGCATGAATCTTCTTTCACATTTATTGCACCCTCATCTCATTTTTCGTGATCGGTTCATGAATAACACGTACCTAACTCTCAAGCAAAGCAACATCTTGATCGACCAAATTGCCTTCTCACTCGTTTTTTTGGGTAAAAAATAGATTTGGAAAGTGGAAAACAAATATAGAAATTTGTAGTAAAAATGATGTTGAGTTGTGATGTGGGGAATAAAGAAGATGGTTGGGTATTTATAGTATAATAAATATATTCTTAATTTTTTTTACCATTGTATTATTCCTGACCATTGATTTCCCAACTCATCTAAAATCTGACGCACCAACACGTGCCACGTGGCACAATGATAACTTTTTAATTTTTTTTTCTACCATTGGAAATCCAAGAGTCTAGATCACATAATCATACGGATCGACGTGAGAGTCCAACTACATTGCAACTAGAATCCACGTTGTACATTTGAAAAAGGTTGACCCCTTTGCTTCTCTTATGTTACAATCCTCTTCCCCCTGAGCCTCTCTTTCTCCTCAGTCCACATAGACAAAATGTAGAACTGGGGCGAACAGTTCATCAAAGAAGAAAGGACTCACTGTTTGTTGGTAGTAGAGCTACTACAGTGGGCCCCATGACAACAAAAATTGTTCGTCCAAGTGCCAGACTCACTTCACATGTATAATGCATGCAACAGACAAAAAATAAACGTGGCTGACGTCAGTCTTGCCTGCTAGTGCAAAACTAGATCTAACTTGCTTAGGCTTTTCGGGGGCTTCACATGACCCACAACTTGCCCTTTTAATTTGGATTTGGATCCCATTCGGATCCAAAATGTGGGGATCCTAGGAATCTTCACATTTTAACCATTCATCGTGCATCATGCGGTCAGAAGTCATTTGGTTTTTTTAATTTAAAATTAAACACACATTTAGTATCTGATGAAAACTGGCCGCACAATGTGCGATGAACGATTAGGATGTGAAGATCCCTAGGATCTCACAAAGTGGATCCGGCAAGGATCCTTGTAACGCCCCGCTCCAAATATTTGCTTTATTTCGGGAAATAATAATATTAGTGATAGGCCCAAACTAAAACTCTTGTTTAGTTTGTTACCATTTCTTCCAATTCACTTCTAAATCTCCAAACACCTCACACTAATTTAAAAAAAAAATATTTAATTCCCAAAAGCATAAGGTTAAATCTCTATTTATGCATCAAATTCCTTTACTTAATTCCATTCTTCACCTTACTTAGCTCAATTTCTCAAACAAGGATTTTATCTCAATTATTTAAACTACTGATTTATAGTGAATCTCTAATCACAGGCCTTGAATCCAACCATACTAAATACGTATAATTTCTTCTCATACCAAAAGTATGATTTCATTCCCAATATATCACCTTTCTCTTTCATAGATCAATTTCCATTAGAATCATGGTTAAACTTATTTTCGTGAATCAAATTTCATCACTCCAAACGATTTAATTCTTACTAAATTATCCATGCTGTTAATTACCAAAACACTCAATTAAATTATCAATTTATTTCCCCAAATTATTCTATCAAACAACCTCTAAACAAAAGATTAATTCTCGAATATTTAATGCTGCATCTAACGTTGTTAGACTGCCTACGTACTCTTTAGCGGGATCAAGCCTTTTGTAGTTCACAAATTCAAATTTAACCTAATTACGAAATTCAAACAAGTAACCATAAATCAACATCTATCTCCAAACAAGCGAATCACATCCAATGCTTATCAAACTTGATTTCAGAACATCAAAATTAACTTAAAAATATGGCGTCAGCTCACTGGCCACGCGCCGCCGCCGGTGGCGGTCAGCCGCCTCGAATAGCCGGAAAATATCAACTATTTTTAAAAATTACCAAATTATACATAAATGTAGATTTCAATGAGTGGAGCAACTTTCATACCTGTGACCAAGACCAATTTGCCCTGAAAAAGCCTCCATTCGCCTCTAACCCGCCGGAACCCTATAATTTGGGTGTCCTCGATTCGACTCCATAGCAACTCCGACGCCCCCAAACTTGTTTGGGCCTTGTTCCTGGCCTCCAAAGGAGTGTTTTGGTGGTGGAAATTTGAGGATTTTGTTTCAGGATTTGAGGGATTTACGCCATGAACCCGAAGTTCCGCCGTCGGGTTTTCACCATTTTCTCACTTAATTTCTTCTAATTTTAGGTGAAAATGGAAGAGGGGGGTCACTAATTCAAGTTTAGGTGGTGGCGACATTCAATTCGCCTGAAAAATCACTAAAACGGAGTCGGAAAACCCCTCAATCCCTTCGGGTCGGGTTGCGGTCAGGAAGGGGGTCCGATCCCCTCCTTTACTCCCTCATTTCCCCTCCTTTTTTCCTTTCCTCATTGGCCATCCCTCCTTAGATTCCTTCTCCCTTTTCTCCTTTCTATGCTTTTCTTTTTATCACAGTCGTCCATCATTTATATTTCCTTTATCACAACCACACACGTGGCACAACTCATTGCTCCAGATTTTCTAGAGCCTTCTAAATGGAAATAAAATTACCATAATATCCCTGACTTTAAACATTAATAACTTATTCGTTATAACTCCGTTTCATGAACGGTTTGCGCCTACGGGTTCGTGAGATCGAGCTCTATTCAAATATATAAATTGTGACATCGAAAGATCTACGGCTTTTAAATAGTTAATTTCCAAACTTTAAACCTCGTAACTAGTTTAATTTAAAACTAAACTCACATAAATTATTATAATTCTCAAGAAATCATATAAAAGCTCAATAATACAAATATGTAGATTATCATAATTTCCGGAAACAAAACTTTAAAAGTTCTAGATTAATTTCTTCATTATCATAAATCGATTTATTTTCGATTTTTCCCACATATCCCTAATTATGAATATATAATTCATATATTTAAATTTCCAGGGTATTACAATCCTCTTCCCTTCAATTTGGTCCGCTGAAGGTGATTGTTCGGGTTATCAATACACGGAAGTCTTAGGACTCGTTTGAAAAATGATTTTAAATGAGTGAAATCACTTTTGATAAAAATGTTTTTGAAACCAATTCCTAATAAAAATGTAAGTTAATCATGAAAAAGCACTTGAAGTGCTTATTGCAAGAAACATATAACTGGTGTTTCTTGCAGAAAACACTTGAAGTACTTTTAAACAAAAAATATTTATCTAAAAACGCTTTCAGTCATTCGCACTTCCTAACCGAGCTCCTAATCTATTTTATAATACTTAAGAGTACCCGTTTGAAAATCAGACACTGTAAAAGCTTATTCCAAAAAAGGCCATGCAATCACAGAACAACATGTTATCCTATGATGTAGCGACCAATAGCCAATTTACCAGAACACCCTTGCACTTCCAATGGACCGGCGATATATCAGTCTCCTCACTCTCCTCACACACACAGCAGAGTCGTCTTCTCCTTCAGTCTACGCTCTCCCTCCCCAGCCGAAAACCCAAAAATAATCCCAGACGCGGTTTTCTGATTCTGTGGATGGTGGATCTATCCAAACCCGTATGCTTCTGAAGGATCCGAACCCGTTCTGTTTCGTTCGGTAACTGCAAAATGAGGACCCGTTTTAAATCTGCGTTTTGTGCTGTGATCGTCCTGGTTTGTTTGGGAGCGTCCGGAATCGGTTTAGTTTCGGGTCAGAATCGGAGGCCCAAGAATGTTCAGGCCGCGGTTCGGGCCAAGTGGTCGGGTACTCCATTGCTCCTGGAAGCCGGGTAAGCTGCTTTCTTTCAAAATTTTATGTTTTGATACTTCTGGAATTGATTGTGTCGGTAAAGTTTGAGCTATGAAGTTGTTGGTAATGTCGAAACCGTTATTGTTTTACGCTACTGCGAAGCTGATGCTTTTACAAATTAGGAAGATGATGATTGAGTAGGCGTGCGTTTTGGAAACCATGGAAGGGGCAACGACATGAGGGATGTAATCCCAAAATTGTAAAAGTTTTGTAGGAAGTGAAAAAAACGGAGCGGGTTTCTTTCGGAAGAGAAATGTGGAAGCAGAATTCAATTTTTTTTAGTTGGAGATAGTCAATTTGAAACTAATTTGAACACTTCATTCTAAATATAAGTAGAAATGAAATAAAATTTTAATTTTACGTAGTTTAGATGACCGAAAAATGATTCCTTTCATTGATAAACTAGCATTGGGGCTGTGCTATTTGTCACACGAGTAAACAGAATGAGCTACTGTATCTTGAAGGGGATGACTGTCTTGAATGTACTTTTATGTACCATAATAACTTAAAATAAGCACATGAAAGTGCTTCCTCTTAAAGTCTTAAATAACGAGAAATTTGAGGTGGTTTTTGAGTTAGAGAAATAGTTGTGTTGGAACTTGGATGCACATGGGATTTTCTCCGTTTGGAAGTTCTGAAGTTTTTCAGTGGAAAGAGAAGGAGGGTAGTGCTTAGGAGATGTGCTATGATGGTAATTTTCTTGGTGGTATGGGAAGAAAGGAATATGAGGAATTTTGAGAATGTTATCACTGACGAGATGGAGTACTTTTTTGCGGTTTTTGTGGGCATCTGTAGCTTTGGAGTCCAGAGATCTCTTTTTCTGTCATTTGATCAAATTTGAAGGCCTCTATATTGTAATTCTGTGTTTTGTCTTTTGTTTCTTGTTAAAGAAAGAAGTAGCATATGTTATGAGTATTGTGATTATATGATGGTTAGAGCAGAATCATGTCTATGAGATGATTATTCTTTAGATAAGTTAAATTTTGGAGTTCGAATTCTTGATTGGAATCAGCAAATTATTTTCATCTGCTTTTTGTAAATATAGTTTATTTCATATATGGTTTCTTTCCTAAGCTATTATTGGCTTCCTGTTATTTAATGCAGTGAATTACTATCTAAAGAACAAAAGGACCATTTTTGGGACTTCATTGATGCCTGGCATCATAGTGAGAAGGATGATGCTGAATCTTATACTGCTAAGGGCTGCCTAAAAAAAATTGTAAAGCATGGACTCTCTATTTTAAACGAACCATTGGCATCTTTGTTTGAATTCTCCCTCATGCTTAGATCTACATCTCCAAGATTGGTTCTTTATCGGCAATTAGCTGAGGAGGCTCTGTCTTCTTTTCCTCTGGTTGATGAAACTAATTCAAGCAGTGACAGTGGAATTTCTGAAACAAATGAGCTTATGGAAGGTAAAAGGTCAGATCTTTTGAACATTGGTCGAAACCCGAAGAGCCCTAATGGGAAATGTTGTTGGGTGGATACTGGAGGTGCACTGTTCTTTGATCCAGCAGACTTGAAAATTTGGCTTCAAAGTCCAAGAGATTCGTGAGTACTCTCTTGAATTTTGCCTTGTTCTCTATCTCTAGAAAGAGTATCCATATTGGGAACACTTCCTTACTTTATTTTTCTTGTTTCTCAGTTCTGGAGATTCATTTCAGCAGCCTGAACTTTTCGAATTTGATCACATCCATTTTGATTCAAGTGTTGGAAGTCCTGTTGCTGTTCTTTATGGAGCTCTTGGAACTGATTGCTTTAGGGAGTTTCATCTCACCCTAGTTGAAGCTGCAAAAGAGGTTCACATCATGTTTTATACTTTATATCCTCTTGGACATTAAATTGATTAATCACACTACATTAAATTTTGATTGCTCTTATTTGTTTGAGAAGTCTAAAAATTGGGTATAAATCATATTATAATTGAGGAATACATGAAGGGAGGTGAGTGGGTGAACCATAATAATAGATGCAGCGAAGTACTGTTAATTCTAGATTGTTAGAAGCTTCTGGAAAGACATCCCGAATGGCTACACCTGTTTTTGAGTTGCTTCCAGGTCGTTTTGGGTGGATGCTATTAAGTTCTGGGAGGATGTTTGGGTGAGCGAAAATATTTGGATACGGTTCAAAGAAGATGGCCTTCTGTCTTTATTTCTGCCCCCTGGTGTTGTGTGTAGGAAGGATTCTGATTATAGATCACTTATTGCTTCATTGAGCTTTGATGTATTCTTTACGGTCACAACTACTCGTGGAGACAGGCTTATAGTCTCCTCTAATATCATGCAATGCTTTGTTGTGCGAGGAACTTAATTTTTTTGGGATAATATGGAGTTGGCTCGTTTATGGGGATAGGGTCCCCTTTTGGTCTTCTCTGTGGGCATCACTTTAGAAAGTTGTCATTTTCTGTTATTTTATTTGACTGGGTGGCAGCTGTTATGTAATTTTTATGCTGTATATTGCATCTCGGTAGCTTAAGATTGGTAGTTCTAGTTCATCGTTTCAGTCATGGATTTCTTGTTCACATTTCCTGTACTCCGTGACTGTTAATAAAAACACTGTTTCTTAAAAAAAAAAAAAAGTAACTATGCCCGGATTCGGGGTAGTAAACACAAGGGAGAGAATTTACTTAATTTGTCAGCTTTTGTTCTTTTTGTTCATTTTCTACTTTTTCCTTTTTTACGAGGATAGGTACTAACTTGTTGTCATATGATCTCATGATGCTGCTTTATGTTTAGAGTCTTTGTACTGGTTATCTCTTTTATGTTCTGTTATACATGTATTTTTATATGTTTTGCACATATGTAAGAAAGGTGAATGTTGCATAATTTTTTGCACATATTACAAATCTTTGTTTGCTTGATAATTCTTAGTGTGTGCTTGTATGTAATATATGCAAAATCTTTCTAAAAGATTGGCCCAAAACTTCCAGGGAAAAGCTAAGTATGTTGTTAGACAAGTATTACCTTCTGGCTGTGATGCCAAGATTGACCGTTGTGGTGCTGTTGGTACAAGAGATTCATTAAACTTGGGAGGCTATGGAGTAGAACTTGCTTTGAAGAATATGGAATATAAGGCTATGGATGATAGCGCTATAAAGAAAGGTTAGAATAATTGATTCTAGCTGTTGCTCTTGATTCTTCTGTTGGCTTGTCTTCTCAAGCTTTTGAGGCATGTCCCAGTATCTTAAGGATGTTTGAATGCAAAAAACGAAATAGGTATTGAACTGTTTCTTGATTAATAATAGTATATATGAAAGAAGTGTGATGACAGTTAAATTGAAAACTTTATAAATCCCAAAATGTGTGAGGCATACGCTATCCTTACTCTTGAAAATCTTATATATGTTTCTGTTTCTAATAACTAAGTAAACCTGATAAACTCAGACCTGTAGTCTTAACAAAAAACGAGATTACAATGGAATGAGTGAATAAAAATGTCTACGAATCAAGCTTTTGAGATAGAATCATGTTTTCCGCTCAGTTTTGAAACCAGTGATACTTTTGCACTTGAAAGTATCGCTACTTTTCCATAAACTATGAGAGCGCAATTGGATTCCACTTGAGCAAGTTACATATAACCATTTTCTTATTTTGTTTCAAGATAGTCAACACTTACTCAGAAAAAATATAAAAACTTTCAACTACTTTAAACAAGTAATACCAATAATTACCAGAGATATAGAAAGTTTGTAAAGCTGCTTAGCCTCCTAAACATGCATGAATGGGTACCTAACACATACTGCTGACCAACTTAACCTGAGATCCAGAATTAGCTGCTTACACATGCACACAATATCTTGAGTAGCTCAAGCCTCAACACAACTTGAATATATTCTACTCTCTTTACTCTTCTTCCAAAAATAGGCTTGACTCTCTTTACAAAGAGTCGGTTAAGCTTGAAAATTGCAAATTTCCTGAAATATGAATGGGGCATTTTTGAATATTGTCTTTTTCTTCTTTTCTTCACATCTTCATGTTTTTTGTTATTTTTTTTAATTGCAGGAAACAAAAATATGTTTAGTGCGTGTACTCATGTTTAATTGTTCGTAGATTTTTTGTTTTGGGTCAAAATATTCCTCAGAAGTACCAGGTTTATGTTGCAGGTGTCACATTAGAAGATCCCAGGATTGAAGATCTCAGCCAAGAAGTCAGAGGGTTTATATTCTCCAAAATTCTGGTTTGTTTTCCTTGATATAATAGCACAAGTTACAATAAATTTTATTATTAAAAAGATTCTGAGTTTTAAGCATGGACACTCTTACTCTCTTTGGTTTTCACTGGAAAGCTTAATTTTTTTTTACATGAATGCCATTGTATTTTCCCTTTCACTAATGACACAAATTGAGGCCAAGAATTTTCATAAGTCTTAGACTGGGAAAATATCAAAAGAAATCCGGAAGAAGAATTTGAAACAGCTTTTGTTTCAATTTCTTTTGTCCTTTGATTATTGGAAACAGAAAGAGGGAATAAATAGAAAAGGGAACAAGAAATTCTTAAGTTTATCTGATTATTACCTCTAGGTTTTGTTTATCTATTCATGATTTTGTTCATATTAGAGATAATACGAACTTGATCAGGAATAGATGAGTTTCCAAACTGAGTATGAAATTAAGTTGCAGTTCACATTAGATTTTTTTGTTTGTTTGTTTTTTTTTTGTTTTTTTTTTAAATTATTTTGAAAACTGGTTTTTCTTCCACTTTCTTTTTTCTATTTTAAAATACATAAATAAACAAAAAAAAGAAATCTGACATAACTAACTACCCATGTTTGAATGCTTTGAATTTAAAGTTTTCTTGGCATTTACCATTTTATCCCTGTTAATTAAATTGTCTATCATTTGGATTCCAAGTTAGGGAAGGGCAATTTTAGGCATTATGACTGTTTCACCCTTTTTGCCTTCTAACTTTATATATACTATATAGAGATAAAAGGGGAATGTTTGTATATGAATTAATATGCATCTTTATTTTCTGGATGGTATTCTGTACATTTTATTTGAGATACCAATTTATACCATGTTTAACACTCAAATTGTGAATATAATGTCTGGATTTTCATAATCCACAGATACACCATACGTAGATTAATTTAGTTACAGGAAATTATAGGGAGGATGGGTTGGAAGGGTTACTGGACCCAACTAATATTAAACAAAAGAAAATAGTGGACACATTAAAGCTTGTAGTCTTATGATAATATCATTGCTGAAATAACAGGAATCCAGTTTTGTATTTTTTTCATGTGGGGGTTATTTTCAGGGTATGACTAACAAATCACTCAAATATGTGGAAAGAATTTGAACTAAACTTATTCCAAGAATTTGAAGCCCTCTTCAAGAAGTTTGATTAATAAATCATGTGGTTGGCAGAATTAAGGAAATATGATTAGTTTTGTGATTAAAGCTAGAGCAATGATTGGAATGAAACATTGAAACATTATAAGTCAGATATTTGATTGGAATGAAACATTATAAGTCAGATATTAGAAGGTAGGCATTGTTAAAAAGACCAATTGCCATCTGGTTTCGCATTAAAGTTTTGTGGAGTTGTTTTGATGCTTCTCTGTGAGTGTATGCTCACTTGCCATGATCTGATGGTATTATTAACAATGTCAGTTGTGATAGGAATGGAGTTATTGTAGTTTGTGGATAATGAATAATTTTGAAGCCAGGATGACATTATTTGCGCCGTTCACTTTGCAGGAACGCAAACCTGAACTCAGTTCAGAGATAATGGCATTCAGGGATTATCTTTTGTCATCAACAATATCTGACACACTTGATGTTTGGGAACTAAAAGGTATCTGCAAATTAAGGCTTTTCTCCTGATTTTGATGAACTACAGTATCCTTATGGTTTTCTGTTCAACAGATTTAGGACATCAAACTGCACAGAGGATAGTTCAAGCCTCTGATCCTTTGCAAGCAATGCAGGAAATTAATCAAAATTTTCCGAGCATCGTCTCTTCCTTATCTCGCATGAAGGTAAAGAATTTATTTGCACACTTTGAGTTTGATTGAATCTTAAAGTAACGTCTCTTCCTTATATAAATTTTTAAAATATTTCAGAACAGATATTTTTTTGTTGCTATTGTCATCTATTTACTGAGCGTTTTCTTGCAGCTCAATGATTCAGTTAAAGATGAAATAAGTGCAAACCAGAGAATGATCCCACCTGGCAAGTCCTTAATGGCTTTGAATGGTGCTTTACTCAATATTGAAGATATTGACCTTTATCTGTAATGCTTTTGCTCTCACTGAATTTCTTTTCATCTTTTTGACACCAACAGTTTATAGTATCACCTAGTGGTGAACTGGTGATACATGTGGTTGTTTGTCATTACCAATTTAGAAAGTGCTCAACGTTTCTGTTGTTCATTTGACACTCATTCAAGCGTGTACAAGTTTAATGCTCAACTTTGTATGTTCAACCTCTGACATTGCATTTCTTTAATATTCTCTTAGGTTGCTTGATTTGGTTCATCAGGATTTATCGTTGGCTGATCAGTTTTCAAAGTTGAAGGTAGGCATTCAATCTTAGCTATGATTAGCTGGAAGAGTGTACATGATGGGCTAATATGTGGCCAAGTTAGTAAATGACCTGTTCACTCCATCAAATGAAATGCTAACCTTGAATTTTTGAATTCACCCAATGTTCTAGTTTTAAATATGTGTACTTTGACCCCATTCCCTCTCTGTTTTTGTTTTGCTTTATAAATTACTTGTCTTTCAGAAGCAATTTTTTGGTTGCGAAATGTGATTAAGAGAAACAACTTTTAGATTAAAATTTCGTTAACAGCTGACCTTAGTTACACATATGACCTGACACCATCATTAATCTTGATTGTTCAATCAGTTGATTACCTTTGAATAGAGTACACTGGGAACCCTTGGTTTGGTATGCCAATAATTTTTATTTTTTATGCTTAAAAATATTTACCATGGTCCAGGGTTAGATGTCAGATGCTCATCCTCTATGAGTTAATTCCGGCTCAGATAATGGATTAGGAATTGGGCTAGGTTGAGCTTGGTCTAAGGTCATATCTGACTTTTAGTTACTAAGCTCCTGGCCTAGCTCTGTAATCTTCTTTCAACTGTGATCTATAATAGCCTTGAACAATGTTATTCAATGCATTTTATCATAGCCTTTTAAGTTCTCTGACTTTGTTCTTACTATCAATTATCACAGATTCCTTATGGCACTATACGGAAACTCCTGGCGAGTCTGCCTCCTCCAGAATCTAATATGCTCCGTGTAGATTTTCGTTCAGATCATGTTCAGTATCTGAATGACATAGAAGAAGATGATATGTATAGACGATGGAGGAGTAATTTAAATGAGGTGGATATATCGCTTCTTTCAGCATTTTTCTTTCTCAGTTTTGGATGGCATTGAATGTCCATGATTTTCTGGAAATATGATCCCTACAATTTATTTTGTGTAGATTTTGATGCCAGTCTTCCCCGGTCAGCTACGTTATATTCGCAAAAACCTTTTCCATGCAGTTTCTGTTATTGATCCATCAACTGTTTGTGGTCTTCAGGTGAGTTTTATATTTCTTTACCAAGTTATATGTGATATTCATGCTTCATGTTATTTTGCTGGTTATACTTGTTGATCGTTTTATTATTAAAATCTTGCAGTCCATTGACATGATTTTGTCTCTTTACGAGAACAATTTTCCTATGAGATTTGGAGTTGTACTGTATTCTTCGAAGTTCATCAAGCAGATTGAAACTAGGGGCAGTGAAGATGACCATGAAATTGAAGAGGATATGTCCAGCTTGGTATTTTCTTCTATTGCCTTTCTTATTTCGTTATTCTTTGTGGGTATTTAATTAAAACTACTCCTTAGCCAGCTTCCATATGTCCCTGCTATCAACTCAAAATACAAAATATTGTTCATGTCTTACAACAGCAATTCTTGAAAATGTTTTTTCTTTGCAGATTATAAGTCTCTTCATTTATATAAAGGAGAATCATGGAATTCAAACAGCTTTCCAGTTTTTGAGCAATGTGAGTGTGATCCCATGCTTCTGTCAAATTTTTATTCGTATCAATAACAGAAGTCGCGTTATAAAAATATACGAAAGTTTTTCGCTTAAACCAATTAAAATACGAGAGTGACAAGATGTCCAGAAAGTAAGACATAAACAGCAACCGGATAATGAATGTGACCACCATCCTCAATTTAAAACCTCTATGAAACTCCATAAAATTAACTAATAGCGGCTTTGCAGTTAAGCCATATATCTGAAGACAAAATGTCTAATCTCTAAGGAAACATAGGCTCATAGGGATGACCATAAACAGACTTTCTATCTCAACTCATTTCTTTTGCTGATTGTATGTTCCTCAATGATCAGCCTATTTCTTTCCATGATTGCTCTTCGTCTACTTTTCTGCTGTAATGATGTCGCAATATTGTTTTATTGACTATTCTAAAGCACCTGACCTGATCCTTGTTAAGAACGTTGAAATCCGGTATTTGTTTGTTTTTTTTTTTTTCTGTGCTGCTTAACTAGACTTACTTTATCCATTATAGCATATAGGTGCTACGTCATCCTTAGAAAAAAAAAGGGACACATTGTATCTTGTACTTAAACACAGTGATATTCTTTTACTGCTGAATAATAATTATCTATTTTAGTATGTAGCCTCGTTTGAAAATAAATGGGGCCTCATGCTAAACTCATTCAGTGAGAGAACTTAGACAAGGACAAGTGCCAAATGAAAACCCTTTACTTTTTTTTGTTGACTTTCTCTTGTAATTTAAATGATTTCAAATGGTCTCTGTATTTTCCAGTCACTCTTTGGTGTAATGTTGCTTTTCGATATGCGGTGACATTTGTTGATGCTATTTTTGACTTGTAAGACAATGCTGTGGGAAATAATAGTTCATAATTCTCATGCCTAAAGAATGTTATTCTGCTTGATTCTGGACACATGTCAGATAAACAAATTGCGGATTGATTCTGAAGATTCTGCCGATGATGCTCTTGAAATGCACCATGTGGAAGGAGCATTTATAGAAACTGTATTGTAAGTGTTTCATAGATTTTATGGTGATATCAATACTTGTATGTTAATGAGGAGGGCCTTGTAAACAAACATACATATTCTTTATTATATTTTCGGGTGATCTGAAATACGTTCTCATTCTCCTTTTCTAGGCCCAATACAAAATCTCCACCTCAAGATTTATTGCTAAAGCTGGAGAAGGAGCAAACTTTCAAGGAGCTTTCGCAAGAAAGCTCCATGTTTGTCTTTAAGCTGGGTTTGGCTAAGCTCCAGTGTTGCCTGTTGATGAATGGCCTTGTGTTGGAGTCTAATGAGGTGTTGTTTGAGATCTTTTGATAAATCTTCACAATAATAAATCTAATTACCTAAGAGTTAAGTAGAATACTCGAGTACATTATGGCACCCCGATCCCCAGAGCGAAATGGTGATCCCTCCCCCTAATGGGATGATCTATCAGCAGTTGTAATAATTAATATTTCCACCACCATCCAGAATCAATTGCAGTTGACAGCCTGAAGTTCCTAAAACTGAAGCAGTCAATATCTCAATATTGTTGCTCAGAGGATTGTTCAACTTTTAGGCTATCTGACTTTCTGATTAATTTATTAGGCCCCTTTGATACCCGTTTTGATTTTAGTTTTAGTTTTTGTGCTAGAGATAGAAAGGAAATACATGGGAGAAATGAGGGATATCGAAGAATGGAGGAAGGATGGTGGGAGAGATGTAGAAAGAAATTTATAGAGAAGGGCACACAAAATGAAACTAAAAACCAAAACTATTGATGTTGTTTTCACTTTCAAGATGTATTTTCACTTTCAAGATGTATTTTCACTCATTCTTTATTTCTTCCCCTCTTCCACACCCTTCTTCATCCATCAAAGCGGCCCTTAGACTCTTGGGTATGTTTGATCATTTTGAATTCCCTAACCGTTGGGCGACTATAGTTAAACTCAGCTATCTTTACACCTCTCATTATAGGGGATGTGAATTCCCAGATTCAGCTTTAGAAGGCACAATCTCAACATGCAATATGGCTAACATATCAAAATTTGTCATTCTTGCACTTACAATTTGATCTTGATTTTTACCTGTCAACTTCAGTTTTATCTAGTTTATAATATTTGTCTCTAGTTATTTTATTAAGCTACAGTCACATGTTATAAACCATGATTCGTTTTGGTTACATTGATCAGGAGGCTCTTATAAATTCCATGAATGATGAGCTTCCCAGAATACAGGAGCAAGTGTACTATGGGCATATAAATTCCCGAACAGATGTTCTTGACAAGTTTCTGTCAGAAAGTTGTACTACTCGCTATAATCCACAGGTGGAAGCATTTAACAAAGCTTTTAATCCAAAATTTAGAATAATTAGTTACGGTAATGATAGTCCATGTATCTCAATGGTTTAACATGTAGTGTGGGTTTGTAGATTATTGCTGGTGGAAAGCCAAGGTTCATTTCTCTGCCTACATCTATTCTTGGAGGGGATGGTGTCTTAAATGATATCAACTATTTGCATTCTCCCGAAAGTAAGCTTTTTTTTTAGGTTGAAAATATTAGTTCACACGTACTGTTTTGCTCAGTTAATTATAACACATGGTTTATTTTGATTGCACCCAGCTATGGATGATTTGAAGCCAGTGACCCATCTTCTAGCTGTTAATATTGCATCAAAGAAAGGGATGAAGCTGCTTCATGAAGGCTTACAATATCTGGTTAAGTTTTGGACTGTGATACTAATCTCACTTGAATTCTTCAAATTTATATTATGTGTTTGCTGTCATCATTTCACTCTAAATCTAAACATGTTCATCACTATTATCATAATTATTATGTTGCTTTATGTTTTGTATTTATTCTTTTTACTCTTAATTCAGATAGAAGCGTCCAATCGCGCTCGAGTAGGTGTGCTTTTCAGTGTGAATCAGGATGCTGATGTCTCTAGTCATCTTTTTGTGAAGGTGTTTGAAATCACTGCATCCTCGTATAGGTTTGTATTCGTATCGAAGCTTAATGGGTTATCTGTCAATGGATGCATAACTCATATTAAATTTTCATTGACTTATTGTGCAGCCATAAGAAAAAGGTGTTAGATTTCCTGGATCAGATGTGCTCATTCTATGAACATAATTATTTGCTTGCATCATCTAAGGGTACCGAAAGCACTCAAGAATTTATAGATAAAGTGTGCAAATTGGCTGAGGCTAATGGGTTATCATCAAAGGCCTACAGATTTTCCCTTTCTGAATTTTCTGATGAGAAATTGAGAAAATCTATGAATAAGGTATGCATTTATCTGTGTGCTTTGGCTTTTGTTTTGTTTTGTTTTGTTTTTTCCCTTTAAATGTAATTTTACTACTTTCACCAGATGTCTACTGTTCTGATAAAAACTGGCTTGCTAGAGGACCTCACGAATAGTTCTATGAATTCTCTCTGATCAAACCGTGGTTATCTATTGTGAGAAAGTTCTTATGACAGCTGTTTATGATGGTTTCCAGGTATCCCAATTTTTGTATAGGCAGCTTGGCCTTGAATCTGGTGTTAATGCAGTCATTACTAATGGAAGGGTAAGTCTTCTTTGTAGACATTCTACTTAGTTGAATGTCATATTAAATGTTATTTCAACTCTTTTAATTAAATAAGATTTGTTTGTTGGAAAGAGACTCTAAGAAAAGACTTGGGAGTACTTGGATCTAACAGAAGACCTGGCACAGAACCGAGTGCAATGGCATTCTAGGATTCATACAGCCGACCCCACTTAGTGGGATAAGGCTTTGTTGTTGTTTGCATGACAATCCGTTCCTTTGGTCACTGTTTCTTTGTTTATTTGAAGTTAAAGATAGTCTAGAGATTTAGTATTTTTAAATGATTATCTTTGCATTAAGTTCCCCAATCTTGGCAGTTATGCCTTTATTAATGAATCATTATCCGATAGGTGACAGTTGTAAATGATGGTGGCACATTCTTGAGCCATGATTTACGTCTTCTAGAGTCTCTAGAGTTTGCCCAGAGAATAAAGCACATTGTGGAAATTATTGAGGAAGTGAAGTGGGAGGATATGGATCCCGACATCCTAACAAGGTTTGTTAGTTTTAACACTTATTTTCTATAGCCGTACAATGTGCACTACTGACTACAACAGCTTGAAATTCTCCTTTTTCCACCCATCTTCTATGTATTTGGAAGATCCATCCTCCGTTGCAAATACATTAGGGTAAAATGAACCGTCCATATTACTGTTCTTATTGGGAGTGAATAACGATATTGATAGGGTCAGTAGAGGCCACTGATCTATCTGTAAATCCGGACTAGACTGTCTGATAAGCACCTGTATTCATCGTATTATGTGTTAAAATGATTCATTAATAAAATGATTTCATGTTTTTATACTGATCAATTTATCCATAAATATTTCTGTAAATTCAAGTTCAGAAGTTGTATCAATGCCACTACTTTCATTTTTGAACAGGGGATTAGTGGCTATTTTTCTGTGATATTTTTTCTTCACTAGAGTTTTCTTTCTTGAAATTGATGTTGATCTTATTTGTTGGCTGTATTCTCTTTTATTTGTGGAAAGACTGATGGTGATTTTTAAAATGATTCGTGCAGCAAATTCATTAGTGATACTATAATGTCTGTGTCATCTTCCATGGCTATGCGGGATCGAAGTTCTGAAAGTGCCCGCTTTGAAGTTTTGAGTGCACAATATAGGTACACAGATAATTGTTTCTTTGAGTGGATGTATATATGTGGAAACTACAACTATATGGCTCATTATCATTCATTTTCACTGTACTTTGTAAACAGTTTTGATATTATTGTTTGATATCCAATATTTAATAGAAAAGCACTGGTGTGTTCTTTAGTGACGATTCTCCTGGATACCTTGGGGTATATAAATTATCCATTGTTTGATGTCGTGTGCAAATTCATTTAATTATTCATGGTTAAGAGAAGGTCATTGTTATTGCTTGTTGAGATTATTGTCACGGATAGGTCTATAAGTTATGTGATTTTGATGTCCTTTTATATCTTACACTTATTTTTTCTTTATTCTTTGCAGTGCCATTGTTTTGAACAATGAAAATGCTAGTATTCATATCGATGCAGTTATTGATCCCTTAAGTCCATTTGGGCAAAAGCTATCGTCAATTCTTCGAGTCCTGTGGAAATACACTCAGCCTAGCATGAGGATTGTACTAAATCCTTTGGTGAGTTACTATTTGCTTCGTTGCTTGTACGTCATTTATGTGATACATGATCACCTTTACCTCTTCGGTGTTTCTTTCCATTTAAGTTGTTGCCATCTTTTCTACTCCATTTTGTAACTTATTGTCTGTCTGCAATAAAATTTGTTTCTTTTCCACAAAAAATAGATTACTTAATATGGAATGAACCACCCTTTTTGGGTCCTCCTCATAATGTGATTTCTTGATCCAAACCATTCTTTTTCAGTTAGCTATTTGCTTATCATCTTAACTTTTTCAGTGTTTTTATCAAATTCACCAATGCTATTCATATGAAATATTGATTTCCGAGTTTTCTATTTTCATAGAATACTCGAGCAAGACAACACACTTTTTCTGCCTTTACCCCGGTCTCCATAGCAGATAAAAGGATTCAACAAATTTCCTTGTCATATCTTTCCTTCTTTATTATATACTTGTATGCATCCGAAGCATAGATAACCTTTTTATCTTCCATGTCTGACATTCTCTATGTTGCTAGTATGAAAAGAGATTTAGGCATGGAAATTTTTGTCACCATATGAAAACATGACTAAAATCTGATTAATATCAATATAGATTTAGGCTTCCCTACCAGTGTTTGGTTTAAACATTCAAGTTGACCTAGCAATTGCATGATCGACTCATGATTAGTAGAGTCTTTTATTGATGGACTAAGAAACATATATTTGTTAATCTAATCTTAAGACACTCACACCTTTCCAATCAGACAAAATAAATGAAAATGATCATTACTTTTACTCAAATGGGAAGCCCATGTGGATGCCCAAAACCAGACCCTCTTCTACAGAAGAAACAACCATCACAGCATGCCTCCCTGGCAACACTACCCACACTTCTCATTATTGGCATGGAAAAATCAATAAATCATAATGGATTGGCGTCAATAATGACGCCAATTGACTACTACATAACATCACTTTGTTCTGGATAGACTTCAAATTACAATAATTAAAAAGAGGTGTAGGTTCACTAGATTAAGGAAAAGAAGAGTAGTAACAGACACTTCTAAATAAAACATAGTATCAGAATTTATTTATTTATGTTGGCGCTGTCTTTTGAGGTTTGACCTATTTTCATAAGTCATGATTTGGTATTACCTGTTTCACATTCAAGCTGTATATGAATTTTGAGTTCTACAAGTAATAACAAGGCTGTTATTTGATGTTTCACTGGGTATCTATATGTCGGTATGACTGTTTATAACCCACAAAGACTATTTTTCAATTTCCATCAGTAAACCAAAGAGTCTGTAGTAAGTTTGCAGTTTACAAACACTATTTTTAAATTTCCATCAGTAAACCAAATTGTCTGTAGTAAGTTTGCAGTTTACTTACTACTCTGAAAGTGTTTTGTAAAATCATTTGCAGGTGTAAATGTTTCTCATTGCACTTGCTACTACAGTACTATACTCTTAATACTTTCCACATTCTAACAATTGAATTCATGGCAGAGTTCTCTTGTTGATCTTCCTCTGAAGAATTACTACAGATACGTCCTACCAACAGTGGTAAGTCAGATGAATCTTTTGTTATAGCCCCAAAACTGTTGTCTCCATTGGAATGTATACTCCGGTTTCGCACTCTTAGTTGTGTCATATTTGCAGGATGACTTCAGCAGCACTGACTACACAATAAATGGGCCAAAAGCCTTTTTTGCAAACATGCCACTGTCCAAAACACTCACAATGAATCTTGATGTTCCTGATCCATGGCTAGTTGAGCCTGTTATTGCAGTGTGAGTTTCATCATTAAAAAAGTTTGTAGTTGTCATACTTTCTTTCATTAGCTCTGCTTTGAACAATTTTACGTTATGAGTCACTTTTTGTGCTTTGCCTTTGCTAAATTTGTTTTTAATTATACACAGCCATGACTTGGATAATATTTTGCTTGAGAATCTTGGTGAGACACGAACATTACAAGCCGTGTTTGAACTTGAAGCTCTTGTTCTTACGGGTATGATTTATTTGTTTTTTGTTTTTTAGATAAATTGCAACTTTGAACTACCTTGCAATTTTACTCCAAGTTAATGGCAAAGTGAGGGTTACCAACTATGTTGTGATATGCACTGACAAGTCATCTACAGGTCATTGTTCTGAGAAAGGTCATGATCACCCCAGAGGCCTTCAGTTGATTATTGGTACTAAGAGTACTCCTCACTTGGTTGATACTCTTGTGATGGCCAATCTGGGTTATTGGCAAATGAAAGTGTCTCCTGGCGTTTGGTACTTGCAACTTGCTCCAGGTAGAAGTTCTGAACTTTATTTTCTGAAAGAGGATGGCAACGAAAGTGGGAGCAAAACATTATCCAAACGTATCACCATAGACGATTTACGGGGTAAAGTAGTTCACATGGAAGTAGCAAAGAAAAAGGGAAAGGAGCATGAGAAATTGTTGGTTCCTGATGGCGAAGACAACTCACACGATAATAAGGAGGTGAATTTTTGCTGTTGTTTTGAAATATTGTTCTAATGCTTACTAATGTAGTAAGTTAATAACCAAACAAAAATATTGTGTTTGTGTGCAGTCACACACCCTTTCTTTTTGTATTTTTATTTCCTTTCTGTTGTTGTAGGGAAGTAGCTGGAACTCCAACTTCTTGAAATGGGCTTCTGGTTTTATTGGTGGTGGTGAGCAATCTAAAAAGAGTGAAAGTACTTCAACGGTGAGGAATTTGAGCTCTTCCTTTCTTTACTTGAATTTAACTATAACATGATATCAGTTCCATTTTTTCTCTGATTGTGATTGAAAAATACTCTCTTATCTGGTTTTGGATAATTATTAGGAGCAAGGAAAGGGTGGACGACATGGAAAAACGATTAATATTTTTTCTATTGCTTCTGGACACCTGTAAGTGCTTTTTCTTTATTGATTTTATCTGCTTATTTACTTTATGCTTCTGACAGTCTTTTTTGGGGTTGAAATACTGAGTCCGTGATGGCTTCTGCATCATTGTTTTGTTTATCTAGGGTTTTTTCATGTTTCTGCCTTGTATTATAAGCGGACAGTAAAATATCACCTATTGATAATCAAATGCCATAGAGTCATGATGTCATTGCATATTACTGGAATAATCAAGTACTTGATTCATGTACTAAACTTCATTCTTGTTTGTGTGAACTTTCAGACATTAATGATCAACATGGTGAACTTTTATAAGCCCTACACTCAGGAATTAAGTGTCTGAAAGTTTCTAGATTTTTGATAGAGGGCGTGCCTTACGCTATAGTTGAACTTTTAATGTATTGAAATTAATTCTTTATAAAAAGATTTAGTCCATGCTTTTACATGTTGGATTCAAAATTGTTTTGCACAGATCTCTGAAAAACGTTACATTTTTGGCGTCTTAGTTCCATACTGAAATAATTTCAATTTGAAAACTATAGTAATAATAATATGATAAAAATAATAATGATAATGAATAATAACAATCATCATCATGGTAAAACTTTGCCTTCTTTTGATTTATTTGTTAAGCATGCAATCCTTTAATGACTTCCTCGTGGAATGTTTTGGCAGATATGAACGTTTTCTGAAAATCATGATTTTAAGTGTCTTGAAGAATACCCGTCGTCCGGTCAAATTCTGGTTCATAAAGAACTATCTTTCTCCTCAGTTCAAGGTTATAAAATGTTTAAGTTGTAAACTTTTCAAGGTTTTTGTTTACTTGCTGAGAACAAATGAGAGTGCTTAACATGGATGCTCGGTCGTTATTGTTATATGCAGGATGTCATTCCACCTATGGCTCAAGAATATGGTTTTGAGTATGAACTGATCACCTACAAGTGGCCTACATGGTTGCACAAGCAAAAAGAAAAGCAACGGATTATTTGGGCCTATAAAATCTTGTTCCTTGATGTTATCTTTCCCCTTTCTTTGGAAAAGGTATTGACATTAAATATTTTCTAATTTGACCTGTTGCCTTATTGGGTTTTCATCTTTAGTGATACTCGTACATTTGACATCTACAATATGTGCCAATATCTGCAGGTCATATTTGTTGACGCAGATCAAATTGTTAGGGCAGACATGGGAGAGCTGTATGACATGGATATAAAAGGACGACCTCTTGCATATACTCCATTTTGTGACAACAACAAGGATATGGATGGATATCGGTTTTGGAGACAAGTAGTTACCAATAATGACATTTTCGTTTACTTTTTACTTTCTTTCTACACTTCTTATGAATCCAGCAACCATACTTGTTACCGTATTTTAGATCCATGTCTATTAAAAGTCTGAAGGAATAATTTCTTAAATCATGTTTCTTTTTAATTCATTATTGATTGCTCACATGTTGTCATTTTTCTGGAACAGGGTTTCTGGAAAGAACATTTACGTGGGAGATCTTACCACATAAGGTAACTATGTACTTTTGTTGACTTGGTTCATAAGCTGGCCATAATTAGTAATTTATTTGTAGTACATAGCCATTATTAGATGGTTTGATAAATATCCTTCACTGGCGGACTTCTCCCTACCCTTAGAAGGATCAATATGGTGAATTCAACTTACGTTGAAAATTCGCGAGTATAGGGAATCGAACCGACAATATATTCTTTTAAATCAGATACCATGATAAACTTATATTAGTTAACCATGGTTTCTAAAAGCTTAAAACTATCAGGATCTAAGAAAAATTAATTAATTTACATTGAAACAAAACAATAAAGAAAAACAGCAGGAGTTGACATGTTGATTTTGTGCAGTGCTTTATATGTTGTCGATTTGAAGAAATTTCGAGAGACTGCAGCAGGAGATAATCTGAGAGTTTTCTATGAGACTCTTAGCAAGGACCCAAACAGTCTATCTAATTTAGACCAGGCAAGTGGTTACGTTTCATGATTCGAAGTTTTGATTGCACCATCTCATATTACTCTTCCAGTTTTTGATGCAAGTGAAGCCAGAATTAGTGTTGCAATGTCTGTCTGAATGATATTCTGATTTTCTTTGCATTTTAAGGCACTATAAATTGATCTTTTAGGACACGTTTCTAACAGTACCCTAACAACTGAGGCCCAACATGTGAAACATTTGATTAATTAGGAGGGAAATTTGATTGATTTGTCATTATTTCCCAAGGCTTTACTATCATAAGGATATAGGCAAACAATTTCTTTAATCTTAAGTATTTCACTGGGGCATAAACTAAAAGAAATTACAACTAAAATTCTTCTTATGAATTTGTATTAATCTTATCTATACATGCAAACAACGAAAATGGATCCATGCTTGCTGCCATCATTGAGTGAAAATAACCAAATGCATTTACAAACACAACCCCGATCATTGTGTAAAAACACCAATGGAATATTTTTATTTCACTCGTTCCCTTTTGCACTATCAGCGAGATCTCCCCTCTCTCTCTGGAGGAGATAAAAATGAAAAATCAACAAACTGACATCGGGAACACATTGTTTGGAGGCTCGTTGTAGATTCATATTTCCGTTTTGTTTTCATTCATTATGCTAAATGCCATCATTCATATTTCAGGATCTTCCAAACTATGCTCAACATACAGTACCCATCTTTTCATTACCGCAAGAATGGCTGTGGTGCGAGTCATGGTGCGGTAATGCAACAAAATCCAAGGCAAAAACCATTGATCTTTGCAACAATCCCATGACAAAGGAACCCAAGCTTCAGGTAGATATGTGTTCCTTCGGTTTGTGATTTTTCACTTACTGAGCAGTGAGCTCGCACCTAGACCATATTATATCATTGTTTTTCCTGAATATCGTTGAGTCTTGCAGGGTGCTAGAAGAATAGTTTCTGAATGGCCAGATCTTGATTTGGAGGCAAGGCAATTCACTGCAAAGATCTTAGGTGACGAACTGGACATCCAAGAGCCTGCACCACTTCCTAATGAAGCAGAGAAATCAGTGACCGGCAGTCCGGAGGAGGATCTTGAATCTAAGGCAGAGTTGTGAATATAACACACACTATGGTTCAATTCCAGTAGAGCAATTATTCAAAAGATTCGAGGTAACAGGTACACTTACACATAATTTGACCTGAAGGCAACGGCCCTTACAAACCGTATACCTGTATGCTAAACAAGAGATTTCGGCTAATCAGCAGGAAGATAATGTAATATCGGTAAACAGAGGCTTTACAGGCTTTCTATGTCATTGTAACAGCTACTGAGACTCGCTCGGGCTTATTAAGTATTAGCCCACGATGCACTTGAGAAAAGGAGATTTTGTCGAGCTAATTTACGAAGACTTCTTTTTTGAACGATTGAAATTGGATGGATGACAAGAAAAATGAAAGATGTCTACTTTAGAATGGCTTTTGCTTCTTTAACTAGCTTCAAGATAGTATTGGTAGACAACGAATGACATATTTAAGCATTAAACATGATTATTTTTACTTTACAACTATATCAAATCGCTTTCTGCGCAATTCAAAGTGCTTTTCCAAAGGAGAAAAACTACACATTCAACAACAACGGTGATATGATTTTTACCACGCGCAAAAGGGTTAAGAAAACTTATAATATTTGCAACAATGACAAGGATATTGTAGTATAAATGGTTCTTACAAGGTCGTTCTTCACAATGATTATTAAATAATTTGTACTAAACCAAATTTCAGTTAATTATTGTAAAACAAAGATTTGGGATGATTGATTTTATGACCTAATGTAATAAAAAAGAATTTAATGAAAGAGAGTAGAACAATCTGCAAGCACTAGGGATCTGTTGTCACCTTAACAATCATAAAAACGAATTTATGACCTATACATGCATATTTCGAAGGTTAGGTTTTTCTAAAATATGCCTACTTGGACTCCCAATATAGAGCGTATATCAAACATGCAATCCGTCTGTGGTATTCAGATCAAATATAAACATGCATGACTCATTAAGTTTTGTGAAACCTTTGGAAAAACCATGCAATCCTTAAGACGTGGTATTCATCTAAGTGAACTTGCACATATTAAGCACAAAAAGCCTTCGTCAATTTCAGGGACCGACCTCCGACCAAAATTGTATCAAATTACTTTTCTAAACATCCTAATGGTCGTGAATCATCAAGACACTTAGACAATTTAAACCGGTGATTTTCAAAAACCTGCATGCATATTATCACAAGCAACTTGAAAAGAAACTACATATTCTTACTAAAGCTCGTGGCCTCACCCTAGCAAAAAGGGAATTAGTTACGCATATTCATAATAAAAATCACAAAGTTTTTTATTGAAATAATAAAAGATCGAAAACACCTTGAATGTAAAAGCCTGAAAGTCTCTATGCTTGGTCAATTTCCTCTTTTAATATCGCACAGAGAAGAAGAGGACATAAAATAGGGCCAATCAAGCTTATTTATCCTACTAAAAATTAAATCCTCCTAATAAAAGGTCTTCCAATCAAACTAGGAAACCAAATAATTAAAATAAAATAGAAAACAAAACCCTAAATTAAATGGTAAAATTCGCCTAAAATATGCACAGCCACGTTTTGGACCCATATCTGATCCAAAACCGGCCCAAAATAGCTAGATTTAAAGCTTGAAATATTCTGAACACTTCTCCAGAAGGCCATAAATCCATAGAAGTTATCTTGGGCTCCAAAACTCATAATGAAGTCCAAAAACGTCATTTTCCAGCATCGCACACTGCTTTTTTGTTCTATCCCCAGAAAACAACCGTTTGGTAGAAAAATCTCAAATTTTGATACGAACACACCAAGGGACACACAAATGTCTTCCAATTTGAATCACTCCAAAATCCATCATTTTGATCACGTTTTGCTCCAAAGGAAGTCGAATGTTCTACATTGAAAATATAAAGCAAAGTATCAAAATTCTACCAAAATAATTACCAAAACATACTAAAAATAATGTAAAATATATAATGTGAAATTGACTCATCAAACGGCAAGGGTGAGGGCGTGCCAATTTGCTAAAATATAGAGAGGTGGATAATGACACCTCAATTCAACGTCATATACACCAAAAGAAAAAAGTCGCAAGTTAGTCACGTTAATTTTTCTTCAATAGAATAGACTACCAAGTAGTCTGATTATTCCAATTTTCAAGAAATTGAGCGATCGTGATTGCATTGAAAAAAATACTTTTTTTTTTCTTTACCAATCCAACGGATGAAAAGGCAAACTAACTTGATCGATGTAGCTCTGATTCTTGGTCATAGTAATGCAGTTATTAATACGTACATGCATAACTAATGACACTTCTTCGACTCAATTGAATTGTGTCGTAACAAGGAGCTGGGTCAACTATTCAATCAAATGAAATTGAGCTATTTATTCGTTGTTCCTCTTTCTTTCATTGAATAATATCTACTTGCCTCAAAACTCACTGGAAAATTCTTGACGACCATTCACTTGAACTAACATAATACTTGGCCCGCCAATGGGTCTATATGTGTATCACATAGTCAAACTAACATAATTTTAAACCGAAGTTAACGCAATGGACCATTGACTACACTTTGTTAAATTCAAGGACCAAAATTGACCGAATTTTAGTTTGGTTACTAAATCTAAACTAAGGTTATAGCATAGGACCAATTAAAAATTTTACTCTAAAAACTCTAAAAAAATGGTTAAAAAAGATCGAGTTGTGCACATTAGCATGTGATGAAAGACTAGTATTGTTCTATGGCAACACTGAAAAGACATGAGAAAATTAAATAAGCGATGTCATTACTGTCTTGGGCATCAGATGAATACAAGACAACGTCTTATATGTTTAATAAGAAACAAAACACAATTAAAATAGTTAAAATTTAAATTAAACCTTGGAAGTAGCTAGACGCATGTTTATTTAATCTTCAACTTGTACCAAAACAAGTTGTTGATTGGGGGATAATTAGATAATTATCTGACACAAATACAACAGCCAAATTGTCCGGTTGGATAAGGAAGACAGACAACAGTTGTTGGAGGACGGCCAAACTCGGTGCATGGTCGGATGCAGTCTTCCTTGGTTTTGCATGGACTTGACCCAGCAGGACATTCTCCACTTGGACCCTCACTCGGTCCTTGCTCTGATGTCTACATTTAGACACACGTACACCAAAAAACACGCGAAAACGAAAGTGTTTTAGTAAACGAGATAAAAACGATGTGCGAAAATCACAAAGAGAGATGTTTTACCGAAGCATTGAGCAAAGAGAACAAGAGAAAGCAAAAGAAGAGCGACCACGACGAGCTTCGACTGACATTCCTATTGTATTACCTTACATCCCTTCTAAAAGAATTAAATTTACAATATTTGACAAAATTCTGAAGGTAAACATGCACTTATTTATACTGTAATTCGGAAGATCCAATTAATAATATTACATGAGATAATGTAAATATTGATATACATTTATCTCGTATTTACCATTAATTATCATTATTTATTTATTGTAGGTAGAAATTTAATCTGCACTAGTAACACATGCATTGAACCAGATATGTATTTGGCACTTTGTTGATGATAATTTTCTGCTATAAATAAATAAAATACATGCGTTGAACCTGCAATTCACGTCAGGTTAAATGGAGCTGGGCTGCCATTAAAATGGGAAAGGAATCCTATTCGGACCCTTGAAATTTGATCCAACGGTTAAAATTAATAATATTAGCCGTTTGATCAAATTTCAAGGGTTGGGATTTGTTGATTGACAAGATTTGGTGGAAGAGATCCGGAGAGGATCCATTTCCATTAAAATGAATCTCCGTCCTACTCCAAATCCAATCCATTAAAACAAGTTCCAATTTTTGTATCACTCTCTATTTTCCAGTTACTTCTTACAGAAATAGGGAAATATAATGGGAGTGGCAGCGGCAAGCCCGTCACTGAGCAGTAACAACTTGGATTACAAGTTGCCCACAAAAACGTATTACAAGCAAGGATACCTTACTATTACTATACAAATATAAATCAAAATCTCACCAAAACCTATGTGCATACGCTTTTGAACTAATAAACACGTTAGAGCGGTAAGAGAAATTGTTGAGTGTGTCGAGAACACCGGCCCACTAAAAAATTCCAACCTCTTATATTATTACACTTGATAAATTAGGTTGCGTTTGATAAACTAGGTCATGTTCCTGCCACGCTGAAATTTTTTTCGAGCTTTAAGAATCTTCCAAGGACTCAGAAGGTCAGAGGCAGGAAGTGCTTCACTCTCTGCTAAACCTGTTGTGGGCATAGATATCAATGATGCTACTTCAATCGAGTAATTAAACAGTTAACGAATACAAGATAAATATATGTATTGCAGCTTGGTTACAAGAGAGAGAGAGAACGAAACACATAAAAGAAAGGAACCCACGATGAGATAGAACGGAACAACCATGAAAGTATAGGTTTAATAACGATTTGATTTCTCATTAGATTCATTTCCACATAAAACTTCCGAATTCATCATGATTTCGACTCCAACTTCTTGACTCAATCTGTACTTGAGTCAATCTGTTCTTCTGGAGTAGCTGATTCAATTCAAACAATACTGTTTGCTTATACAGTTATCTACTTCTTCACTTGCGCTATTTATAATGTCAAGCCTCAAACCATGTAGTTTGGTAAATATGATAACACCACAAGAAGTTGCAACTTTATAAAACACAAAGATCCTACACTAGCCGGTGCAATTCCTAACCTCGGATGTGTAGTATAGCCTTTAAATTTGTCTATGAGTTCTTATATGTCATATTTACAAGATTCTCAACCACATACCTTGAATGAACTCATGGACTGGAGGGTCTTCCATGAACATGCTTCTCACTCTTTACATCCTTCGAGGCAATGTACAAACTAAAGAATCGCAAATCTTTCTAGATTACCTGAGCATGTCTCTGCTGTGTAATTTTGGCCCGCTCAAAGCTGGTGATATGCTGAACGTGTTACCATTGCCGTTGCCATAACTTGAAGGATGACCAAGAGGCATCGGCCTATCTGGAATCTGTGGCACCTCAATATCTCCCTCCAGCATTTTCAGGGCTTCCAAAATGGTAGGCCGTAAAGCCACCATTACATGAGCACACAAAATGCCGACCAGCAAATATCTCTCCATTATGCTCTTTGGATTCGAATTTGCATTATCCCCATCTCTCACCAATGAGAAGTCTAAAGCTTGCTCAGCTTTTCCAGATTTCACTAATGACCATGCCCAATCTGTGATCAAAAAAGCACGAGGGGAACCCGAAGATGACAAATCAAGTGCTTTTCTCCCACACATAATCTCCAAAATAACCACTCCAAAGCTATAAACATCGCTCTTCTCAGTCAGCTGTCCATAAAGAGCATATTCAGGGGCTAAGTATCCATGAGTCCCTGCCACTCTAGTAGTGAGATGAGACTGGCCTTCCAAGCTCTGCTTTACAAGCCCAAAGTCTGCCACCCTCGCTCTCATATCGGCATCTAGTAGTATATTTGTAGCCTTAATATCTCTGTGATATATCGCAGGCTTCACTCCATAGTGAAGATAAGCTAAACCCTTGGCTACATCCAAGATTATGCTCTTTCTTTGAGGCCAAGTCAAGGGTATCCTTTCAATTCCACTCTGACTACTAGTCTGAGAAATAAAGAGATGGTCATCTAGATTCCCATTCGGCATGTAATCGTAGACAAGGTATCTGTGACTTCCTTTCTCCTCGTAACTGTCTTCCCCCTCGACCACACAACACCCTCTAAGCGGGACAAGATTCCGGTGCTTCAAATTGCTAATAATCTCAACCTCATTGCAAAATTCAGCATCCCCTTGAAAATCAGATTCTATAACTTTCTTAACAGCAACCGTAGTCCCGTCCTGCAACACACCCTTGTAAACAACACCAAATCCACCTCGACCGATAAAATTCTTCTGCGAAAATTTGTTAGTAGCCTTCTCAAGGTCCTGAATTTTAAACCAAATTGAACCGGTGTTTGGTCTCACTCTAATCCTAGCATCTCGTTCATCCAAGTCAAAACCGGATTCCATTCGAGACCCTATAATCCTTTTGTTCCTCCACCTCCTATCATACCAAAAGTACAACCCCAACAAACTAAACATAACAAACACCGCAACCCCAGCGCCAGTGAGGCCGAAAACAAGGGCAGTATTGCTCTTTTTCGACGATTGCGCATTGGAAGAAGACAACCCAAATATACAGTTCACAACACCATTGCTCTCAGGGCCAAACTCATTGACAATACCAGCAGCATAAAGAATAGTAAAGTACCAACAGTCTTTAGTGTGAGAAGAGTTACCATCGGCGGCAATCAACATCTTCTGAATGGCAAAGCCGGCGTCGACACAGCCCCCGCAGAGGGAGAGATCGGAGAGGTCAGGGCGGCAGGCGGAGTCGAGGACGGTGGAGTTGCCGAGCTTGGAGACCCAATCACCGGTGGACTGAATGTTGGCGCAGATGTTGGGGGAGATGACAAACTGGAGAGGGTCAAGGCAGTAGGAGACAAGATTGGGAGAGAGGGAGAGGGAGGAAAGCTTGGACTGGAAGTTTTGGAGGCAGGAAATGGAGGTGGGGAGGTTGGGGAGTTGGAAGAGGGAGGTTTCTTTGAGGTGTTGGGCGAGGGAGATTCCGAAGAGGGACAAAAGGGTTTGGCAGCAGGGGATCTTGGTGAGGTCCTCCGACTCCATTTGTGTGGTTTTGGAAGGAGGTTGGAAGTTTTTGCAGGTGGAGGAGTTGAAGGGGATTCTTAGGACATAGCTCAGATCCATTGGGCATGCTGCTGTTGTTATATTTGTTCTGGGAGGAGGAGCTGGTGCTGGGGCTTCAGCTGCTGTCGATGGAGATAAGGTAGAGAGAGAAAGTACAGAGAGAAACAACCAAAACCCAACTGCAAGTTTCATCATCTCTTCTCTTTGTCTGTTCTAAATTTATAAATTCCTAAACCTCAGATTGTGGGTTGTGTTGATTTTGGAAAAGAAAAGCTGCTGTGCATCTAGTTGTACAGAGAGAGAGAGAGAGAGAGAAGTTGTAGAGAGAGAAAGGAACTGACTTTCCTGTGCTGAGTTCGAGTTCTGAGTTGGGTTGGTCTTTCACTCCTCCTCTGAGTTTCAGAGATGAGCTTTAGGATTGGTCAGTCAAACCTCCTCTGTTTCTTTTCTTCTGGCTGCCGGGATGGTTGGTGCCACAGGAACAGTCAAAAGGCGCGTGGCCTAAACGGCCCTTTTTGTTGACAAGATTAATATGATGTGCATGAACGTCACAGCAACGTGTTGGACTTATGCTAGATCCGGTAATTGTATTAAGAGTAAATTGTCCAAATGGTCCCTCAACTTTAATTAAATTGGAGCAATGGTCCCTCAACTAAAAATTCATTACCTTTGGTCCCTCAACTTATCAAAACGTGCAGCTATGGTCCCTTAACTAAAAATCCATTATCATTGGTCCCTGAACTTTAATTCAAATGGAGAAATGATCCTTTAACTTTAACCCAATTGTAGCAATGGTCATTCCAATATAACTCGTTTTGACAAATTTTTTTACATAGTTGACAAAAAGAACCATAATTATACACTTTGATGAGTTAATGAACCCTAATTATATAAATGGTCATTCCAACATAGCTTATTTTGACAAACTTTTGACAAAATTAATGAAAAGGACTATAGCTACACATTTTGATAAGTTGAGGGACCAATGATAATGAATTTTTAGTTGAGGGACCATTGCTCCAATTTGATTAAAGTTGAGGGACCATTTGTACAATTTACTCTTATATTAATTAATTATTAATTTGTGATTTAGAATCGGACGACGCTCATTTTTCTGACATATTTTTGCATCGATTTTGTAGAACCTCCTCTATTGAACCGTCTATATTTTAATTGATCATTTATATATTATTCATACAAAAAAAACTAAAATAATTAAGAAATTCATCTTAAGTGAAGAAAATGAACAAATAGTTTTACAGTAAAACACTAAAATGACTATCATTTAATCTATGGTCATAAGATTTGAAATTTAAGTGATTTTTTATAAACATGATTTTTGAGGGAATACCTCATGATAGATGATTTGGATCGTTGAAATATATTACAAAGTGTGCCCTGCAAAATGAGTGTCAAAACGTGCGTCCCTCTCAATCCTCACCCGTTATTTAAAGTTTAGATGTTGTCTCCAATCAAGCCCTAATTAGCTAGTAATTCAATATGGTGCTAATCTCGTTTGAGCTCGCTTTACAAATTAAATATCATCACCATAAATGTTTGTTTTTGAAGTCTTCATTCATACATCTTTTTTGCAAAAATTCACTCAAGTCAGAAATCGTTTAGCGTTTTAACTATAAATTTGAATATTTCATGGTTAATCGGGGAAAAAAGTGTGATTGTCTATCCTTCAGGTCGTGGTGAGATAACAAAATGTATTTTGGTTTCAATGAAATTTTGCGGAATGATAACCTAACAAATAGTTGGTTTGGATTATGGAAAATATTGTCAAGGGGACTAGACAAATGATTAATGCCTCGTTAAGTTGCTAACTGATATGGCTTAAGCACTCACATCTCCTATTAATTAAAAAAAAAAGGTAGGGGGACAATTTTTTAGGCCACGATTGTAGATCATATGATGTGTCTCCAATAAAAAATAAACTTGTTAATCATGCATTTAAGTAATAATCTAATATTTTCTTCCCCCTCCTTACAAAACCCTAAATCTATAAACTCCATATCCACCGGCCCGTTGGTCTGGCTTAAGGCCATTGGCAACCTCTCTCTCCATTTTTCTAGCCTTCCTCCTTTATCTTCTCATGGATTGTTGCTTCTCAATTTTTTGTCTTAGTATCTCGCCAATAAGTGTCTCATTGGTGAGGTTATGTGTGAGTCTTTCTTCGTAACTCATAAGTATTTAATTTTGTGTTCATGTGATACCAAATCATCTGGTTCCACTTTGTTGGAATCAATATCTTTGTCGATGGTGTTACTCGTAAAATTCATGGTGGTATGGACGCTAGTTGGTTCGCTGTTGTTTTCTCTTTGGAGTCGGAGATGTTAGTTGTTAAAGAGTGTTCATTTATTATATTAAGGCTTTGTGCGTAGAAGTTTTCTTAAATGGAGTTTATCTAGCTTTGGAATGCCATCTCAATTTTCTGAGTTTGGGTGTGGATCATTTCAAGACTTGGATGTGTTTCTTTGCTTATTATTGGGCATGTCTAGCCCTCAAATCCACCAGTACGATGATAATTAGATTGGCCAAGTTGGCCTTTTATTTTATGTTAAAGTTTCATTGGATTAACCATTATCTCGAATGTCCTTCTTGATATTTGTAATGATTCTTAAACTATAATAAAATCGTTATTATTTCGTCTAAAAAAATTAGTAATCCAATCATTAACAATCATAATATATGTTCTTTACAAAATATAATTTTAATAAATTATCTCTAGCATTACCCAAAAAACACACACTGGCAGATTGGCTACCTTTTCTAGTAACTTCTTGTTATAACCGTCTTCACATTAAAATAAAGAAAACCAAGCTAACAAAAAGGAGGATAAAACATGAATTACATATGCCTTTAAATATAATATAATATCAATTAGTCCACAGTTGCCAATTAACTACGGTAACGTGTCCGTCCCTATCCAAAAAATTGGACTTATTTATAATACCAACTTGTACAATAAAAAACAATTTTATTAAAAGTAAACAACTAATTAGAATTAATTAGAAGAAAAAAAATCAACATAGTTTACAATAATTACACGTATATTTTAGGAGGCGGCTTGGACGGATCTACCCCTCTCACACACGCGATAATGATAAGCATGATTGAACACACATTTCAAAACATATATTGAAGTACTTAAAAAAAAAAAAACATGTATGTATGGTCTCAATTGACGAGCTTGCAATGGTACCTCATATAAACGAATGAGCAAGGAACAAAATGCCTATCGCCGATATTATCGGTTTTTCGTCGGACCGATATTTTAATAGGTATCTAAAGAGTTTTCGTTAAAATATCGCGATATTTTTTTAACTGGGTTACTCGGAGAAGAACGCCGAAAATGGGTGTGCCGATTCCCGAGCCGATTTCGTCCCAAAAACCTTGCAAAAACACGATTAAGATCAAGATCTAAGCTACAGAGCGATTGAAAACCAATGTATTAAATATCAATGATATCGGAAATATCGGTAGTCCGAAAACACGGAAATATCGGACTAATATCGATATCGATAAAAATAATATGGAAACCACGGAAATTGTAAGAAAAACTTGGAAATTTTTATTGAAATTTTGCAGGATGTTTATTTAGTCAATTATCTATTAGTTTATCACAAAAAATTGGAAGAAAATGCATTGCATGATGGATTTAATTGATTTAAATTGATTATATAGCAAGCTGACAAACATTGTGAGGGTAGAAAATATTTAGTAATTTTATTTTAATATTCTTTCTCTGTTTTGGACGTTGGTCCGTGGGACCAACCCACGTGACCCACTCTCTCGGTTCCTCTTCCCTGTGTAGTCATCAGACTCAAACACTCCATCTCTCTCTCCCTCTCTCTCTTTTGTAAAGTTTTTCTATCAATCATTTTAATATTTTATTTAATTTGCAACTCTTAATTCGTGTGCCTTGATCTTGGTTGTCATCCCTTTTATATTTTTATTTACTTTTCTTTCTTTCTCCATACCATCTTTTCCTCTCCCCATTAAAACTCTCACTTTTATCACTCTCACTCTCTACCATATTTTCCTCTCGCAGCCTCCAGAACCTTTCCTTCCAGTATAAAAAAAGCACAACCCTAGTCTCCACTTCTCTTATAGCCGATCCTCATTCCAGCTTCTCTCATCTCAAATCTTCGAGAATAACTCCTCTCTTCCTCACACCAAACCACACCGAGCCCAGCCTTGCTCTCTCAAATCCAATAATCAGACCCCACCCTCCATTCCGCTGCCATAACTCGAAACCAAAAGGTCAGACCCATCAACCTCATGTTTGATAAATCAAACCCAAACCCTCTCGCCTTGTGCTTTCGTTTGGTACCTAGATCGGGGTCTAGGGTGGTAGTTTGCAGTCGGCCGGAGCTGTAGAAGCTCCGGCGTTATTCTCTGTTCTTCCCTGTTGGTTCCTGACGAATGCAGGCCTTTCAGGCCGTTTCCCATAACCCTCGGGCCTTAGGCTTGTTATGAAGGTGGAGCGATATTATCGATATTATAGATAATATCGCGATATTATCAATAATATCGATAATAGCGCGATATTTTGACGATAATTAGGTGGATAAGTGTCAAAATATCGCCCTCTCACAAAAACGATATTATCGGCGATATTTCGCCGATAATATCGACATTTTAGACCATGTTGAAAACACAACCACAATTCATATGCATGAATCAATCGAAGAGGTAAGAAGGTGAGGGACCGGGAGTTAACCTGACCACCAACGGCGATGGCGATGACGGCGACGACGAATGCGCTACCTTCGTCATAGTCCCCTAGAGCAATACAAGCTCTCTGGATTTTGTTCACCAACGAGATCAGGTTCTCCATTCTTGGCTTAGGAAGTTGGTGGCTGCGGCGACGACTACGGCGTCAGAATCAGATCGCCTGGATCTGAGGCGCGCTCGAAATGTTGACGTTCAAAGACCCAGATCTGCGGTGGAGACGATGACGAGGGGCGAGGGGTGAGGTCTCTGTGCGTGTGTGTGGGAGACGATGACGATGACGAGGGGCGATGTCTCTGTGGGAGAAGGGAGAAGAGAGATCGAGAGATCTCTGTGTGTGTGGGGGATAATGGAGAAGGGAGAGAAGAGAGAATGATCGAGAGAGAGAGAGAGACCTCAGTCTCTGTCTGCGTGTGTGATGTGTGTATGCGTGTGTGATCTGTGTGTGCGTGTGTGTTGGTGTGTGAGAGTCTGTGTGTGTGTGTGTGTGTGTGTGTGAGGGTGGCGTGTAAGAAAAAAAGGCATCTAAATAATTCAACTTTTACAGCTTTTACATGTACAATTTTTGATAGTTTGTGACTGTATATTTAAGCTTCTTTCATTAATTACTACATATTTTCTACACTCACAATGTTTGCCAACTCGCTATATAATCAACTTAAATCAGTTAAATCCATCATGCAATGCATTTCCTTCCAATTTTTTGTGATAAACTAATAGATAATTGACTAAATAAACATCCTACAAAATTTCAATAAAAATTTCCAAGTTTTTCTTACAATTTCCGTGGTTTCCATATTATTTTTATCGATATCGATAATATCCCGATATTTCCATCGATATTTTCGTGTTTCTGGACTACCGATATTTCCGATATTACCGATATTTAATACCTTGCGAGTGAGGATCCTCTCTGGATCATTTTTGTAAGGATTTTAGAGATTCTCAAATTATGTCCATTTATCGTACATTGTGCGGTTATAAATCATTTTAAATGTTTTTATTTAAAATTAAATATGAACAATATCTGATAAAAACTAACCGCACGATATACGATGAACAAACATAATTTGAAGATTTCCAGAATCCTCACAAAGAGGATCCGAAAAGGATCCTCATTTCTTATGAACAACCAAAGTCCAAAGGGCTCTTAATGATGTCCATAAATACGTGTACTCAAATCAAACAACTAATTGACTTAATAAACGAGATAATAGTTTATAAATCAACATATCAAAGAACGCCACACACATCTCTATGAGTTATCATCGTGTTCAAACTTATCAGGTATAGAAGGATATGGTCTTTCACCATGTGACGTCACAAAAATCACCTATCTTTTCTTTGTTTGAATGACATAATCGGTTTTCGACACTTGTGGAGAATTCGTTTTGGAACAAGATATCAAACACTAAGAGAAAGTGATTTGACTAAGACAGGCAATTACGGATAGTCATCCGTAACTATATATTAAACTCTACTTAAATATTATATGTCATCATTATTCAAGTGTGTCAAATTAAAACTTTCTAGTTAGAAAGGAATATGTATGCCCCACTAAACAAAGAAAAATTAAATCCATGTTTTTAATAGGGAATTTGAATATTCTAAATCTTATAAATTGCTTGTATTAAAAAAATAATCATTAAAATTAATGATACTTATTCAGTGGAATATGTTGATGCTGGAATCTATACAAGCGCGTGGAAAATGAATTTGCCGGCTTTGGATAGAATAGGATAGAACGGTTAAAGAGAAAAAGTCTGCAGGCTGCATGTAGCGATGCCATATTATATAATATACCGGTGTGGTAGCAAAATCTCATTGTCTTCAGTTTTGACGAATTTGTATTTATAAAACAATTAACGGTCAATAGCTTTGGTCAAATACCAAAGCTTCACGCTCCCATGAGGGGGATTTGGCCAATGGTCCGATGCTTAAGTTAGTAACTCTGGAAAAAAATGAGTGTTTAGAGTTTGTATGTGTAGTATTTTACCAAAAATTTGATAGAGATGGACATATTTATAGGAGGAGTAGCCGGTTATAGTGTTAGAGTTTTGCCCTACATATGACTGTTTCCTATTGGCCAAGATGTGTCATCCATTAGATGAATAATAAAAGGATATTCTCAAGATATATATTAGGAGATAATATCTTGGGATGAGGATGAAAGGATCCATGCTTGATTGTGATGGGGATTCCTTACTTGATAGAGTTGATCTTCAAATTGGCAATTTATGAAAGATCGGATTTAGTCGTAGTCAGCTGCTTGGACCTTCACGGGTGGTGAGCTGCACGTGAGAATATTTGAGAGCCTTACACATTTAATTAGGGCAATCTTGTCTTTCTTAAGAAGAAGTTCACGTGTCGTCATCTAGATTTTTATGTATTATTTTTGGCTTCACAAATGGGATGGATCTATGACACCACTTTTTTGTACAATTGACGCACATTTTTATGTAGTTCACTTCGTAATGTATAGCAATGATCCGCCTATATATAATCAACGGCTCATGCATCTATCCATCGAGCATCCCAACTTATAACTTAGAATCATGGTCTAAAATATCCATAATGTCCCGATATTTCCATCGAAATTTCCGTATTTTTGGACTACCGATATTTCCGATATCATCGATATTTTAGACCTTGCTAAGTCACTCATGTATCTTACCATGCAATGTATAAAGTGTAAAATATTGTACTAATTCATTATATATAAATGATTATGGTGTGTTTAAACTTCTTTCATTAATTACTACATATTTTCTACACTCACAATGTTTGCCAGCTTGCTATATAATCAACTTAAATCAGTTATATCTATCATACAATGCATTTCCTTCCAATTTTTTGTGATAAACTAATAGATAATTGACTAAATAAACATCATGCAAAGTTTCAATAAAAATTTCCAAGTTTTTCTTACAATTTCCGTGGTTTTTATTCAATTTTTATCGATATCGATAATATCCCGATATTTCCATCGAAATTTCCGTGTTTTGGGACTATCGATATTTCCGATATCATTTATACCTTGCTCAGAACATACACATTATTATAATTACCACTTGATCCCCCTAGGCAGGAAACAAGGATATAATTACCACTACCCCTAGGTAGGAAACAAGGATAAATTGCATATTTTCTTGGTTTTAAAAATGCATGTATAAAGTGTCACTACTGTGTATAAAACAAATAAACACAACAGTCGAAAATTATACATTTTAAGTGGTGGCAATGCTTGTCATCTCATTGATTACTATCGTTCGTTAGATGAATTTGTTTCAATATTTTTTTCAAACTCATGTAACGGAAATCAATGAAGTGATGAGCAAATTGGTGAGTTGCTTCATTAGTCTGAGGATGGGCATGGGTAAAACTAACATTAGTGACCGCTAATGCCAATGTTTTCCCGTCCTCCACAATCTGTCTTGTAGATGACAAATTTGGCAATGATCGCCATTATGACTTCCACGTTACGGGGTTTTGAGTAGTATTCTCAACACATGGTTTGAGGAACCTCCTTATTTGATAAGTGATATTTTACTTGATGAATGTAATGCTTAATTTTAATTGGAATGGGGTCTGAGGGGAATGGCATGTTGCTCTACCAGAGAGTTAATTCTTTCTAATAGCTCTGAGTGGCTTGGTTCCTTCTGGTCGTTTTGCAGTTAAAAGAGTAAGGCACAAGAGTATTTCGATGATCAAGCCTTATGTGTAGTTTGACTAGCCTAATTCTTTAGCTTTTTCTCCTTTGTTTGATTTCCAGTTCCCGTCCAATATACTCTTTTTTGTTATCCAATAATATAATGTCGATTTTCTTAAAAAAAAGTTGGTAAGCAAAAATATTTCCTTTTTGACATATGGGAAAAAGCAATGCTCAGATATTAATTAGAGACTTTAATTGAAATTGGAATAAAGTTAGTATATGAATTTGACAATTTGCAGTGTATTAGTTATTGATGACAATAACAATGACAACTTCCAACAGTGGCACGCTTGTGCTTGAAAAGGCATTTGTGCCATTTTTCAAATTTTAAAAGGGGCTAACAAAGTTGACATGAAGCATCGATTGGTAAATAAAAAGTTTTAGATTCAATTTTTGTTAAAGGTGAATTTGAATTACATTATTGCTAGCCTATTGTGAGGCTGAGCCCACTCCCTCCTCCTTAATGTAGATAATACCGTTTGTTAAAAAAAAAAAAAAACTCAAATTATATTATATTATATATATGTATATATATTAGACATGGTACTGTAATGAGATATAACATATCTAAATCTGCAAGTAGCCCTTACCACATTGATGGAAAAGAATTGTGCTTTTGCTTTCTGGCGTGGGTTTGAACCTCGTCGGCTTCTTAATCTAACATTTAACCACTAATGCTATCGCCTTATAAAAAACATATTTAATCCTACTAGATAAAGGAGGGATGAATTTCATGTCCGTATTCAACATGACACATTTTGAATTTAATTCCTGGCGTTAGTGGATTACACGATAATGATCAAAGGAAAGTTGAAATACCTCTGTGAATCTTCCTAACCTCTAAAAGATAGACTATCGTGATGAAACCGCCCGGCTAATATCTTTTTACAAACAAAAATAAAAATACATGATTGGTCTGTAGAGAGGGTGATCAAAGCACATAAAATAGTGAGGTTTACTCGGAAATAACCTAAAAATAGAAGGTTTTCAGTGTAAATTTAAATAATAAAAAACGACACTACTTCATGCATGTCACAATAGCAAACACACTTTTGCCCCATCTCACCAAAGAGACAACACTAAAATTTTGCCTCACAAAAGCTCCCAAGGAAACGCTTCTTCATCTTTGGATCCCCAGCCACTCTCTTCCGATATCGATCGATCTACCTCCCTCCTCCCCCTCTCCTGTATGGGGGATCATCCACGTTGAGCGTCAACATCGGATCTCTACAACATGCTCGGAATATCGAATATCTGCAAAGGATACAAATCCTTTGTTATGAAATTGGCCCCCAACCATAAGCACGGAGACTCAAAGTTTGCAGACAATCATGACACCACCAAGGTAACATGCACACATTCATAATCCCTAATCATTAATCATGCAATTAACACATGATTTACGAACGCGGAATTACGTTTGTTAAATTTAACGACATGTGTTACATATTTGATGATTGCCTTCATAAATCTATATATTAATTGACAATGTTTTCGTGATTTATATATCAAATTTACATGTATCATGATCTTGAAATTTTTTCTAGCTCGTTCCTGATGTAATTCTATGCTTAATTTGCATATTGTTTGTGATCCGAGGAGCAGGACGACGAAAATTTTACGATTAGTTACCCAACAACACCGGTAGGCGGGTTCGACAATCAACGAAGTATTGATGATAACTTCTTGCGCCGAAGTCTTTCAAGGACCTCGAGTAGAAGATGTAAGACACCGACACCGAGGAGCTTCTCAAGAAGTGCAAGCCGGAGCACCACTCCGACACCCTCGTCGTTGTCAAGAAATATGAGTCGAAGGAATGCCATGGAGACCGAAATTTCTGCTTCGGTTTCGAGAAATATGGGTCGAAGGAGCACTTCAGAGATGGAAATTCCTTCCCTTCTATCAAGAAATATGAGCCGGAGGCACCCTTTTGAGACTGAAATACATTCTCCATCACCCACCACAGCTTCAGCACCAGCCTCTCCAGCACCCGCCTCTCCAGCGCCCGCTTCTCCATCACCCGCCTCTCCATCTCCAACCTCTCAAACGTCTAATGGCAGTAAATCAGGCACGTCTGATCAACCGGAGTCTTTATCAAGAAGTGTGAGCAAGAGGAGCACAACCCCGATTGTTTTCTCTCGGACAACTGCAAGAAAGAAACCTCGTCCGATTGAGAAGAAGCTTGCATTCACACTTGAAGAGTTGTGTCACGGAAGCGTAAAGAAGATCAAGATCACAAGAGATGTTATCAACAATGCTGGGTTTGTCACTAACATTGCTGACAATTTCTTACGTAATTAAGCAGCCTGTGTGTGTGTGTATATATAATGATGTGTATATGTGTATATATATAATGTGTGTATTTGTATATATATATAATGTGTGTGTGTATCTACAGGATCATTGTCCAAGAAGAGGAAACACTGAAAATAAACGTGCAGCCGGGATGGAGGAAAGGAACGAAGATTACATTTGAAGCAAAAGGCGATGAGAAACCAGGTTACCTCCCAGCTGACATACTCTTCTTGATAGATGAAAAGAGGCACCATCTGTTCAAGAGATCAGGCCGCGATGATTTGGAAATCGCTGTTGAGATCCCTCTGGCAGATGCACTGGGAGGCTGCTCATTTCCAGTTCCTCTGCTAGGAGGAGACAAAATGACAATTTCATTCGATGACATCATATATCATGGCTATGTAAAGGTCATTCCAGGACAAGGAATGCCAAAGCTTAAAGACCCAACAGAGAGAGGCGACCTCCGCATCACATGTCTTGTAAAATTTCCGACACATGTGAGCGACGAGAAACGAGCAGAAGCAGTTGAAATTCTACAAGATTGTTCTTATGATTAACAGTTCAAATATCTCTTCATCACTTCTGACTTATGTGCAGAGGAGCCAACTAGCATTGTTCTCTTTCGATCTTTTCTCTACGGGACGAAAAGAAGAAAAAAATACTCACACTTGTTGAATTTCGACTTGCATTGCGTCTAGCCATGTACATAGCTCTCCAGTGGATCTATAAAATGTGAGAACATACATATATAAATTCCTCTGGGAATTTTGTGAAAGATAGTGTTTGTAATGTATTTGTGCCAATCTTAGCAATCTTTCCTCAAGTTTGTTATTTTTCCGATACCGCGGTTAAGCTTCCAACTAGTTATCTTTCCAACAGAAACCCTACATACTAAATCCCAAACTCCACATGCTTTACCCTAATCTTCCAACTAAATCCAAATGTTTTATGGATGGAAGCACAATTAGTACAACAATATGAATATGGCAGGTAACATCAGATGGACTTGATGTGTTCAATACGAAAACAGCCTAGATTACGGCACTGAAAATCTTAAGACTCTAGCCAAACAACGGTAAAAGTAAGCCGGCCATTTACACAAAACAAAACGAATTTAGTTTGATTTTATCTATTCCCTTTGTACTTTGTATGAAAAGCTTCATAAGGATTGTCAATTCCCCTAGTACTCAAACACATTTGTGTTTTCTTTTGGTCTACAACAAAAATCAAGCACCGATGAAAACTGCGTTTCAAATTCATAACCTACAGGTTATTGCACATCAACAGCTTGAGCTTTTCAATGGCGGGTGCTGCCCAGCAAGAAAAGGTACTTCTACCACTATTCCAGTAATGCCATCTCCAACAACTACAATATTTTCCATTTTACTTCTCACACACGATCTCAATTTATTTTACAAATCATATATTTTTATAAAATGATGAGTGACGACGAAGATAAAATGTCTGCAGTACAACAAAGCAAGCCTCCATTACTCACCAAAATGATATCTTTACAAGTACGTCAACAAAATTTCCCTCCGCCTCCTCCGCTTTGTAATTGCCTGCTGTAGTAGTACTAGTACTACTGATCATCAAGTCCGTTTTGGATCTTTCCATCTTATGATTTTACGATCGTTGATGATATTTTCGAGAATCATACTGAGCTTGCTTTGCATGTCTTTAATAGCAGGGATAGACCCAGTAACGTACCCAAGAAAACTGAGCGAAGGAAACAAATCAGGAATATCAAACCCAATAAAGAGTTTGATTGATCCGTTTAGTTGCGGAAGGAACTCCTTTTGGTCTTTTGCATTTTTTCCCAAATGCTGCCTTCGACACTACATCATTTGCGAAGCTGCAGCGAGTGTCACTAAAATTGATGGCAAGTCCCTCGTGAGACATTGAGCCAATGGACTCAACAAGATTCCGTACCTCTTCGGGCTTGTTTGGTATTGCTGTGCTTTGAAAAAAAAACTGCTTCTGCTGTGATGTGAGAATAAGCGGCTGTGAAATAAAGTTGTAGAGTGTTTGGTAAACTTTTTTGTAAAAATGCTTTTGAAAAAAAAAAGCAGTATTATAGTGTTTGGTACACTTTTATGTAAAACAGATGTGAAAAAAAATCAGTTTTTCAAAGCTGGGTTTTGCAGCTTCTTGTTTTTGGCTTTTTTTTTCACCCAAAACTGTGAAAAAAAATTAAAACTGAATGTTTACCAAACACAAAAAAGCTCCAAACTTTTTTTTATACCAGCTTTTTTTTTAATCACCTCAATCTCAAACTGCACCTTCTTCTCTTACGGATCTGAAAGACTGCACACGTTTTGGGCTCAGCAGCTCGGAAATACAAATCTTTCTCAGCGATCTCCATAAATCTGCATAACCTCTGCCACCAAAACCATAGGACTCTGCGCAAATGCAAGCTCATGTGTTTGCCACCAAAATCACACAACTTTCACATGGATAACAGAAGTTCCAGAGAAAAAAAATGGAGTTTTAACGAAAAGCTCACGGTACTGTTCACTTTAGCGAAAAATCATATTTTTATACTAAAAAGTCAAACCTGTTACTATTCACTTTACCATTTATTTTGTCATTATCATTAAAACTCAAAGTTTTCAAGCCCTTTTCATAGTTTTCCTAAAAAAAAAAAGGCATCACCTTAATGTTGAAATATCCCACATCGACGGTTTCTATAAGAAAAGAAGAGTTTAAATATCATAACTCCACTCAAACTAATATCGAGACATTTTGTGATAAAACTTCTAACATGTCGGATTGTGCAAGTGGTAATTAACAAGTTACCGATAATATATATCGGTATTGTTAAAAGTGCGTCTTTGACCCCGTCTCTCTAATAATTTGATACTTATAAGCCTAAAAAAAAAGCACAGAAATTTACTTACTGAAGAAAATATGTAGTCACGATTGACTGTGGTACATACCATACAAGTTGTGGATCTCGTAAATCGAATTATTGTGGCAAGTCTTAGTTGATACAAGGAGCCTTTGAAGTAGCAGACATATTTCATAGAGTTTGGAGTGATTAGGTTACACCTGTATCTTACCTTGTATTTTATTTGAACTTTCTTTTCTTTTGAGAGACTTTGATTTTAGTGTGGATTTCTTATGATGGATGGTAGGTTATATAAAGACAAAAGAAAAGATTATGTTGTAGATAATGCCACGTGGTTAAAAATCATATCCGAAAAAAAAATCATATTTTATTATTGAGGTATTCATCAATTTCCCCCCTGAACTTGTGACTATTGGCCAATTTCCCCCCTCAACTTTAATTTTGGCCAATTTCTCCCCTCAACTCTCATAATTAGTCAATTTCCCCCCTCAACTTTAATTTGGCCAATTTCCCCCCTCAACTCTCATAATTAGTCAATTTGCACCCTACTGTTAATTTTTTAATTTGATCATAATTAAACAAGTGTGTGTAAGAAACTAAATAAGATGTATGCTAATCATTTTCCTATGTCTTTATCCTATTACAAATAGATTAAAATTTAGAATTTTACAATTTATCATAGATAGTATTATTAGTCATAATAAATCAGTATAGAGTAATTTTATTTGATTTTTTACTATACAAAATTGATAACGAAAAGGATTGATGTGTACATTTTTGTATGCGAATACAATTTTCTTTATAAAAGTAAAAGCTAAGTTCAAGTAAATTGCGGAGAATCGAGCTTTAGTGCAAAAATGGCTAGTCAATTCATAATTTCGACTCCTTATTAAGAATAACCTATTTTATTGAAATATGTCTGATCCATGAGTTTATGATTATTATTTCTTCTTCTACATGCTTTAAACCCGATTCATAACTTTTTCTTATAATCAACCCATATCACATACTAATTGTATTATGTTTTTGTACATTTTACCCTATATTATGCAGGTGAGTCTATGTTAATTTTAGTACTTTGTTGGAAGTTATTAGAAATATTGAAAGAAAGAAAAAATAGATGGAAAATTAAAAAAAATTAACAATAGGGTGCAAATTGGCTAATTATGAGAGTTGAGGGGGGAAATTGGCCAAATTAAAGTTGAGGGGGGAAATTGACTAATTATGAGAGTTGAGGGGGGAAATTGGCCAAAATTAAAGTTGAGGGGGGAAATTGGCCAATGGTCACAAGTTCAGAGGGAAATTGATGAATACCTCTTTATTATTTTATAAAATAAAAAATACTAATATTTTAATACGAATTGCCTGAGATATTCATTTTATAGGTGAAGATAATTACTGTTAATCAAAAGTAGTAACTATTTACTTACTTGAGGGGATTGAATTACCTCTGGTCATAGGAAGCTTTTACACACTGCAACTGCTCTAAGGAAAGAAGCTTGCGGCAAGGGAAGCCGTGGCTGGATATTTTTGAAACCTTTAATATTTGTAGCCGGAATCCTTTTTTGGCGCCGGTTTTGGTTGCTTCCAAATTTTTTTACCATGTTTGGTTCTTGTCAAGTAACATTGTCCCCCCAAATGTGATGGTAACACTGTTTTGGAGATTTACAATGAGGAGATTTATGATTTGTTGTCGAGCAATGGTGGCGAAGGATTCGGGTTTGGATGGCCAAAGAGCAATGGCTCCAATTCTAAGGTGATAATATTAACTGGGTCTCTCTTTTCTTTGTTGAATTCTTGCCGATCTATGGTTTTCTGTAATAACATTCTGTGTTTAGAACTGTAAATTCGGATTTGGAAAATGGGTTTTCTGTGCAAATTTCGATATTTGGATTTCGTTGGTTGTTGGTTAAACTTAGGGGGACTACCTTCAATTCTAAGGTGATTAGACTAACTGGGTCTCTCTTTTCTTATTGAGTTGTTGATGATTTATGAGTTTTCTGTCAAATTTAATTTTTGTTTAGAACTGTAAGTTTGGATTTGGAAATGGGTTTTATGCAAGTTTGAATTTTTAGATTTGGTTGTGTTTGCTCACTGTAAATTTGATTAAGTTGGTTGTGTTCACTTAAATTCAAGAAAACTAATTATAACGTACTTTGAAGACTGTCAATTTATAAGGATAAATTATTGTGAGCTCAGTGTAGATTTGGTTACGCGGCATGTGTTGGCTAAAATCGGAGGAAATTGCTCCAGTTCTAAGGTGATTGTACATTAATGGGTTCTCTCTTTATTAATTCTTGATAATTTATGAGTTTTCTGTCTATTGCAGAGAGATATGGGGGAGAGCATGGGGTAGGGGCAAGGATTCTCCGGGAGGGAGATATGGGTTTAGGGAGAAGTAAGGGAGGAGTATTGGGGTTGGCTGTGCCATTTGGGGGTAGGTTTAAGGGGAACGCGTTTGCCATTCTTAATCGAGGTGATGGGGACAACGCGAGGGGTTGAGGTGGCGTCGGGAAGGTGTGTCGTTTCTTTCTTCCCCTTCTAAATCTCATCTTCAGTTCACGTTGCTGATGCATAAACCCATCAGTTCCTCTGTAATTCGTTTAGGTTTTCATTATTCTTTCTCGATTTGTTTTGTCAAAATTGGAATGGAATTTCTTGGCTTGATTTTGTATTAGGTTGCGAGAGGGTTATGTTTTTAGGGTTTTCTCTCCGTCCCACTCCCTCTCCCTCTCTGTTTCTCTTCTTCAATCAGTCTGACGTAGTTTTGCAATTTAGGGTTGTCTAAATTTGTTCAATTTTTCTATACACAGGGCTGGGTTAATTTGATTCTTGACCTATGATTGGATATTATATTACAATTGTGGGTTCTGTTTTTGGGAAGGTAACATCATCTTAATATATTTTTTGAAGCAATTTACTTATTTGCGTTTTTCAGTTTTATGTGTCCAAGAGTTTTCAAGTGTTAATAAGGACCTCGAAAAGTTAATCAGTAGTGCTTTAGTGGTACAAAATGTAAACATCACTTTGAGTGATTAATATAAACTTTGTACGGTTTCGTTTTGAGTGATTAATCTTAAATACGTGGAATATGTGGATATGTAACTCCAAATGTTCAATTTTATCAAATGAGTGTTGGTTGGTTGGCTATTTTAATCATGAAAAGCAATTTATTTTAGTTGAGCAAACATTTGGGTACGGGATTTCGATTTTGTTCCGCGTGGATTTTTTCTATGGTTTTGTTCTTCATTTCGTTGGAAACTGATCTTTGGTTGTGTTGTGCTTTTGTGTACAAGTTTGGAAGCTGCGTATGTTAAAGGTGACTGTTTTTGCGTTCTCCCTTTGGGGGTTTTGCACAGGTATATTTTTTATTTTTGTGTGTTGTAAGTCTTGATTGAGCACTATAAGATGTGATTGATAATAATTTTTTAATGAAATCCCAATTGAATCTAGAGCGACAAGGTTTGCACACACACCCTGAATTTATATATGGAGAATAAAGTTTTATATTGGGAATCCATGATATGTTTTTCTTAATCTGTTGTTCTTCTTGATAGGAAGAGCTTGGTGAATAATGGTTTCCTGTTTGTTTTCAGAATTGAGATATATGTGTATTCGTGTTTTTGTTTATGTTTTCTACCTTTTAAGAGATTTTGAGGTTTTGATCCTGTTGTTTTTAGGTTTTTTTTGCTTTGCTGTTTTCGGCTCAGTTGTTTGTGCATTTATCAAAATTAAACTAGGGGAAATTGGTCTTTGTGTTCTCCAAAATCTTTAGAGATTACATTTGGCTATATTTTGTGGATTTCTTTTGATCTGTGTAGCAATTCTTTGCGTTACTTTTTGTGGATTTTATATGCTTGAATGGTGTTTAGCTAATAGGCAATTTACTCTGAGGTAGAATGAGAGAAAACTGAAGTATATGAATCAGCTACAAAGCAAGGTGTGCCTATTTCAAACCCAGGCAAGCGCCCCTTGAGGATACGTCGCATTATTAGAGGTATAAAAGATGTTATTGATTGTTTTTCTTTGTTTGTTAATTGGAATCAAATCGTCGTTAATGATATTCAATTGATGGAGAATGTCATCTGATTACCATTGAAATTTGATTGTTTTTCTTTGTTTGTTAATTGGAATCAAATCGTGGTTAATGATATTCAATTGATGTAAAATGTGATCTGATTCCCGTTGTGGACTGTCATTCATGTTTTATGGTTCTCCATCAGATGTTTTTGTGTCAACTCTACAGTCTAGACTCTAAACACAATGGTACCTCAATACAGTAAGCTTGGGTATTAAAATATAATTGTCAGAAGATGTTGTATTGGAAGAGTTCTTTGTCATTGTAATTTCTTTCGTTTAATATAAAGTTTTAAATCTATAGCCTTCAAATTCTGAGATAAATGGAAAATGAATTTAAGGGCAGCAGTAGACTATTCAGTGCATTTGATACAAATATTATATGCATTGATTATGTTGTAGGATCCAAGATAACTGCAGAACTACAACCATACTATGGTCGCATCTTTCTAACTTATGTCATTTTCTGTAGCTTTCTTTCTTGCTTTTGGATTTTGGACTTAACGTCCGTGAAGTACATGTCCTCTCGACAACTGATGGCTACTCTTTAGATGTATTTGTGGTGGATGGATGGTCTGTTGAGGTAGTTTTCTTTTACCATATAACGTCGGTGTATGTTTGGTTTTTAAAGGGAGTTAAACGTTAGTGATTTATGGGTTAAAATATTCATTTGTTGGTCATTCATGTTTTATGCTGCAAGTTTACAACTTCATACCAATCTGACGTCATGTTTTCCCATTATATGCAGGTGTAAGATATTGGCCATCATTTTTGCAGATAGCATTATGTTGCCATTCCTAAGATACCTGTACATATATCTTTCTACATCGGGCCCACACTTGGGGTATCTTTACAGTTCAAACTCTTTATTCAGCTCCGGGCTGTGGCTCTTGAAGAAGCTCAAGAACACACACTGCATTCATCAGCTTACCTTCACCAATGATCCAGATCTTCAAAATACGTTCTTTTACAAGCTGTGTAATGTACCGAATTCCTGTATTTAATGCACTTAGCTTAGCCATCAGGTGTTACGCTTCCTTGAATCTCGGATGGTTCCTCAGGGAGGGCAGATTTGTGGGTTTTTGGTTTTTAGGGTTTCACGATTGGTTTGCTCCTGGAGGTTGTTAAGCTTCCTTGAAAATCTGCATCTTTGCATTTCTTATGTGCTTTGTGTTTGTGGTTCTATATGGTTTGATGACCTTTTCCTCAATTTTTTTTAATATTTTTCTATTTAATTTGAACTGTTAAGATGTTTTACATTGTGGATTCACTTATAGAAGCTGCACTCTCATTGTTTAGGTGTATAACGAGTCGATTTGTAGGCATTAATGTATGGCGGAGAAAGTATGGAAGAGAGATTTGGGATTAGGGATAGGGAAACAGAGGAAAAGAATATGATAGAGGAATGGGTTCAGTTCATTTTCACTATTTTTTTAACTGATTTGGGATTTTGTTTGGGTTTGAGGCCATCATTGGCGTTAAGGCGTTTATTGTCAGACCGTATGTGTTTTTTGCTAACTTTTATTGGTAATTTTTTATGTTGTTCTTGCGATTTTGTGTGGTAGGGTTTCTAAATTTTATCGTTGATCATTTTGTTTTTTGTGTGTGTTGGTTTGTTTGCTTTGCAGGTTGTGTTTGTGCTGGGACAACATTTTCCACCTTCTATTTGCACTGGGATGACTGCGTTTTAAAACTGTTGAGGGTTAGATTTACATATGGAAACATTCCATTTTTTTCCAAATATGTGCATTTAGTTATCTTTAATTTGATTGGTTCTTTTTTTGAGATTGAAATTTGAAACAAAATATTCATGCTTTTGTGGCGTAAGTAGGTGAATCAATTTGATTGGTTTTGTGTGCCTACGCTGTTAAAGAAAAGCCGAAACAAAACCAAACGAAAAAGAAAATTAACAAGAGTGATCGAGCCATGATGAATAACCTTAACAGCGTCGGTGACCTTGAGTAGCGTGAACTCGAATTATGGGTACTGACCTTTCCTTTTTGTGTTGAATTTTTTTTTAATGATTTAGGGTCAGATTTGAATTGGGGAATTGCTGCGGTTATAGGAGAGCTTGATCATGTTGATGCAGGTACAAGAAAAATTTAGGTGTTAATTTGATTTTATGTTTACTTTGGAGTTTTGGATAATGATCATGAATTTTGGTGGAAGGTATGAGATTTCTTTAATTTTTTGCTTGGTTTATGATTTTATTGCTGGATTGGACTAGCTGGGGGCTATGGGTCTCTTCGAATTTGGATATTCTAGGGTTTCTGACGAGTTTTCTGTTTGTGGTTTTGGTTTTTAGGGTTCGGATTTTGAGTGTGGCTGTAGTTTTTTGGGGCTTTTGTGTGTAGGCTTCCAAGCTTTTTGTGCTTGGGCTATATAATTTCAGATTTTCCCTTTGACTTTTTTTTTTTTGAAGAAAATTTTAATTTTTTGTGCTCTGAAGGTTGAATACGTAGGGATCTATCTGTTTTTATATTTTTGTGCATTTTGAGAATAACGTTTCCTGTTTTTTACGGTTTTGTATCATATTTTATGAGTTTGCGCCCTTTCTTTATCGTTGCAATAGATTTTGCATTCCTTGGTGGGAAGTCAAGGGAAACCCTACTGCTTGGATTTGGCTCTCCATTCACATTGAACACATAATCTATTAAGCATAACAAGATGCCCATTCCTTTCTTCAGTTGGAAGAAAATGCAAACCCTATCAAAGTCTGTAACTGCAAGCAAACATGAGGAGACACAAATTGGGCAGAAGAAACCAAAAACAAAATTACGAGAAAAGCCAATGTGGCCGCAAGCAGTCTGGCAATTCTCCAAGAAATATGACAACTACCAATACATACGACAACGTCGTCCTTCTCAGATCTCCCCCACGAACTCCTTTCCGTTTGGATCATCTCAATTTTCTAACCTATTATTACACTCATTCCTCTGTCCTTTTCCTGTTTAGTTGATATAGAATGAGTTTTTGGTTGTTTTAGAGAATTTTTGTTTTCTTACCTGTAGAAAGAAATTGAGGATGTATGTTTTTGTGTTTAGTTGGAAGGGGGGAGGCAGTAGTTTTTGAAAAAAGGTTGTTTTTTCCATTTTTTTATTTGTGTGTTCATGGTTGTTTCAATGGATCTTCGTCTAATATAAATAGAGCTAAATTGAATGCCTATTTTTCTGCATTGTATTTGCCTTTTTAAATTCATTCCTTTTTCTTGGTGAATGTAATTTGGTTTTGCAGTTCAAACTTTTCCAGCAAGAAGATTTAAGCTTTGAATTGGGTTGAGGTATAAATGTTTCCACTTATTTAGTGTGCTCAATTGATTATTGCTTTGAATGCATTGTGGTTTGGAACATGATTTAGTATGTATTTGATTGACAGTGAGAGATTGAGAGATTTATGTTTTGGGATCAGACAAAATCCCTTTAACCACAAAGACTATGTTTGGCGAGTTTTTTTTAGTGAGACAACGATGTTAATAAAATGCAGTTGGTAATTCTTTTTTGTAATTGATCAAATCCAAATGTGGTTAATTTTAAGAAGGTTTTCAACATACCTTATACTCTTCATACCATTTGTTGCCTCTTCATTTTTTACCCTTTTATGTCTCTGCAAGTCTGCTTCTCTTATTGTGTGTGTGTGTGTGTGTGGAGAGAGAGGGAATGGCTTACATTCGGAGTGATCAAGAGGTGAGTGATTTTATTCAAATACAATGATTTCATGTCTTTTATTCATTTTTGTGTGTTGATTAGCATTTGTTTTCTATAATTTGGAGTGTGAACCATGAGTTACTTTACAGTAGTCTGTCTCATTGAATTGCAGTTTCTTCCTTATGCACACGAGGCAATTCCACGAGGTTATTCTGAGCAGACAGTACTCAAGGAGGGCATGTTTGAGGACCTGAGCTTGGCCAACAAGCATCTCTGGTTTGTTTTGATATTTTTAATGGTATGCTTGCTCTTGAATCAGCGAGAGATGGTCTGGCAGCTGCTCAATCAGTTCAAAGTCTTGGTTGATGAGTGCAAGAGGACCTTCCAGGTTGTGCAAGAGGACCTTCGGAGAAAAATGTTCGCTTGTCTCAATCAAGAACGGATAATAGAAGGTGGAAACTGGACGTATCAGGACTGTTCACGTGCAAATCCTATCGCTCTTTCTTGAGTAACAATGGGATTGTGCAACATTTTCCACCCTCTTCACAGATTTGGAAATCAAAAGTTCCTCCGAAGGTCAAAGTTTTTGTCTGGCTTGTGGCTAATGGGAAGCTCAACACTTGTGACCAAATTCAAAGGAGAAGCCCTTTTATTTGCTTATCCCCCCATTGGTGCAGTTTGTGCAAAGCTAAGGAGGAGAGTGTAAACCACAATTTTCTCCATTGTTCTTACTCGATTCAACTGTGGTGGAAATTGTTTCAGGAGGTTAGAGTTAGTTGGGTCATTCCAAAGGGTTGTTTCGAGCTTATAAGCACCAATTTTGAGGCCCTAGGAATTGGAAGGAAAGCTAAAGCTTTGTGGGGTTGTCTGGTCTCAGCAGTTTTTTGGAACATTTGGTTGGAGTGTAACAAAAGAATTTTTGAGGATTATTCTGGTGTGGGGGTAGAAGTACTTTGGGGAAGAGTAAGATTATGGGCAGCCCTCTGGGCTTCAGTTTCAAATGATTTTAAAAATTACTCTCTTTCTCAGTTACTGTGGGATATGTTAGCAGCAGTAAAGTGATTTAGGTTTAGGTTTTGTTGTTGTAGCCAGATCCTCTTGAGAGATTTTCTTGTTTTTGTTCTTGGTGGATTTCTTATCCACTTCTGTGTATTTCTCTGTTCTTTTATAAAATGTTTGTTTCTTCTCAAAAAAAAAAAAAAAAAAAAAAAAAAGAGGACCTTCCAGGTTTGTGATTTTCCATTGTTTTGTTATTAGGGTGCTTTGATTTGTTAGAAAACATAAGTTTAGTGTTCACATTCTTGCTCCGTGTGTTTTTAATCTTTTCTAAATGACTACTATGTTTTGATTCATTATCATGTTAGTTAACTATGTACTTTTGTGCAGCCATGGGTAATGAAAAGGGAAATAGTTATTGGGAAAAAGAATTGCCATCAAATTTTGACAGAAGTGAGACTGAAAAATTTATTCGTGCCAAGTAAGTTGTTTTCTAAAATTAATTATGAGCTTTATGTGGAACATGGAGAATGTTCAGTTATTATTTCCTTCTGCTCTTTTAACTTTCTTGGGAACTTTCAGTTATGAGCGTTATGTGTCCCTCTGTTCATTCATGATTGTGTTGAATTTATTCAAGTTAAGTGTGTCTTATTCATGTAGTTACGCTTGAAACGGTTCCCGCCGCACCGAGTGAGCTTATTATCTAGTATAGTCGATAATGGTTATTTAACTCTTCATATTGCTCTCTCACATTAAAAACCGATCAGCTTTATTCTCCACATTATGTTCGTGCAAGTGGAATCCTTGCCGGACAACAACACTCAAGTTGGTGGGCTAGTTTTTCCACTCAAATTGCCCAACGGGACTCTACTATTTCAGTTACTCGTCTGTCCTTATATATGAGTACATAAATTGAGTATCCGATGAGTTCCTATACATTGGAGACTCATTTCTGATCAATTGGAGATTTAATTTGTCTTTATATTTGTTTTATACCGGTTTTATACAGTAGTTGTCCCTATTAGGGACAGCACTGGAGACGCTTTTAGCGCCTTCATGTCTTCCGTTTTTGCTGTAAAACATGTCATGCTCTGAACAACTTATCATGCATGTAGTGGAGGGTTGATAACCTGCTAGGTGTGGCCCTTCGGGGAAGTGGTGTTGAAATAATTATAATATTTTCAGCAGGTTTTAATTTGGGCCCGAACCTAATTTCAAAGAAAACTATACCCAATTTTTAGTAGATTATTCGAAGTTATTTTATTAAATTTTAACTGCATGCATGTTATGGCTATGTCATCTTCCAGGTGACGGCCAACATGAACTTGATTTTGGTGTCCAACTTGACATCGGGTCAAGATGTGTCAATTTCATAAAGGAAGAAAACAGTGGCTCAAGCAGCATATATGCTTGAGAAAATTGTAGAGAGATCATAATTAAACTCATCTAACTTAAGAATACACACACACACAAACACACACACACACAACTTCATGATCCGTATCAGGAATGTCGTATTTATAAAGCAAGTCTTACAATTTTATACGGCCAAAGAAAAACCAAGGAAAATATAAAATAAATTGGCACAAAGAAGCATACAACAATGTAACATTCTAATTGGATAGCAAAAGAGTAAAAACAAACCACACAAACTCGATCTATCTACACAAAATAGTTAATAACGTTCAACAATTGCAGCGTAGAACTTCTTCACAATGCGATTTTGGAACTGAGAAAATGCATTGCTCCATGGCACATTAGACAGCAATGAACCAAGAACAACCCAAAACCCGAATGCAAAACCAAGCCCCAAACTCAGATAGAAACCACCGTCTTCAAGTAAATGACCTTCTTCAAGTAAATGACCTTCTTTGTGCTTCTCATCACCTACCGGTGGCATGGCCTCATTTGTACTGCAACGCTCTTCCAATGGAGGTCCGCAAAGCTTATTGCCAGCATAACTTGACAAATCAAAGCTCTGTAGCTGAGTGCTTTTTGGAATCTGCCCAATTAGATTGTTATAGGACAAATTCAGATGATTGAGAAATGTCAAATTCGAGATGCTTGGAGAAATTTCGCCAGAAAGTTGGTTCATAGACAAATCAAGCAACTCTAACGCTCCCATATCACCGACTTTGGAAGGGATTCTTCCGGTCAGAAGATTATCGGATAAATTCAACGTTTGTAGGTTAATGAGGTTGGTCAGCTCTTCAGGGATTTCTCCAAATAACATGTTTCTTGAAAGGTCCAAGCTAGTTACCAAACGAAGCACTGTGTTATATTTCACTTCTCTGCCTTTGGCCACAAAAACCGCATTCTCTGTGTAGGAGTTGGAGAACCAAAAAGTAGACGAACCAGAAAATGAAAAAACTAAGAACTCAATACTGGGAGCTTCTTCGCTTGAAAATTTAGTGGCCATGGATGACAAATTTTGGAAACACCTTGGTATCGTTCCCGAGAGATTGTTATGCGCAAGGTCCAAGATTTGGAGCTTTGTGAGACTACAAAGTTCATGAGGAATGGTGCCTGGGAACTTATTTGAACGAAGAAGAAGAACCACCAAGCTTTGGCCAAACCATATTGGAATGCTTCCAACAAATTTATTTCCACGGAGGTCAAGAAAGAGTAACTTCGAACAGTTTTGTAGGGACATGGGTAATTCTCCAGATAGGTTATTATTGCGCAAGTGTAATGATTGAAGGGAAAGTAAGTCCCCGATAAAGCTTGGAATTTTCCCAGTCAAATTGTTGTCTTCTAAATTCACTACTGTCAACTTTGGCCAGTGTAACCGACAATCCGGAATTTCTCCAGTGAGGAGATTGTTGTCAAGAAGAAGAATTTGAAGGTTTTTAGGTACATCACTCCTATCACAAAAGAAGTGAGCGAGAGTTCCAGAAAATGATGAATTGGAAAGATCTAGTGCAATCACTGTCGAAGACACAAGAGGCAATGAACCGTTGAATTGGTTAGATCCTAAGTCAATGGCAAGATAAACAAATTCCAAATGCTTTTGTTTTGGCCAGTGGGTAGAAGCTATATTTGGAACCTCCCCGGACAATTGATTATGAGAGAGATCCACAAAGATACTTGGACCCAACATATTTTGGTTTTCAACAGAATAAATGTTCCACAACCAAGCCGGAATGGTACCAGAAATTCCTGTATTGGACATATTAAGAGCGAGCAAATGTTTTTGACTCTGAAGCCATGCAGGCAACTGTGATGGGTCCAGGCGCCAAGAACTTAAACTCAACATAGAAAGTTGAAAAGGAGGAACCCAGTCCGGGCTAGTTTTAAGAGTCAAGGAGTTCTCATTTGCATAAAAGGTATCCAATCTTGTAAGATTACTAAAATGAGCTTCAGAGACAACGCCCTCGAATAAATTGTGATCAATGACCAACTCCTCTAAGAGTGACAGATTTCCTAAAGACACTGGAATGAGACCTGATATTGAATTACTTGAAAGATAAAGCATGCGTAAATTTTTAAAAATTCCAAGCTGATCAGATAAATGACCTGAAAAGTTATTACTCGAAAGCTCTAAATAATGTATTTGACCAAAACTACAGCTAGACAAACTTTCAAAGATTCCTGATACCCTCCCCCGGAAGTTGTTTAACGATAGATCAAAAAAAGTCAACTTACAAAGATTTCCCAATGAGTTTGGGATTTCCCCTTCAAGCTGATTAGAACCTAATTGAAGATGAACAAGGGCTGTCAAGTTTCCAAGGGAACTCGAAATTTCACCATGGAAAGCATTGGAAGAAAGATCAAGGGACTCAAGATGGTTCAAACTGTACAACCATGTAGGTATGGTAGAGTTGAGATAGTTATCGGATAGATAAAGAACTTTAAGACTTGTCAAGTTCGCAATAACACTTGGTATGTGATAAAGTTCGCAGTTTGACAAATGCAACTCGACCAGGAGAGTGTTGGTATATGGTCCAGCCCATGATGAATATTCTAGATTATTCTAGTAAGCAAGAGAGGAGGTTGGAACATGCTAGACAATTCTAGCATGTTATTAAGTTAATGGAAGAAGTTAGAGAGTACTAGCTTCCTTGGTTGCAAATGGAAAGATCTAGAAGCTACAATTATGTGGCTAGTCTAGAATTTTCTATACTAGAGGTTTGAAGAAGGAACTAGAAACTAGTAGAATGCCAAGCCTTCACCTATAAATATGGGTGTGATGTAACCAATTAAGAGCTAAGAGTGAGTAGCAAAGGATCAAGTCCAAAGCTATAGTTCCACTCCAAGAGTGAGAGTGAGTGTGTTCCACTACACATAGTGTGAGTGAAGTTTAGTGTGAGAGAAAGTGTGTGTCATACTTTCTTGTATCCATCAAGCCTTGTCTTTGGCTTGGTAAGACTACTCTTGTTGTACCCATTTTTTTCATATAGTGAAGATTGATCCTTGTTTGGTGGACGTAGGCATAAATTGCCGAACCACATAAATTCTTAGTGTCCATTTTCTACTTTACCTTGTGCATTCTCTATCTTGTAGTACCGACATTCCTAACAAGTGGTATCAGAGCCAGGTTGGCTCGTACTACGAGATGGAAGGAAGTGGCACTATGATCAAACTCACCAACTCCAATTGGGTAACATGGAAGCCAAGGATGGAGGACATTCTCTATTGCAAGGATCTGCATGAGCCAATTGAAGGAGATGCCGCCAAGCCCGAGAGCATGTCCGATGCCGAGTGGAAGAAGATGAATCGCAAGGCTATTGGCACAATTAGACAATGGGTGGACGATAGTGTTTTTCACCATGTGTCTAATGAAACCAATGCCCGCGAGTTTTGGACGAAGCTTGAGTCCTTGTTCGAGAAGAAGACCCCAGCCAAGAAAGCCTTCTTGATCAAAGAGCTCATCAATGTGAAGTACAAGGATGGTTTAAGTGTAGCAGAACACTTGAACAATTTCCAGAATATCATCAACCAGTTGGCTACTATGAAAATGACGATCGAGGACGAACTACAAGCGCTCTTGTTACTTGGATCCTTGCCAGACAGTTGGGAGACCTTTGTGGTGAGTATAAGTAACTCTGCTTCTAATGGTGTTCTTACCCTTGATAATGTTAAAAATAGCATGCTCAATGAAGAAACAAGGAGAAAGACTTCTGGCACAGATAGCAGCCAAGTATTTGTCACAGAGAACCGCGGAAGAAGCAAGAGTAAATGGCCTAGAGGTCATGGCAGGAGTCCTAGCCGATCCAAGTCAAGGTTCAGGGGTGCATGCCACCATTGTGGCAAAGAAGGCCACATGAAGAAAAATTGTCGAGTTTGGAAGAGAGAGCAAAGGGAAGGAAACAATCAGAAGAAAGATGATAATGGCAATACCACCGCTGTCATATGTGGTGATGTACCAGAAATATTGTCTGTTGGTGAATGTCTGCATATAGGCAACTCTGACAAAGACATTGAATGGATCTTTGACAATGGAGCTTCCTTCCATGCTACGTCCAAACGGGAGTTCTTCAGTACATACAAAGAAGGTGACTTTGGCATAGTGAAGATGGGGAATGAAAGCTATTCCAAAATTCTTGGAATTGGTGATATCTGCCTAAGAACTAATCTCGGCTGCCAATTGATGTTGAAAGATGTGAGACATATTCCTGATATACGTCTCAATCTGATATCCATTGGTACCCTTGATCGACAAGGATATTATCACCATATTGGCGAAGGAAAATTGAAGCTTACTAAAGGCTTAATGGTGGTAGCAAGAGCACGACTTTGTTGTACGTTGTACCGGTCAAATGCCAAGGTTTTGAAAGGTGAGTTGAATGCTGTGGATGACTCATCTCTAGACTTGTGGCATAAGAGGCTAGGCCACATGAGCGAGAAAGGCCTACAAGTTTTGGCAAAGAAGTCTCACATTCCCTTTGCCAAAGGTACGTCGTTAAACTCTTGTGAGCACTGTTTATTTGGAAAACAAAGAAGAATTAGTTTTTCCGTTCCATCTACAAAGAAAGGAAATTTGTTAGATCTTGTTTATTCAGATGTGTGTGGTCCCATGGAAGTTGAGTCACTTGGAAGAAATAAATATTTTGTTACTTATATTGATGATGCTTCACGAAAGGTCTGGGTGTATTTGTTGAAATCCAAAGACCAGGTGTTTCAGACATTCCAGGAGTTCCATGCCATGGTGGAGAGGGAAATTGGGAAACCTCTCAAGTGCCTTCGTAGCGACAACGGCGGTGAGTACACATCTCACCAGTTTAGAGAGTATTGTGTGAAACATGGCATACGTCATGAGAAGACAGTTCCTGGAACTCCACAACATAACGGTGTTGCTGAAAGAATGAACCGAACCATCATGGAGAAAGTCAGGTGTATGCTGAGGACTGCAAAGTTATCTAAGCAGTTCTGGGGTGAAGCTGTAAGGACAGCCTGCTATTTGATCAACCGATCTCCATCAGTACCATTAGGTCTTGATGTTCCGGAGAGAGTATGGACTGGTAATGATGTGTCTTACTCTCATCTGAAGGTGTTTGGCTGCAAAGCTTTTGTGCATGTGCCCAAAGAGCAAAGATCGAAGTTAGACTACAAAGCTACACCGTGCATCTTTCTTGGCTATGGCGGTGAAGATTTTGGTTACAGATTATGGGACCCATACCAGAGGAAGTTTATCCGAAGTAGAGACGTGGTCTTTTATGAAGATCAAACGATTGGGGATTCGGATAAAGAGGCACAACTAGATGACGCAGTCAGAGGAGTTGATCCATTAGCTTCAGATGAAGAAAGTCACGATGACATCCCTGAAGCAGATGCCAATGAAGTGCCTGCAGAACCAGATAATGCTGATCAGGGGGAGCCTGATCAAGATGTGCCAGACCATGAGATTGCTGATCAGGGGGAGCCTAGTCAAGAAGAGCAGATTCAAGGAGAACCCAATCAGGGGGAGCCTTCAGCCTTACAAGAGAATGAAGATCAGGTCAGAAGATCCAGCAGAAGTCGAAGACCGTCTACCAAGTATTCTTCATCAGAGTATATCATGTTGACTAATTATGGAGAGCCCGAAACATATGAGGAGGCCAGAGCTCATAACGACAGTGACAAATGGATGAAGGCAATGGAGTCGGAGATGGATTCCTTATCAAAGAATGATACCTATGAGCTGGTGGAGCTTCCAAAGGGTAGAAAAGCATTGAAAAACAAGTGGGTGTTCAAATTGAAAAGAGACGACAACATGACAAGGTACAAGGCTCGCTTGGTTGTCAAAGGTTTTGGTCAAAAGAAAGGAGTTGACTTTGATGAGATTTTCTCACCGGTGGTGAAAATGACTTCCATTCGAGTTATCCTTGGTATGGCAGCAAGCATGGATCTTGAGCTCGAGCAGTTAGACGTTAAAACTGCATTTCTCCACGGCAACTTAGAAGAGGAGATATATATGGAGCAACCCAAAGGCTTTGAAGTCAAGGGTAAAGAAACTTTGGTGTGCAAGCTCAAGAAAAGCTTATATGGTCTTAAGCAGGCTCCGAGACAGTGGAATAAGAAGTTCAACTCATTCATGGTGAGTAATGGGTACAAGAGAACTCATGCCGACTCTTGTGTCTATATCAAACAATTTTCTGGAGGTAAATTCATCATTTTATTGCTTTATGTTGATGACATGTTGATTGTCGGTCAAGATGCTTCTATGATTAAAAAGCTCAAAGAAGAGTTATCTAAGTCCTTTGACATGAAGGACTTAGGGCCAGCCAAGCAGATTTTGGGCATGGAGATAATACGTGACAGAAAATCCAAGAAGTTGTGGCTGTCACAAGAAAAGTATGTTGAACGGGTGCTTGAAAGGTTCAACATGAAAGCAGCCAAATCGGTAAGCTCACCTTTAGCCAATCATATCAAGTTGAGCAAAGAGTCATGTCCAAAAACATATGAAGAAAAGGAGAAAATGGCAGTTGTTCCCTACTCTTCAGCAGTAGGAAGTATCATGTATGCAATGGTGTGCACACGGCCAGATATTGCTCATGCAGTAGGTGTGGTGAGCAGGTTTCTCTCTAATCCAGGGAAGGACCACTGGGAAGCTGTTAAGTGGATTCTCAGATATTTGAAGGGGACTTCTAAGATGTGCTTGTGCTTTGGCGGTTCCAAACCAATCTTGGAAGGATTTACAGATGCTGACATGGGAGGTGACCTGGATGGTAGAAAATCTACGTCTGGGTACTTGTTTACTTTTGCAGGGGGAGCCGTGTCTTGGCAATCCAAGTTGCAAAAGTGTGTTGCTTTGTCCACAACCGAGGCTGAATACATAGCTGCTACAGAAGCATGCAAGGAGTTGTTGTGGCTGAAACGGTTTCTCCAAGAGTTGGGTTTGAAGCAAAGTGATTATGGAGTTTATTGTGATAGTCAGAGTGCTCTGGATTTGAGCAAGAACGCTACATATCATTCACGCACTAAGCACATTGATATTCGTTATCACTGGATTAGAGATGCTATCGAGAACAAGTTGCTACAGCTGAAGAAGATTCATACCGATAATAATTCTTCAGATATGTTGACAAAGGTAGTCACAAAATCAAAGTTGGAATTCTGCATTAAGGCTGCTGGGATGGACTCCAGGTAAATTGGAGTCATGATCGGAATTCCTCCCTCATGGACTGGAGGGGGAGATTGTTGGTATATGGTCCAGCCCATGATGAATATTCTAGATTATTCTAGTAAGCAAGAGAGGAGGTTGGAACATGCTAGACAATTCTAGCATGTTATTAAGTTAATGGAAGAAGTTAGAGAGTACTAGCTTCCTTGGTTGCAAATGGAAAGATCTAGAAGCTACAATTATGTGGCTAGTCTAGAATTTTCTATACTAGAGGTTTGAAGAAGGAACTAGAAACTAGTAGAATGCCAAGCCTTCACCTATAAATATGGGTGTGATGTAACCAATTAAGAGCTAAGAGTGAGTAGCAAAGGATCAAGTCCAAAGCTATAGTTCCACTCCAAGAGTGAGAGTGAGTGTGTTCCACTACACATAGTGTGAGTGAAGTTTAGTGTGAGAGAAAGTGTGTGTCATACTTTCTTGTATCCATCAAGCCTTGTCTTTGGCTTGGTAAGACTACTCTTGTTGTACCCATTTTTTTCATATAGTGAAGATTGATCCTTGTTTGGTGGACGTAGGCATAAATTGCCGAACCACATAAATTCTTAGTGTCCATTTTCTACTTTACCTTGTGCATTCTCTATCTTGTAGTACCGACATTCCTAACAGAGAGAATGGAGTGTGTTTACTTGAGGTATGGTAGACTTGAAATAGTTGGAGGACAGATCAAGAACTTTAAGACTTGTCAAGTTCGCAATACCACTTGGTATGTGATAAAGACCGCAGTAAGAAAAATGTAACTCGACCAGCAGAGAAGGGAGTGTGTTTACTTGAGGTATGGTAGGGTTGAAATAGTTAAAGGATAGATCAAGAACTTTAAGACTTGTCAAGTTCGCAATACCACTTGGTATGTGATAAAGTTCGCAATCCGACAAATGCAACTCGACCAGGAGAGAAGGGAGTGTGTTTACTTGTAACCAACGAGATGCCCTGGTAAGATCTGTATAACTCATGCCAAGATGTTTCAACTGAGAAAGACCAGAGAGCCATTTGAGATTCTCGACCTTCGAACCATAGTTATCAGAAAGGTCCAGATAACGCAGGCTCGAGAGATTTCCCAACTGATGAGGAACGGTTCCGTTGAACCCTGCACGCGAGAGGTTAAGATATCTTAAACCATTAAGAGAACCCAGAAAGCTAGGAAACTGTCGTCCTCCAAAATCATTGTGGCTCAAGTCCAAGTAGGTGAGATGCTTTAAATTGAGTAGAGAAGGATTTACCTTACCACCCAAATCATGTTTCTCACCAGCCACTTCATCATAATAACCAGCAAGGTGGAGCTCACGGACATGACCGGTCAAATTGTCGCAGGCAACACCGGTCCAGGTGCAACAATCGCCTTCAGCAACCCAAGAGGAAAGCAGATTTGAAGAATCAGTGAGATCTTTCTTGAACATAAGAAGTGTTTGTCTCTCATTTTCTCGGCTTCCATTGCATAAGCTGAGTGTAAAAGACGCAATGCATAGAAGAAAGGTGAGTAGGGAAACAAGTCTCATGACTCTATCCATATAGATATCAAGTAGGTGATTGGTGTGAGGAATGAGTAATTTAGAGTGCTATTTATACACACATTAGTAAAGATATTTACTACAAATTACTTTTCTACATCTCCAGAACTACAAAGACGGAAGTGAGTCAAGAGATATAAGACAAAAATATAACTTTAAGAAGAGAGTTCTTTTAAACAGGAAGTTTTAACGAAAAGTCCACGGTACTGTTCACTTTAACGAAAAATCATATTTTTACACTAAAAAATCAAACTTGTACTATTTATTTTACCCTTTATTTTATCTTTATCATTAAAACTTAATTTTTTCAAACCGTTTTCATTAATTTTCCTTTTCTTTTCCTACATCCAGCCCCACAAAGATGGTAGACAAAGTGGTGGAAGAATTTATAAGTCAATCAACAGATTGAGACAAAAATGGTGGTTGAAAGTCCAACTTGATGTGTGGGGGCCCCCCACCCTGCAAAGCAATTTACTCAACAGATATAAGACAAAAATGATTTATTTGTTTTAAAATCAAATTCAGGCAATGGTGATTCAGCTTCATCCCTAAACGTCAGGCACATATAAGTCGTTGTGGAAAACTTAAACCGGAAGTTAGGAGCTTTCTATTTTCCATTGAAAAATATAACTTAAGGGAAGCTTTGAGAAGAGAGTTTTCTTTTTCTACATCCAGCTCCACAAAGATGGTAGAAAAAGTCGTTGTGGAAGAATTTATAAGTCAGTCAACAGATTAAGACAAAAATGGTGGTTTAAAGTCCAACTTGATGTGTGGGGGCCCCCACCCTGCAAAGCAATTTACTCAAGAGATATAAGACAAAGGATTTATTTGGTTTTAAAATCAAATTCTAGGCAATGATGGTTCAACTTTATCCCTAAGAGCAATTCCAGCGGGGACCAAATGTCCCAGCCTTCAGTCCAAAAAACAAGCCAGGCCCTGTCAATCAAGTACACCCCCACAAATTGACTGGTACCCAGCCCGAGCTGGGCAAGAGCCCAGCCCAAAAGAGACTGAGACAGAAGCCGGGGAGGAAGGCTGGCGCGTGCGCTTCACGCAGCCGTGGAGCGAGTGCCCGACAAGCTTTCAGAGCCCGGGCCCGCGTGCAGGCGCTGTCAGTTCCACCCCCCGAGTTTGCGACGTGGCTTTCTTTCGGCCGTTGGATTTCCAACGGCTAGTTTTCTAGACCGTTGGATTTCCAACGGTAAAAAAATTTTAAATTTTACTTTTAAAATAGACCGTCGGATCAAAGATCAACGGTCCACCTTTTTTTTACAAAAAAGTAAAAAAAAAAAAAAAAAAAGGCCCCAACGGTCAGAAATATGACCGTTGGCCACGTGGCAAGTCCCTGGCTCTTGGATTTGAATATTTTTCAAATCCAACGGTCCAAATTAATTAACTATATTAAAATTCATTAAAAATTATTAAAAAATACATAAAAATTATTAAAAAATACAGAAAATTTAAAAAAAATTACAGAAATATTTGAAAAATGTTATTTTTTTTTCCTATAAATACCTAACCCTCATCTTATCGAAATCTTGGCTAAATTATTGTACCACGGAAGTGACACGTGGCGTGTCGGGATTGGTTGAAAATATTATCGGAAATCTATTCACAAAATAGTACGTTCAGATAATGACACGTGGCGTGACGAGATTGGTTAAAAATCCTATCCGAAATTAAAACTATTTTTTTTTTTATTCTTTATTTTAAATGGGTTAAAAATCTTATCCGAAATAAACTTAAAAAAAAAAACACACCAAATAAATGCGCTGGGTGCCAGCGCATTTTTTTAGGGGTGGAGATGCCTTGGCCTATTACTGTTCACTCCAGTCTATTACTGTTCATTTGAGTGGATAAATGCGCTGGGTGCTGGCGCAAAGTCCTTAGGGGTGGAGTTGCTCTAAAGAGACGCCAGAGACATATAAGTCGTTGTGGAAAACTTTATAAGTCAGTTAGGAGATATAAGACAAAAGAGTAAATTGTACAAATGGTCTCTCAACTTTAATCAAATTGGAGCAATGGTCCCTCAACTAAAAATCCATTACCATTGGTCTCTCAACTTATCAAAATGTGTAGCTATAGTCATTTTCATCAATTTTGTCAAAATAAGCTATGTTGGAATGACCATTTATATAATTAGGGTCCCTTAACTCATCAAAGTGTATAATTATGGTTCTTTTCGTCAACTATGTTAAAAAATTTGTCAAAACGAGTTATATTGGAAGGACCATTGCTACAATTGGGTTAAAGTTAAAGGACCATTTCTCCACTTGAATTAAAGTTCAGGGACCAATGGTAATGGATTTTTAGTTGAGGGATCATAGCTGCACGTTTTGATAAGTTGAGGGACCAAATGTAATGGATTTTTAGTTGAGGGACCATTGCTCCAATTTGATTAAAGTTGATGGACCATTTGTACAATTTACTCTAAGACAAAAATGATGGCCCATTCCCAAAACAAATTTTCAGGCAGTGATGGTTCAAACTTGATTCCCAAAGGAAAGTCACGACAGACAGATAGTAACCTTCGAAGTAAAACTACTCCGATGAAGTTCTTTGAAATACACGTTGTGTGATGTATAAGTAGTCTTGAGCCGCCATCCAAACACGAATACCTTCGTTTAAGAGAATATTTTTGGTGTAGAAAGTCTCAAATTCAGGATCTTCCGCTGCACGGATTTCTTGAGAAACGAAGTCATAAGCACGTAGGTTCAGGGCCAAACCTACTACTCCAAGAGCACTCATCCATAAACAGGTTACTGGTACAAATAACATAAAGAAATGTAACCAAGGTTTATTGGAAAAAGCAACCCCAAAGATTTGGGACCAAAAACGGTTAGCGGTGACCATTGAATAAGTTTCTTCAGTCTAGAAGACAAATTATGTATCAGAGAAAAGAGAGGTCCAAACTGGAGCTTAGACATGACAATTTCTTACACAATATGTCAATCTGATCTGAAATGATAAGAAAATAACGGATTTCGGATCAACACGTTAACTAATCGAGTCACAAATTCGTGCAGGTTGTTGAAGTGATGTGAAAAGAATTTTTCTTAAAGGGAATCAATCCTACATGCAATGTAGCGGAGCTTTAAACATAAATACAAGTACAAATATGTTGGATTACAAAAGGATTTGAAATAAAGTAGGCTGCTGAGCTTATAAGTTTTTGAGTTGTGAGTTGAGTACCATTTTCTTCTTTCTTTATGCTGCTTTATATAGAACAAACATCTCTTTCAGTTTAAGACTGTTTTTTTTTTCCAGTGAAAAATATAATTGGAGGAGAAGTTTGACAAAGTCGTTATGGAAATTTTTATAAGTCAGTCAACAGAAATAAGACAAAAATGATGGTCTATCCCCAAAGAAAAGTCATCTGGTTATAACAAAAGAAATAATTTATTTTACTCATAATAACATATTTTATAACGATAATAATCATATTTGATTTGATTCAAGACTTGAAAACAAAATAGTTACTTACCTGATATTCAAATCATGGATGTAGCCAAATTGTTCATTGAGAAGTTATTGAAGATCAAACCGGTTATAATTGCATGATTGTGTTACACCTTGGACATAAACAAATCATGCACGAAGGACACCTTCATGACACAACCAAAGCCATGAAATACACAAAATACATATAGTTTCAATAGTTTTGGGCATATGAAAATAGAGTTTTTATCATAAATGGTTCATGAAATTGACCCCATCAATCACAATGATCCCTGAAATTGAAAATCGATTAATGTAGTCCTTGAATTTTAACCCTGCTAATCAATGTCGTCTTCGTCCAAATTAATTTTAAAAAGGATCAGACAATCAATTTTTCATGATAAATGACAATAATACCCTACTAATCATATTCCTCCCGTCCCACTTTTTCACTTGTCCTACCTAATCCCTTACTTTTCCTCACTCTTCCCCATTCCTCCCTGTTCTGGGAATTTTTACCTACGGTAAGACTTAGGGTTTGAAAAAAATTTGGGGATTTTTTACATGAAATTCAATGAAACCTGTTAGATTCGACTAAATTAGAGGATTGTCAGGAATAATTCGAGTTTGGTTGTTTGCGAGGGTGATTTAGGCTGATTGCGATGCCAAAAATATATCGAAAAAATGGAAAGCCTCCACAATATGGTGAGTAAATCGAATCTCCTTTAGTTTTTTACTTTGTTTGCACTTTTAGTGGTCCCAATATGGCTTTTTGTTCGGTTTGATAAGTGGGTGCTGTTTTCTTTTGAAATTTGTCAGTGGGTTGTTTTGTAATGTTGGTGTTTTTATTTTAGTTTTAGCACCAAATCCATGAAAAAATGGAGAAAAAAATGAAGATGGAGAAAGGAAAAGAGAGGTAGTAAGTAAAATTATAAGTAACGGGGTTATTTTGGTCATTTTACCATGAAAAATTGGTTGTTTAACCATTTTTAAAGTTAATTGGACAAAACACTAACAAAAGAACGACATTGATTCGCGGGGTTAAAATTCAGGGACTACATTAATCGATTTTCAATTTCAGAGACTATCATGATTAATGGGGTCAATTTCAAGGACCATTTGTGATAAAAACCCTATGAAAATATGTTAGAAGTACTTTATGATTTGATATATATAGTAATTTATAGTTGACAACTGGTTCCTAAAATTCCCTTTGGGACAAAAAGTACTTGCACCATATAAATTACAATTCTGATTTTTCCAAAACATCATTTAGAATAGTATCAAATAACCTGTTTTGTTGGATATTCAATGATTCTCAAAAGATTAAATCAAATACAAGAGTATGTCATTACTGACATAAAACAATAGAGTTCTCAAAAGATAAAAACATAGTTATTCAGTTATTCAATGGTGACCAAAATGATCAAATAGTAAATTGATGTCACTTTCCAATTATGTCCTAAAAGACAATGGTCGTCATAATAATTGATGAAACAAAAAATTGGTTTGAGCAAAATAAACCAATACATCTTTCAACCGAAATTTAACCAGAGTTATCCAAAGATCAATAGAATTGAGAATTTGCATAGAGAAAAATGACATATTCGAACAAATAAACACGTCGAGGAATTAGTAGCTTCGGCTCATGACAAGAGACACTCATGGCAAGAGTTAGTTCTTGAACAAGAGACATTCATTCGCGAAGCCAAGGTGGGAACTTTGGCTTAAACAGGTATGGAAGGTGAACGCAGCATATGACCGGAGTGTCAGGTGACAGCACGCATTAGGGGTTCATCAAAATAGGTCATGGCCTTTATACTTTGGACAATTTTCTTTAGGCTTAAATGTCAAAATGGTCCAACCATATGGCCAATTTAGTTCCTGTGTTTTTTATTTGGCTAATTTATTCCTCGGGTTTGTCTATGTTAGTCAATCAAGGACATTTCATTCAATCTCTTTTAAAAAATTCATAAGAAAAATTATATGAAATATAATTACCCTTTCTCTTTACAAAAAAAATGAAAATCAATGAGAAATAACATATATTTACCCTTTCTCTTTTAAAAAATTCGTAAGAAAAACCTTCCTTTCAATAAGTAATGAAAATTGATCGAACAATGGTTGAAAAGAGAGAAAGAAAAATGCTCAAAGAGCTTTACAAGAAGACAACCACCAACAGAAATACAAAAATACAAATAGAAACACGATTAGAAAAAGAACGATGGTTTGTGAGTCTTGGACTTACAGTCATAGGCCAAGAACCCCAAAGGGATCATGTATATGCAATTCCTTAAAGCTACTGAGGCTGTTCTCCGACCAGAAGCATCAGCAAGGGAGAACATCCTAAATCTGAACCTGAATATGCAACAAACGAAAAAGGATTAGTGAGGAAGGAGCCAAGTGAACTGCATCAATAATCTGTGGACCACCATCACACGAACAAAGATCCAACCTGCAATCAGCTTGACTACAAATTCCTAAAAAATCTCACGCTAATCATTTAAATGGGGAAGTAAAATTGGATAACAGAACAGGCTTTTCACACCATTTGCTCTAAAAAAGTATAAAATCTGTCAACTATAATTCTTTCTGCGTTGTACTCATAGGGCATAATTGGATACTGATTAATTATTTCCATGAACAGATACAAGGCCCATGAAAGCAAAGGCAGGAAATAAAATTCCTGTTCTGAAACAATTTCCAGGTGCAAAATATTTGGATCTTTTCAACTGATAACATAAATGTTAAAGTAAGACCATGAAAGACCCAAAAGTTCATACCCTCCAGCGGCATAGTCATTACGGCACAAGAATGCTAGGGCCATAAAATGAGGTATTTGCCAAAAGTAGAGAGCAGCTGGGAGTAGCATTGCGTTGAGGGAAACCTGGCCGGAAGCTGCAGCCCAACTGAAAGCCCAAAAGAGAAATCATGAGCCAACATGCAGGAATATTCAGTTCTTGATATATGTCATGACTCATAATGAAACAAACAAGAATATCAGTTCAGGTCTGCAAAGGGATCAACACGAAGAAAACTATAGAGTATAAGAATACTGCATGGGGAACTTCAACATGAAGAATTATAGAAAAGAAAACTAGATCTATTCACATTTTTTTCAATAAGAATTATTCTCGTATGAATGAGAAAAAATAAAGTTGAATTATAGACAAGAAAATTGTAAAACTAATCGTACCTACATAACGTTTCTATTTTTACACCTACAGCTAAAGTCAGCCACCATGATTCCCAACAGATATCCATAACAACATCCTAAGACCAAAGTTGATTGGCAGGGTATGGCTGTGTTAGAAGCTTCATTTCTAGAAGTCTACAAGGCAGATAAAACGGGATATCAGAGAGAGGTAAGTAATGGTCACATATCTTCCCATACACATGCCAAGACAAACCGATCAACAATAATTGTGCTTCTTGTGGTGCTGGTCTTTGCTACAGGAGTGCTATAGCAATCAGATGGTGAAGCAAAGAAAACCACCTCTGCATAGGGTGGTTCAAGATCATCAACTTGAAATGGTCCCATTATGCGTGCATGTGTGCAAGAGAGACATCTATTTTACTGTTAAACAAGTGGAAGCTACGAGGTAAGTCCATAGATATTGACAAAAAATTTCAGACCAGAGAGGGAGGTCATGGAGAGGACAGAGACAAAAAGATACTGGGGGAATATGCAGTTATATGTATAAAATATTTAGCACAGTACAATGGGTACTTTTCAATAGATATTGGAAAACAAACTTGGTTGTTATTTAAAGTAAAACCCTGATCAGTTTTGGGCTGCCAAAATATATTGCAAAAACTAACATTTAAGCTACTATGAGTCAATTGAAAGCATAACTTTTCAACAGCCAAAGCAATAAATAAAGTAACTCCAATAGGTCCAATCAAAATAGCATGTAGCTCAAAGAAAATCACAGACCAAATTACCCTAGAAGCGGAGGGATAGCACCAACAACAGCACCAACCCATGTATTCACTGGGTGAATCTGCTTCAATGGAGTGTAGACAAACGCATAAAGTATTAGATTTGAAGCTCCAAGACCAGCTGCCAACATATTAGCCTGCAACAACCTTGTCATAAGAGTTGCAACATTAGTTCCCAAACTCACAGCCGATCAAACATTGAGGTGATGGAAATCAGAAATTTAATGGCATGTAACATCTACAGGAAAAAGTGTGAATTCATTTGGGCACCTTGCTTGCTAACAATGCAGTGCCAGCTAAACCAGCAGCGGATGCCCAGGTGACTGCATGAGGGATCGTAATGCGTCCTGAAGGTAATGGTCTGTTCTTCGTTCTATTCATTTTGGCATCATTTTGCTTCTCAAACACCTAAATCCAAATAATTTCAATGATTTAACACATTATCTAGTCAAAAAGTTGATACACAAAACTACATGTACTTCACATAGTGAGCCATCAAATGGACCCCAAACAATGAAAATTAGAAACTGCACCATCAAAATAAAATAATACGTAACTTGAGAAAATCATTAATCTTGAAATGACTCTAATCATCATTAAATATTTTGTTCATAATTTTCACGTTTCCGGTTCCATGCTAAGCTTCACCCCTGCTTGCATCTTAGATCCAACTTTTGTGGAAAAAAAATATGTTGCGTGTGAGTGTGTATTCCTGTTACAAGGGAGACGTCTCTTCGCATAACGACCCACCAGTTAGTTCTACTTCTGTATATTGTGTGTGTGTGTGTGTGTGTGTGGGTGTGTGTAAAAAGAAAAATCTGTTATTGAACAGCAAACCTGATTTAAGGAATTAGCAGATGCTGCAACCATCATGGTACCAGCACATGTGCAACAAAGTCCAGCAAAATCAATGGCATGGCCACTTCCAAGAATAAACCCAGTTCCAGAAGTTGCGACGACTAGCATGCTGAAGTAAAAGTGAAAATTTCATAAGAAAAAAAATCTTAAACTAAGTTTCAATGATGAAAAATTGATAATCCCTAGTTAGAAGAGAATCTGCCACAAACATAAAATGTAGACGTTTCATGCATGAATGAAAATACACCCAATACTGCAATCAAACTGAGTCCTGAATTCAGGATTGAAAAAATTGGCATAATAACTTAATAAGTGATAATTCAACTTAACTAGATGGAGGTGGAAAATAAGTATTTTCTAGCTAGGTGACAACAGCTATTTCCTTAAGAAAGGGATCCTTTATGAATGTTTATATTGAAAACAAGTATGGGTTACATGAACACAGGTGGGAGGCAAATTCCACTGTGAGGAGATCGAGTCTAAGCCCTTCAAAATAGAATTTTCAGGGATAAGAGTCCCTTACATCTTGCTGCAAGTTAGCACTGGTAACTGAAGAAAGGATGAAATTCTAGGATGTGAGGAAGGGTTGGGGAGTCATCTTTGAATAATTAGCTTCCTCACTTGTACGATATGTCCAGTCATCGAAACATGCCCCTTACAAGATTTGTAAGAACTTCTATTCCATTGAGCTTGAGATGGTTTCAGGAAAGTTTCAATGATTTGGAAATTGGGGGAGCTCACTTCTTGGTTGTCTTTTTCGGTGCATTTTCATTTATATCTGGTTAGATCAGATGGTAGAAGATGGAGTTGATAACCATGTGGCAGCTTCTCGGTTTATGTAACAATCCATCTCCCTTTATTGGTTTAGTTTTTTCTTGGTTAGCTGCTTCGTTGGTTTCTCATGGAGGGTCAAAACCTATGATATGACTATAAGGACAAGACTATGCACCTGCTTGTTTCCATGATGGTGCATAATGTTTTAATACTGAGGAGAGGATAAAAGTGCAAATCCCGTGTCTCCATTGCTATGACTGAGATAGTGTTGCGAAGGAAATGTGAGTTGGGAAATCGCATCTGGGTTCTCTTCCCTCATTCTTGAGAGGCATAAAATGTTCGGTGGTGAGAAGAAAAGGTTTTGGGGCTGTAGTGTGCTAGCCAATTTTGGGTTTTGTTGCTGAAGAGAAACAAGAGAATTTCAAAGAACATATTTGTGCGGGCGAGCAGGACTTAATGTGTTCAAACTAGAATTATTATTTTTTTTCTTTCTCCTCACTCTTCACAATGGTGTGCATCTTTTTGGGTTATATTCATGCCGACTGGAGTGGAGCTGTTTTTCGATAACCTAATTTCGGTTTAAGGTCCTAACGGTTGGACGAACATATTATTGTTTCTGCAATCTAGTTTGTTAGGGATGACAGCTTACTCCACAGAGATTGTATTATTCTTATATTGAAATTAAATCTTGTTTTCCAATAGAAAATCAAACATACTAAATAGGAATACAACATAAGATTAACATATCAGATACTCACAAAATAAAATTAAAAATTATCACAGAAATTATCAATAAATCAGATAATACAATGATTTAACTGTCCCATGATGAAAATTTATTGAATTTAAAAAAATCAAATGAAAAATAGTGAGGAAATGGTGGGAATGAGTACCTGAGGCGAGCTTTGGAGAGCTCCCAATAGCACTGCCCATAGTGACGGGCAAAGTGCGAGGCCCTGGAAGCCAACGACGGGAGATCAGCCGCTGCCGAAAGCGCTCCGACTCCATCGGATCGGTGAAGCCCGAGCTTGAGAGAATCTGAAGGCGAAGGGGAAGGGGAATGGGGGTGGGACTGGGAGAGGGAGTGAGAGAGCAGCAGAGGTCGAACGCCGCCGTGTTCGGCGGATGAGGAGGCGGAGGATAGGAGGTAGAGTGGGTTGTTGGATATCTGGAACTTGGAAGATAAACTCTTCGAGTTCCTCCGTGTCGTCAATTCAGAGAGAGAGAGGGAGAAAAGAGGAAGAAGAAAAGATGGACGGAGCAGCTCACCTGAGCGAGTGCCTGTGTTTAGGCCAACACTTAAGACCACGTGGTCAATACATATTAAACCTTTAGACGAATCCAACGGCTTAGAATCCTAACATAACTGTTTGGTATGGATTTGACCAAATAAAAGTAGAAAATTGTAACAATGATAGCTCGACTTTTTAATTTAATTATTGCAATAATCATTCAACAAAAAATCTATAATTATTGATTTTTTAACTCGTCAAAATGTGCAAAAATAATCATTTTTATTAATTTCATCAAAACTTTTACCAAAATAAATCATGTGTCGTAGACATAATTATTTTTGTTAACTTCGTCAAAACTTTTGTTAAAATAAACCATATGTCTGGACGCGTGAGACTAATTAATAGGCAAACATGAAAAAAATACATTAAATATACCCCAATAGCCATGACACGCTTCCCCCGACCCTCCACGCCACACCTCCTTTACACCCTCTACACGTCCAAAAAGGTTTTGTCTCCTTCCCCGTCCGCATCGACAGCCTCTTCCCTCCTTCCACTTCCGCCAATTCTCTTTCGGCAACCTTGTGCGTGCCAAGGAGGACAAGTAACCATGGTGGAAGGGCTCCATGGACAAACTGATAATATACACCACAACCATGATCCGCTTACGTAAGCGGCACATTTATTTTGATGACAATTCTAACAGAGTTAATGAAAATGATCCAAACTGCACATTTTGATGAGTTGATGAACCTTTGCTTTAATTGGGCTAAAGCTGAAAGATCATTCTCATTGCTACAATTTTCTCATTTGGTTTGGTTTGTCATATTTACCCTTTGATTCAGCCTCACGTGATGGCACGTGACTCATTTTGACGAAAATGATCATGACCGTACATTTTAATGAGTTAAGAAACCAATGATTAAGCGGTGCTTTTTAAAACACTGTTTTTTATACTTTATCTTTTGGGTCATGTTTGGTTTTATGTATGGGATAGAAAAAATGGCGGTTTATTGCTTCTAGTAAACTCTCTGGTTCTGTTTGAACATGTCTTCAAGCATGGCCCATGGATTGCTTATAGCTTTAATTTCTTGTGCATTTGCAAGTCTTGGTGTTTTATGCATCATTTCGCATACGCAATTGTTGTGCAATTTGCTACAAAGAAGAGCAATGCTGATAACATCAAGAATTCGAAGGGTATCAAAGCTCCTGGCAGCAAAGTTGGAACAGCACTATCGTATTTACAGAGGCCGATTTCTCGACAGATGCTATAGCTAAATATTGGACATTGAAAGAATGATGTGCTCTTCCCGATAGGCTTACCCCGCTTTGCAGTTTGATCAGTTGAATTAAGGTCCGTCTCAAAATTACTTTTCAAAGCATTCTATCATATTCCATTGCTGCATTTCAAGTACTCAAAACAAAGTTTGTAATAATACCTCAGATAAAAGAATAAATCAAGTTTCATACGTTCACCAATAATCTTGGCAAGAACACAATCCGTCTTTGAAATGGTGGAACCTCTTAGCATCTCGCATGATGAGTTCTCTGCCTACAATTTTTGAAATGATCTTCAGTGCATTATTGTGGAGCCAAAAATAATCATAAGGCGACACGTGAATTTTTGGACAAAAGAGGACAAAAATACCTTTGAGGTACAACAAGATTCCTACGTACGAGCAACGGACAGTCATCCTTCAACCAAATCAAAAGTGCCCAAAATAGGTAACAAGTTCAAAGTTATTTCATTCATCCTCATCCTATATTTTCCACAAGGTAATTATTTCATAACCTTTAAAACATCCCATATAAATTACATAACCGCCAAAATATTTATTCCAAAAATGTGTTGATTAACCAATTAATGGATTAATTGCCTAATTAATCCATTAAATCACACATTAAACCATAAGTTACACCTTATCCCTATAAATAGGCTTCCATTTTCACCAAAGATCATTCTAACACTCTTGCTAAATTCTCTAAAGTTCTCAAACACTTTTCTCTTAAAACTCTAACTTTGGCATCGGAGATTCTTCGGCCAAAGCTCCCCCATTCATCGTGGGCACGTGAGGCTCTTGGCTTTGACCTAAGATGTTATTTGTTTTGTATGTGCAATTTTGTCCAAGATCAAGGAGGAAAAAATTTGCATCACAGTTATGGCAATCACCGCAAACATGAAGATTCTTGATAACCCTAATAGTTGAACGAGCTGAGCTGCTGATGAGGCCACGAGCAAGAGCAAGCCTCTCACTATGGGCAAGCAAAGCATCTTCCTTGCCTTCCTGATCTATGTCATGTAACACAAATCTAGTCTCCGGAATGTAGCCAGCCTCCTTCATCTGTTCCCTTAAACCCGAGTTGAGCATAAATTTCATCATTCTCGGGATGCGATTTATTACCTGCTCGATATTCATGGACTCGGCTCCTGACTTCTAAAAGATTTTGTGCTGCTACTTTTTTCTTCTCTTTCTCCTTTACCAAACGTAATTAAGCAGTCCCTGTGTGTGTGTGTATATATAATGATGTGTGTATGGGTATATATATAATGATCTGTGTGTGTGTATCTACAGGATCATTGTCCAAGAAGAGGAAACGCTGAAAATACACGTGCAGCCAGGATGGAGGAAAGGAACGAAGATTACATTTGAAGTGAAAGGCGGTGAGAAAGCAGGTTACCTCCCAGCTGACATACTCTTCTTGATAGATGAAAAGAGGCACCATCTGTTCAAGAGATCAGGCCGCGATGATTTGGAAATCGCTGTTGAGATCCCTCTGGCAGATGCACTGGGAGGCTGCTCATTTCCAGTTCCTCTGCTAGGAGGAGACAAAATGACACTTTCATTTGACGACATCATATATCATGGCTATGTAAAGGTCATTCCAGGACAAGGAATGCCAAATATCTCTTCATCACTTACGACTTATGAGCAGAGGAGCCAACTATCATTGTTCTCTTTCGATCTTTTCTCTACAGGACGAAAAGAAGAAAAAAAAAAATACTCACACGTTGAATTTCGAATTGCATTGCATCTAGCCATGTACATAGCTCTCCAATGGACCTATAAAATATGAGAACATACATATATAAATTCTCTAACAATTTTGTAAAAGATAGTGTTTGCAATGTATTTGTGCCAATCTTAGCAATCTTTCCTCAAGTTTGTTATTTTTCCGATACCGCGGTTAAGTTTCCAACCAGTTATCTTTCCTACAGAAACCCTACATACTAAATCCTAAACTCCACATGCTTTACCCTAATCTTCCAACTAAATCCAAATGTTTTATGGATAGAAGCACAATCAGTACAACAATATGAATATGGCAGGTAACATAAGATGGAGTTGATGTGTTCAATACGAAAACAGCCTAGATTACAGCACTGAAAATCTTAGACTCCAGCCAAACAACGATGAAAGTAAGCTGACAATTTACACAAAACAAAACGAAGTAAATTTGATCGTATCTATTCCCTTTGTACTTTGTATGAAAAACTTCATAAGGGTGGTCATTTTCCGTTGTTCTCACAACACATTTGTGTTTTCTTTTGGTAAAGAAGAACAAAAATAAAGCACAGATAAAAAGCGTTTCAAATTCGTAACCTACAGGTTTATTGCACCTCAAGAGCTTGAGTTCTCCGATGGTGGGTGCTGCCCAGCAAGAAAAGGTACTTCTACCACTGTTCCAGTAATGCCATCTGCAACAACTACGGTGTCTCCCTCCGAAACAGTTTGTCTCAGCTTTCCAACCTGCCCAAAATTTCAAAAGCTGTTATGGTGCAGCCATGAAGCTTGTTTTTCATCTTCTGCAAGCAACCAGTGACATGAAATACTGGCCATGTGGGTAAAAATTTTCTATTTCCCAATGTTTTAGCAATAAATTAAGGGTAGAGCTATCCGTACATCCATTTTAATTCTCACACACTCTCTCAATTTATTTCACACAACACATATTTGTATAATGTAAAACCATTTTGTGAATGGCAATGAATTATGCCGAGAATAATTGAGGGAATAGTTGACTTGGCAATCAAGTTAATGAAATCTCTAGGACTCTCGGTGCCTTAAGGAAATAAACATATTGGAGTCCTAATTACATGCAATCAATTAAGGGCCTTTATTAAGTAAATACAAGGAATAAGAGTCATGATGGGACTATAATTGATGAGATATGATTTGGGTTGATATCCTTTCCGATAATAGGGTGATTGAAACCCTAGCTATATAAACTAGGAGCCGTCCCTGCTTCCATACCGATAGAAACTCACGAAAACTATAAGCCTATTTCGATAGTAGAGTTCATTGAGAGGTACTGGAAGTAGAAGACTACTTCTACTTTGTTCGCAAGCATCAATGGCTTCACCTTCATAACCATGTCTTCCGAATTCTACAGATAAGTTCAATATAATTAGTCGATCTCTATTTCATATTGATTTGATTTATTCGTGATCCTAATGTCTTGTTGTTGTGATTTCAGAATATGTCTTACATGTGGTATCAGAGCCGCACAACAAGCTTAGGGTCCGATATAAAGGTATAAGCAAATTTGTTTATTGAAGATGATTCACATACTAAAGAAAATTTGCTTATCGTTTTGGTTGGATGCCTTCTATTGTTCCATCTCATGAAAATTGGTTTTGATGCTTCCGCAATTTTGTGTTGGTGTGCAATGATTTTTCATGGTTAATAATATATATAAAATTGGTGTTAATTATATGAGATAAATTATTTTTTACTTATATTTTGGTAAAAATAATTGTTTAATTTGGGTTTTTGGTTATATAATTTTCGAGCACTACTTTACAACCTAATATTTGAAGCTCGAATTTTTCCTTATGGTTTTGGCTCTCTCGGCACTTTCCGACGAGAATAACTTCTTGTTAGGAGACGACTTGGGTAAGATTTAATTTGAATTACAATTTGTATCAAATTTTCTTTTGTATAAATTACATGAATTATAATTGTTTTCGAATACAAATTTTCCTACGAATTAATATGGATTTTGGTATTAGTTTCTGGGATTTCATGCTTCTGCTTACGTACTCTTATTCTTAATTAATATCAGTAATCCTAATGATATTCTATTGAAGGGAAGAATTGCATTAAACATGTTGCAATTTTCTAATTATGTTAGCAATCTCCTAATCAATTTAATGTAATGTTGACTAATTTATTTTGGTGTTGTATGTAGATTTCCTTATGGAATTGATTTTAAAATCAATTGGTCTAAATTGGAGGAGATTCTAAATTTAAAATATATTCCATTAATTGTTTTATTGTGAGATTAAAAGTATTTTCATAATTATTGATATTGCCCATATAAAGAGAAATTATTTTAATACGTTTTCTTAAAAGGAAAATTAGTAGTCTCCTTGAATTTGGGTTGTGCATCACAATACAACTATTATGGGAATTTAAGCTAGATTAATATTGCAATTAATTTACCCGTTTTGTATTTGATTTGAATTAACTCATTTCATTTACTAATAAAATCTATTATAAAGAATCTTTTAGAATTAAGGAGTTACGTATTTTGGATTTCATGTTTCCATATTTTAAATTTGGATATGTATCATGCACTCACAAGGCTTGTGATTTCTTTTGGATTTTATGACTAATGGTTGAGATCGATTAATAATGTTGAGATATTGTTCCTTATATAAGCCTAATTTTGATACATATAGATTGGTTTATTTTGTCCAAACCAACTATTTTGTGAGTCAACAAATTTGTTTGAGAAATTTTAATGTTTTGGGCATATTAAAGGTTATTTATCTAATGAAATGAACCTTTAATTTATTTAAGAAATTTTAGTGTTTTGAGCATATTAAAGATTGTAAATTGGTTTTATTTAAATTATGAATAAATCTGAAATTTTGGTAGAGCTTGGGAAATACTGATGGAGTTTTGCATACCTTGCAACGTGTCCTATTTGATTACGATTTTGATAGATTTTCCTAACTCCAAACTTTGTGAAAATTTGTCATGTTATATTATATAATGGATTGTATACACAGAAAAAAAATTTCATCCTTTTTTGTACAAGAAATGCATTTATGGTAAATTGTTTTTAAGTGTGATACTATGTTACTGGAATTTTGCAGCATAATATGTTTGTGATATTATTTTGATATACCTACGCAACTCCTAAATTCATGAAATTTTAGTATGATATGCATTGAGAAGTTTTTTTTAAATATGAAAATTTTCACGAGCATTGGTTTGAAGATTGAAGTTTTGGTGAATTATTTAGTCTCGGGTATGTTTTGCAGAATTTCTGTTGTTTCAGCAGCACAACTTATTTCGAATTTGTTTTTAGTACACTTGTAAAATCTCAAAAATGATGAAATTTTGGGAAATAATAGATTTTTATGTTTACTTTATGTCTGAAAATTTTGATGCATATCGGATGAACAATGAATATTTGGTGAATTTGTAAACTCATGTATGTACTAAACATTTTCTGCTGTTTCTGCAGCACCTCTCTTTTCGAATTCATTTTTGGCTCTCTTATAAGATTTTAAAAATCATAAAACTTTGCAAAATAGTAGTCATATATGTCTTGTTCATACTTGAAAATTTTCATGACAATCTAAAGAGAATTGAGTTTTTAGTGAATTTGCAAACTAAAGTAGTACTGCTGAATTTTGGTACTTCAAAACTAGTTTTGTTATGTGATATTGTTTCACTGAGTTGTGCACATCTATTGGTACCGATTATTATACAAGGTTATGGTTCCAATATGTCCTTATTATATGCAAATTCTCAATACTAATGAATTTTATATAGACAACACTGATTAAATTTTGATTTAAAGATGTATTGGTTTGTTTTGCTTAAACCAATGTTTTGTTTGGTCATCAATTCTGATTATGATGATTGTCTTTTGAGAGAAAATTGGAAAGTAGCATCAGTTTACTAATTGATCATTTTGGTCCTTATCGAATAACTGAATAACCATGTTTCCTCTTTCGAGAACTCTATTGTTTAATGTCAATAACGACATACTTTTGTGTTTGATTGAATCTTTTGAGAATCATTGAATATCTAACAAAACGGTTATTTAATACTGTTCTAAAGGATTATTTTGAAAATTCAGAATTCTAATTTATATGGTGAATACTTTTGTCCCAATGGGAATTTCAGAAAATCACTCACCAATTATAAATTAGTATTATAGCAAATCATAAAGTACTTCTAACATATTTTCATCTGGCCAAAGCTGTTGAAGCTATATGTATTTTGTGTATTTTATGTTTTGGCTAGCTATGCAGGTACTTTCTTTGCATGATTTGTTTCTGCCCAAAGGTGTAACAATCATGCAATTGGCAATTCGTTTGATCCTCCACAACTCGACTACTTCCATGATGAATCTTGCAGAATCGAGAATGAGTAGGTAAATTTGCCAAATCTTTTGCCTTAATTTTCTTTGAGTTCTAAATTGGATTAAAATTATTGTTGAAAATTTGATGTTATTGAGATATCTAAGTGTTTATTTTAATCGACTTTGTTTTAGAATTAAAACATAAATTTTGAATTTGGATTCTCTTATTAGGTTTCATTTTAGTGTATGACCTAATCTTTAACGCATATATGAGTCTTCTCTCATACACTAAAATAAAATTTGTAGTCAATGCATAAGTTTTTTATTTATTTATGGACCTTTTTAATTCTAACCTACTTAAATATATATATGTATTTGATCTTTATTGACTCAACTAGCCTATATTTTGTTATATGAAAACCACTTTCTCTAGTGTTTAATCTTGCAATTTTGAGTGTTTGCCCAAGTGGGATAAATAATGTATTATGGGCTTCACACTCATCATTTTTTGCATGCTTTTAATGGTCATAGTTTTGGTAGATAAAACGTACATTATCATACTTGTTTATATTTTATTTGTTATATATGCAATTAATCTTGTAGGAAATTCAAGAAGGGTTAATGAGTATATTCTGCTCAAAAGTGTTTTGCTTATTAATTCTTGTATGCTATTCAAGAAATTGGACTTGTGATTTATATGTTATTGATGGATAATTAATCTGCTCAAAAGTGTTTTCTTATTCAGTACAACTAGAAATCAATGTATAGTGAAGCATGGAATTTACAAGATGGTATATACTTCATCTGCTCAAAAGTGTTGAAGCTATATACGTTTACCCTTGTATTTTATGTTTTAGCTATGCAAACCTAATATAATTAGTTTCTGTCCAAAGATGATTCTAGAATTATATGCTTTTGATGCATTAGAAAACATTTAGTTAAAGTTTTCTATTTCTGTCAGATGTTAGATGAACAAAACTGACCAAATGATTTTGTATAGTTTTTCAGTCACAAGAGTCACCTCCCTACAAATATCTAGAATAAAGATGTTGAGCTCACACATTTTATGTTTTAGATCTCATGACTAATGTTTTGCTAATGGGAGGTATATGTTTCATTTTGTAGACATTGACAAAGTTTTTTGCTTTTTACTCTCTTAATCAGTGGGAGTAATCATAATTTATATAATTTTGTCTCTTTTAATCAGTGGGAGTAAGTGATGACCTTTTGTGTTAAAAATTTGAAGTGTTAGTGGCTGATACTTTAAGAGTAATTTTGTTTAAATTTTGTTCATAAGTTTTAATAAGAGGTCCTGATTTTGTAAGCAGTATGTCGTATTTTACTTGTTCTCTTATTATATTCTAAATTGACAGAAAAGTTGGATTTAGTTACCAACCTTGTTGAGTTCTTTTGTGAACTACTTTTGTACTGAAATATATTTCCATATTTTCAGTTCGACTATTGTGAGCTAATGTTTTGACTATTAGCTCTTGATATCATGACTTTGTTAGTAACATAGTGTTTTTAGTTAAGTGTGAATGTAATCATGGAGTGCAAGGAATTGTCCAATGTGTGCCTTGTTTTCCTTGGTTCTGCATTTAGTCTCAAAGTGACAAGTTACTTGAAATGTATGATTGCATACTTTAATGGACTCAAGTGATCACCATATATATTTATCTCATTGAGGTATTCTCATTGACATTCAAGTGGGAGAATGTAAAACCATTTTGTGAATGGCAATGAATTATGCCGAGAATAATTGAGGGAATAGTTGACTTGGCAATCAAGTTAATGAAATCTCTAGGACTCTCGGTGCCTTAAGGAAATAAACATATTGGAGTCCTAATTACATGCAATCAATTAAGGGCTTTTATTAAGTAAATACAAGGAATAAGAGTCATGATGGGACTATAATTGATGAGATATGATTTGGGTTGATATCATTTCCGATAATATGGAGGAATTGATTGAAACCCTAGCTATATAAACTAGGAGCCGTCCCTGCTTCCATACCGATAGAAACTCACGAAAACTATAAGCCTATTTCGATAGTAGAGTTCATTGAGAGGTACTGGAAGTAGAAGACTACTTCTACTTTGTTCGCAAGCATCAATGGCTTCACCTTCATAACCATGTCTTCCGAATTCTACAGATAAGTTCAATATAATTAGTCGATCTCTATTTCATATTGATTTGATTTATTCGTGATCCTAATGTCTTGTTGTTGTGATTTCAGAATATGTCTTACATATAAATGATGAATGACGACAAAGATGAAATGTCTGCCTTCGACACAACATCATTTGCGAAGCTGCAGCACCTGTCACTAAAATTGATGGCCAGTCCCTTTTGAGACATTGAGCCGATGGACTCAACAAGTTACCTTTTCTCTTACGGATCTGAGAAACTGCACACGTTTCAGGCTCAGTAGCTCGAAAATACAAATCTTTCTCAGCGATCTCCATAAACTTCCATAAGGAGCAAAGACCATACTTCCTTGACCATAAGACATAACCTCTGCAACCAAAACCGTAGGCCTCTGCGCAAATGCAAGCTCATGCATCTGCCACCAAAATCACACAACTTTCACATCGATAACGGTTGTTCCAGAGTAAAAAAACAGCTCCTTATTGTTGAAATATCCTACATCAACTGCATCTATGAGGAAATAAGGAAAGAAAGTTTAAATATTCTAACCTCACTCCAACTAATACCGAATCTTTTTATGATAAAACTCCACACATGTCACACTGTACATGTGATAATTAACAACTTGCTGATAATATATATCTGTGTTGTTGAAAGTGCACCTTTAGCCATCTCTTTAGTAATTTGACATTTATAAACTTATCCTAAAAGAAGGCACATAAATTTACCTACTCAAGAAAAATTGTAGTCACGATGAACGGAAGGCAAGAAACAAAAACACAAGCGAACTTCGGCCTTGTTCAATTGATTGTCGTACGAAGCCTACAAACTAGAGCTCCAAAACCGCAGTAAGTATCAGGCACGTACACAAACAGGCTGTGGATCTCGTACATCGAACTTTGCAGCTTATTTGGGTTATTGTTTGCCCTAGATCTCGTACATCGAATTATTGTCGTATCCATCGAACTTCGTAGCTTAATCGGGTTATTGTTTGCCCATTGCACCATTTCCACGGCATAGGGAGCGACTGTGCAAGTGGCAGGTCTTAGTTTATACGAGGAGCCTTCGAAGTAGCAAACAGATTTCAGAGAGCTTGGAGGGATCCATTAGGTTACACCTTTATCTTACGTATTTCCCTTGAACTTTCTTTTGAGAGATTTTGATTTTAGTGTGGATTTTTTTAGGATGGATGATAGATTATATGGAGAAAAAAAAATTATTAAGTTATATAAAATGTTATGTGGCATGCCGTGAATTATTAAAAATCTTATTGAAATTTATCTTTAAAGATTCTAAATAGAAGATGACACGTGTCGCAATGAGATTGATTAAAAATTTTATCAGAAAACTATCCTCAACAATTCTAAACAAGTAACAACACGTGACATGACGAAATTAGATAAAAATCTTATCGGAATCTATTCACAAAATTATACTTTGGGATAATGATATGTCGCGTGACGAAATCCAATTAAAAATAAGAGGGTGTAGTCAATTTAAAAGATTTTAAAATCCACTAAAATCTAGATGTAGTCAATTAAAAGATTTTAAAGATTTTAGAATACATCCAAATCTAACACTATGTTTGGATGAGGGAAATGAACTTGAAATTTGGATAAAAGTTAGAATTTGTAAATTGACATGCACCAATTCTCTTGTTTGGATTCATAAACATAAGAATTTAGAATTTCCGTGTGGAAAAAAACTTAGAATTTGGGACCTCCAATTCCCAAGTTTAAATTTCATGTAAACATGTGTCATTTCTTAATTTCTATTATTGAGAACTTAAAAATAACAAATTCCGTTTTCAATTCCATTGTTCTTTTAGGCTAATCAAACAAAAAAAATTCACAAATTCTAAAAAATAAAATTCCGTCAATTCAATTTCCATCATTTTAAAATTCATTAGTAATTTTAAATTTTTTTGTCCAAACATAGCGTAAGTGTATTAAAAAAAATAAGATTTTAGAGGATTTCAATAAGTTGTGGATTTTGTGGGATTTGAAAGCAAAAAGCATGTATAACCAAAACTAAAAAGAATCAAACCTCACCCCTAGGATTTCAAATCCTTCCCTCACAATCCATCACAATCCATTCAAATTCTTTAAAATCCATATAAATTTTGTAGAAGTCTTTAATCCTATTAAATTTTATTAAATCTATCACTTTTAAAATTCTTTAAAATCTTAGTTAACTGCACCCTAAATTTACGAAGTAGAGATGCAATAGACAATTGAATTGCCTATTACGAGAGACTTTACACACTGGCAAATGCTCCAAGAAAAAAAAATATGGCCGCTCAAATTTCTCTCAACCCAAGCCGTCCCTCATCTTTCTCTCTTCACTCCTCTTTCCTCTTCTCTCGACAGTAGCAGCTTGATCACTTCGGTTGGGAGAGTAGGTGGGTTTGCAGAGGAGTGACAGGGAGTGGGTCTAGGGTTTCAGGGAGGGTTTTGAGGTAGAGAGAGTGAGAGAGAGTGATTTGGGTTAGAGAGGTTAGGGTGGTGCACGATTCACCCTTGATTTGGGGAATCGTTGCATGGACAGAGAGATGGGGAGAAATGTCGGGGTAAGGTCGAACGGAACCCGTGTGCAGAGAAATGGGGTGAGAGGTATGGGCTGGTGGGTGGGTAATTCAGGGCCTGGGATGCTTGCTTCCCTTCGATTCAAAAGGTAAGCTTTCTTTCAATTCCTAGGTTACTGTTCGAATAACCCTAGGTTTTAACTGTTCATGATTTTTGCTAATAAATTAGGGTTTCTTGCATTGTATTTTTTTGCTAATAAATTAGAGTTTCTTGCATTGTATTTTTTTGTCAGTCTCTTTGTCTCGAGCAATGTCTAAAATATCGATATTATCCCAATATTTCTATTGAAATTTTTGTGTTTTTTAATTACCGATATTTTCAATATCATCGATATTTTAGATCTTTTAGGAACTATATGTGTACTAAGTCACTCATGTATCTTACCATGCAATGCATAAAGTGTAAAATATTGTACTAATTCATTATATATAAATGATTAGAATGTGTTTAAACTTCTTTCATTAATTACTACATAGTTTTTATACTCACAATGCTTGCCAGCTCGTTATATAATCAATTTAAATCAGTTAAATCCATCATGCAATGCATTTCCTTCCAATTTTTTGTGATAAACTAATAGATAATTGACTAAATAAACATCCTGCAAAGTTTCAATAAAATTTTTCAAGTTTTTCTTACAATTTCCATGGTTTTTATTCAATTTTTATCGATATCGATAATATCTCGATATTTTCATCGAAATTTCCGTGTTTTTGGACTACCGATATTTCCGATATCATCGATATTTTATACCTTGGTCTCGAGAACCTAATTGCAGGTTCCTTTTCCATCTTCAGTCTTTGCATTTTCATTGTTTATTATGCTGCTTGTCTATTTCCAAGTTCTTATTTGTTTTAATTAGCTTTAATTAGATCTGATTTAGAGTATGTCTATGCTTTGAAGCTCTGATATTTCAAGGCTGTGATTTGGTTTAAGGTTTTGTGCTTGGCTTGCTTCCGTGCATAAAGAAATCTAAGTGTTTTTCTCAATTTGTTTTGTTCTCAGCATTTCAATTTAATTGTTTTTCTTTCTCAATCTTTTTTTCGTAATTTGTTTTTCTCAGTTTTGGTGATTTGAACACCTAAATTATGTTTTGTTTTTTTATCATGTTGATTCAAAGAATGGCCCTTTCTCCTGCCAATCATTTGAACCTAAGTGATTAAAAACAGTTCACATTTGCTTCCATTTCCAGGCTGTCATTTGGTTTAAGGTTTTGTAATTTGCTTGGCTTCTGTGCATTTCAATTTCAATGTTTTTGTCAATTTGCATTTTTATTTGCATATTCCAGCAAAGATAGATATTTTTTGGCCAGCCAAAAGTATAAAATGTCAATTTATTGGAGGTGCTTTTCATTTTGTGATTTAGTTTTATTCCAAGATTTGTTAACCCAATTGCCATTTTACTTATGCTTCTGTTACTTTAAAGCTTCATGTTTCTTTAAACTTTGTGCTTTACAAGAATCTAGGGTACAGATGAAACCGTACCAAACTTGGCATTTGGTCATTCAAACAATTGAATGAAAGTGGAGGCAATATTTAACCACTTACTTGCACAAATCAGTAAAACCATGAATATTTAATCAAGAACATTAAACCAATTAAAAAAGTCCAAACACAAAATTATACTTACGAGCCAAGCTGTAGCGGACAATTTTTATCTTCATCAATCCCAAACGTTGCATTGGTAGGGCTACTTTGAATGTAGTCAAATGTTGCATTCGTATACCATACTTCAACCATCTTTAGCTGTATACACATTAAGTGTAGGTTTGAAAAATGCACTAACGAATCACTGAAAATATAAGTGACATTGATTTTTTTATTTTTTTTTGCATTTGTCCATAATAGAAGAGGTCACACTTGGTGCGATGGCAAGTGTCTTTGCCCATGAGCGGTAGGTCTCGGGTTCGAGACTTGGGAGCAGCCTCTCCATAAATGGGGGTAAGGCTAGCCGACATTCACCTCTCCCAGACCCTGCGTAAAGCGGGAGCCTTGTGCACTGGGTACAACCTTTTTATTTGTCCACAATAAGAGAAATTTTTGACTTACCACTGTATATGCATTCTTGTTGTGGATGCTTGTTTCACCTTCTTGAAGATTTTTTCTGTTGGAGTTGTAAAAATAAAAATACCTTTTCTCTGTGTCCAATACAAGCAGTGTGTAGTGTTCATGAGTTAGAAGAGGTATAAATATTTTCTTTGCATTTTGCATTTGTTTATTTAATTGTATTCTCAAATTGTACTTCAATTCTTTCATCTTGGCTGGCTCATTTTCGTGTTTGTAGAAATCCATCTGTTTATGCAGAATATAATCAGCATATGGAGAATCAGGAATTAGTTTAACACATGATGAGTTTATGCAAAATCTATTTACCCAGAATCAGTGGTTTATGCATAATCAATTGTTGACACTTACAAAGAGAATGGCTAAGACATAGAAGTTTTTGAGTTCCAAATTGTTCTCTTTTTCCCTCAGAATGTAATTGTGTGCATCAATTATTGTCCTTGGAACTCTCTCATCTCCAAGGAATCCACAAAAATATTCTTTCACAACAAAATTAATGTAGTAGCTAAACTCATTTATCTTCGAGTGCCAATATGTCCTTGAAATACAATATAGATATTAATATGTTAATAAAGAATCAGTATTGAAAAAATAATAGAAATTAAAGACTTAGTTGAGTAATTTTTCTTGCACTCCTGCTTTTTCCAAGAAATAATTGATGGCATCTTTGTCAGTTTTCTTTAGCAAATAGTTGGTTGGATGGCGAGCCCAATTTTTTTCTCTCCTCTTCTTCAAGTCAGGATACCCAAAATTCACATCCTCTTGTGGCTTTACTTTTTCTATTGATATTCTGGACCATTAACTGAGTTTTAGGTTGAACAGGATCTTCAAATTTGGTTGGTCGTTTTTTTGGAATTTGATCTTTATTCAAAACAATTATTACTTTGTCTGCTGATTCAACCTTTTCACTTTCGGTTCCAACAGAAAACTCAGTTAATTGAAAGTGAAAAGTTTGACTCAGCAGACAAAGTAATAATTGTTTCGGAGAAAGATCAAATTCCAGAAAAATGACCAACCAAATCTTAAGATCCTGTTCAACCTAAAACTCAATTAATGGTCCAGAATATCACCAGAAAAAGTAGAAAGGCAAAAGAGGATGTGAATTTTGGGTATCCTGACTCGAAGAAGAGGAGAGAAAAAAAATTGGGCTCGCCATCCAGCATAATATTTGCTAAAGAAAACCGACAAAGATGCCATTAATTATTTCTTGGAAAAAGCAGGAGTTTAAGAAAAATTACTCTACTAAGTCTTTAATTTCTATTATTTTTTGAATACTGATTCTTCATTAACATATTACTATATTTATTGTATTTCAGGGACATATATTGACACTTGAATATGAATAAGTTCAGCTACTACATTAATTTTGTTGTGAAAGAAGATTTTTGTGGATTCCTTGGAGATGAGGGAGTTCAAGTACAATAATTGATGCACACAATTACATTCTGAGGGAAAAAGAGAAAAATTTGGAACGCAAAAACTTCTATGTCTCAGTCATTCTCTTTGCAAGTTTCAATAACTGATCCTGCATAAACTCATCCCATGTTAAAATAATTCCTTATTCTCCATATGCTAATTATATTCTGCATAAACATATGTATTTCTACGAAAATGAGCTAGCTAAGATAAAAGAATTGAAGTACAATTTGGGAAACAATTAAATAAACAAAAGCGAGTTGCATAGAAAATATTTATACCTCTTCTAACTCATGAACACTACACTCTGCTTGTGTTGGACACGAAGAAGAGGCATTTTATTTTTATAACTCCAACAGAAAAAATCTTCAAGAAGATGAAACAAAAATGCATATACAGTTAGTAAAAAATTTCTCTTATTGTGGACAAATGCAAAAAAATTAGTGTCACTTTATCAGTGATTCGCTAGTACATTTTTCAAACCTACACTTAATGTGTATATAAGTAAGAATGGTATAAGAATGCAACATTTGGCTACATTCGAAGTAGCCCTACCAATGCAACGTTTGGGATGGATGAAGATAAAAACTGTCCACTACAGCTTGGATCGTAAGTATAATTTTGTGTTTGGACTTTTTTGATTGGTTAAATATTCATGGTTTAACTGATTTGTGCAAGTGGTAAATATTCATGGGTTAAATATTCTCAGATCGGAGCTGTTACGGGTGGAGGCAAGCTAGAGCTGGTATAGATTATGAAGATTAGTTTTGCATAGCACTGTAATTTTGATTGGTGAGGTCATCCTAATTTAAAAAGAGAACAGCCATCTTTCAATTCAATAGTAAAGACCCTCATTCAAATATGAGTTTTGCATAGCACTGTAAATAGTGTGTGTAGTTGCAGAATTCCTATTTTGATTGGTAGCTTAGTTGATTTGAATTTACTAAATTTTTAGTACAATTATTTGCTTTCTAGTATTTTGAATCTTTGGATGGAGTTAGTCAAGAGGGGACGTAATTTTTCAACTTTAGGCAATTGGAGGCATTTGATTTGAGTTTCCGCATCTGATTTAGTATGTAGTATATGTGACTGATTATGTTTTTGGTTAAGGATTGGGGATTTTGGGTGATTAGGTTTTAGTTTCTAGCTTTTGGGTATATTTTATGTGTGTGTGTGAGAGATTGGAGATCCAATCGCAGCGACGGATTGAAGAAGATGAAGATCATAGTGATGAACGAAGACGAACAGATCCTCTCCTTAGACATCGATCCTTATGAGAATGTAAAACTCTTACTTTTCACTTCAACAGAAACCCCCAATTGATTTTAAACTTCTTTCAACTAATTTTGAAGTTCCAAGTTCTCCTTTTATTTTTACTTGAATTTGATTTGATTTTTTTTAATTTTTGGTGATAGGTTGAGAATGTGAAAGCTTTGCTAGAGGTGGAGGTGAGAAATTTAATTTAATTCATGATTTATTGTTGTTTCTTTAACTATATTTTTGTGGGATTGTGCTGTTTTGGGGAAAATATTAAATTGAAGTAAAGTTTAGGTCTTTCTGTAATTGGGATTTTGAGTAAGAGATGAAGAATTGAATATGATTGTAGAATTAAAAGTTCAGAACTTTTTTGGTCTGGAAGCTAATTTTAAATTCAGTTAGCTGATTAGTTAATAGAGAAATGTATAAGGAATGCGTGATATGTTTTTCGATGCGTTTGAGCAGACATTGGTGCTGCTTCAGCGATAGCAGCTGCTGTATAATGTGTAGGGAGATGAGGAATTCTGAGATGCTGAGTGCTCTTGGTGTCAGAGATGAAGACTGAAAATGATCGTATCAAATGCCGCCTCGAGGTATACTTGATAATGTTGTACTTTATGTGCAATTCACTGTATGATGTTCATGAGTTTTTTTTTTTTTTCTGGGGGAGCGGGGGTGGGGGTGTTGTCGGTGTCACAAAGAGGTGTGCACAGTCACAGGGGTGGGTGTAGGATTTCAAGGAAAAAAGGGGGTGGGGAACTGAGCGGTGATGCTCGAATTGGGGGTTTTTTGTGTGTGTGGTCTTTATTGAAGTATGGATCCATAACAGCTTTAAATTTTCGCTTTTTACATGCTTTACTACTCTTTCATTGTTCAAGTCTGTCGATCGATTGATGGGTTTGTCTCTCAATTCATGAAAAGAAACCATATCTATGAGAAGGCCATGCTATCTTGAAACTCTAAATTTCACTCTTTAGGCCCTCTTTGACTTGAATTCATAGTCAGGGTGACTGCTTTTGCAAATTGAATTCAATTTTGAGCTCGGCAGAAGGCGTTTAAATTGGTTCAACTTTTTACTTCTCGGTTCTCTAATCCTAGGGTTTTGTTTTTTTTTCTCTCTTCCTCTTAGTACTTTGACTTGGGGTGACAATGATGTACCCTAATCCACAACACCACAAACAACAGCACCTACAACAGCAACAACACCCTCAACATCAGCAGCAGCACCCTCAACATCAGCAGCAACATTTGCAACAACACCAGCAGCATCAGCAACAAGGTGGAGAATTTCATAGGCCCCCCCTCCTTAAGCCACCGGCCCCAATGATGCGTCAGCCATCAGCTTCTTCAACTGGAATATCACAACCCACCTGTGCTCGCTCCTCCTCTTCCTCATGATGGTTTGTACCAAATTATGCCTTTGTCTTTGCTATTTTGTTCTGGTTCTTTTTGGTTTCGGTTGGAAATTCATGGAGAATAAAAGAAAACAATTTGAAGTGTGGGGAAGTACCTAAACAAGAATTTGGTTGCATTTTACTTCTTTTGTTGACTGGGATTTTGAACTTTGTCTTATCTCTTCTTAAGGAAGGGACCATGATTTTAACATCTATTCCAGGCCACCAACAAACCTCCTTGGAATGACCCAACCACAACCCCTACGAAGCACAGATCAGAACAGCAAACACCACACTAAAATTTAAATTAAACTCCAGTCCAGATGTTAAACTCACAAAAGATCACTACGTTGTATCCTATGGATATGTTTGTTTCATTTTAGGTGTAAATAACCTTTAAGGATTCAGGTTGTCATTGTCTCTTTAACTTGCAAATTTATATTAGTGATCATGTATCCTAAAATCATTTATTATTGTGGTCAGTTACTGGTATAATTTTTTTTTTTTGTCAAAATGGTGAGTTTCTCGATACAGTTTTAATTTTTGTGCGAATAATGTTTGTAAAAAGTGTGTTTTTATTTAGTTCATTGCAGATTCTTATTCTTTTATTTAGTTCACCATTCATGCTTTTAAAGATAAGAAGTGCAATGCTCTCTCAGATATCAGTTTTGAGCTTTCTGCATTAAATGTCCTATTTTTGGGACGAAATTTGGTGTTTTAAGATGTCATGAACAAATTGTTGCTGGTTGGGTTTTGTTTTGTTGCGAATTTACTTGAGATCCTCGCTTGATATCTCATTTATGCTTCCTACGCTTCCTTCTGCATAAGTGCCAACCTTGGACATCCATTACTCATACACTTCCTTTTACTTTATAGCAGGTTGTGCTACCGAATTTCAGTTAATTTCTGTAACTTTTTTGTTAATTGTTGAATTGGCTTCTAATTATATATATTTTGCCTTTTTTATTTACTGAGAAATTGATGAAATTAGAATGGAAAGTTATTTATTTGGTCAAAATAGTTGAAAATTCACATTGCTTAATGCTATTTTATTGGTTGAGGTTGAATTCAGTACTTTTTCTTGGGATGCAAAATCTGTACTGTAATATTAACTGAATACACTCATACTGTGATCTACCTGTTTAATGGGCAATAATCCGACTATCTGCTGAGTTGAAATTAGTCAAATAGGTCCTTTATTGACTGGGCTTAATAGGGTTTTGGTGGCATTTTTTATGAAGGTAATTTTTTGGTGGGTTTTGTGTGTACTGTAGTGAATGTTGGGTGACTATGTTAGTGGCGTTTGTATTTGGGTTTGGGCTTGATGAGGTTTGTTCTTGATGATTGGTTGTCGGTTATGAACTTAGTTTCTTGAATTTTTTTTTTTAATTTTGTTAATTAAATGGGATGTTTTTTTATTTTTGGTGAAGAATTAAATGGGATTTTGTTTAATGTACTATTAAGATGAGTGCTTTGTTTTTGGATGGTGAGAAATGGGGAGGAAAATAAGCTGTTTTCATTTCTTATGATCACTCCAATCATAGTGTTTGATATGGTGTTGAAAAATCTTCAATTTCCTTCCACTTATGTACACCTTTCGTTTATTTCAAAAACTGTGGTATAACGTTTGTTACGCCTTTATGTGTAATTTCAATTTACGAAAGAAAAATGAATATTATATGATAACCCCTTTATAATCTTTCATGACGTTGGATGTCAGAATATAACATGATATCTCTCCTCTTAGTTTTAAGAACTAATTTAGCTGCATAATTAGTTTGAATTGTATTAATCTAATTTAAATTTATGTGCGTTTCGGTCTTTCAGTTTTAAGAACTAATTTTGCATTTCTATCTCTCCTCTCGCTAAAATCTATTTTTCGTTTTCTGAAAAGAGTTTAACGGATATCGTCTCTTTGTCTAGGTGGTACTCAGAGAAGTTTGTGGAGCATAACATGTAAAATACGAATGCAAAATTTATCCGCTAAATATGATCAATAGGTATACCCACACCACACGTTTGGACAGGTTTGGATATGAAGATGAATATGGAAAACCGAAACCACCCTTAAGTCTGCTCTGTTTTATATTTTCGAAAATATTATATGTATATATGTGTGTTAGGGACCTTAGGTAGGGTTATGCTCCCGCCTAGTTAAATATGAGTTTAAATTCTTCTCGTTGAAAATTATAGTAGTTTGGAAAGTCACAATTACATTTTCATAGCATTCTCTACGTGGAATACGCGTCCCATGCCTGCAGCTGTCTGACGACTCCAACAACACCCGCGCGTTCGTGCAAGTGGAATCCTTGCCGGACAACGACACTCAAGTTGGTGGGCTAGTTTTTCTACTCAAATTGCCCAACGGGCTCCACTATTTCAATCACTCATTTGTCCTTATATATGAGTACATAAACTAAGTATCTGATGAGTACCAATACTTTAGAGACTCGTTTCTGATCAATTCGAGATTTAATTTGTTAACTACATTGCAATGTTTGGGAATTGAAGGGAAAATCAAGAAGAAATGATCAACAGAAGGATGAACACAGAGATAAGAGAGAGAGAGAGAGAGTTTAGAGAGAGAAATATGATTTGTATTAACTAACTAAAATGAAGATTACACTGTTTTTTATAAGAGAAATTCTAACTACTTTAACCAAATACTGACAACCTTACTAACTATATTACTAACTGTATTACACTTGTACCCTTAATATAATTTGTCTTTATATTTGTTTTTTATATCGGTTTTATATAGTAGTTGTCCCTATTAGGGACAGCAATGGAGATGCTTTTAGCACCTTCATGTCTTCCCTTTTTTATGTAAAACAAATGTCATGCTGTGAACAACTTATCATGCATGTAGTGGAGAGTTGATACCTGTTAGGTGTGGCCCTTCGGGGAAGTGGTGATGAAATAATTATAATATTTTCAGCAGGTTTTAAATTTGGGCCCGAACCTAATTTCAAATAAAACCATACACAATTTTTGGTAGGTTATTCGAAATTATTTTATTAAATTGTATCTGCATGCATGTTATGGCTATGTCACTTTTAGGGTGATGGTCAGCACGTCTCGATTTTAGTGTCCAACTTGATATCGGGTCAAGGTGTGTCAATTTCTTAAAAGAAGAAAACAGTAGCTCAAGCAACATATATGCTTGAGAAAATTGCATATCTACGAGAGAGATCATAATTAAACTCATCTAACTTAAGATTATATAAATATATATATATATATATAACTCATTATCCGTATTAGGAATGTCGTATTTATAAAGCAAATCTTACAATTTTATACGGCCAAAGAAAAAAACCAAGGAAAAGACAAAATAAATTGGCACAAAGAAGCATACAACAGTGTAACATTCTAATTGGATAACAAAAGAGTAAAAACAAACCACACAAACTCGATCTATCTACACAAAATAGTTAATAACGTTCAACGATTGCAGCATAGAACTTCTTCACAATGCGATTTTGTAACTGAGAAAATGCATTGCTCCATGGCGCATTAGACAACAATGAACCAAGAACAACCCAAAACCCGAATGCAAAACCAAGCCCCAAACTTAGATAGAAACCATTGTCTTCAAGTAAATGACCTTCTTTGTGCTTCTCATCACCTACCGATGGCATGGCCTCATTTGTACTGCAACGCTCTTCCAATGGAAGTCCGCAAAGTTTATTGCCAGCATAACTCCACAAATCAAAGCTCTGAAGCTGAGTGCTTTTTGGAATCTGCCCAATCAGATTGTTATAGGACAAATTCAAATGATTGAGAAATGTCAAATTCGAGATGCTTGGAGAAATTTCACCAGAAAGTTGGTTCACAGACAAATCAAGCGACTCTAACGCTCCCATGTCACCGATTTTGGAAGGGATTCTTCCGGTCAGAAGATTATCGGATAAATTCAACGTTTGTAGGTTAATGAGGTTGGTCAGCTCTTCAGGGATTTCTCCAAATAACATGTTTCTTGAAAAGTCCATGCTAGTTACCAAACGAAGCACTGTGTTATATTTCACTTCTCTGCCTTTGGCCACAAAAACCACATTCTCTGTGTAGGAGTAGGAGATCAGAAAATTATTCGAAGTAGAAAACCAAGACACGGAGAATTCAATACTGGGAGCTTCTTCGCTTGAAAATTTAGTGGCCATGGATGACAAATTTTGGAAACACCTTGGTATTGTTCCCGAGAGATTGTTATGCGCAAGGTCCAAGATTTGGAGCTTTGTGAGACTACAAAGTTCATGAGGAATGGTGCCTTGGAACTTATTTGAACGAAGAAGAAGAACCACCAAGCTTTGGCCAAACCATATTGGAATGCTTCCAACAAATTTATTTCCACCAAGGTCAAGAAAGATTAACTTCCAACAGTTTTGTAGGGACATGGGTAATTCTCCAGATAGGTTATTATTGCGCAAGTGCAATGATCGAAGGGAAAGTAAGTCCCCGATAGAGCTTGGAATTTTCCCTGTCAAATTGTTATCTTCTAAATTCACTACTGTCAAGTTTGGCCAGTGTAACCGACAATCCGAAATTTCTCCAGTGAGGAGATTGTTGTCAAGAAGAAGAATTTGAAGGTTTTTAGGTACATCACTCCTATCACAAAAGAAGTGAGAGAGAGTTCCCGAAAATGATGAATTGGAAAGATCTAGTGCAGTCACTGCCGAAGACACAAGAGGCAATGAACCGTTGAATTGGTTAGATCCTAAGTCAATGACAAGAGAAAATAAATCCAAATGCTTTTGTTCTGACCAGTGGGTAGAAGCTATATTTGGAACCTCCCCGGACAATTGATTATGAGAGAGATCCACAAACATACTTGGACCCAACATATTTTGGTTTTCAACAGAAAAAATGTTCCACAACCATGCCGGAATGGTACCAGAAATTCCTGTACTGGACATATTAAGAACGAGCAAATGTTTTTGACTTTGAAGCCATGCAGGCAACTGTGATGGGTCCAGACGCCAAGAACTTAAACCCAACATAGAAAGTTGAAAAGGAGGAACCCAGTCTGGGCTAGTTTTAAGAGTCAAGGAGTTCTCATTTGCATAAAAGGTTAACAATCTTGTAAGATTAGTAAAATGAGCTTCAGAGACAACCCCCTCGAATGAATTGTCAGAAATGATCAACACCTCTAAATGTGATAGATTTCCTAAAGATACTGGAATGGGGCCCTCAAATGAATTGTCATAAATGATCAACTCCTCTAAACGTGATAGATTTCCTAAGGACACTGGAATGTGGCCCGATATTGAATTATTTGAAAGATAAAGGATGCGTAAATTTTTTAAAAATCCCAGTTGATCAGATAAATGACCTGAAAAATTATTATCTGAAAGCTGTAAATAATCTATTTGACCAAAATTACTACAGCTAGACAAACTTTCAAAGATTTCTGATACCCTCCCCCGGAAATTGTTTGACCACAGATCAAAAGAAGTCAACTTACAAAGATTTCCCAATGAGTTTGGGATTTCCCCTTCAAGCTCATTCAAACTTAAGTTAAGATCAACAAGGGCTGTCAAGTTTCCAAGGGAACTCGAAATCTCACCATGGAAAGCATTTAGAGTAAGATCAAGGGACTCAAGATGGTTCAAACTGTACAACCATTGAGGTATGGTAGAGTTGAAATAGTTTATGGATAGATCAAGAACTTTAAGACTTGTCAAGTTCGCAATACCACTTGGCATGTGATAAAGTTCGCAATGAAACAAATGTAACTCGACCAGGAGAGAAGGGAGTGTGTTTACTTGAGGTATGGTAGAGTTGAAATAGTTGGAGGACAGATCAAGAACTTTAAGACTTGTCAAGTTCGCAATACCACTTGGTATGTGATAAAGTTCGCAATCCGACAAATGCAACTCGACCAGGAGAGAAGGGAGTGTGTTTACTTGTAACCAACGAGATGCCCTGGTAAGATCTGTATAACTCATGCCAAGATGTTTCAACTGAGAAAGACCAGAGAGCCATTTGAGATTCTCGACCTTCAAACCATAGTTATCAGAAAGGTCCAGATAACGCAGGCTTGAGAGATTTCCCAACTGATGAGGAATGGTTCCGTTGAACCATGCAAACGAGAGGTTAAGATATCTTAAACCTTCAAGAGAACCCAGAAAGCTGGGAAACTGTCGTCCTCCAAAATCATTGTAGCTCAAGTCCAAGTAGGTGAGATGCTTTAAATTGAGTAGAGAAGGATTTACCTTACCACCCAGCTTACGGTCTTCACCAGCCGCTTCATCATAATAACCAGCAAGGTGGAGCTCACGGACATGACCGGTCAAATTGTCGCAGGCAACACCGGTCCAGGTGCAACAATCTCCCTCACCAACCCAAGAGGAAAGCAGATTTGAAGAATCATCGAGATCTTTCTTGAACATAAGAAGTGTTTGTCTCTCATTTTCTGGGCAAGGCACATTCGGGTTTCCATTGCATAAGCCGAGTGTAAAAGACGCAATGGATAGAAGAAGGGTGAGTAGTGGAACAAGTCTCATGACTGTATCCATGTAGATATGAAGTAGGTGATTGGTGTGAGGAATGAGTAATTTAGAGTGCTATTTATACACACATTAGTAAAGATATTTACTACAAATTACTTTTCTACATCTCCAGACCTACAAAGACGGTAGTGAGTCAAGAGATAAAAGACAAAAATGATAATTTTGTCCATCCCCAAAACAATTGCAGACAGTGATGGTTCAACTTCATCCCCAAAACATAAATACAAGTACAAATTGCAAACGTTCGACCACTTTTATACAGCAGGAATTGAATCTCAATTTCACTCTTGATAAATAAAAAAATGAAAATTTAAGAGGAAACAAAAGCCTAGATGCCTTTGCGCCTCCTTCCACGGCAAAGCCCCACCCAGTTTCCGCCATGGCTGCTGTTCCAAAATTTTCTGATGATTTCCTCATCAGTCACGGAAATTTCAAAACAAAATCAGTGCCCACCCAACTTAATCAAAACAAAAGAATTAGCCTTGCAGCTTCCCAGTAACTTGTAATGTTATACTTTCTTCGCAACCATACATAAACTAAAATTGAATCTAATTGTCTAACCTTCAAACCAAATCCCGTTTTCTTCTTTACCAACTCTCCAAATTCAACCAGAACCACGCTGAATGGATGAGTCCGACTCAGCCAAGCAAACCCATCAGCCACGCTGAATGTATTTCCGAACGCCTTCACACCGCTTTCGGATGCCGACCATTTTCGAGTTTGATCCCCAAATCGTGAAGAAAAGAGAAGCGGCGGTGTGTGGAAGGGGATTACCAGATTGGGTCGGAGGGGGCGAAAACTTCATGAACACGATCTATTTTGTTCGTTTTTTCTTTTCATTTTTAAATTTATTTAAAGATTAAAAATGAGATTAAACTCCACTTGTGTAAAAACATGACACATGGCGAAATTCGAAAGGAAATATCACGGATGACGAGATATTACTGGGATCAGGATCCTCTCCTGAGCTAAGGATGAGGATCCTCCTAACCAAGGAGTGTGGGCCGTTGGATGAAAATCCAACGGCTACAATTATTATAATTTTAAAGGGACCTCCTGTTTGTAGTCGTTGGATTTTCATCCAACGGCCCACACTCCTTGGTCAGGAGGATCCTCATCCTTAGCTCAGGAGAGGATCCTGGTCCATATTACTGTATTACACTATAATTTCTCTTCCATAGGAGCCTTAGGTGGGTAAAAAATGAACAAGATGTTTAGATCCAGGATAAGTTTGGGCCTATATTAGGCCTAATGCCTAGATATTTAATTTCAACATAAGTGAACAGTAATTGAGCTTAAGGATTTGAAACTACTTTACATGTGGCATTGTGGGCGACAAACATCCTGTCACATTGTACATTTAACCCAGGCGGTTTTACAGAGGAAAAGCTACTTTCTGATGACATTTCGGTAATTTTGAGGGGATAAAAGCTCAAGTTGCAATGTAATTTTTTTTTTCTTCTGTTAGTATTCACATCAACAACTAGGAGCAAACATAATTATACAAAGAGTGTAAGGTTTAAACCGGAAGAAATGTTTGTTCTATATATAACAACATAAAGAAAGAAGAAAATGGCACTCACCTCATAACTCATAAAAACTTTGAATCTCTACAGTCTACAATATTTCAAATCACTTCAACAACGTGCACGAACTTGCCCAACTAGCATGAAAGTTTGCCCAAATGGGTTTAACTTGCCTGATCTCTTATATTTTTCATTTATTTCGAGTTATTACTTTGTAGTTGGATATTTTCTAAGTATTGAACATCATTTCCTTTCTGTTCTTTCATTTTCGTATGGTCTTTCGTACATTTATGTAAACATATCCATGTGAGAATTGCAAACTGAGTTGAACTATGAGCCAAGTAGCTTGTGGTTATCATTTGTCATACATAAAGAAAATATTTGAAGTCCTTTATAAAATAAGGCATATAAAAGAACTTAACTTGGATCATAACCCCATCTATGCCACATACCTTGTTTGCGAGAGATGGTTAGTAACCTGAAAAATACAACTCATATAAGGTCCTCTGAAATACACATTGTGAAATGAATGAGTAGTCGTCTAGAAGATAAATTATGTATCAGAGTAAACAGAGCTTATTCTTCGTTGGTCAAAGAGAAAGACTTTATCTATCAAGACAATTTACCACTTGCATATGTAATTATATACCTCACGAGGAATAATATTCTACAGGTCTTATTATTTTTTTTTATTACTATCTTAAGATGATTATTTTTCCCGTCAAAATATAATTGGAGGAGATTTTGCTCAACCTTTGAAATTTATGAAAGAAGCTTCATTCTTCCACATCCAGCGCCACAAAGACGGTAGACAAAGTCGTTGTGGAAAAATTTATAAGTCAGTCAAGAGATAAAAGGCAAAAATGATGGTCCATCCCCAAAACTAATTCCAGGCAGTGATAGTTCAACTTCATCCCCAAAGAAAAGTCATGAGAGACATTTAGGGCTTGTTTGGTATCCTATTTGAAATTTTTTATTATTTCTCAAAACATTTCTTGAAAACAATTTTCTTGAAGACTCAAAAACTTGATTGATTTGTGATTTAAAATTTTTAAATCTTACAACTTCAACTAGACAAAGAGATCTAAAAAGAGGGGGTCGCAATAGAGGGAGAAAGATGAGAGATGAGGAAAGAAAGTAAGAGATGATTGAAGGAAAGAGAAAGAAGAGAGAGGATCGGACGAGATAGAGAGGAAGATGAGTGAGAGAAAGAACCGAGAGAATGAAGAGATCGGATTGGAGAAGAGACGAAAAAGGTAAAAAAAAAAAGGAGAGGGAAAAAAGAAAAGATAGAGAGATAGATTTGTAGTGAGGGGGGAGGGGGGAGGATGGAGCGAAAAGAAATGAGTGGTTTTAAGTTTAAAAACTCTAAAAACTCACTTTTTATGTTTTTAGAGAATAGACTATATTTTTTGGTCAGTCTTGAGTTCAATTTTTGAAAATAGTCCTACCAAACAAGTTTTTAAGGCCTAAAACTTGAAAATTGTTCTTAAGTTTAAAAAGTTGGATTCAAGTAGAGTACCAAACATGCCCTTAGTAACCTGCGAAATAAAACAACTCTGATAAAGTTCTTTGAAATGCGCATTTTGTGTGACGTATAGTAGTCTAGAAGACAAATTATGTATTAGAGAAAAGGGAGGTCCAAATTGGAGCATAGACAAGACAATTTTTTACACGGCTTGTTAATTTTATTCGAAACGATAAGAAAATAACGGGTTTTGGGTCAACGAGTTAACTAATTGGGTCGTTATCGGTCACACGTTAAGAATCCATTAATCTCTCATAGTATTTACCCGTGGATGACCGGTTTCGACCCGATAAGAAAAAAGTTAGTTAATAATTTTAAACTACTAAAAAACCTTACTACAATAGCCATAGTATTTAATCTCACATAAGTAAGATTAAAAAATTTCAAAGCACATTAAACATACGAAAGCAATTTAAAAATACAAAAGCACATTAAAATTTCATAATATTGATTTACATGTGTGAAAAAATATGCAAACACTCGTGATCGCACGATTTGGTGATGGGTGCATCATCGTTTGGATTTTTAAAACCCTACAAACCCTCATGAACAGTGTTTTAAGGGGGAGTTCAAAATTAAAAAAAAAAACATATTATTAATGTAAAAGTATAAACACTCGAGGTTGCATTCTCTAAGCTTAGAAAATGGTTACATCGTCATCCTCATCCTTGCTGGACTAGCAAGAAAGTTTGCCAAAATGGGTTTAACTTGCTTGATCTCTTATATTTTTCATTCTTTCAAGTTATTACTTTGTAGTTGGATATTTTCTAAGTATTTAACGTCATTTCCTTTCTGTTCTTTCATTTTCGTATGGTCTTTCATACATTTATGTAAACATATCCATGTGAGAATTGCAAATTGAGTTGAACTAAGAGCCAATCAGCTTGTGGTTATCATTTGTCATACATAAAGAAAATATTTGAAGTCCTTTATAAAATAAGGCATATTAAAGAACTTAACTTGGATCATAACCCCATCCATGCCACATACCTTGTTTGCGAGAGATGGTTAGTAACCTGAGAAATACAACTCCTATAAGGTCATCTGAAATACACATTGTGAGATAAATGAGTAGTCATCTAGAAGATAAATTATATGTCAGAGTAAACAAAGCTTTCTCTTCGTTGGTCAAAGAGAAAGACCTTATCCATCAAGATAATTTACCACTTGCATATATAATTATACACTTCACGAGGAATAATATTCTACATGTCTTATTTCTTCTCTCTTTTTTTTTTTTTTTTTTTTTTGTCTTAAGATGATTATTTTTCCCGTAAAAATATAATTGGAGGAGATTATGCTCAAGCTTCATTCTTCTACATCCAGCGCCACAAAGACGGTAGACAAAGTCGTTGTGGAAAAATTTATAAGTCAGTCAAGAGATAAAAGACAAAAATGATGGTCCATTCAAAACTAATTCCAGGCAGTGAAAGTTCAACTTCATCCCTAAAGAAAAGTCATGAGAGACACTTAGTAACCTGAGAAATAAAACAACTCTGACAAAGTTCTTTGAAATGCGCATTTTGTGTGATGTATAGTAGTCTAGAAGATAAATTATGTATCAAAGAAAAGGGAGGTCCAAATTGAAGCATAGACATGACAATTTCTTACACGCCATGTTAATTTTATTCGAAACGACAAGAAAATATTGGGTTTTGCTTCAACGAGTTAACTAATCGGGTCGTTATCGGTGACACGTTAAGAACCCGTTAATCTCTCATAATATTTACCTACCGGTTTCGACCCGATAAGAATAAAAGTTAGTTAATAGTTTTAAACTACTAAAAAACCTTACTACAATAGCCATAGTATTTAATCTCACATAAGTAAGATTACAAAGTTTCAAAGCACATTAAAGATACCAAAGCAATTTAAAAATACTAAAGCACATTAAACATAATAATTGATTTACAAGTGTGAAAAAATATGCAAACGCTCGTGATCGCACGATTTGGCGATGGGTACATCATCGTTTGGAATTTTAAAACCCTACAAACCCTCATGAACAGTGTTTTAAGGGGGAGTTCAAAATTAAAAAAATAAACATATTATTAATGTAAAAGTATAAACGCTCGAGGTTGCATTCTCTAAGCTTAGAAAATGGTTACATCGACGTTTAGATTTTTAAAACGCTCCAAATCCTCATTAATATTCTACATGTCTTATTTCTTGAGCTTTCTCTTCGTTGGTCAAAGAGAAAGACCTTATCCATCAAGACAATTTACCACTTGCATATATAATTATATACCTCACGAGGAATAATATACTACATGTCTTATTTCTTTTCTCCCTTTTTTTTTTTTTTTTGGTCTTAAGATGATTATTTTTCCCGTCAAAATATAATTGGAGGAGAATTTGCTCAACCTTTGAAATTTATGAAAGGAGCTTCATTCTTCTACATTCAGCGCCACAAAGACGGTAGACAAAGTCGTTGTGGAAAATTTTACAAGTCAGTCAAGAGATAAAAGACAAAAATGATGGTCCATCCCCAAAACTAATTCTAGGCAGTGAAAGTTCAACTTCAACCCCAAAGAAAAGTCATGAGAGACACTTAGTAACCTGAGAAATAAAACAACTCTGATAAAGTTCTTTGAAATGCGCATTTTGTGTGATGTATAGTAGTCTAGAAGATAAATTATGTATCAGAGAAAAGGGAGGTCCAAATTGGAGCATAGACATGACAATTTCTTACACGCCCTGTTAATTTTAGGGGTTTTTGAACATTAGTCCTTGTAAAAGATTAAAATTTAAAAAAAAACTGATGCTAGATTAAATATTCAATTTAATCCCTTGTGTGTACTTTTATCAAAATTTACATTCAATTTTTCTTATTTAATGTGTATTTTTATTTAATCTCTCCATATTAAATTTTAATTTTATTAATATGCACATATTTAATTTTTTTTAATTAGAAATGAACGTAAATGAGAAAATATTAAAAAAAATTTGTGATACAAAAATATATAGATACATAAGTGTACAGAAATGATTGTGCCAAAATATATAAAATTGACTTTTTTGTACCAAAATATTTGTACCTACATGATTGTACCGAAATATATTATAATGAACCTAAATGTATGTACTGAAATGTATTATATTGAATTAATGTACCTAAATGTCAATACCGAAATGTATGTACCAAAATGTACGAACCTAAATGTCAATACCGAAAATGTATGTACCTAAATATCAATACCAAAATGTATGTACCTAAATGCATTTACCAAAATAATAATTGAATTAATGTACCTAAAAGTCAATACTCAAATGTGTGTATCAAAAGTACGTAACGAAATGCATTATATTTAATCAATGTAACTACATGTTTGTACCGATAGATATACCAAAATATTCAAATGTATTAATGTACCTAAATGAAGAACATACAAAATTGTTATTGGAATATATATTATAAAAAATTTAGTTGCCTAAATGTAGACATTAAAATATATTATGATGAATGAAATAAAAATTAAATTTAAATGTAATTAATACATTAAAATAAAAATAAAAAGATAAAATAAAACATCAAAATACAACTAATAAATGATATGATTAAATGTGGTAGGGACTAAAATTGGATTTTAATCTTACATATGGTTATAATCTAAAACTCATATTTTTTAGGGATTAAAATGAAGTTTTCTATTAATTTTATTCGAAACGACAAGAAAATAATGGGTTTTGCTTCAACGAGTTAACTAATCGGGTCGTTATCGGTCACACGTTAAGAACCTGTTAATCTCTCATAATATTTACCTAGTTTCGACCCGATAAGAAAAACAGTTAGTTAATAGTTTTAAACTACTAAAAAACCTTACTACAATAGCCATAGTATTTAATCTCACATAAGTAAGATTAAAAAGTTTCAAAGCACATTAAAGATACCAAAGCAATTTAAAAATACTAAAGCACATTAAACATAATAATTGATTTACAAGTGTGAAAAAAATATGCAAATGCTCGTGATCGCACGATTTGGCGATGGGTACATCATCGTTTGGATTTTTAAAACCCTACAAACCCTCATGAACAGTGTTTTAAGGGGGAGTTCAAAATTTAAAAAAAAAAAACATATTATTAATGTAAAAGTATAAATGCTCGAGGTTGCATTCTCTAAGCTTAGAAAATGGTTACATCGTCGTTTAGATTTTTAAAACGCTCCAAATCCTCATTAATAGTGTTTATTATTTGAGTGCAAATTAATAAAAATTCATAATATTAATGTAGTGAAAAATGTTTAAAATATATATATATATATACAATCACTCGTAGTGACAAACTTTACAACTTTCTTGAAGGGGTCAACTTTGAAATTCGACACCGCAATCCATAAACCTAGATTTATATTAAACCTTTGGCTGTTGTTTATGCTCTATTCTTCTCACCAGATTTCGTTTTTCAGATTTTCTTTTTTGAAAACATGATCTTTTAGTGGATGCAAAAAAATGAATGGTTCGGATCATTGATATCACGTCCCAATGTTTACGGTTAACTCAAATATGAGTCGATATTGTATAGTTTCTAGAGACTTTATAAACTCTGAGCAATATTTTCACTAACTATAAAATCTGAACGTGATATCAACAATCTGAATCATTTATCTTTTTGCATCCGCTAGAAGATCATGTTTTCAAAAATGAAAATCTGAAGGAAAAAAAAACGAAATACCATGAGAAGAATAGAGCGTAAACGTTAATGACAATCAACGATTAAATTTAAATCAATGGTTTATGGGATTATGGTGACAAATTTCAAAGTTGACATCTTCACAAAAATTGTAGAGCTTGTTATTACGAGCTTTGTATCTCTTAATATATATTTCACAATTCTACATTAATTAAAAAACCTTACTACAACACTAGCCATATAAGTGAGATTACATCCTTACAGTTGGATTCTTTCATCTCATTTATGTTTTTATTATTACATTTTTCATTTTATTATTTGTTAACTAGAATATATTTTCTTTAACGGGTAATGAGTTAGGGCATATTACCCCATTAATATTAAAGGTTGAGTTTGTGTTGGATCATATTTACACGACACGATCCATTAAGATATTAGGTATATCACCACAACGACACGAATCAAACCATTCAATATCCCAAACCAAATTGCCAGAAAGCAACAAATATAAATCTATCAAATTTGCATTTCTTTCAAGTTATTACTTTGTTGTTGGATATTTTCTAAGTATTTAACATTATTTCCTTACTATTCTTTCATTTTCATAGTGTTTGATACATTTTCGTAAACATATCCATGTGAGAATTGCAAACTAAATTGAACTAGGAGCCAATTAGTTTGTGATTCGATTCATAACTTAAAAGACACGTTATGTGCATTTCAAGTAATTTGATTCATAACAATTGACAGCTCAACATTAGTCTTGCATAATATTCTATAGCCAATCTTATTTCTTTTTTTTGTCTTAAGATGGTTTTTTTCCCAATGAAACATATAATTGGAGAAGTTCTTGCTCAACCTTGGAATTTTTTGAAAGGAGCTTCCTTTTTCTACATCCAGCCCCACATAGATGTTTGACAAAGTCTATAAGTCAGTCAAGGGAAATAAGACAAAAGTGACGGTCCATCCCCAAAACAAATTCCAGGCAGTGATGGTTCTAACTTGATCCACAAGGAAAAGTCATGTGGTTGTGAGGGAAGCCGTAGCTGAATATTTTTCAAACTTTTAATATTAAATGTAAATAGGATTGATAATTGAGCCAGTGATGGTAACACGTGGCCAAATGTACACACATTTTAGTATGTTCTAGCATCTCCAAAGGAGATGTCAAATTCAAAACATCAAATTTCAATTTGATGGCTGACTTAGCAATTTGACATATTGTCAATATTTTCATTCCACCCGATATGCCAAAATTTATTGCTTCATTTATGTTTTTTTAAACAAAAATAATAAAAGTTTGGTTGTTGTTGGTTTAAAAATGATATAATTTATTGCTTCATTTATGGTAAGACAAGTGGAATACATTTGGAAGTAGAAAAAATCAAATTTGAAGGCAACTTAAATTTGACATCTCTGTCCATATCAGCTTAGCCTTTTTTTCCATGTCATCTTTGGCATCTTAGTTGGAGTAAATGATACGTCATTTATTACTCTTATATGTCTATGTGGCATTTTTGACATCTCATTTGAAGATGATCTTACTTACAATCATGAACGAGAGACAGTTATGGCAAGTTAGTTCTTGGAAGTCTTCCAATCCCATATGTGAAATGCAAATGGGACTTGCGCTTAAATAGGTATGGAAGGTGAACGCAAAAACGACCATAGAGCGATCGCCTGTATTCAAGTTTAAGAACACAAAGACGACTGGACCTGTAGGGCAATCACCTAATTAGTAAACGACCACCGAATGATCTAAGAAGTGCACAAACCCGTGATTCAACCAGCAACCGCGGAGTCTAGGAGCTATCTCAATATAACAGGGGCTTAGCAACTCGATCATGATTAGTACCGTTCATATTATAAATCACTTTGTAAATATATCTCTGCAAAAAATCAATAGCTGCTCTTCCATAATCATTGAACAGATGGCCGCCTTATTCGTATACTTTAAACACCTAAACCTCCAACCCTACAAAGCAAAAAATACATTCGCAACAAGAAACTTGCAATTTGCAAAAGAATACAGGCTTTCGACCTTTCCGAGAGACGTTTGCTTGGGGAAAGACATTGCTCTTTGAACAAAAATACTTTGTTGGGCAGCTTTCGACGTTTCATTGTAAAAAACAAGGGACCCAGAAACATATCATGGATCGGCATACGAAGGAACTGGGAGGAAAGGAAACGGTGCAATAGAGGCGTACGATACAGGTGGGCGAACTTGGGAGCCATCTGTGGAATTCCTCGACTTACTCTTCCGTTTGACATTGCCGTCTTGTGAGGACAATGAAAGCTCAACACTACTCTCTAAATTCTCTTCAGAAAGGCTTTGTTGATTATCAACGATGCGGTGGAACATAATCCCCGACATAAATACAGGAAGGTAAAGAAGTCTTCCTTGCTTTATGTGTAGTACGGTCTCGATAGAACGAAAATGATGTTGCAGCTATCGCGAGAGTAAGAAGAGTAGATTCAAGACAAAACCATCCAGACGTCATACCCCCTGCAGACAGAAGAAATGGGTGGGAATGAGATGTAATCCCCAACATTAATTATTCCCTGCTTAGTGATCAAAGGCCAAAGATTGCATCTCAAGCATGTAATATGTTGGTCATTCTACTAACAAGAAGAGTTGCATGATAACAAAGATGACATGTCCGATTAATCAATCACGTACTACGATGATCAAGAATTGTCCCCACAGTATCATACAATTGATAACAGGTAGAAGGAGCCACATATTAAAGTCAATGTATGAGAGGACCAATGCTGGCACCTACCTTCTTTCAATAAGAAATAAGATCGGTTGAACATTGGTTGAAAAGAGAGAAGAAAAAGAAAACAGCTCAAAGAGCATTACAAGAAGACAACCACCAACAGGAATACAAAAATGCAAATAGAAACACGAATAGAAAAAGAAAGATGGTTTGTGAGTCTTGGACTTACAGTCATAGGCCAAGAACCCCAAAGGGATCATGTATATGCAATTCCTTAAAGCCACTGAGGCTGGTCTCTGACCAGAAGCATCAGCAAGGGAGAACATCCTAAATCTGAATATGCAACAAACGAAAAAGGATTAGACACGAAGGAGTCAAGTGAACTGCATCAATAATCTGTAGACCACCATCAACATACAAAGATCCCACCACAATCAGCTTGACAGCAAATTCCTAAAATCTCATGCTAATCATTTGAAAGGGGAACTAAATTGATACCAACACAGGCTGCTCACAACATTTGTTCTCAAAAGTATAAAATCTGTCAACTATAACTCTTTTTGCCTTGAACACATATGGCATAATTGGATATTGATTAATTCTTTCCATGAACAGATACAAGGCCCACGAAAGCAAAGGCAGGAAATAAAACTCCTGTTCTGAAACAATTTCCAGGTGCAAAATATTTGAATCTTTTCAACTGATGATATAAATGTTAGAGTAAGACCATGAAAGACCCAAAAGTTCATACCCTCCAGCGGCATAGTCATTACGGCACAAGTATGCTAGGGCCATAAAATGAGGTATTTGCCAAAAGTAGAGAGCAGCTGGGAGTAGCATTGCATTGAGGGAAACATGGCCGGAAGCTGCAGCCCAACTGAAAGTCCAAAAGAGAAATCATGAGCCAACATGCAGGAAAATTCAGTTCTTGATATATGTCATGACTCACAATGAAACAAACAAGAATATCAGTTCAGGTCTGCAAAAGGATCAACATGAAGAAAACTGTAGAGTATATGAATACTGCAAGGGGAACTTCGACACGAAGAATTATAGAAAAGAAAACTAGATCTATTCACATTTTTTTCGAAAATAGGGTTGAATTATAGACAAGAAAATAGTAAAACGAATAGTACCTACATATTTTTATGCCTACAGCTAAAGTCAGCCACCATGATTCCCAACAGATATCCATAACAACATCCTAAGACCAAAGTTGACTGGTAGGGTGTGCCTACGTTAGAAGCTTCATTTCTATAAGTCTACGAGGCAGATAAAACGGGATATCAGAGAGAGGTAAGTAATGGTCACATATCTTCCCATATACATGCCAAGACAAACCGATCAACAATAATTACAGGAGTGCTATACCAATCAGATGGTGAAGCAAAGAAAACCACCTCTACATGGGGTGGTTCAAGATCATCGACTTGAAATGGTCCCTTTACAAGGTGTAAACACACACAAACATGTGTGTGTTTGTGCGAGAGAGACATCTATTTTACTGTTAAACAAGTGGAAGCTACGAGGTAAGTCCATAGATACTGACAAAAAATTTCAGACCAGAGAGGGAGGTCATGGGGAGGACAGAGAGAAAAAGATATTGACAAAAAATTTCAGACCAGAGAGGTAGGTCATGGGGTGGACAGAGAGAAAAAGATACTGGGGGAATATGCAGTTATATGTAAAAAATATTTAGTACAGTACAATGGGTACTTTCAATAGATATTGGAAAACAAAATTGGTTTTTATTTAAAGTAAAACCCTGATCAGTTTTGGGCTGCCAAAATATATTGCAACAACTAACATTTAAGCTACTATGAGTCAATTGAAAGCATAATTTTTCAACAGCCAAAGCAATAAATAAAGTAACTCCAATAGGTCCAATCAAAATAGCATGTAGCTCAAATAAAATCACGGAACAAATTACCCTAGAAGTGGAGGGATAGCACCAACAACAGCACCAACCCATGTATTCACTGGGTGAATCTGCTTCAATGGAGTGTAGACAAACGCATAAAGTATTAGATTTGAAGCTCCAAGACCAGCTGCCAACATATTAGCCTGCAACAACCTTGTCATAAGAGTTGCAACTTAGTTCCCAATGTCACAGCCGATCAAACATTGAGGTGATGGTAATCAGAAATTTAATGTCATGTACATCTACAGAAAAAAGTGTGAATTCATTTGGGCACCTTGCATGCTAACAAAGCAGTGCCAGCTAAACCAGCAGCGGATGCCCAGGTGACTGCATGAGGAATTGTAATGCGTCCTGAAGGTAGTGGTCTGTTCTTCGTTCTGTTCATTTTGGCATCATTTTGCTTCTCAAACACCTAAAACCAAATAATTTCAATGATTTAACACATTGTCTGGTAAAAAATTGATACACAAAACTACAGGTACTGCACATAGTGAGCCATCAAATGGGCCCCAAACAATGAAAATTAGAAACTGCACCATCAAAATAAAATAATACATAACTTTAGAAAATCATTAATCTTGAAATGATTCTAATTATCATTAAATATTTTGTTCATAATTTTCATGTTTCTGGTTCTATGCTAAGCTTCACCCCTGCTTGTATCTTAGATCCAACTTTAGAGGAAAAAAAAACTGTTGCGTGTGTGTGTATTCCTGTTACAAGGGAGACGTCTCTTCGCATAACGACCCACCAGTTAGTTCCACTTCAGTATATTGTGTGTGTGTGTAAAGAAAAATCTGTTATTGAACAGCAAACCTGATTTAAGGAATTAGCAGATGCTGCAACCATCATGGTTCCAGCACATGTGCAACAAAGTCCAGCAAAATCAATGGCATGGCCACTTCCAAGAATAAACCCAGTTCCAGAAGTTGCAACAACTAACATGCTGTGAAAGTGAAAAACTCATAAGAAAAAAAATCTTTAACTAAGTTTCAATGACAAAAAATTGATAATCCGCAGTTAGAAGAGAATCCGCTATGAACACAAAATGTACATGTTTAATGCATGAAAGAAAATACACCCGATAGGGCCGATACTGCTTTTACATGTTGAAGCAAAACATCTTTTCTAACAGAGCAATCAAACTGAGTCCTGAATTCAGGAGTTGAAAAAAAAAATTGGCATAATAACTTAATAAGTGATAACTCAACTTAACTAGATAGAGGTGGAAAATATGTATTTTCTCGCTAAGTGACAATGGATGTTTCCTTGAGAAAGGGATCCCTTATGAATGTTTATATTGAAACGAGTATGGGTTACATGAACATGGGTGGGTTGCAAAATCAGTTGTGAGGAGATCGAGTCTAAGCCCTTCAAAATAGAATTCTCAGGATAATTGTCCTTTCATCTTGCTGCAAGTTAGCACTGGTTACCGAAGAGAGGATGAATTCTAGGATGAGAAAAAGGGTTGGGGAGTCATATTTGAATAATTAGTTTCCTCACCTGTACAATATCTCCAGTTATTAAAACATGCCCCTTACTAGATTTGTAAGAACTTCTATTGCATTGAGCTGGGATGGTTTCAGGAAAGTTTTCAATGATTTGGAAATAGGGGGAGCTCACTTCTTGGTTGTCTTTTTTGGGGAATTTTCGTATATATCTGGTTATATCAGATGGTAGAAGATGGAGTTTATAACCATGTGGCAGCTTCTCGGTTTATGTGACAATCCATCTCTCTTTATTGATTTAGTTTTTTCTTGGTTAGCTGCCTCATTGGTTTCTCATGGAGGATCAAAACCTATGATATGACTATAAGGACAAGACTACATCTCTGTTTGACTCCATGTTGGTGTATAATGTGTTAAAACTGAGTATAAAAGTGCAAGTCCCGTGTCTCCATTGTTCTCTACAGTTCTAAAGCTATGACCGAGATAGTGTTGCGAAGGAAATGTCAGTTGGGAAATCCTATCCGGGTGCTCTTCCCTGATTCTTGAGAGGCATAAAATTGTTGCTGGAGAGAAACAAGAGAATTTCGAAGACCATATTTTTGCAGGCAAGGAGGACTTAATGCGTTCAAACTTGATTTTTTTTTTCTCCTCACTTTCTTCACAATGGGGTGTATCCTTTTGGGTCATATTCACGCCGACTGGACAGGAGATATTTTCGATAACCTAATTTCGGATTAAGGTCCTAGTCTTTGAAAGAAAACATATTATTGTTTCTGCAATCCGGTTTGTTTAAGAATGACAACTTGTCCACAGAGATTATCTTATTGATATATTGAAATTAAATCTTGCTCTCCAATAGAAAATCAAACGTTTAAGAGCAGTACAACTGTGTGAATCAACCTGAGATTAAACGTATCAAATAATCGCGCACATACAACATTATCACAGAAATTATCAAAAAATATCAGATAATACAATGATTTAATTATTCCAAGATGAAAAATAATTTAATTTAAAAAATTCAATGAAAAATGGATTGAAGAAAAGGAGGTAATGAGTACCTGAGGCGAGCTTTGGAGAGCTCCCAATAGCACTGCCCATAGTGGCGGGCCAAGTGCGAGGCTCTGGAAGCCAACGACGGGAGATCAGCCGCTGCCGAAAGCGCTCCGACTCCATCGGATCGGTGAAGCCCGAGCTTGAGAGAATCTGAAGGCGAAGGGGAAGGGGAGTAGGGGTGGGATTGGGAGAGGGAGTGAGAGAGCAGCAGAGGTCGAACGCCGCCGTGTTTGGCGGATGAGGAGGCGGAGGATAGGAGGTAGAGTGGGTTGTTGGATATCCGGAACTTGGAAGATAATCTCTTCGAGTTCCTCCACATCGTGGTGTCGTCAATTCAGAGAGAAAGAAAAAAGAGGAAGAAGAAAAGATGGACAGAGCAGCTCACCGAGTGCCTGTGGTCAATGCATATCAAACATTTAGATCAATCCAACGGCTTAGAATCCTAACATAACTGTTTGGTATGGATTTGACTAAAGAAAATGAAAAAATTGTAGTAATGGTCCCTTAATTTTTTAATTTAATCAGAGCAATGATCGTTTAACTAAAAATTCGTATTCATTAATCCCTTAACTCGTCAAAACGTGCAGAAATTGTCATTTTTGTTAATTTCGTCAAAACTTTTATCAAAATAAGTCATGTGTCAAACGTGCAGAAATGATTATTTTTGTTAACTTCGTCTTTTATCAAAATAAGTCACGTGTCATACCAAGGTTCTAAAAGACGCTAGGCGCTAGTCGGGTGCGCGAGCTGGGGCCTAGCGTCTAGGCGGATTTAAGTAAATCTATTGTATTTCGTGTAAATAAATGTCTGTTTATACTTAAAATAGATATAATTTCATTAGAGCAAGTCCACCCCTAAGGACTTTGCACCAGCACCCAGCGCATTTATCCACTCAAGTGAACAGTAATATACTAGAGTGAACAGTAATAGGCCAAGGCATCTCCACCCCTAAAAAAATGCGATGGTACCCATCGCATTTATTTGGTGTGTTTTTTTTTTAAAGTTTATTTCGGATAAGATTTTTAACCAATTTCGGATAAAATTTCAAATAAACTTTAAAAAAAATACACACTAAAATAAAATTACATACTCATCAAATAAACTTAAAAAAAACACACTAAATAAATGTGGTGTAAGGTCGAAGATGAGGGTTAGGTATTTATTGGAAAAAAAATAACTTTTTTAAAATTTTACTGAATTTTAAAAAAAAATTATGTATTTTCTTATATGTTTTAATTAATTTTAATGTAGTTAATTAATATGGACCGTTGGATTTGAAAAATATTCAAATCCAAGAGCCCAGGATCGGCCACATGGCCATGCGCCAGCAAATGGCCCGGCTTCCTGGTCAGCCTGTTTTGTGCTGGCCCAGAGACCAGCATGGGCTGGGTGCCAGGCTGTTGCGCGGGCTGGAGGACATGGACAGGGTGCTGGCCTGCTATTTGGACTGAGTGCTGGGCAAAGTCCACTCCGGTGGACTTGCTCTTATAAACTACAAAATAGAATATATATATATTAAGAAGTATTGGAATATAATGAAAACATGGTAACATGTATATAATGTGTATTCATTTAAGTATTCAACAAATCCCTTACAATTTCATGCATATAAAGTGAGTCATAACCTAGGTGGGTGCCTAGGCAGGTCTGGGTGGGCTAGGCAGGTGCCTAGACGGTTTAGGCGGGCGCCTCAACGGGTCTAGACGCCATTTCTAAATTTTCAAACGCCTAAGCATTAATCGGGACGGTGGCTAACTGCCTAACGCCTAGGTGGGGCCTAGATGGCGCTAGGCGGAGATTTTTAGAACAGTATGTCATACACGTGACACTAATTAATAGGCAAACACGAAAAATTAAATATACTCCAATAGCCATAACACGCTTCCCCCGACCCAACACATCCAAAAAGCCTTTCCCGTCCCCATCGACAACATCTTCCCTCCTTCCACTTCCGCCAATTCTCTTTTGCCAACCTCGTGCGTGCCAAGGAGAACAAGTAGCCATGGTGGAAAGCTCCATGGACAAACTGATAATAATTCCAACAGAGTTGATGAAAATGATCAAAGCTGCACATTTTGATGAGTTGAGGGACCTTTACTTTAATTGGGGTAAAGCTGAATGGTCATTCCCATTGCTACAATTTTCTCATTTGGTTTGGTTTGCCATATTTGCCTCTTAATTAAGCACATGACTCATTTTGACGAAAATAACCATAACTGTACATTTTGATGAGTTAAAACACCATAAGCGGTGTTTTTTAAAACACTGCTTTTTGTACTTTATCTTTTGGGGTCGTGTTAGGTTCTATGTACGGGATAGAAAAAACTTTTATCTTACGCAGGAAGCGGTTTATCGCTTCTAGTAAACTCTCTGGTCGTGTTTGGTCCAATGGATTGCTTGTAGCTTTAATTTCTTGTGGTATTTGCAAGTCTTGGTCTAAGATTCACAATCATCTTCATTTAATTACGTGTCTTTGGTACCTCGGCGAAGAAGAGCAATACTGATAAAATCAAGATTTCGAAGGACATCAAAGCTCCTGGCAGCAAAGTTGAACAGCAATTCGTATTTACAGAGGCCGATTTCTCGACAGATGCTACAGCTAAATATTGGACATGAAAGAATGAGGTGCTCTTTGCGATAGGCTTACGCAGGTTAGCAGTTTGATCAGTTGAATTACTTTTCAAAGCATTATATCATATAACATGGCGGCATTTCGAGTAATCAAAACAGAGTTTGTAATAATACCTGAGACAAAAGAATAATTCGAGTTTCATATGTTCACCAATAATCTCGGCAAGAACACAATCCGTCTTTGAAATGGTGGAACCTCTTGGCATCTCGCATGATGAGTTCTCTGCCTACAATTTTCGAAATGATCTTCAGTGCGTTATGGCAATCACCACACACACGAAGATTCTTGATAACCCTAATAGTTGAACGAGCTGAGCTGCTGATGAGGCCATGAGCAAGAGCAAGTCTCTCACTATGGGCAAGCAAAGCATCTTCCTTGCCTTCCTGATCTATGTCATGTAACACAAATCTAGTTTCCGGAATGTAGCCAGCCTCCTTCATCTGTTCCCTTAAACCCCTGAGTTGAGCATAAATTTCATCGTTCTCAGGATGCGATTTATCACCTGCTCGATATTCATGGACTCGGCTCCTGACTTCTAAAAGATTTTGTGCTGCTACTTTTTTCTTCTCTTTCTCCTTTACCAGGTCAGATACTTTTACAGGAATAAGGCCAGCCTTTGATTGCTCATCTAAGCAGGAGGGATCTAGCTGCTCAATAAGCTCCACACACCGGTCCCCAAGCTCCAACTGCCCATGAACTCTACAATGATTCATCAAGGTCCTCCAAACATCAACATTAGGTTCCAATGGCATCTTTTCAATGAATTCCAAAGCTTCATCTAGATAGCCCATACTTCCTAGCATATCTACTACACTCACATAATGATCCATATTTGGGACAATACCATAATCTTTGCTCATTGATTCAAAATGCAGCAATCCTTCATTAATATCTCCCACGACACTACAAGCGTATAAAACGCCAATAAACAATTGGCCATCGGGTTTCAAGCCTGCTTTCTTGAATTGGGTAAATAGATCAATGGCATCTTCCCCAAGACCATTCTTAGCAAACCATGTTATCATAATGTCCCACGATGTCAAATTCCGGTTTGGCATCTTGTTGAAAACCAAAAATGCGTTGTCCATAGAACCACATTTAGAATACATCTCCAAGATTTTGTTGTACGTACTCACATTCAAAGGAGGCAATAATCTTGTAATGTTGTCATGAACAAATTTTGCTTCTTCTAGAGCCTTGGCCTCACCGCATGCTTGCATCAACTGTAAAAAGTGATGCAAATCTACATGAACGTGCTGCTTCTCTAGCAGTCCCAAGATCTCCACAGCCTCCTTAACTTTCCCCTCCTTGCAAAAACGATCCAACTCTTCAAGACTGGAACTAAACGGGCTATCTTCCGAAGCCTCAATTAATTGTGCTTCAGATTTTGACTCACTTCCTATGTGAGAATCCACTATCGTATTTTGAAAAGCACCTGAATTTGTCTGATATTGTCCATAACTAGGGTTTTGCTGGTATTGCCCATAACTAGGGTTTTGCTGGTATTGCCCATAACTAGGGTGTTGCTGGTATTGCCCGTTTCCATAACTAGAATTCTGTTGATGTTGTCCACAATTAGGGTTCGGCTGATGCATTTCAGAGTAACCATTGGTATTTTGCCAATACTGTGCATAACTTTGCATAGAATTCTGATTATGGTTTCCCTGCGATCCTGAATTTACTTGTGAATTAAAATCATCGGGGTTCTGTCTGACTTCTATGGATGGCTCCTTCTGAGACACATATGGATTCTGTATATTTCCATTTCCTAAATGTTTCCCATGCAGGTTTGGGGGTTTTTGCAACCCTCTATTTTCATGACCATAATACCCTCTAAAATTTCCATTTTGTTGAACTGGGCCATTCATAAATTCGTTGCCTGTGCTTCTCCAGAAAATCCCATTGTTACTTTGACTATACTGGGGATCCCGTGAACCATCAGCACATGCCCCATTTAGTTTCTGTTGCAACTGCCCACTATTTTGACTATAATACCCATTATCCATTCCACTCTGTTTGGATGTATTGATCCTACTCTGTAGAACCATTAATCGAAACAAAATCACTATGTAGCCCACAATTAAGCAAATTTTATATTTTAAAACTGCAAAAAAAAAAGAAAAAAAAAATAACAGTGCAGTTACGTTGCTAACCTGATGCTCAGCCTCAAATTCCTCATGCTCATGACCCATAAATGCAGACGCACTGGAACAGGAAGTAAGGGTGGCATGGGTGGAGGAAAGAGCAGGGTATCGCTGAAACAGTGTCATTGAAGAGGAAGATGGTGAGAAGATGAGGAGTTGAAAGCTGTGTTTAAGACATGAGGATCTCTGTGAGGCTAGGGTTTGGAGCTGAGCTGAAGGTGCTTGTACCACTCGCTTCCACATTTTGCTCAGTTAGTCAGTTGTGCTTGTACAACTGTTCCCACTGAAAACCAACGCCAGAAAAGAGCCTGTCAAATGCAGAACAGAATAAGAAAACCCCATTTTACACTTTCTCCACCAGCTGAACAATTCCCACCAGCAAAGAGACAGTTAAAACACCTAAACAACAGATCACAGCCTTTTCTTTTTCTAACGAAAAGTCCTAGTTTTTAACAGTGTTACTAATACCTTTCCAATAAGAACTTCGAACTCCAAAGCCACAACATGAACTCCCAAATCTAATTTCACAACATATTAAATCACAATTCGTAAACCCTAAACAAAAGCCCCAAATTCAACCCCGAAATTTAAGACCTGAAATTAAGTCTTACTACATCCCAGGTCCTATATTAGAAACAAATGAAACACTAAACCTACAAAGAAAAACAATCAGATGAATAAACACAATACCTGAAAATATGACAATTCAAAGAAATTTAGAAGTGGAATGGGTGATGATAATGAAAAAAAGAAGACCCTTGATACGATATCAAAGTCAAAGAGGAAGAGAGGAGTGAGAACTCGTCCACTCTGCAACTCCGTCATCGTCTCAGCAGCTCAGCTGGACTAGAGAAATGGGTCTTCCAGTTCCCACCATTAACACCAACGTATACAAAATCAAAATACACCAAAAATTGACAACATATAAACCCTAAACCCATAAACCCAGGACTTATCCCATCAACAATTCCAAAACCCATCAATCATTTCATACAAATTTTCATGCCCAATCAATCATTTCATTCATTCATTCAGCAAATTAATTAAAACCCATCAAACTATATGTATATGCAATGTAGTACTGAAAGATAGAACCAACAAAAATACCTGAAAATATCCTTTCGACTCTGTGTGTGAATATTTTCAGCAAAAGCAAGCCCTCTTGTCCTTGTATGCCAAGACCGAGTGCCCTTGTCTTTTTTGCGGTGAGTAGAATTTGAAGGAGGAAGAGCCGCTGGAGAGAGGCTGAGAGGGAAAACCTCTGACGGCGGCAACGAAAGGAAGAGAGGGCGGTACAAGACGGTGTGAGTGAGGGAGCAAGTGACACGGGGTTGGTAAATTGGAAATGGGTTGTCTCGTGTCGGGTTTGGGTCGTGGATTGGAATTTGATGGCTCAGAAAATCTCCAACGTAATACAACCAACAAGCTTAAGCCGTAATTTATATTCAACTCGTAATTTATGAGAGTTGAAACCAACATTTTTTATTCACAAATAAGAGATATTACTAGACCTTGTGATACTATAATAGTGACAGACAGCTAACTCATTTGACCCGTGTAATGTATTTGAAACCATTTTATACATTTAAATTTTAGGAGCGCTCAAGCGATAACTCGTGAGTAACTTAATACGATGCTTATTATGCGTTTGGGTGGAATCTACATCATTTTTTCATAATTTAAACCATTCATTTTATAAATCTTTATTAAAAAATTATCCTTAGAAAAATTCATCCCAATTGGAAGTCATTTCAGTAGCTAAATGTGATAGAAAAAATAGACAAAAACAATGTCGTTGGAAAACAAAGAAATGATCATGACAATAATCAAATGGCTAAATGATTTTCGATTTGGGTGGATTTTTGTAAGAATTATCTTTGAATGAAGATCTGCAAAGTGAGTGGGTTAGATTATGGAAAAATACTGTAGTTACGAGCCAAATGCGTGGTTAACTCTATATTAAGTTACTAACTAGTTAATACTTGAGTGCTCTTAATTTAAACTCATATCAATATTCCCATTTGTATGAGCATAAGTGAGTGTCACTATATTTTAAAGGGGAGTGCTAGCAACTTTTGCATTTGGACAATTTTACTTTAACAAATGACATGTGTCATTAAATGTCTTTTTTTGTATGTAAAAGATGGTATGTGTCATTTATTAAAGTGAAAAGGTCCAAATGCAAGGGTTGCTAGTATTTCTTTGTTTTGAGTTTGCATTTTCGAAGCTACAAGTTTAGTGCGTGTAATTAGCTAACGAGGATTGCTATGGAGACTCCCAGACTCTCTTATGGGTTCTAGCGGAATCACATTAGATGAGTAGAAGTGAGAAAGTTGAAATAAGAAGGTTGCTAGCACTCCCGTATTATGATTTATTGGTGGTGTTCTACTAATCAAGATATTGGTGTTAATGATGATCTTGAACCATCCAAAAAAATTTCTAAACCCTAAACCCTAGACACCATTGAAAATATTATGGTTTTTCTCATAATATCTTGATTAGTAGAACACTAGTAATTAGGAATTGATTCAACATGGGTCTGCAGCTTGAAAAAAGCGAACCCAAACCAACTTGCAAGGGTAGAGAGAAACGTGTATTGTACACATCTATACCCTTGTTTTGAAAAGAGGATGCGTCCACGACTTAAACCTGTGACCTTTCCATCACAAAAGAGCAACATTTTCGAAGGCTCGCCCTCGGTCTGCAGCTTGAAAAGATTAAGAAAAATCACTTTGCTGACGGAGACACGGTTCAGAAAAATCGAACATCTCCAAATCCGATTCTTGCTTTCGATTGTATTCTTTAGATTAACCAAAAGGACGTCATATATATCATATCTATACAATCCAGCATAACCTTTGCTATCCTACTTCACCATGAAGATCTACAACAACAAAAGGCAAACTGAGATCGCCTTCCTCCATACATGCAATGTTCCGGTCCTATCTTTGTACATCTTGATTTTCTTGCCCAGGGGGTTCCGCTTCCGCATAAACTTGTCCCTGCTCTCTCACATCTCTGAACATAGAAATAAGGGAATTGAGGCCGCCTTCAGAGGACGCCCCTCCCAAGATCCATAACAAAAGCGAACTGAATGAATTCATACCGCCGGGGTTGGGACCATTCTCTGCTTGATTCAGGTCAGCTTGGCCCGGAACCTGAGGGTTTCCTACCCTGTCTAGGTTGTCATTACCTGACTGTTCTTGAAGCCCGGGAACTTCTGCTGCATTCGATGGCACCACTGGATTGGATCCAGATCTCAGCCCGGGTCCAGGTGCTAAGTCAGAATTAACAAGGCCGGGATTTCTTGTGTTCAATCTTGTGATCTGTACAGTTGAGGCAAGGAACGTTGAGGAGGTAATGTGGAAATCTGGGTTTTGCTGGAGCTGAAATCGCCGATTTTGGATAAACCTCTGTAGAGTTGGTACCTGCAGGCAGTGCACCGAGATAATAACAGATTAAATTTCGACTAATTAAGGCTATTACAGATCTCAACAATATAGACCACACTCAAATTTTCCATAAATGATTTATTCTGGTAAAAGTTCTTCCGGTTTCTTTTCCAATGAACAACAAGAATTTAAACACAAATATTTTAACACCAGTGAAATGTAGCACACATACGCGTGCACATCTACCATCTGAATCTAGGAACTTCAGTATTCATCTGCTCAAACAAGCAGTGCAAGCAAAGGGAACCAACTGAGACTACACTTGCAAAGCCAACTGAGGCTACCATTGTCATTCAAAAAATATTTTCATCTATACAATAAGCCAGGCCCAAAAAGGGAAAATTCTACACAATAAGGATTACCTCAAAACGGTTCCAGAAGTATAGAATGAGATGCAGCATAAAAGCGGCAGCCGTAGAAAGAGCCAAATAAGAAAAACCTGCAAACAGTTTGAAAGCAGGATTTTATCAAGAAAACAAAAAATAGTTTCCATCTACTAGTAAAGTAAGAAGTAATACGTACCATAAGCATAGGAAAAGAAATAGATGTGGAAAACCAGAAAGTAGATCAAAAAGAAGCGGGGAAAGAACTTCATAGAAATGGGCGTCCGGACACTGCAAGAAGGGCAATCAAATGAGAAGAGCATGACACAAATTAGAAATTTGGCAAAAGTAGGGTGTGCACACTGGAGGGAAAATTAACATCATATCTTAAGCCAATTTAATCAGCTGACTCACAACATCAAAAGCCCTTGATCAAGGAAATCTACTACAGAGATCAAAAGGGTGCCAATTACACCCTAACCCCTCCTCAAAATTGTTTAGTACTAACTTTCAGGTAATATTTTATCCATATTAAGCCCAGAACTATCAACCTAAAATAGGCCTACACACCAGATTCGAAAAAGCAACAAGTTGAGCAATCATCACATTGTCTAGACCCCATATCTGATATATATTACGACTAACATAAGGCCTAATGAAAATATGAACTCATGCATTGATTAATGACAGCACGATTCCCCATCACATGACCTGTGGAAAGGAATGAGAGTCTCAGAGTGAATGACTTTTGAAATGAAACGTGCTCATTATGTGTACAGGCATGGGCACCCATTAATTTTCATGCCACTATTTAGAAGGGAGAGAGTGAAACCTGATCAGCGTGAAAAGTTCACTCAACCAGACAAGTATGAGGACCATAAAAGCCAACAGTTGATCGTCATAAAACTCGAACAGAAAAAATAATATACCGATCATTATCTGCAAAACCAAAAATACTTTCGCATGAAAATGTGGAAATCCAAATTTTCATTTGCAGGTAAAAATAAGTAAATGAATAAATAAAATCCAAAAAACTCATCGACTGGGTACATATTGTGTTGATGGTGAACAAAAAAGATGTACACTTACCGGCACAAAGACAAGTGATTCAATTACATGCACAAAAATTAACTGGAAAGTTGGAAGCTGATGACGAGCGTGGTGTTGAAGCTGCACTGCAATAATTTGACAAAAGTAAGCACCAAAATATAGAGGCAGGATAAGGAGGATGTATGACACACTGGGAAACAAAATGATACTCATCAAAGCAGGGAAACAAAATGGATGATGTTTTCGATGAACAAAACCTTAAATTTGATAGTAACACGTGAATAAATGCTATTTCTGGGTTTAACGTCAAAATACAATTAAGAGTTTCATAACATACATTATTTCATTGTCTCAAGGAGGGGACGGAAGAAAACATTAATGGAGGCAGGTATTGTGAATGGAGCTAGCATCAGCATTTTGCTTTATCCAGAATACACAAAGTAACACAAACCTGTGAACTTCAGCATGCGAGTCTGTGTCTCTCTCAATGTGAACGACACAGACATGGTGGTTGTAAAGAACACAAAAAGAGACATCATAAGCACACCACATTTTGTCACCAGGTAGTCTGCAAAGAAACCAAATCAAGCCAGAACTTTTCTTAACATAATGCATATATTATTGGAAAAGAGTAAAATAAGTTTTTAAGACTTTTTTTTAATAAATACTTAGATATTTTTAGTTAGCCTAAGGTCCCTGATATGTAGCATATTTTTCTTACGAGTGTCCTCAGTTGATTGTTTGGCCAAATTTAATTCCATAAAGTGTGTTATAACATCCTTACTTTTACAGTCTTTTCAAATAACCAAATTAACCTTTATTGTAAAACCGAAAGTATCACAGTTTTAAACATCATTACATACATTCCACATGTCCGCCTTTTATAAAATGTCTTTTCGGAAAGCAAAATTCAAGATCTATGAATCAAGACCCATAATCAATATTACGAAAATAAATAAATAGAATAAACTAATGCAACTGTTGTACAGCTACTTTAACCAAACCATCCAAAATCCTACATCGCAATTGCCACCTAGCGAAAATTCTCTGCTGTCTTGCAATCACTTTCCATAAAGTTCAAACCCATGTAACTCTCCTAATGCTTTCAAACCCATGTAACTCTCCTATTGCTCCCAAACTAACCCCCATCCCACAAACATTATTCCTCCAAATACATTACAGATTGAAATTTCCCAATATATCAGAGACTCAGAAATACATTAATACACTCAAGTAATGTTGTACCAACTTAGTTCTTAATGTAGTGATACTTGTCTTCCCAAAATTGACAGAGATTAAAAAGTTTAATCCCCACCCCCACCCCCCGGCGGCTGCAGCCCGATCGATTAAAGAAAAAACAAGTATTCTCATGCTGTCACAGGTGCTTTACAGAAAAACAAAAAGGTTTCTGTAGTACATTATGTATTCTTTGTTCTTTATGTATTTGAGAAGTAGATGCACTATTTTTCAACAAAACATGAATTTTATTTTATATGCCTCAACAATAAGTGCTTCCCAGAATTGCAAATTTCACAAGAAATGGCTGATGTAGAAGAAAAGCCATGCCATCTTATAATTATATGTGAAGACCGAAGAGTCATGTTTACAAGATGAAACAACATTGCACAAGAATGGAAATAGAAGGCACAATCCAACAAACCTCCAAACCTTGCAGGGCCTTGTGGTGGTTCTTGTGCATAACTAAGATTAAAAAACTCCTTTGTCTGAAAATTATAAAGATATCCTGCAATGTGTATCATAACAAGCTTAGGCACAAGTCGTGAAACTCACTCTCAAGTGGCATTTTTGCCTCTAATTTAATTAATGCTCTCTTCCAAATTCCTAACTTATTTAAGAATACAAGATATTGAAAGTAAAAGGAAATTAACGGCTAATTTACCTTGTCCAGGTGAACTCAATAAACTATTTATTAAAATAGTATCATATCCAACAAATCTGTTAATGAGTAGCTGCTGCCACCTGGTGATTTAACGTAAATAAACCACAACAATCAAAACACATACTAGTTTACAACTCCCATATGCTTATTAACAACTCAAATTTACAAATCCATATAACCACGATATATCTTACATGTATAATGTTATTATGAGAAAGGAAAATGAAAGTAAAAGGTGCACCATAAATATCCGTTGTTGACCAATTGCAAAATATTTGCACATATCAGAAATATATTCACCAGATTCCTGAATTATTGAGCTATATTCGATCCCAACCAGGCTAAGTTAATAAGATCTCCTAAGTGTCTCATCTTACTGAGAAATATTTTTTTTTTTAAATTGTTATTCAGTAACAACCTATTCAAGCCTAATGAAAAGTATGGCTACTATCTATGCATACAACATAGAAATATATTAACAAAAACAACAATAAAAATTGCAAATAAATAAATCAGAATATTACTGATTAAAAACAAAAAAACACTCCTGCATATGAGAGGTAAGCTGTAAGATGTTTGATTTAAGAAATACAACAAAGCCAATGCAAACAACTGATGCTTCATTTTTCACGCTACAAGCACTTGGGTTAAGTTAACCTTGATTTAATGTATGCGTTCTAGACAAAAAATTTCTCTACCAAAATCAAAAGCACGCTACCCAAACCAATATATGTAGTTATTTTGTGGAGATAATATCATTACCTGTTCCCAAAACAAGAATGCCGAGCTGATACGCTAATGTTTACAGCACGAATATTATGCTGAGACCTGACACTTTCAGGTAGTAAGAAATAACCCTACAAACAAAATTGACAAAGACATTAGAAAACTATCACAAAACAAGCTTCTGAAGCCAAAACCTGTGCAGTCCAACTCATCAGAAAGTTCGGGAGATACGAGTGGAAATAAACTATACCGTTGAAAATTTACCTTTTCCATAGTGTACAAATAAGTCGGTTCAAAAGTTTTGCTTCTGATCTCTAGCCACTGCACTGAAACAGATTCAAAACAAGTTGTCAATAACAATGACATTCAGTTCTCATAAGTTCATGAAAGGCTGTTGAAAACTGATACACTGAACAAAATGTTCCAGTGCAATCCTAATTGGTGAGCTTTTATAATGGCTATAAAGTAACAACAACTAGAAACATGGGTTCAGATCTCATGTTTCTTTCCTAATTGCTGCCTCTGGTTCCTGCAGCCAACCCCAAACACAACAGGACAATAAACACAAAACCTTTACTCAATCCAATGACTGAAAAGAAAAGGAAAGCCCCTATAATACTTAGACAATGATGCCTAAAAGAAGGTAAGGGACCTAGCTGTGTCAAAAATAAAAGTATATATAGTTGAAATCTCTCTTACTAGTAAAAAGCAAAATCAAAAAAAGAAAAAAAATAACTGCACAACCATTGCTTTACACAGCAGGCACCAATCAGATAAAAAAGCAAAAATCCTCCTTTTTGGAGTACACTACAAGTGGTACAACAGCCTCCCAAATTATCTTTAGGACAAACACTTACAAATGATTTTTCACCAAGCTCCTCCAAAGGCATGACTTTCAAAATAAAAAGCAACATCCTCATACATGAACATAATATCCAGTCTCCAGACAACTTGCTGAAAATAACATTCTATACCTTTGTTTTGTATTCAATCAAGCATTTGCAACTAAATCACAGAAACAGCATTCCAGATTTAAATACTTTGTACAAAAATGTCAAAAAAATCAGCGTCCAACCTATGCAGATATTCTTTTTTTCATTACCATTGACAAAGAGACCAAGACAGGATCCAAAAGAAAAGGTGGAAAATGGTTTGTGCTCCTTTAATTATTAAACTGTAACACTCGGTTTAAATGCACTATGCAAGTAACTGTTTTTCTCTTCCCGGATGAAAAAGTAAAATAGAACAAGCATGGGTGTATGGAATCCAACATGATGTTATGCAATGAATAGTTAAAAGGATAGTCAGCAACCTGCATACAAGTTAAGCCTGTCCAAATGAAGTATGCGCAACCACTTGGGAATATCAAGATCTAAATGTATCCCTGCAATGTTCTGTACTTCAAAATAAAAATCAGTATAAAGGACCTCAAACTACAATACAAGAAATCAAATAATGTTCACACAAAGCATGTTCTTATAATCAGTTTCCAAATATGAAATTGGTTAAATGCATGTGAGAGAGAGAGAGAGAGAGAGAGAGAGAGAAACTGCAAGCGGCAACTATTTCAATGTTAAAGGAATCAGCACGTACAATGAAACTACAAAGAAAAATTAGAAGGGGAAGAAAGGCTTATTCAAAATCCTTCAAATGTCAAGGTAAAGTGAGGTTACAAGGTGGATAGAGCCATTTTTTCTTTATTTAAAAGAAGAGACGTGCACATGGCAATTTCAGTACTGATAATCTTCAACATGAACTAGATGAGATCAAAGGTACATGGACCTTGAAACATAACATACTGCCATTATTGATAATCACAATCTTCCAAAACTACCCTCTATTAGTTTGACCTGTTTCTTTTTGTAGGTCTCTTTTGAATCAATAATAGTAATTTGGAAGTTTACATGAGAGAGATTATATTCACACACCCCAAATTACTTCTCCCACACCCTTTTAATTTTTTAATATTTTCTACACACCACTAACACTTGATAAAAAAAATATTAAAAAATTAAAAAGGTGTGGGAGAAGTAATTTGGGGTGTGTGAATATAATCTCCCTTTACATAATTATGCAATGCTATTAGAATATGGGCACCTATTTTGGGACACCTAAAAACAAGGGGATGGAGAAAATTTGAGACACAGGGCGATATATAAATTTCCTACTATGTCAAAGAAATTCACATCAAAATACTAAAAAGCACATAGAACACCTTATGCAGTAACAGTAGAAAGTAATAACATAGGTACAAAGTATAGAAACCAACCACAAATCAATTTATGCAGACTGGTTTAATCCAATGATTTTGGTAAATAGAAAACAGGGTCAAGAATATTTGTAAGTTCCAAGCAATGTTTTAAAAGGGCAAGGTGTAGGCAAGGCATTTCAGGATAGCCCCACCTAGGCGAAAGCCTTGAGGTTCGCCACACGGGACCTAAATTTTTTAATATATATATACACACACCACACACACATATACATTAATATATATACATATATATAAAAAATATAATACGTTGTACAACAAATATCCTTTGTCATTCAAAAGTGCACAAGTCATAGACAAGTTTAACTCACAAACATACAAAAATAAAAAAGAAATCATTTATCTCAATATGGTCCACATACATCCCCTGCCCACTCTCTTTCCCTCACTACACTCTCACTTTCCCTCTTCGCTGGGTGGTGGCAGTGCTGCTCAGTTGGTGGTGTCGCATGACGAAGAGAATGGAGGGTTTCAGTGTTTCACAGAGAAGAAGAAGAACGCGAGGCTTCGAGGACTCAAGTGTCGAACGAAGAAGACTGAGAAGAAGTTTTATAAAAATAAAATAAAAACACCCTGAAAGCCCTAAGGCGCGCGTCTACCACGTCTAGATGAGTTTTGGCCTACTCCCAGTGGGCAAAGGCATTTTCACCCCCGCCCTGCCTCCAAAGCCACCTAGGCATGCCCTCGGGCGTGTTTTTTAAAACATTGGTTCCAACTTCCAAGGATAACTATAATTCGGTTGTTAACATTCAAATGCCTCAGTCTACTTACCCACAAATTTCCAATGACATGTGTTCCATGTTTCCGAAGGACTGACAAGAGACGGGGACGCATTTTCCACAGTTTGTTATAGTAAGTAAGTGCTGCCTTAACTGTCTCTTTCATACGGAAAAGAAAACTACTATGCCTCTCCTTTATTTCATTTTTGACAACTGCATCATCAAGTGTTACCATAGTGTTTGGGCTATTGGGAGAGCCATCCGTCTGTTGATCCACAACTTCAGTATCAGTCTTCAATGCCAACTTACCCCTCCTAACACCAGAACCAATCCAATTCAACCAAAATTTTGCAGCAAAAAATGTCAATCCATCTCCATCTACATTAGCAAATTCTAATTTATACATTACAGATTTTGTGTCTGCGCCATCATATATCACATTGGTGAATTCTGACTCATTCTGCGACCACAGCCCTGCACTAGTTATCTAAATGAAAACAACAAAAGTTAGGATATTCAAAGATGTCAGTTAGGCCACGATAAGAAACAAACTCAAGTCCACTGTAACATGCAACCTTGTCCAGGAAAGAAAAGCAGACCATTAGAGCTTCAAAAGAAATTTAAAATAAGTACATCTGAAGTTTTCCAAAGTAATAAATAATACTGAGTACAAAATTTGAACATAGGTCTAGCACAGAACTGAAACTATTATATCAACCTTTTTTCACTATATTACAAAACTAATCACAAAACGTAAAACTAAATAAACCAAGGGACTTCAGAAAATAGAGTCACTTCAGTTCAGAAATTCTGATAGCTTTGCATTTGTTCTTATTAAGCAACAAAATGGAACCAAAGGCATCAATACGATTTACAACAAGCTTTCTGAGAGCACGCAAATATTCAAAAGTTTGAGAAATAGAAGACAAGACATACCTTAATTTGAATAATTTGTGCTTCTGTTGTTTCAACGCCAGAAAGTTCACTTGAACAGCCAGGCTTCAAGTGCAAGAGAATCATAGTTAATCCAAAGGCTCACAAGATACGATGGAGGAAAATTAAAAATTCAACGAGGAAAACACAAAGCAGATCCTAAACCAATTACCTAACCATTTCCGTGAAAACTAAAATGATCAGAACTTAAGGATATGGGGGATTAGTTTCATGGAATCGCGATTTATGAAGATACAAGTTTTCCCGACACTCAAGCCCCTCTGGCTTTATATCAAAATCTACACTACACGAAGTTGATTTCAAATATGAAACATGATAAACAAAAAACCAAAACACAAAATCTGTAGGACACTACTGATAAAATCAAGGCTATTTGAATAGAAACTCGACCGCAACTGATCGTCTATTCAATTTCAACTTTTTAAAGACACTTGCAATCAAGAGGACCAATTAATATGAGCTCACCCACCCATGTTACTGCGAAGTATGAACTCACATAGTACAATCCATATCTGCAAAACTAAGACCTAAAATTGATCAAGAATTTACACGAACGGAACTCAAATTGAAATGCAATTGGTGCAGAATTTACACGAACCAAGCTCGAATTGGTCAAAACCCTAACAGATACAAAACTACTAAGACAAATGCAAGCACAAATTGCAATTCTCCAGCTGAATTTCAAAGTCAAAACCCCTAAAACAGCATAAAAATATGTACAAGGAAGTAACTAAGGAGAAGAGAAACCTGTTGAACGTAATTGGCGTGCATAACAACGAGAATACAGAACAAGGTGATGGCAATGAAGAGGTAGATATACTCCAAAGCAGCTCTCACTTTCGGCGTCAGGATCTGCGAGAACCGCTCTTGTACTCGGATGAAGGTCTGCTCCGCATCCATGTCTTCTTTCCCTTTTCTCTCCGATATTTCGATCTCCTTATCTACTCTCTACATAATGTGAGAAGTTCAGGATTGAGAAACGAGGATTTTCCCGAGAAAGTGATGGGAAACTGATTACGTCATTGTGTTTGAAGGAATGGGTAATCTGACTTTTCTCACTTCTAACCCATCTGGGCAAAACCGGTTGTGTTTGCGACCTTCATGTCAAATTCCTCATCATGTCGTAAAACGAGTATAATTAAACCCAAGTTTGACCCCTATATTCATCAGTGTAATGAACCAAAAGAAAATATAAAACTTTAACGAAACGCTCTTTATTCATTTTAACGAAAAATTATATTTTTATATTGAAAAGTCAATCATGGTTCTATTTATTCTATCATTTATTTTGTTCTTATTGTTAAAACTTAAAGTTTTTCAAACATTTTTTCATTAGTTTTCCTATAAAAATAAGAATAATTAGATGTAAGACTAATTTTGTAGTCAATGATTTTTTATTTTTTTCAACATTTTGTAGTCAATGATTAGATCTTTGAGGTTTCATTTATCAATTTAGGTTCATTTACTTTTACTTCATGTTTAAATTTTGAGGATGTCACTTTATACTACAATTTAGTGGTATTCCTCTTTTCTTGTAAGTGTAAGTGAGAGGTTTTTTGTTCAATTCTCGTAAAAAAATAAATTTGAATCATATTATTGCTAGCTCATGCCCTTCTCTTAATGTAAATAATATCGTTTGTTCAAAAAAAATATATCGTGGAGTAAGGGTGAGATGGTGGTCCCTTAGTTCTTTGTACTAGTCCGTGATTTTGGAGCTGGTGGATTGCATACCATGATTAGTTACTATGGTGTGTGGAATTCAAACCAGCATATAATGTTCTTCTAGACGAAGGACTTGATCACTGTTTCGGTTATTCGAGATAAGGGTTCGGCTTTGATCCACCTGGAAAAGTAATCATTTGCTACTATTAGATATTCTTTGTTGCCTTTGGCCTTTTAAGCGGACCAACAAGATCTATGCCCCATGCAGGGTGTCGAGCTCTTCTGCATGTTGATGGTTCATCGGCGCATATCTTTGATACTCGTTGCATGTTTGTGCACAATCTAAAGGTATCTTGCCTTATAGTTGGCCAATAATAATGATTCCAAGGACATGAGGTGTTGGGCAGGATGGTTTAAGTGTTTGCTTTTCAACGATTTCAACCTTGACGAATTCAATGGCCATTTTGCTCAGCTGATGATGATACCTTCTGCTTCTGGAATGAGATGTAACTAAATTTGTGGATGGAAGCATAGAAGCTTGCCTTCCTTATAGCGAAGGCTCGACATTAATTGAATTGCTTACTTACTGCTGCTAGGAAAAGCCACAACTACTACTTTTGGAAGCCAAAGCGGCTGTGGCCGTAATTGGTCGTTTTAGGCCGGCTCCCTGCCTTTGACATCCATAGAATTAAATGATGGATTAACTTGGTAAATGTGTGAGTTGGACTATGTATGTGGATGTTGAGAGTAGAGATGACAAATCAATCTATTGGGTTGTTAGTGGGTATAGGCATGTTTAATTTATATCACCATAATATAGAGGTGAGATTGCAGATGTGATGATGGTGTAAGGTGAAATCAAACTAAGTGAGTTTTAATGGGTACCCATTGACAACGGAATGAGTTCATTTGCCATCTCTAGTTGAGAGTGTGAATGCCATATTTAGAAGGAAAAAAAAAAACTTTGTATGTGCTTAGAAGTAGTTGGGCTACTTTTCATATTGTCAATTAATTTTAGGCTAAATATCCAAAATGGTCCCTGAGATTTGCATAACTCATCACTTTGGTCCTTGAGATTCCAAATCAATAAAAGTGGTCCCTGAGATTGTCCACCATCCATCATTTTGGTCATTCCGTTAAAAACTCCGTTAAGTGTCCCGGATCTCTTGGCCGGAAGTTTGGGCAATTTTCAAAGCTTCGTAACTCAATCGTTTCTTAACCAAATTCGACCCATAATATATCAAAATGAAGATAGGAAAGTGTAGAATAAGATTGTACCTATTTGGAAGCCCAATGGTTGCCGGAGATGGCCGGAAAATAGTCTCAAAGTTGCTATCTTGGTCTCGAAAATGACTCGAAACGAATGGTACATTTTTTTGACTCGGAAAATAGTCACAAAAATCATACCTCTCGACGAGACGAAGAGAATTGTACCTTTTTTCGACGGCTAGATCGCCTTGGTTTGGCCGGAAAACGACTCGAAAGTGGATATCTTGGTCTCGAGTTAGCCACTTTCGAGCCTTTTTCCGGCCAAACCACGGCCATCTAGCTGTCGAAAAAGGTACCTTTCTCTTCATCTCGTCGAGAGGTATGATTTTTGTTTTTGAATCACTTGATTTCGTTGAGTATTGAAGAAGTTATGAACGTTTAAAATTTACCCAGTTTCTGGCAAGTTTTGCAGTTTTCGCTCAGACTAGTCAACTTTGAGACTATTTTCCGGTTATCTTCGGCAAACATTTAGCTTCCAAATAGATATACTCTTATTCTACACTTTCCTATCTTCATTTTGATATATTGTGGGTCGAATTTGGTTAAGAAACGATTGAGTTACGAAGCTTTGAAAATTGCCCAAACTTCCGACCAAGAGCTCCGGGACATTTAACAGATTTTTTAACGGAATGACCAAAATGATGGATGGTGGACAATCTCAACGACCACTTTTATTGATTTGGAATTTCAGGGACCAAAATGATGAGTTATGCAAATCTTAGGGACCATTTTGACTATTTAGCCTTAATTTTATGGTGAAACCTCAAATTTCTATAAGGAACTTTGGCCTTTTTCCTTTCAGTGTACCAAAGAATTAAGCTGGTATAGCTAGCTAGCTTTAGTTGTTAAACTAGTTGCTAAACTAAGGGGTGTGTAGTCAAACTTGGATTTGAAAGGATTTTAAAAGATTTTAAAAGATTTTAAAATCCTAGTGTAGTCAACCAATAAATTTTAATAGATTTTTAGAATCCATGTAAATTTAGGTGTAGTCAATGGAGATTTTAATAATCAGTTTTAAAGTCCATCCAAATCTAGATGTATTCAAAAATTAAAGATTTTGTAGGATTTCATTCAATTGTGGATTTTGTGGGATTTGAGAGGAAAAAATATATATAACCAAGATCAAATAGAATCCTACCTCACACCATAGGATTTCAAATCCAGAAACCTAGTTGAACGACTCCTCTTCTTCTCATTGCCAGCCACTTTCTTTGCTTTATCTTCTTCCTTCATTTTTGCAATTTTTTCTTCAATTTTTGTTGTTGGGTTGTATCATTTTATGCGATTTTTTCTTCAATTTTTTGTTGCTGGGTCGCAATTTTTCCTTGATGTCTGCAGTTTTTTCGTTGCTGCTGGGCCCTCCTGCTAATTGATGCTGTTTGTGCGGCATAGGTTCATGTGTTGAGAGCATGTCTGCTTCTTTATGCTTGTTTTTTTTTGTACCATGAATGAATTCGTTTCATTAATAAATATTAAAAATACTCCTGGATAGTGGCGAAGTTAAAAGAGTGTAAAGTTCAAAAGAATAGCAACAACCAAATCATTTTATATAGTAATGTCTTCCATAATTTATCAATAGAAACAAATTACAATTGTTGCCGACGAGGTTTCATATCATGAAAACGTCGCATAATAGGCTCATTATCAAAAAAAGCAAATACATATCTCTCAATGTAAACAAATATGCTATCACTCAACGATTGATCTCCCATTTTGTTACGCAATGATGTTTTCACAATCTTCATAGTAGAAAAAACTCTTTCCACTGAAGAGGTTGCAACCGGTAACACCAAAACTAATGTAGGAAGCTTATACACTAACATATAGCTTGCATATTCCTCTTAATTATGAAAACTCACTATGCATCTCCACATTTAATTACTTAATCAATGTGTGATATATGTTTTTGGCAAGCGTCGTCCTGTTTCCTATAAACTCCTACCTCATTTCAACCATCTAAAAACCTTCACCCACACGATCAGAATCAAACATTAATCTCACCACCATCCACCGCCAATCCACCACAAATCCACATCACCACCACCGCCATCACCGCTGCCCGCCAATTCAGTTCTCTCCCACCAACCCTTCAAATGCACCACCAAATTCGACCCCAAAACCCCCCTAATTCCCCCAATTTAACACCCCAATCCTTGATCAAAACCCTAATTCTAAATCAAATCCAACAGGCCAATTCAATCCAACGCTTTTCACAATTCCTACCTTGAGAAGCCCTAGAACATCAAAATCGATCCTTTTCGAGCCACCAGCCAGCCAGTGCACCGGAACAGGGAGAGGCTGAACCAATCCAGTTTCCGACGAGGGGAAGGGTTGAACCTTTGCTCCATGCGTGTTTTCCGATGAGGGGGGTGGCGGTCGTCACTCCTCGCCCTCATGTGGCTTCGCCACTGCTCCTGGATAACTAAATCAAGCCCTTATATACCTGAATACATAAGGTGACAACGAAAAGGATAAGAATAAGGTGAGGGAGGAAGTAGGATTGGAAAGGGGTGCACTGGGAATCTTTGAGGAGTTGGGTTTATGTGATAAGACTTTTTTTTATTTTTCCCGGCTCCAAGGGATGCAGCTCCAAAGCATGAACAACTTCATTTGATTAGATTTATGACCTAGATACAGTTATCACTATTTAATTTATTTAATGGTTAAGATTTAACGCTACAAAATCTTTCAAAATCCATAGAAATCTGTTATATGAATCTTCTCAAATCTTCCAAAATGTATATGAATTTTGTAGAAATCTATATAATCCTATGAAATCCATCACGTATCAAAATCTATTAAAATCCTCTCAAATCCAAGTTTGACTACACCCCTCTAAAGTGTTTCGATTTCATTGTAAATGTAAATGTGAATTGTTTGCATCTCAATTATTTCAACCGTGATGCCACTCAGTACTACGGTCTGGTGGTTTCTTCGCTTAGAAGTGAGATATCTTAGGTTCGAATCTCATGAATGGCGAATTCGATACCAAATTAGGCTGCTCATTGTGTGACTTAACCATACTCTCCCTTTTCCTAGTGTAAAAATATGATGTATTAAAAAAAATTCAATGTGATTTTATGTTGCTATCTTGATTTGACTTTTGATCGTAGATAAACAGAGCCTTGGCATGCTTTATACAAGGAAAAAAGATTATGTTCTATGGATGAGGATCCCATCCGGATCCAAATGGTGGAGATCCTAGGGATCTTCACATCCTAGCCGTTCATCGTATATCGTGCGGTCAATTTTCGTCATGTACTATTTGTGTGTAATTTTAAATAAAAAAATAAAAAAGATTTCTGACCGCACGATATACGATGAACGGCTAGGATGTAAGGATCCCTAGGATCCCAACCATTTGAATTTGGATGGGATCCAAATCCATGTTCTACACTAAGCAAGAGCTTCCTATGCAAAGTAAAATGCATAGAAATCAAAAGTAAAATGCAAGTCAATTGGATAGTTAATTATTCAATGGTTGTTTTATTCACGTTTTAAATACAATCCATATACTCAATACTTTCTAAAACTATTTTTCAATTAAATTCATTTTAATACACCTCCCGTGCATTTCATACTACCCTAACACCCCACACTTTTATATATTCCACATTCTACATGTACAACTCACATCAATCTGTATTTTGTATACAGCGGCAGAGCCAAAGGCACAACAAAAGTGGATGAAAAACTTGAAAGAATAAAAACAACAAATACATTGTCGTAGACCTAATTTACTGAACTAGAATAAGGACAGAGAGAAAGGAGGTGCGGCATTAGTAGAGAAAGAGAGAGATGTGTAATTGTGATGTGTGTTGTATTCCAACTCATTGTGCCTTTATTTATAGTAGTAGAGAAGGTTAATTCCTTACCCTAATAGGATTACAACTCTAATAGGAATTTAACTACTAAAGTGAATATTCAAAGATATCCCTAGATACACTAGGATTTACACAATCACATTCCTAATCCAATAGGACTGCAACACTCCTAACCATGTCTCACGTGTGGCGTAGTGAAGTGAGGTGGGTCTTGGAACGATTTGAAGATTTCGCAACTAAGGTCATATCGTGGACCTCCAAGATATTGCGATATCCCTAACAGTAAAGACATAACCATTTGGGGATGTGCCTTATGCTGGTTTGATAAGTAACCAGCGTCATCATAACAAATAAGGCAAACATCATTCTGAGGATCAGGAGGGTCGGATCCCTCCCTTGTTGGTTCTTGTTATTAGTTTTTTTTACTGGATGACTTTGCGCCATCCTTTTGTGCCTTTTTCAGGCTTGGCTGTGATTTCCTCTTTTCTGGGAGCTTTATGTATTAACTCCTTGAGCATGGGATATCATTGTCTGTATTTAATTCTGTTTCTTGGAGCTTTTGCCATGTTATATAGGGGTGGGTACGGTTAAATTCGGTACGGTTTTAAGTGAAACCAAAACCAAACCAAAAGTTTTTGTGGTATGGTTTTGAAACTAAAACCGAAATGGGACTAAAACATTTGGTTCGATTCGGTTCGGTTTCGATTTCAAACTATTTGCAAATAAAATAAAAATAAAAATAAAAACTTATGAACATTGGTTTGTGTTTTGATTTCGAGTTTCAATTCCAAGTGTCCACCCTTACTATTATATGCAACTACCTCTTTCTGACAAAAAAAAAATGATAAAGGTGGTCTTATTAGTTAATTATTGTCCCAAATTGTCTTAGAAGAGTAATGCAACAAAACAACATGAGGTCAATTCAAACGACTTGATCCAAATATTCCAAACTTTTACCCTATAATTTCTTCCCTTTATTTTATTTTATTTTATATTTTTTTAAACTTAATGTTAATTCTATGCGTCAACTTATGCAAATACCCAAGTCCTGCCGAAGGTTGAAAGCAAAAGCGATATAATTGTCCCTCGCGCTGAGAGAGAAATTCAACTTATGCAAATACCCGAGTCCTGCCGAAGGTTGAAAGCAAAAGCAATATAATTGTCCCTCGTGCTGACAGAGAAACTCATAACTTTCGACGTAAATAAATATATAATGGTAAGTAGCTACACCGTTCTTTCTCAACTACTACGACTTATTTTCTTTCAGAATGTTTTAGGGTTTGATATCATTTTAGTCAAAAGGGTTTTTTTCCCTCCTTTTTTTTTAACATGGTAATAGGCCATAAGTGTTTAATGAATTTAATTTTAGGTCAATGTAGGAAGCGATCAAATTAAAACACCAAAATGACTGCAAAACTTAAACAAAATGCTAGCACTTCTGCAAATATCGAAAATATTCACAGACTATATAAATCCATATGTTCGATATTTGGTATTTTCGATATTTTCTGACCTAAAATCAAGAAGATAGGATTATTGGATCCTCGATGTCGAAAATATTTTTCTGACCTAAACCGAATATCGTATACTTATTAAACTTGACCTAAATTAATTTTTCTATTACTTACAAGGCTTGAGGTGAAGGACGCGTTGTTAATGAATTGTTAAGAAATTTTGATCAACAACTTGACCCCAATGAGTCTTGTAAACTTACAAAATTAGCTGAACTGACTCCACACTCGAGGTGGTTGATGATGTGATTCTCATCAAACCATTACATTACCACACACTTAAGGTTGAGGTTGTTAATGATTTGATAGGAAATTAAGCCACTATAAGTTAATTAAGTTGACCCCAACCCCACGGCACTTTGTAGGATATTTTTTTTTAATACAATGATATATTTAAACTAAAAGTTTGATGAATAAATTAATATTGAACTCATCATTTATAATATTAGAAAATAAGACATCTTATTTATAAGTGAAAAAATACTACTAAATTGTAGTACTAAGTGGTTGTAACTTGTAAGATTTAAATTTAGTTGAGCTGACTTTACAACCCTAACAACTAATGTACGTATATTCATTAATTCATTGGAACATCGATCACTAGAAATATATATACAGGACCTAAAAATATCCACCATGGCTAATTTATTTTTGTAATTTGACCTAGGTATGGACTGGTGGAGGATCCTCAAACACCCAAGCCTACCAAAATTTATTAGAAACGAAAAAAAAGTACAGCGAGGAGGACAACTAGCCAAAGCCTTGACGAAAAAATACAAAGTTATGAAAACCTATATCAAAACGGTAGTTGGCCTAACGGTACACGGGACCAAAAAATTTCCACCATGCATGTCTAATTTACTTTGTACAAATTTCAATCTAACTTTAAAATCTTTTCGGCAAAAAAAATAGAAATAAAAAAACTTGAAATTCTTAATTGAATTGTATACATTTTGGGTAATTAATCAAGGATCGTAAATTCTTGCGAGACTATTAAGAAGTTAAGAATCCCACATCGGTGGGTTCAAAGAAACTCAATGGGTTTAAATAATATTACCTTACTCTAACTAATACGGATGCATTTTGTGATAAAACCTCATACCTGACGGAATGGGCAGGTGGTAAAATGAGGACAGTATCGGTGTTGTTGGAGTGGGCCATCGGCTCGTCAACCTGAAAAATTCTACATGGTATCAAAACAGGTTGTTGGGTGAGGTACAAGCCCAGTTAGTAGCTTATTATATGATATTGGGCTACTCTCTATATTTCTTCAATTGATTTTATGGTGAAACCAATTTTGTCATAGACTTCTTCCGCAACCAGCTTAAATTCTGGCATTGTTTCTTTCTCCGACAGTGTACGCGGGTTACAGGCGCATGAATATTGTAGCCGTAATGTAAAGCACTAACATATGGAAAATTGCCAGTTGTGCATGAATTTGAAGTGAGTCAACATTTTGAATCTCTGTCGACGAAAACCCATTGACCACTCCAATTGGAATTTGGATGCCGTGGGGTTGGGAACAAAACCCACTCAAGGGTCATGTACTTCCGCCCACTGGCGGAAGAACATAAGGGCTAGAGTAGTTCTAAACGTAACTGACTTGAAAAAAATGAAATTAGTATTACACTTATTTTTATTGCCTTGCAACCCTTCTCACACTTTAAACAAATTCAATTATTAAAGTTTCTTTCATCCAACATATTCCATCCCAAAATAAAGTATATTATGTTAAATGATCATTTATCACAAATGAATAACCTTTTAAATTAAAAATCACCATTCACTTTTAATTATAAAAAAAAAAATCGTCTTTCACTTGTGCACTGATAGAGCTATTCCCCCTCTTCTTCTTGAATTTCATATATTTAGCCATTTCAAATCCCAAATTTATTGGACAAAGAACAATAAGGTTTGTAAAACCCTGTTATTCTCTGTACACTTTTATTTGTTTCTACTCTACCCTACCTCATACTTGAGTTTTAGGGCTTGCAATTTTTTTAGTAATTCTTTCTCGAGTTTAATAATTTTTTTCAATAATATAGATAACATCATGGAATGGTTTTGAAATATGAAAACTCGTCGAGAATGATTATGGTTGCTGTATATAAATACATAAAACTATCTACACATATGTAAATATTTGGATATATATTATGATGCTTTGTTTAGCGATTTTATAAATAGTATACGTTTTTTTCTTCTTCTATACTTGTGTGAGGCACCTGCTCACAAGAAATCCTGACTCTGCCACTGCTTTCGCCATTGGTTACTTCTAGGTTGTGTTTGGAGGAGATGAGTAGCAAATAAATTCATATCATGCCTATACTTATTTGAATATTGTAAGAAATTATGAACAAAAATAAAAAGTTAAGAATAAGTGAGATGAGGAATGCGCGTGAGATTAATTAGCTGCCCTTAATCAGAGATTAATTAACTGCCCTTAATCAAATCTAAGAGACAATAATTTGACTGTAGCTAAGCTATAGTCAATCCCTTCTCAACTTTAGAATAGATAATGCTGAGTCTTTGCTTGTAATGTTATGGTGATTTTCCCTCCATAAAAGTTCATACGTTCTAACCAAGCCATTTGCACAACATTTTTATATATGAACTTTGACTTTAGTTCACCTCGTCAATTTAAATTCCTCGTCCTCATTTCATACTGGTTAATTAAAAAAATATATTTAGCATTATTATCTACCTATGACAAGGATACAAAATATTGAATATATTTGTCTACTTTTAGTAGTTATTTAACTTCGAAATCGTGAAAAACTTCATAAAAAATATAATACTACGTCACAAAACGAAGTAAAATACGCATAAACAAATAATATTATGTTACATGAAAAAAACTTAAATTAGAGCAAAATTTAGAGAGACTAAAAAATAATAGCAAGGGTAATACGCTCATAAAAAAATCATATCAAATAGTCAAAGAGTTTAATCTGAAATTTTTTATTTTTTTCATTTTCCCTAAAACACCCTAAGAAAGTCTTTTTTTGTTTTTATTGGTAACAAAAAAGTTTGAAGAGAAGAGAGGCTATCCCATCATATAGGCCAAACACAACACAACACAACCTCTTTGACTTACAGATGAAGTATTAGGCCCTTTTTTTTTTACACATCACCCATTAAGAACACTTGTCGAAAAAATGTCTTTTCTTTTAAAAAGAGTTTTTTGCCTATGACGAATATGTTCCATCCTTTACTTAATTCCAATTATAACGCGTCCACTATGTAGAATCATGAAGCGCACGCATTCATTATTCGTGATGTCCAAAACACGTTCCCGGATATAACATTGTTCTTACATTGACCAGTTGACCTTGCCAAAAAATACAGGTGTCGACATCAGATCAGATTAGTTTGTGCGCTCAAGATGTTCATTATTTTGTTTTGAAAAACCGACTTTGATTCCCATTACACCAAAGCGGTTCGTCTTCTTTTTTATACTACATGAACGTACGAACTTGTGCCCTGATGCCCTCGGCTGCTTCTGCTTGGTTTCCGAAAAGCTTCCACCATGATGTTTGGCAATGGCTGTGAATTCGAAAAGAATTAATACTTAAACGCGGGAAACGTTATGCCGTCTTTAACATCACGTCTCCACTGAACTTCTCGTCCTCTCTAAGTAAACTAACTGGCTATAAGTAGATACTCACGCAAACTTATGAGGAACAACAATTGCTTCCATTTATTTGTTTGCCATTTGAGATATACTTCGTTCATCTCCGAAGCTTTTTCTCTACCTCTATTGGGAATCCGTGATCGTATTCCGGTCGATAGTTGTTTAAATTTGGGCACAGCAGTCATCATCTCTCGCTGCGGCTGCCGCCTTCATTGCGATTTCTAAACTTGGAAGCATTTTTCATTTAAGCATGTCTACCGCCCTGCATGCAAAGTTGGCTTGCATTGAAATCGAGCTGCTTTTTGATGTTTCAAAAATCACTCTTAGCAAACACCAAAGAAAATGGCGTTCTGCTTTTGCCACAATCTACTGCTCTAGAGCCTTCAACCTTTCACTACCAAAATACAAAAACACCAAAACATCTCCATCTCCTTCTTATACCGCCATTACTGTTGAGCCATCATATAGCTTATTCCAAATTGATCAAACTACCCTCACTAACCTTGTCAAGCAGAAAAATCTCAACCAGCTTCAGGAGCTAGGAGGGGTTGAAGAAATAGCCACCGCTCTCAAAACTGATGCAGAGCACGGAGTCCATGGCGGCGATGATCCTGAAGGCGACATTGCGAAAAGACTCAAAGCATTCGGCTCGAACACGTACAAGAAGCCACCAACAAAAGGGTTCTTCCACTTTGTGTGGGAGGCCTTCAAAGACCTCACAATTCTCATTCTCTTAGGCTGCGCTACGCTTTCTCTCGGCTTGGGAATCAAAGTGCACGGTCTAAAAGATGGATGGATCGATGGCGGAAGCATATTTCTCGCAATCATTCTGGTAATTTCTGTTTCTGCTGTGAGTAATTTTAGACAGAACAGACAGTTTGATAAGTTGTCTAAAGTCAGCGACAATGTCCAAATCGAAGCCGTGAGAGGCGGCAGGCGCCAACAGATTTCGATATTCGAAATTGTAGTTGGTGATGTCATTTGTTTAAAGATCGGAGACCAAGTTCCGGCTGATGGATTGTTTCTGGACGGCCATTCGTTACAAGTAGACGAATCGAGCATGACAGGGGAGAGTGATCATGTCGAAATTAGTCACCACCAGAATCCTTTCTTGTTTTCCGGCACAAAAGTGGCTGATGGCTACGCTCGGATGCTTGTCACCTCTGTTGGAATGAACACGACATGGGGCGAAATGATGAGCCAAATCAGCCGCGACAATGGTGAAGAGACGCCTCTGCAAGCTCGGCTCAACAAGCTAACGTCATCAATTGGTAAAGTCGGTTTGGTAGTTGCATTTTTAGTCCTGATTGTCTTGATGGTTAGGTACTTCACTGGAAATACAGAGGACGAGAATGGAAACCGGGAGTATAATGGCAGCAAGACTAAAGTTGACGACATATTAAACGCGGTTGTAGGGATTGTCGCTGCTGCGGTTACAATTGTTGTTGTGGCAATTCCGGAAGGCCTGCCTCTGGCTGTGACTCTAACGCTTGCGTATTCGATGAAGAGAATGATGGCAGATAAGGCGATGGTGAGGAAGCTTTCTGCTTGTGAGACGATGGGGTCAGCCACCGTCATTTGTACCGATAAAACAGGCACTCTCACCATGAATGAAATGAAGGTGACCAAGTTTTGGCTAGGCGAGGAACCCATGGAAGAAGAGGCGTATTCGTCCATATCACCTTTTGTTCGTAACTTGATTCATGAAGGGGTTGCTCTGAACACAACCGGGAGTGTGTTCCGGCCTAATTCGGGTTCGGAAATTGAAATCTCGGGGAGTCCTACTGAGAAGGCGATTCTTTCGTGGGCAGTGCATGGGGCGAAGATGGATATGCAGAAAGTGGTGAAGGGTTGCAGCATTCTCTATGTCGAGGCCTTCAATTCGCAGAAGAAACGAAGCGGGGTTTTGATGAAGCGGAAGGTGGACGATTCTGTGCAAGCACATTGGAAAGGAGCTGCGGAGATGGTATTAGCAATGTGCACAAGTTACTACAATGCATCTGGAGTTGTTAAAGATATGGATGAGAACGCGAAATTGAAATTTGAGCAGATTATCCAAGGTATGGCGGCGAGCAGCCTCAGATGCATTGCTTTTGCACACACAGAAATTGAGGTACAAGAGCAAGTGGATGATCAAGAACATAAAAATTTGCTAAAAGAAGATGGATTGACGCTATTAGGCCTTGTTGGGTTAAAAGATCCATGCCGCCCGGGGGTGAAGAAAGCTGTTGAAGACTGTCAACGTGCAGGGGTGAATGTTAAAATGATCACAGGCGACAATGTGTTCACTGCAAAAGCAATAGCCACAGAATGCGGGATACTCAAGCCCGATCAGGACATGTTCTTCAGCGGTGCAGTGATAGAAGGCGTGCAATTTCGCAACTACACAGCGGAAGAAAGAATGGAGAAGGTGGACAAAATCTGTGTGATGGCAAGGTCCTCCCCCTTTGACAAGCTTCTCATGGTGCAGTGCTTGAAACAGCTAGGCCATGTGGTGGCGGTGACAGGGGATGGCACAAACGATGCGCCCGCATTGAAAGAAGCTGACATCGGACTTTCCATGGGGATTCAAGGCACAGAAGTCGCGAAAGAGAGCTCGGATATCGTGATCATGGACGACAACTTTTCGTCGGTGGCCACAGTTTTAAGGTGGGGAAGATGTGTTTACGAAAACATCCAGAAGTTCATCCAATTCCAACTCACCGTCAATGTCGCAGCGCTGGTGATCAACTTTGTAGCAGCAATTTCCGCTGGTGAAGTCCCGTTAACAGCTGTTCAGTTACTGTGGGTGAATTTGATCATGGACACACTAGGTGCTCTGGCTCTCGCCACAGAGAAGCCAACAAATGAGCTCATGAAGAAAAAACCGGTCGGGAGGACGGAGCCTCTGATCACCAATATAATGTGGAGGAATCTCCTGCCTCAAGCACTCTACCAGATTGCAATCCTCCTGACATTGCAGTTCAAAGGAAAATCGATCTTTGGTGTGGAGGACAAGGTGAAGGACACACTGATCTTCAACACATTTGTGCTGTGCCAGGTGTTCAATGAGTTCAATGCAAGGAAGCTTGAGAAGAAGAATGTGTTCAGAGGAATCCACACCAACAAGTTGTTTTTGGGAATTATTGGTATCACAATTTTGCTGCAGGTGGTGATGGTGGAGTTTTTGAAGAAGTTTGCCGATACAGAAAGGTTGAATTGGGGGCAATGGGGTGCTTGTGTTGGTATTGCAGCAGTCTCTTGGCCAATTGGTTGGATTGTCAAGTCGATTCCTGTTCCTGAGACTCCTATTTTCAGCTATCTCAAGATGAAGAAGTCGAAGAAGAACTCTATTTGAAGTACCTTTGGTTTTGAAGGATTGAAGACCCAATTCGGTAGCGACACTGCTGGTACGTGTAAATCACAGTTTGATACGAATTTTTGTATAATTATTTCTTACATTCTTTTATTATACTAAAATAATGTAATTTAAACTTTCCTGTACAGCATGTACAAGCAACTTAGCCCGCGGGATGCCGCGGGTCTAAAACCATGTTAAACGTATAAAATATATTAAAATGTATTTACTTCTATATCAAAACATATTTAAATCTTTATGATCAACAAAAAATACATGTTTGTACAATATATTACAGCACTCGGAGGCTCATGTCTTTAGTTCTAGTGATTCATACTTCCTCAACAAATCAACCATTTGTTCTTTACCAATGGGGCTACCAACACATAACTTAAACTTAGTAAAGAAAGTATATTAAATTTAAAAGCAAGAAATTAGAAGATAGCTAAATCATGTAGAAAGTCATAATAATAATAATCATAATTTAGACGAAACACATGAAACTGGAGTGGTCTTAATGCATTTATATCTAATTCAAAATAGAAGAAAATTCAATTAGGCTGGAATGGAAAATTTTAAGCTTTTAACATAATAAATTTGCAGGCACGTACTGCTTATTCGATATGTGGTATGACAAAACTCTAAAACTTACCCAAGTTTACACAATCATACTTGGCGCTCGTCAGTTTTCACCTATTACAAATGCAGAGCAGCACTACATTCCA